>JAUIMM010000324.1:5612500-6818750 GCA_031769625.1 Taudactylus pleione | reverse complement strand
TTGTTGTTCTAACTGCTTAAATAAATCTGAAACCTGGTTAAGCTGTACCGAGTGAGGTCTAACTGTCAAGAGCACCATTGTCGCGCAACTCACTTAACATCCTGTACACCCAGGGCCCAGTGTACTCTCAGTGTACTGTGGTTATATACATATATTTACAATATACCATCTATCATATTACAGACTCCAGTGTCCTTCCCTGGTCACTCTGCCAATAGGTCATGTGCCTAGGCACAGTCCGCTATACTCTGCTAAAACCTCACCTGCCTCCTCCTCTCTATGGATGCACACTCCAGCTCCTCCGGTTATACATACACATTGGCATGCTCCACCTCACTGCTCCTGCAGGCAGATTTGTAGATCTAGCTCACGACGTCACTGGGAACCTTGTACATCTGGTGTTTTGGAACCGGTCACTATGCTTCTGATTCCACGTCCCGGTGTTCATCTGTCCCACAATGAGTATTAAGTGAGTATCCCCACATGCATGTGCTGGGCACATAAAGGACAGCAGAGCAGAATATTGATAATTATCCCTTATGTCACTGTCACTAAGAACAGCGGCCTTGATTCAGAGCCGGACGCTCTTTCAGAGTGCTCGCTCTGAATCAGGGTGGCATTTTTTTTTTGAGCCGGCCTCCTGGCCGCACGCTAAGCTGTGGGTTAGCACCCACAGCTTTAGCGAGCGGCCAGGTGATGGTCGCGATGGTCACGACCATCGCAACCATCGGGGCTTGCATCAAGACCCTTGTGGTCATCTGCCGCAAGCCCCAGTGAGCTTCTGGCTCTAATAGAGCCGGAAGCTCTCCACTGACATCACTCGTGATGTCAGTGTGGCCGCCCCCAAACGGCAGGCGTTCCTTTGGGAACGCCTCCATTTGTGTAGCCACCCCCCGCCCCACCTACAAAATGGGACGAGCTGTCGATCAACATCGACAGCCACCCCTTTTGTAGTGAGTCCCGGAGCAAGAGAAGAGAATTTCTCTTTTGCTCTGGGGCTCGCGCATGCGCACTGGGGGACCACGACCCGCTTGCGAGCGCTGTGCGCTCGCGAGCGGGTCTGAATCAGGCCCAGTGCACTAAACACACCAGCAAGACCTGACCACTAAGGCTGCAGCATGCATTGTGCAAACATCCTTCAGTGTAACTCACACTGGCTTGATGTACAATATTTGGTTTTCAGGGGATCAGTTTATAAATATGCAGAAAGGACGATTGATAAACAAAATTTATAGATATTTTTTCATAACGAGATATATATCCATTACAATTCAGAAATCCATGAATGTTAGTATCATACAGCAATACAACTGTGAACAATAACCTGGAGCTTGTGAATGAGGGGTGATGCACACAAGGGGCATGAGGGTGCTCTGGCATATAAATGGACATGTGGATGGGTCTGGTGGCATATAAAGGGGTATATACTATATAGGGACTCTGATGGAATATTAATTGCATCTGGAGCTGATGACATGTAAAGGGACATATGGGGGCATAGAATCTGAGAAATAAAATGGTTGTAACCTTACTGCGGTTTTACCCATGGTTTTAGCCATGCTCCTTGTCATGTCCTCTGTCCAGGATTCTCAAAATGAAAAGGAGGTAACCCTACAGGCCAGCCATGTAGTTCTGGCATGACTTGGTGCAACCACTGTGGTGCGCTCACTGCTGCAATGCCATTCAACTGCAACAGCATTAGAAGTGATTGAGTGAGGAAATTCTGCAAAAATCCAGATATCTTCAAGACATTTGTGAATAGTCACATTATAATGCAGCAAGTTATAAATTACGGTGGGCTGACTTCTGATTCTTCTACATAGTGTAGTCTTATGTATGTCTTGATGCAAGCAGTAATATGCCCATTATATTGTATATTTAGGGGGATCATTTAGCCCAACATCTGGCAGGTTTGTGCTCATTGTCATGTCAGGATATTACACATTTAATTTGTATTGCATGTAATATACGCAAGAGAAATTAAACTTGTAATCTCCTATGTGCACAGTTTTTCTTTTGCGTAGTGGTGGTGGGGGTGGGTGGAGCATATTTTTGCACCTGGGCCCATCAACCACTAGTTCTGCCACTGCAGTGTATGTCCTGTGGGACCTGGTGTTTTTTTTTTGTTGCCCCATTGTTATTGTGTGTGACACACTAGGGGTCAAAGTGTGACACAGTAAAGTGACGTGACACACAGTTTGAAAAGCACACATCTATACAGTCATTGTCAACATGGTGACTGCTTACCCTTTACCTTTTTCCCTCTTCATTGTGGTGCGGTCTTTAATTTCCTATCTGCACCTGTTTTCCCATTTCTTGCTTTACGCACTCATTTATCGTATAGGTGACCCACTTTCTCCTGCTATTTGCCCTCCCCATCCAACTTTCCCTGTGCTCCTCACAAACCACTTTTCCTCATTCCCCAAACCTTCATTCCACCACTTCTTCTGTCACTTCACACTTCTTCAACACTTACCTTCCACCTCCTTTTCTGCTAAAGTCACCAGGAGCCCTGCAGGCAACTGATCAGAAATGAGATTGATGAACAGTGGCACAACCGTGTCCCCTAGGAAAAACCATCCCCATACTGACAACAATAGGGCTCATTTGTAACAATGCACAGAGCAGTTCCTGAGCAGGCTATATGATAAAGCAACCAGAATCTAACAGGTATATCTGCTCTATAATGGGATATAGAAAATATAAGCAAGTCGACATTCAGAACATGTCAACATTCTGAATGTCGACTAGTCAAACCACACCCTTTGTACAGACTTCTATTTTTTTTTACTAACAGATGCAAATGTGGAAGCAAAAATACCAATCTCAGTAAATTAACTGATTACCATGGTCAAAATGTTTGCTGTCCCTAATCCCTAAAACATATTAATTCATCTTAAAATCCTTCTGTAACATATAGAAGGGCTTTGTGTACTGCATGTAAATTAGGCAAGCCATAGATAATCCTTCAATGTGATTCTTACATTTACTTCTACATTTTTTATGACAAAATCAAATATTAATTTGTTTTTGTTGATTTCAAATTTCTTGTGCTAACTTCTTCCTAGTAAAGATGACAAAATATTACCAGAAAACACAATGTACTGCATAGATGTGGAAATACACCATAAAGTCACCAGAGGTGTTTTGGAAACAATATAGCACAAATACACAAACAGAAATACTAGATGTAAACACCAACTGGTAACAAACCAGATACAACACCAAGAGCAGCGAGCTGTGAACTTGTAACTACCATTTTCTCCTTTATCTGTCCTTCCTTGTATTTAATACAAATCTATGCTTCACACGTACAGTACTGCTGCACTATCTACCCTGCTATTCAAGTGGTATAAACATAACAATACTGATAAGATTCTGACCTTATGTTCTTTTCTATATTTACTGCTGTAAAATTAGGAGAGTTATTATTTGGTGTATTGCTTGCTATAGTTATATCAAATATTGACATACAGTATTATTATTAGAATGTGAATGGCCAGCATTCCAATCCCAGAAATGTCAATTATTGATAGCCGTGTGGCACACGTACACAGGATCTCTCTTGATATATTTGGTAAATACCTGAAGTATTGCTCACCAGGGGGTCTCATTCTGATTCACATGCAAAGGGGGGAATTTAATTGGGAGCGAGGTTCTCTCCACAAAGAAATAAAAAAATAAATAAAAAAACTGCTTACCTCTCTGGTGGTCTCCATTGCTTTCGGTCATCTACCCTCCATGTTTGCACTGGTAAAGCGGTTGCTGGGAGTTGAGGGGACTGCTGGGAGGCCAGAGGGCTGCTGCGCAGGGAGGTGGCTGCTTGGAGATGTAGTCCTCCCTGCTGCTGCCTCGGGAGGGTACACACACACGGAGGGTCACACAGACACTCACACACACTATTACCCCTTTTCCAGCAAAATTCCGGGTCTGACCCGGAGTTGGAACAGGGTTCGTATCCAGATCAGACCCGGAAATTTCCTGCCGCCGACTCGGGATATTCCCGAGTCGGCGCCGCAAACACCGGAGTCGGGTCTGCATAGACCTGGCTTTTCCGGCGTGTAAGTGGTCGCTTGGAGATGACGTCATCTCCAAGCACCACTGAAGCCGGACCAATCGGCCGGCTAGCAGCGCACTCAAGGTCATCGTGACCCAGAATGTGCTGTTCTCACAGCAGGGTTTCACGGGCTACGCCTGTGTTAAACCCTGCTATTTACCTGGGTTGGATTGCCGGGTCACTCGATCCAACCCTCTCCCCTTTTACACCAGGGACCTGCCCGGGTTAACCCTTCAATAACCCGGGTTTTAACTCCGGTGTAAAAGGAATATAACACATACATACACTGATACACTCACACATACTTACACACAGTCACACATGAACTGGCACAACATACTTACACACACCACTGCTGCAGAAGACCGGGTCTGGAGGGAGAGGACACTGCTTTGAAAGGTGAGTAATTACTGCCTAATTAAGCTAATTGGAAACTTCCAATTGCTTAACTAGTCATTAAGAGGGGTGCCACCGGGGTCCAAGAGCATTTCCTGACATTTTTTCCTAAAAATATGGATTTTTTAGGAAAAATAATAATTGAATAGCAAAAAACCCATACCTGCATAAAAAACCCCACAGGTGCGGGATTTTTGCTATTCTTGCACCTACTGTAGTTGAATACCTCCCATTGTGGCTGAGTTACTATGCTAATGTGAGTTTCCATGGGGGAAACCCATGCAAGAGGAAACCAGTGCTAACCATTGGTTTTATGCCAGCCGCCGCAACCATCATCATTAGTATCAGCACTCGCACCAGCCCCATGTTAGGTGCAAGAGATCCATCAGAAACAGGATTCCATTCTCCATATGCATTAGTCAGATTAACAATGAGCTTTTGATACATGCCTATGACACTATGATGACACTATCATGACACTCCCACAAGACAAGGCAGTCCCATGTGTACATATTGTTGCTGCCCAGTTGCTGATGCAAAACATCCAATTTCACAGAAAGATATCTGGCTGAGTTCTGTGCAATTCCCACAATAGAACAGACATAAATATGAGTAGATTTGCATCTGTCTGATTTAGAATCATTGCCTAGTGGTGTGCGACCGGTGTCACCGCACAGAGGGTCTCATTCAGGGTTGGGAATAGAGTAAGATAGAGCAAATAACTGTGCATCTTGGTAAAACCATGCTGCACTGCAGGTGGGACAGATATAGAATGTGCAGAGAGATCGAGATTTGGGAGGGGTGTGTCCAAACTGAAATCTAAATAAAGCTGTTCTGCATTTGTGGGCTACAGGCAAAATCAGACGATATTTACCCTGCATATAAAAATGTATCCCTTGCATTGCAACATGATTTATCTAGGTAGGTGCAAAGTAATGTGCTTTTTTTGCTTTGCTCCCAACCCAGAATAAGACTTTATGTGTGCTATGTAGCTCTGTGTGCCAGGCAGTCCCATACACATCCCACTTTGTGCTCCCCTTCCCCCTCCTCATCCTACTCTGCGCTCCCCTTCTCCCATCCACATCCCACACTGCGCTCCCTTTTTCCCATCCACATCCCACACTGCGCTCCCCTTCTCCCATCCACATCCCACACTGCGCTCCCCTTCTCCCAACCACATCCCAAACTGTGCTCCCCTTCTCCCTCCACATCCCACACTGCGTTCCCCTTCTCCCATCCACATCCCATTCTGTGCTCCCCTTCCCCCTCCATGTTCCACTCTTTGCTCCCCTTCTCCTATTCACATCCCACTCTACGCTCCCCCTTCTCCTATCCACATTCCACACATTTCTCCCCTTGTCCCACCCACATCCCACACACTGCACTCAACTTCTCCCACCCACATCCCACACACTGCACTCCTCTTCTCCCATCCATATCCCACACTGTGATCCCCTTCTCCCACCCATAGCCCACACGCCGCACTCCTCTTCTCCCATCCATATCCCACACTGCACTCCTCTTCTCCCATCTATATCCCACACTGCATCCTCTTCTCCCATCAATATCACACACTGCGCTCCTCTTCTCCCACCCACATCCCACACACTGCGCTCCTCTTCTCCCATCCACATCCCACACTGATCCTCTTCTCCCATCCACATCCCACACTGTGATCCCCTCTCCCATCCACATCCCACACTGTGCTCCCTTCTCCCATCCACATCCCATCCCACACATTGCTCCTCTTCTCCCATCCACATCCCACACTGTGCTCCCGTCTCCCATCCACATCCCATCCCACATATTGCTCCTCTTCTCCCATCCACATCCCACACTGTGTTCCCCTTCTCCCATCCACATCCCACACTGTGTTCCCCTTCTCCCATCCACATCCCACACTGATCCTCTTCTCCCATCCACATCCCACACTGTGATCCCCTCTCCCATCCACATCCCACACTGTGCTCCCTTCTCCCATCCACATCCCATCCCACACATTGCTCCTCTTCTCCCATCCACATCCCACACTGTGCTCCCGTCTCCCATCCACATCCCATCCCACATATTGCTCCTCTTCTCCCATCCACATCCCACACTGTGTTCCCCTTCTCCCATCCACATCCCACACTGTGCTCCCTTCTCCCATCCACATCCCATCCCACACATTGCGCCTCTTCTCCCATCCACATCCCACACTGTGATCCCCTTCTCCCATTCACATCCCACACTGCACTCCCCTTCTCCTATCCACATCCCACACATTGCTCCTATATAAACAGTTTATTATATAGTATACATGTATATGTGTGTGGAAACCCCCCTTCAAAAATCCTGCATTTGCCTCCCGTGCTCCCCTTCTCCTATCCACATCCCACTCTGCGCTTCTTTTCCCCTATCCACATCCCACACTGTGCTCCCCTTCTCCCATCCTCATCCTATTCTGTGCTCCTCTTTCCCCTCCACATCCCACTCTGTGCTCTTTTCCCCTATCCACATCCCACACATTTCTCGCCTTTTCCCATCCACATCCCACTCTGCACTCCCCTTTCACATCCACATCCCTGTTACAAGTCGCGGTCACGACTTGACACTTTCTGACAGTATGCCCAGACAGGATGGGGTTACTCCAGTTCTTCCTGTTGCTAGGAGATCGGCACGCCTCAGGAAGTGATGTGTATTCCACAAGTGCAAACCTGATTGGGACTTCAGCCTATTTATACTCACTGATCTATTGCACCTGTACCGACTATAGAGTGTCTGCAGAGTCAGGTTGTTCCTATTCTCCGGTTCACTGAACTCCCACACGGCTTCCTAACCTCTCCAAGTAGCTTCCGTGATACCACCTATCTCCAAACGGCTTCCAGACCGCATCCAGCAGCTCTCGTGCTTCCAATGTTCACCATACAGCTTCTTAGCCTCTCCAAGTAGCTTCCGTGCTACCACCAATCTCCATGCGGCTTCCTAGACGTATCCAGCAGCTCCCGTGCTGCCATCATTCACCATACGGCTTCCAGGCCACTCCAAGTAGCTTAAGTGCTACCACCAATCTCCAAACGGCTTCCTAGATGTCTCCAGCAGCTCCCATGCTGCCACCATTCACCATACGGCTTCCAGGCCGCTCCAAGTAGCTTCCGTGCTACCACCAATCTCCAAACGGCTTCCTAGCCATATCCAGCAGCTCCCATGCTGCCAACATTCATCCTACGGCAATTGCCCCAACATCGGCACACTTGCCGCACCATCGGCTCTCAAAGCCATTTGCTAACCCTAGACTGTTTGTCTATGGCTATTGCCGCACCATCTACATAATTGCCGCACCATTGGCATCATTGCTGCACCATCAGCACCATTGCTGCACCATCAGCACAGCTGCCACACCATCGACTCCCAAGCTATTGCCCAGAAAGCCAAGCTGTACTCTCACAACATCTGTACCATCGATGTCCTTGTAATCATCAGCTGTGTCAGTCCTAACTGTACATTCTTTTCCTATTGAATTCCCCTGTATCGCCATGTGAGCCGTTACTACCTCGAGCATAAGTCCAGGCGGCCACCTAAGTACCGGTGAAAGTATCCTAGTTCTAAGGGAACAATGGGCCTGATTCAGACCCACTCGCGAGCGGCTGTCCGCTCGCAAGTGGGTCGATGGTCTGCACTGAGCATGCGCACGACGGAGGGAGCTCCGTCGTGCGCATGCGCCAGACACGACGAGCGAAGGACTTTCCTTCGCTCGTTGTGTCCGATCAAAGGGGGCGTGCTGTCAATGTTGATTGACAGCACGCCCCCTTTGGTGGGCGTGCCGGGGGCGTGCCTCCCTGACGGGGGCATTCCCACGGGAACGCCTCCCGTCAGAAGCCGGCCCACTGACATCACTAGTGATGTCAGTGGGAGTGATTTTGGCTCTGATAGAGCCAAAATCACTCCGGAGCTTGCGGTTGAAAACCTCAACCGCAGGCTCCGGCTCGCAATTTCGATGGTCGCGATGGTCACGACCATCGCGGCCATCAAAATGCACGCTCGTATAGCCTGTGGGTGGTGACCCACAGCTATACGAGCGTCCAGGAGGACGCTCCATGAAAATGGAGCCCGGCCCTCATGCAGAGCGTGCGCTCTGCTCAGATCGTACGGCTCTGAATGAGGGCCAATGGGCGGTTGTTATTGGAAGAAGATCTCACTAGCCGGGTTCTAGGGGTCTCACATGGAACAGGCAGTGGGATTCGTAATAATCCCACACTGCGCTCTCCTTCTCCACCCACATCCCACATACTGTGGTCCGCTTTTTCCACCCTTATTGCACTCCCCTTCTCCCACCCACATCCCACACACTGCGCTCTGCTTCTCCCACCCTTATTGCGCTTCCATTCTCCCATCCACATCCCACACTGCACTTCCCTTCTCTCATCCATATCCCACACTGTGCTCTCCTTCTCCCATCCTCATCCCACACTGCGCTTCCCTTCTCCCATCCATATCCAACACTGTGCTCTCCTTCTCCATGTGCAGTTGTGCGAACATCGCTCAGAGCGAATGTGCAGCTGCTTACGAGCGGCTCTGAATCAGGCCGAGAGATCGGAGTTTGGATTCGGCTAATGTTGCCTTGAATGGGTCATTGTAGAGAAGGCCTAGAGCAGCAAAGAAAGCATCCACCGTCTGGAGAGCACTATGAGCAGGAGGTAGACCAAAGGCCCAGGTCTGAGGGTCACCTTGAAGCAACGAGATAATAATACCGACTCACTGAGTCTCTGATCCAGACAAAGCAGGCTGAAGCCTTAAGTACAACTTGCAGCTTTCTCGGAAGTTGAGAAAATCTTTACGATTGCCAGAAAAACAATCCGGCAATTTGAGTTTAGGCTCAGGGAGCCGAGCTGAGGCTGAAACTGAGGGGGAAGCTGCCCGTATCTCTTCTACCCGGAGAGAAAGTTCCCGGACCTTTTGTGTTAGGACCTGTATTTGGGCAGCAAGAATTTGAGCTGGGTTCTGACCTGGCGCCATGATCACAATCCGTGGCTCTTCAAATTTTTATGGCCAGTGATAATGTTATGATTCTTGGAGAGAATCATCAGTATTAATGTAGAGCCAACTGATGACAGCCTTGAGGGCTGGAATGTATTGTACTAGTCATGGCCATGGGTTAAGGATTTGGTTTGTTTTGACTAGCTGTACCTAGGGCAAGAGGTGTGATGCAGCCTGTGGCTGTAGAAGCAGCCTTGAGGGCTGGTTGTGGCCTTTATAGTCATGGCCAAGGGACTGATGGTGCGAAGCAGCCTTTGGGCTGTTGGAGCAGCCTTGGGGGCTGATTGTGGCCTTTATAGTCGTGGCCAAGGGACTGATGCTGTGGAGCAGCCTTTGGGCTGTTGGAGCAGCCTTGGGGGATGATTGTGGCCTTTATAGTCGTGGCCAAGGGACTGATGCTGTGGAGCAGCCTTTGGGCTGTTGGAGCAGCCTTGGGGGATGATTGTGGCCTTTATAGTCATGGCCAAGGGACTAATGATGTGAAGCAGCCTTTGGGCTGTTGCAGCAGCTTTGAGGGCTTAATAGTGCACCTGGAAGGCTGAGTTGCTACCAGTGCCACTGGGATGACACTGGCGACGGTGTGCCAATTTGTGCACCTAGAATGCAGAGTGACTACTAGTGTCACCGGGATGACACTGGCGACGGTGTGCTAGATTGCGCACCTAGAATGGAGAGTTGCTACCAATGCCGCCAGGATAACACTGGCAATGGTGTGCTAGTAAACTGCAACTGGTGCCACTGGGTTTACAGAAGCCACCGGATGGTAACAGACGCTTCTGGGGTAGGAAGTGCTCCGTGCTGCCCAGATGGTACAAGCAGCACGTGTGGACGAGATGCAGGTGGAGCCACCTGGATGGAATAAACTGTACATACAAAACACAGCTAGACTGACTCAGGAACTCGACTGACAAGCAGGAGAAAGGAACCGGAAATACGAAAAACTATCACCGTCATGGAGTGCAGGGCTGGCTGGAATTTAACAGGAACAAGGCCCAACCAGAGCAAGTCTCCCTTAATTATAGACCAGTGTGCAGCTGTGCTGTGAACAGTCAGGAGAATCAATCAGCATGCACCTGACACTGCACACAGACAGGAAGTAATTAATGCAGTGCCTCAGGCTGGAACATGCAGATCCTGACAGAAAGTTGATGAGCCTACTAAATGGCTGAGCTCCTTAGTAATTATAGAAAAGAAAAATAGACAACTCAGAATATGTCTAGATCCAAGAGATTTAAACAAAGCTTTTAAAAGAGAACATTTCAAACTACCAACCAGAGATGAAATTATGTTGCAATTTGCAGGAGCAAAATGGTTCAGTAAATTGGACCCATCTTTAGGATTCTGGCATATGAAGCTAGATGAAGCCAGCTCAAAGCTGTGTAAATTTAATACACCAGAAGGTCGATACAGATTTCTTCGACTACCATATGGGATACTGTCTGCTACAGAAGTATACCACAAAAGAATACACATGATTTTTTAACATATTCCAGCTATTGAAACAATGATGGATGACATTATTATCTGGGGTTCTACAAAGGAAGAATATGATTCTAGATTGAGACAAGTGATATAACTTACCAGGAAAGTAAATATAAAGTGTAACACAGTTGGGATAGGGGTCCCTCTCTGGGGGTAGATGGACTCCCTCTTTACACACAGCAGCCGTAGAAACAGGAGACAAGTCTGGGAATCTCATACAAGCTCAGCGCCAGTCTTTATTGCGACACACACAAAAATATCAACATAATTAAACATAAATATAAGTCCTAGCCCGGCTGGGCTCTAACTACACAGCAGATTCCCTTGCTATAACAATGGTAGTGCCTATTGCCATCACCATCAACAAAACACGTGCACAGTACTTACAGGGTTTTAACCAAGTGTTTCTGAACAGGCTAGACTGCCAGCTCCCCCAGGTATGAGACACTGCACCAGGTGAAACCACTAATTGGCCTGCTCCCAGGCTAAAAGGACCAAAACCTGGAGTGGCCTGTGGATAGAGCCCTCCCTCTCCTCATATCCACACCCCCAGGTCCCATTCCAGTTTTTTACAGAAGCCGACATTACTAGTCTGCTTTTCTAACAGACTTCTCCTGGGGTTTTTTAAAAGACATAAGACAGGAATCTTGGACAAATATAGAAGCCATTCCACACTTCTCCAGTGCTTCTATCACAAAAGCCAAACAAGGACAAATGTTAATTTGGCATGAAAATACTTACCTTTATGGGTGACGTTGTCTCAAATCAAGGTGTGAAGCCTGACCCAAAGAAAATATCAGCCATAGTGAATATTGAACGTCCTAACAACAAAGATTATGTCAGAAGATTCCTAGGAATTATTACTTACTTAGGAAAGTTTATTTCTCAACTCTCAGAGCAATCAGCTCCTCTTAGATGGTTATTGGACAAAGATAATGGGGTAAATTTATTAAGATTCGAGTTTGGTCGAGATTGTAATCTCAAGTGAGTTTAGTCATGCTTTTCATCTTGCAAATTTACTAAAGACAAACTCATGTGAGTTGGGAGAGAGTTTTCATTTTTCACTGAAAAACTTGGTGAGTTCATTCGAGTTTGCAATCTCACCCATCGGCCAAACTCTGAAGTACTTTTCATGAAAAAGATGCAACTTTGGAACTTACCAAGTTCCAAATTTACAAACTCGGGTGAGAATGTAGCAAACTCGCATTGAAATTGAAGTTTCAAATAGACCAACTCCTGAGAGTGAGTTTTGCAGAAACATACACAGATAAGTGTGATTTGTGTATGTTTATGCATGTGTACCTAATTTAAAGTGTTTTTATGTAAAAAAATTATGTAGAGCCCCCCCCCCTCCCTCCCAAAAACAGAACAAGCCCCAGACTCCTTAGCCAGTCCTGGTTCCTAAAATCACAGGGAACAAAACGAGTAGGGTCCCCCCCTAATTTGGGTACCAGCACCTGGCTGCAGGGCCAGTGCTGGTTTTAAATATAAGGGGGGAATGCGTAGGGATCCCCCAATATTTAAAACCAGCACCGGACCCAAACCGACCAAGGTGTAATGCCAGAGCCAGGAGGCCCTATCACCGGGTCTCCAGGCCCAAAGCATTAACACCCCAAGCCAGTTAGCCCAAGCCAGGGATCTCAGGGGAGGAGGGGACCCCCCCAAGAGGGAGTCTCCCCTCTCCCAAAACCCCAGGCTTAGGCTGAAGCCCGGGGCTCTTCCCCGCACCCATGGAGCGGTGGGTACGGGGTTAATAATGTGGTATATAGTTCTAAACTATTGTAATTTACAGTGGAATTGCAGGTGCCAGCATGCCTGCCCTTTGGCACTTGTGGAACTACAAGTGCCAGCAGGCGGCCGGCACCCGTACCTCCACTGTAAATTAAATAGTTAAAAAAACACAGTTAGCGGTCGCAGATAGCTGCCGGCTCCTAACAGTTCACACTGATCAGTCAGGAGCCAGGTAGAGATGTATGTGATCACATACACTGCTAATGTAAGTATCTGGATAGGGTCGTATTTTTTTTTTTGCCAAGACCCCTGGATGCTACTGAAACCAGCGCGAGGATGGAGGAAAGTATAAGATCTATGTTTAAAGTACTCCAAATAAGTTCTACGGTACAAGTGGACGTGACCAGCTGGCACAAGTAAGTATGTGTGAGTGAGGTATTGTGTACTGTGTTTTTTTAACTATATAATTTACAGTTCCACAAGTGCCAAGGGGCAGGCATGCTGGCACCTTTAATTCCACTGTAAATTACAATAGTTTATAACTATATACCACATTATTACCCCCGTACCCACCACTCCAGGGGTGCAGGGAAGAGCCCCGGGCTGTAGCCCTTATTGAGGGGGACCCCACCTCCCTTGAGATCCTTGGCTTGGGCTGACCAGCTTGGGGTGTTAATGTTTTGGCCCTGGAGACCCGATGATAGGGTCTCCTGGCTGTGGCATTACACCCAGCTCAGTTTAGGTCCGGTGCCGGTTTTAAATATAGGGGGACCCCCTATGCATTTTTTCCCCCTATATTTAAAATTTGTATGCAGAAAGGTACTGTGCAAGCACAAGTAACACCAAGATCTTATACTATATGCACAGAGGACCTCATTCAGAGGCGGTCGCTCGGGAGCGATCGGTAGCACCCAAAGTGATCAAGAATATGCAAAACGAGCACTCAGTCGCAACGCACATCGTAAGCACGGAAACACCCACAACAATGAAAGCACACCTCCTATCTCTACGTCCTACTTCAGAGTCGGTCGCAGGCGGCAACCTACGTCAGCATCGTGATCATATTGCTGATTGATGTTGTCACATTTGTGCTTTCGATGTTTCTTTTTCAATTTCGATGCGAATACAAGCAGCGTGCAATCGCATGTTTTTTGGGGGGTTTTGTGCATTATAAATTAAGCAATTAATTAACTATTTATTTGAATGTTACTATAATATTTAGTCCAACATTTTTAAGTTTATTTTATTATTGTTGACCGTGTTATTAAATTAAAGATCACACATTTTTTTGTAAACAAAATTTTTTTATTTTTTTTGGAGAAATAAAAAAAAAAAAGCTGAAATATTTTGCAGCCTCTGTATTGCTGCATAAATTTCCAAAACAGCCTCCCCTATTACTCCCAGCTCCCTTCTCCACATATCTTGCAAGGGCTCAGCTTCCACATCTGAAATGCAAAGTAAATATGTTTTTTTTTTTATTTGTATTTTTATGTGACAATCTTTTTTTTAATGTTTAAAATATTTAAAAATGGTATGTAGCAATTTGGCACATATAGCATTTTTTTTTTATTCAAAGTTAAATATATATTGCACAATGTCATCTTTAACATATGTACCTTCTGCCTCTTCGCCCAAATCTTCTGGGGCAGAAGCTGCCCAATTATCACTGTCCACTGAGTGGGCTTGGTCGGCCTGGGTAGCCTGGGAGGGTGTGGAAGGGGAGGCTTGGGCAGCCTTCGGAGTGTGGAAGGGGATGGGGCAGCCTGGGAGGGTGTGAAAGGGGAGGAGGGGGATGGGGAGGTCTGGGTAGCCTTGGGGGGGTGAGGAGGAGGATGGGGAGACCTGGGAGGGTGTGGAAGGTAAGGAGAGGGATGGGGCAGCCTGGGAGGGTGTGGAAGGTGAGGAGGGGGATGGGGCAGCCTGGGAGGGTGTGGAAGGTGAGGAGGGGGATGGGGAGACCTGGGAGGGTGTGGAAGGTGAGGAGGGGGATGGGGCAGCTTGGGAGGGTGTGGAAGGTGAGGAGGGGGGTGGGGAGACCTGGGCAGCCTGGGGTGGGTATTCAGCCTGCTGTTGCCTCCTTTGCCGTAGAACTATGATTTGAGATTAAAAAAAATAAAAAGTAAATTAAAAATACCATCTGTTAACAATAGCCCTGGTTTAGCAAAGCTAATGCATGGATTATACTAAAACATAAAAAAATGACACCCATGTTACAATAAGCCACAGACACTGGCTAAAAATGTTAATTACAATCAAAATGGCCACACAACTTCAGCATAATTGCAACAATGTCTGAGACCATGTTAAACACACAAAATGGCTGCCATTAATTAGTAAAATTAAACAATAATACTAGTATTTCTTACCCAAACCCAGCTGCTGGAGTCAATTTGTTACTCTTAAAATTAGGGATGTGCAGGCTCGGATAGGTTCGAGTTTGCATGTTGAGTTCGGATTTTTCCCTCCAAAAAAACGGAACTCAGAAAGAGGCAAAACGTCATCTTACATGGACGAACATCATCATTCCTGGACTTCTATAAAAACACAACATCTATCATATATCATGTCACTCACCACATTCCCCAACTAGGATATGTCTGTGCACCCTTTATTCCACTCCAAACCCTACACAGCTCCTTGTGAAAGAGTTAGCATTTTTAAGGGCAGCTGTTATAGATTGTGTGAGTCGCTTGTGCATTGCGTAGTGCACTGCGTGGGAGTGGCGCTTAGTTGCCGACGCGTATGCATTTTGCTATAAATAGCAACCCCCAAAAATAATAACTTTGCAGTCATGGAGGAATCTACAACTGCTAGCACTTTTGATTTAAAAGAATTTCTGGATGAATATGGTTTTGAATTCTATTCAGAAGTGGAAGTAGAGGATACACCTGCAGATGAGGCTGTAGAAATTGTGCCTGACCCTCCACCAAATGATCCTCCTCCAGAACCAACAATTTCATCACCTCAAAATGTTCCAGGCTCATCACATGGAGGGGAAGAAGTTCACCCTAGTCCTTGTGTGTTTTCTGAAAATTTAATCCACAAGGCAATAACCAAATTTCCTTCTGGTCATCAAATTCGTCTAAAGTCTAGGCTAAAAATCTGGGAGAAAATAACAAATACCCTGAATAAGAAGCACTCCACTCACTACACAGCATTTTACCTGCGTAAGAAGTGCTTAATTTACCAAATGGCCTACCATTTTATGAAGTTCACCACAAATATTTTTAGAAAATTTGTTAAAAAAAATGGCTACACAGAAAAATGCTTGTTCTAGATACATATTAATTATTGCACACTTTCCCAAAAGGTGCAGTGACTTTTGCAGTCGTCTGAATTTAAAGCTAAATTTGTGGGTCCAACACTTCAAAGGGCCAGGCGGAGCAGTCCCTCGCATCTTGGCTTTGTCAAAGCAACAACATCTGCTTTTGGGGGCCTTAGATAGGAGGCTTGTCATGGAGGCCAGAGTAGACGACCAAGAGCCTCCACAGGAGGAACAACATGCTGAGACTGGTAAGTATTTTCAGTCACATTGCCCTGTTTTAGAATGTCAAGAACTAACATAAAATTAACTCTTTTTTTTATCACACCAATTTTAGGAAGTGACACGGCTGTAAATCTGGAGCTGGATGGGGCTGACGGCACCACCAAACCTATAGTGCCTCCTCCATCACCACCAACAGCTATAGTGCCTCCCCCATCCTCCACTGCCACCCTTACTGAAACCATTGAAGGGCTTAAGGTGGCAGTGTTGAGGCATGCAACAACCATGGAGGCTTTCCAGTCCAGCATGTTGGAGCAAACCTCCTCTCTAAGGACCATAAGCCAAGATGTGAGGGACATTAAAGAACATCTGTCTGGCCCAAATGAAGATGGGGTGGACCAGTGCCCTGCTGTGGCTGGGCCAAGCACACAGCAGGGTGTAAGAAGGTCCCCCAGGATCCGCAAATCTAGCTTAAGTCAGTCGACTGCAAAGAGGGCAAAAAAATTTGTTATTTTCTCCCAGATTTTGTATAATTTTATGACCAAAATGGAAATTTGTTTATTGCCCTTGGAAGGCCCACAAGGACTAATTTGTGAACTTTTTGATCCATGCGATGTGTGTACCACATTTTGAGGTGATGAGTTTGCTGGTCCTGCAGTTGGATCATTTGGTGGCTACACAGGCACACTTTCATCAGCCACATATGCTAGGGTATCTCCTGCTTCTGTTTCTGTAATAATTCCAAAACCATATTTGTCCAGAAATTTTTTTATTTTTTTTTTGACAATGTTTTGTTTGGGTATTTTAACCATAAAATACCAAAATTTAAAGTCTATATTTTGCAGTTGTGGAGTTCACAAAAGCAAAAATAAAAATAAAAAAGTTTAAAAAAAGAATGAAATGATTTTTGTCTGTTCTTCTAAGCTAAATGTTGTATGTGTACATTTCTTTCTTATAATTTAAATTGTTCCTATGGCCTACAAAACTTAAAAGAAAAAAAAAAAACCTTTTAAAACAACAGGTATTTTGCAAATGTGCAAAAAAAGGAACTTATGATTTAAAAACTGATATATCGTGGTTTTGCAAATGAATGTATTTGCAAAATAACATACAGAAACAAACCAAAAACAATAGCCGTTTATTAAAAAAATATGCTAATTTACACAACCACTTTGCTAGAATCCAATGCAATGATTAACACCTGCTACATTGTTAATTGCCTACAGACATCAGTTGAGGCATAAACCATCGCCTGCACTCGCAATGTTTGAGGTAGACCCTGGGATACCTTTAGCACTACGAGCAGTAGCATCGTTATTGCAACGAGATGACGTGTGTGATGACTCGCTCAGTAATATATGCACGCCCTTAAAACGCCCATTTTAAGGTCAACCACGCCTGCGTCCGCACCACCACACCCCCGTCCACAAGCACCTTCCCCTGTAACTACCTACAAACGGCACAAAATGTCAATCTCAGCTACGACCTCGTAGTGACTAACGAGCAAGAGGATTGCGGTCGGAAAGACAGGCTTGCGCACGCACACTGCCATGTGTACGCATGCGCAGTTGAAAAAAACATTGCTTACTACGACCAATCGCTCCGTGCGACCGCCTCTGAATGAGGTCCAGAGTGTGGAATAGAAGTGAGAAGAAAGCAGGTGGATTTAAGATCTCTACCTAACCAACATGAAGACAACATGACTGAAGAATATCCTACATCTGACATGCATGATGATCTTGATAACGGTGAACAAACCATGATTCAAGAAAGGTCCAACATGGTTGATGAAATACAGACTGTGTATGAAAGACCCAAAAGAGAAATTTGCAGACTCATTGAAACATGTTAGCTGATGTTCTTAACGTATTGCATTGTTGAATTGTTGCACTGAAGGATACAGGGCTTATCTTTAAAGAAAAGAGGATGTGATGTTATTGCATTAAATATGCTTAATGTGTGTAGACACTCCCTTATTTGTATGTGAAAGCCTGAATCTTCAGTGACAGTCCCTAGGACCTTGGGGAATGCTGGGAAATGGGTGTAGTCTGGTGTACAGTGTGTTTATAGTTTGCAAATGGTTTAATAAAGAAGCGCAGTAGCAGATACCCATGCTTCAGTGTCCTTATGATTGCATATACAAGTATACTAACAAAACAGGGGGTATCCAGAGTGTACACCGAGTGTCACCAGGTCCACTGATGCCTCTGGTGCCAGGAGGTGTAAAAGTCAATTAACCAAATACCACTTGTATGGAAGCTCAGACGTCCTTCTCCTTCCAACCATATGACATGTTGCAAATCCGTGCCGGATTCTTTATCAAATAATGAATCCAGAGTGGATCTGCTGCACATATTGGATGACTACTAACATCATCTGCATCCACTGATTGAGGGACTGATTCAGAGTTGTACGCAAAACATCGGGGTTCTGATGTTTGAAGATCTGCGCAGGCATAGGATCTGTACTGCACATGTGCAGCTCTCCATCTGCAAGCTCGCCTGCAGTGCCTGGACGCTGCAGCCTGATTGACATGCTGCTGCTTGTTTGGGGGCAGAGCAGGGGCGGTGCCAGACAGCATCCCAGAAAACGGGGTTGTGTCGGCCTGTTTAGCGGGCATGCTGAAGTCAGTGGCAGCATCCTTGTATGCAGCTTCACTGGCATGAGCTGCGTGAAAACACCGCCCATCCTGAGTAATCTTAAGGCGACTCAAATGACTAATGTTCATGCAGAGTGATCCAATGCTGCATCTGTGGACATAGCAACGGATCACAAGAGTCGTCAGGAGACGTCTATTTACACAAGACACCTCCTGCATTAGCATATTTTAACACAGCAGCTGCGGTCAAACAGCATACACTTGCTGTGGGTGTTTCTCATTGCATGACCTAGAATTTAGAATCAGGAGTTCGGGTAGTGATTTTTCACTATTTTGGAAATGCACTACATGTGCTCTCTTTGTTTCATATTCCCTTGATACAGGCTGTCTTGAAGTGAATTTAGGAACCTCAGGAGGACATATTTCGCCACTGGCGTAACTACCACAGGTGCAGGGGTGTGGCTGCTATGGGGCCCTCCCCTGCACCTACGCTATCAGGCCAGCCGTGGTCGCGTCCTCCTTCAGTGTGCTGTGCAGGGCAGGCATATCATCCCTCCCAGTCATACCCGCCTCTGTCTCTCCTCTCTGACTGATACTGGGGAGGAGGTGTGGCCGTGATCCGAGGATGTCCCGGCAGGATCAGCACGGCCACGCCTCCTCCCAGTCAGTGAGGAGATGTGCCTGCCCTACACGGCACACACTGAAGGAAGACGACCATGGAACAGAGGTAAGTTGTGGAGGGGGGCCGGTGAAAATGTTTCTATGGGGCCCCCCTTGGTCTGCATTTAGCACAGATTTATGATAAACCCAAACTATCCTAAATTTGTGAGTGCACTTTGTCAATATTTCCCTGTATTTCAGCTATTCACGCAGAGCTTCACTATATACTATTCTTTTTCTCTTTTCTGATCATATTGGGCGTGATTTTTTATATTGTATGAACGTGTAAGGGGGGCTATTATTTTCTCATTTGCGGTGAATACTTACCATTTTGAAGAAACATTCACTTAAATTTCACTTGTTTGGTAAAGGTTGCATATAGAGAAGTACGCTGACCCCCGTATTTTGGTTATAGAACTGTATTTTAACAAAATAAATAAATAAAAACAGCTAAAATGACATCATTTTGACCTGTTAGTATGCAATCCAAAACCAGAGTACAGGTTTGTTTTTTTTCCATAATAGTTTTTATTGAAAATTTAGTATAGAAAAATAAATGAGGATACAGAATGAAAAAAAGGGGAAAAGGGGGAAGCCAGACATATCGCATAGCACAAAACAAAATATCATTGGTCAGCTTACAAACATTTGATTCATAGACAAAAAAGAGAACTTTTAATACACATAAAAGTAATTAGAAACAGGATACTAAAGGAATGACAAGTAGAACTACCCCGAATCTGAATGAGGTGAGCAGAGAACACCTAAATCAATAGGAACCCTATAAATAGTGGAATGACCTTGTTTTTCCCTATATTCTCCCCATTGAAACCATTTCATATGGATGGAGTTAGCAGAGGAGGAGTATTTGCTATCCAATGTTTCAAAAACAAAGTGCTTATGAACCTTGTTTTCTATCATTGTGATGTTGGGCAAGATAGCAGACTTCCACCCCTGAGCAATTGCAGCCTTCGTAGCTATTAAAATATGTCCCATGATGTATCTCTCACCACAGGATAATGTCCCAGGATAAAAATGAAATAAAGTGGTTAGGGGCTCCGCAGGAATGGTTGTTCCAACTATTTTACTTATCATGGAAAACACAGCATTCCATAGAGGTCAAAGCAGGGGACATGACCAGAAAACATGGAGAATGTCTCCAACCAAGCCACAATTTCGCCAACAATATTGGGAGGCAGAGGGCCAGATTTTATGTTGCCTCTCAGGTGTAAAATATGCTCTCTGAAGTAGCTTGTAATACATTTCTGAATGATTAATACATTTGGATACTGTAAAACCAGAACAAAAAATAATATTCCAATCATCTTCAGAAAGATCAACAGCTAAATCTCCCGTTTGATCTGGCATGGTAATTTCCCCTTTTTATTTATTCTTATCTGACACTGATACCACCAAGAGATACCTCCTTTATGATTAGGAGATTGGAGACGAAGCAACAGCAACGCTGGGAAGGCAGGTTTCTTAATTGGAGAAGGGAGGTGGCTTTGCAACCAATGCCTCAACTGTAAGTATTTATAAAAGTCCTGCTTCATTAGTCCAAACTGAGTTTGAAGAAACACAAATGGGGCAAGACCATTTTCTGTAAATACGTCACTCAGGGAAGAAAGGCCCGCCCCAACCCATGAACCTAAATACAAATCTGGAATCAAATTAGCTATCGATTGGAGAGACAGATTAGGAGAAGACAAGGAAATTTCTTCATCTAAGGAAACATATGCATGCCAGCACATTATTGAAGCCCGAACTGCTTTACAAAATCTCGGTCTGAAGGAAATTTCAGAGGGGGGCAACCAGAATAAATCAGAAAGAGGGAAGGGACGCATAAATTCCCTTTCAATAAGTACCCACGGTTTGGGGCAGTCAATTATGAACCAATCTCTGGCCTGACTAAGAATACAAGCTGAATGATAGCGTTCCAAGTCTGGGAAGGCTACTCCTCCAGCCGCTTTGGAGAGGGTGAGAGTGCTTCTTGCTATTTTGGATCTATTACCTTTCCAGATATATTTAGTAATTATTTGATAAAATTTATTACATATAGATTTAGATAGGGGTCTAGGGATAGTACGAAATAAGTACATAAGTTTCGGGAGGAGCACCATTTTTGCAGCCGCAATCCGTCCCAGCCAGGATACCTCATGTAGCATCCATTCCTTAGTTAACGTTTCATAGGCTTTCAATAATGGCCCAAAGTTACATTCAATGAGATCATGCTCTCTAGCTAAATGCACTCCCAGGTATTTAAGTGACTTAGATTTCCATATATATCTGTAGGTCTCCTTCAACTTTTCCAAAAGTGCATTAGAAATGTTAAAGGGAAGGGCCTCTGTCTTAGTGGTGTTTAGTTTGTAATACGACACTGCTGTATATTGATCTAAAACAGCATGTAGTGCTGGAAGAGATTCTTCTGGATGAAGTAAACATAATAAAATATCGTCTGCAAATAAACTTATCTTATGGGAGGAGCCCCCAAGAAAAGGGCCGTGTATGCTATTTAGGGATCTAATCGTCTCAGCCAGAGGCTCAATGGCAAGCGCAAAGATGAGTGGCGAAAGGGGACATCCCTGACGTGTGCCGTTTGATATGTCAAATCTGTCAGATAGGCAGCCATTGACAAACACTTTCGCGGAAGGGCAGGTGTATAGAGCCGAGATGGAGTTTGAGAGTACAGGTTTTTAAATCTGAGTCCTGAACAGCGGAAAGATCCGAACCAGGACTTGGTTCGACTCGGTACCCCAAAGTGATTCCGAACTCGGACTTGGTTCGACTCTGAACCCCTAAATTCAGTTGTTGTCGGTTCTCAGAGTACCAGACCCACACATCTCTAGTTGCATGTAATTGCACACAATAGTCACAAAACCACCACAGGTGTTTAATATATATTGTTCTGTATTTAATATTTGTTATTCCATAATTTTTTTCCATATGCCAATTCTGTACTTTGCTGGAATTTTATTAGAAGTTGTATTTTTTGTTGATATGTAATTGATATTTTATTAAGGGTAGCACCAGACCATCACAATCCATCTGTTTCTTCTTTAGTTGTATCGAAGTACCAGGTGTCACCTGGCAGAGCTACTGTAGATTAAGGCTCTCGGGGACCGGGGGCTCTTAAGACAAGGGGGCCCCTATGGACTAAAAGAAAATAGCCGCGGTCCTGGATAGACAGCCATTAGGTTTAGCTGAATCGTGTTTGCCGATGGTGTATTGAATTGTGTTTGTAAGTGTGTCATATGTGGACTGAAATTAATAGACCTGCCTGTGAGCAGCATGTTCAGCGGAAGCACTGCACAGATCAGTGTGAACTGTGCAGTGCTTCTGTGTGATATAGGGTATAGAAATAATTAAAAATAAGCACTTGACTTTTGAGCCAGCTCTGGATCTGATTCAGAGCCGCTCGTATGCGGCCGCTCGTTCTCTCCGAGCGATGTTCGCACAACTGCGCATGCATATGGGTCATCATGCGCATGCACCAACCAGTCAGTGCGGTCAGAAATCGAGCGCTCGCAAAATAGCGAGTGCCTGCTAATTTGAGTGACAGGATGAGGTGTTTGTGGGTGGTAACAGGGGAAGGTGCTTGAAAACGGGGAGTGGTGATCCGAACGCAGGCGTGCCAAACGGTCAAAACGGGCGTTTTAAGGGTGTGCATAATTAACAAAGCAGCGTCATCAGCCACGTCACTTGGTTGTCTCTTAGCCTGAACTGTTCGCATGATTGCGGTAGGAAAATCCTACCACAAGCACTGCGAGCAGTTCAGACGCCTTTCGATGTACTCGATTAATCTAATAAATAGCGGAAATGACATAGGATGCGAGTGGCAAGGGGGCGTCTTTAAAAAATAGCGAGCGCATGTTTAGTTCGCTCAGACATAGAGGCGCCAACAGACCGCAAAGAGCGAGCGCTCAATTTAAATAGCCGGCCCCTTTTTCTGAACGAGCGAGCGCAAATAGCGTCCGGCTCTGAATCAGGCCCTCTGTTCCCTCATATTTCCAATAACTAGCACTGGGCTCAACCAGCTGGGTGGTAATGCCACAACTAGGGGGACACAGCATCCCCAAAATGGTCGCACCAGCCCTGGTATTACTCAGTAAGTGGGCACCCCACTCAAAAAAATAAAGCAATTTTCCCGGAGACCCGCACATGCGTAGTAGATTCTGACATGAAGCCGGAATCTACCATTCTTAGGGCCTGATTCAAGAGCCGCTTGCAAAAAAGCGAGTGCTCGCTCTGAATCAGGGCGGCCACTTTGTTGTAAATAACTCGGCCTCCTGGATGCTCGCTAAGCTGTGGGTGGCCACCCACAGCTTTAGCGAGTTGCCAGGTGATGGTCACGATGGTCGCGACCTTTGTGGTAGGGTCTCGTCTGCCGCAAGCTCCAGTGTGCTTCCGGCTCTAATAGAGCTGGAAGCTCACTACTGACATCACTCGTGATGTCAGTAGGGCGGCCCACAAACAACAGGAACGCCACCGTTTGTCCAGCCACCCCCCCACCCCACCTACAAAACGGGGCGAGCTATCGATCAACATCGACAGCCGCCCCGTTTGTAGCGAGCCCCGGAGCGAGAGAATTTCTGTCTCGCTCCGGGGCTTGCTCACGCGCATTGTTCACGCCACACACGCGCAATGCCCCACCACTGACCCGCTTGCGAGCAAGTCTGAATCAGGCCCTTAGTGCACTGATGGAGAAAATGGGGCTCAAACTAAGGCTGCACACGGGGACCCCTCCACTCTTAAAATGCCCCTGCATATAGGATCAAGGAGAGCCTGTGTGGACCAGCAGGTGGTACTGGGGAGGATGTCATCTGCAGTGGTCCAGTGGATACGCAGCAGGACCCCAACGGTTAGTGGTCTGTGCTGTTCTCAGGGGATGAAGTCAGGTGGATGTTGCTGAGGGTATGCTGTCGGGATGCCGACTGTCTAAATGCCAACCGTTGGCATCCCGAATGTCTAATCCTGTCAAGTATCTAATGACAGGCATCGAAAGCCCGACGCCTATCATCAGACCTACCTCGGGAGCCCGACACACGGCTTACCGATCGAAGGTAAGCCGGGCGCCGGTCATGGACAGCCGCGGGGGGGTAGGTTAGGGCTCCTGAGGGGGACTTAGGGTTAGACAACCCCCCAGGAGGTTAGGGTTAGGCTAGGGGAAGGGGGGTTAGGGTTAGGTGGGTTAGGCACCCCTGGGGGGAGGTTAGGGTTAGGAACCCCCCCGGGAGACTTATGGTTAGGCTGCGGGGAATGGGAGGTTAGGTTTAGGCACTTAGAGGGGGGTTAGGCACTGTCACGGCCAGGGTATTTCAGCATGGCGCTAGGCGAGTGTTACCTGTGAGGTCATTGTGGCGCGGGCTGTCTGGTGGCGGAGCTGGTGTCTGGCGGGGGGCTTTGGCTGCACGCGTTGTTGTGCGGGCCTGTTGTCACTCTGTGCTGGTAAGGCCTGGCGGCGTCTCCATTCCGTTTGGCATGGGCGCTGCCATCTTGCCTTCTGGCCATGTGATGCAGCTGGCCAATCCTGGTGAGTCACATGTTCCCTCCAGCCAGTAACAGCACGGCATGGGGTATTTCGGAAGGGTCAGTGCCTTCCTTCTTTGCCAGTGCAACGTGTATCTCAGCCTAGCTGAGAGGGAGTTCTCTGTGCTTTCCTGTTCCTGCGAATCCGCTGTCTGCCAGTCTGCCTGTCAGCTCCTAGTTCCCACTGGACTACCCCGCTACCTCCATCACCCTTGCCCATACCTGAGTGCCTGAGCCTGCTGACATCCTGCACTTCAGTTCACTATCTGAAAACCTGGCTTGTTTATTTTCAGTTTCACTACCTGCACACCTGGACTGCTCTAATTGTTTCTACCTGGACATTAACCCTTTTGCTCCCACCACAGAACTCTTGTGCACATTTATATTTTCCTGGACTTTTATTTACTGCCACATTATATGTCCACTCGAGCACTTATTAAAAATCCTAGTTTTATTTACAAATCTGCTTCTGTGATCGCTCCTGCTACCACCCCGGGTCCACAAATAACCCAGAACGTAACAGGCACTTGGGGGGGAGGTTAGAGTTAGACTCCCCTAAGGGAGCGTTAGGTTTATGGGGGTTAGGTTAGTAAATAGAAAAATTACTTACCTGTCGGGATCTTCACTGCCGGGCTTCCGCTGTCGGGATTCGAGCCGCCGGCCATACTGATTCCTTGCTGAGGGCCACAGTGTGAAAGCCAGCCAGGCAGAACATCATGAGGAGCTGAGAGCCCACCCCCCCACTATAGATGGAAGCTGCTGCTGGTTGACGCAGGTTCTGCTGCCACTGTCCGAGGGAGCTGTGGCTGGAGATGCTCATTCCAGGATGGCCTCTCATTGAGAGCTCTGTTGCCCAGGACATTGGTGTGGCATTGTGGAAGTAGTATGCCAATGGAGGTGGTAAGAGTGACAGCATCATGACCCACCCTCAGAATTGT
The DNA here is from genome assembly GCA_031769625.1 of Taudactylus pleione. Taxonomy (NCBI): domain Eukaryota; kingdom Metazoa; phylum Chordata; class Amphibia; order Anura; family Myobatrachidae; genus Taudactylus; species Taudactylus pleione. The sequence goes on along the minus strand of JAUIMM010000324.1, from coordinate 6,792,861 downwards.
AGTTAACTGCCAGACAGTGAAGGTCAGGGGTCAACACATCCCAAATAGCTATAGGGTGGCACAATCTGCGATACCCCTTGGACAGCAAGTGAACTTGGCTCTGACAGTCTCTGCAATTAAGGTGGTCATCATGAGGGCCAGGCAGTGTGAGGAGGACATTACTTGCGAAAAATGTCTATTACAATGGCCATATGTTGCACGGTTCCTTGGTGCAAGTACAATAATGCGTAGAACTATTTGGAACTCCTGTTCTTGCTCGAATACTAAGCTGAACTGAAATTTGTTTAAAGGAAAGAACTGTTTGCCATGATGCTACACTGAATTGTTATTTGCCCATTTAAAGTTGTTAGTGCATGTCTGATACCAATAAGCTGTTTTCGCCAGCCAAAACAACCATTTACTAATGAATTTTCATGTGCAACTTCCGAAGCAATGTAATTGTATTTACAGCGTTATCTCCAACTGAAGCTTAAATTGTTGCAATATTTAAAAGTGTATTGGTTGTTTTGCTGTGAGACAAAGGGCCCAATTCAGACCCACTTGCTAGGCTGCATCCGCACGTAGCCTGCCGATGTTTTCAAGCTGCCAAGCGATCGCGAAGCAATCGCCCCTTATGCATAGCCGTCTCGCTAGCTTGAGTGAATTACACACTGAAGCACTCGCAGTGCTTGCGGTAGGGTATGGTCAGCCATAAGCTCTGCGTACGCTTCCGATGGTACTCGATGTTACCAATTGTTGCATACACATCCTGGAGATGACGTGTACAAGTGGGCGTCTTAAGATAGGCTGGTGGGCATCTAAATACACACTACGATCGAACACCAAGACATAGTGGGCGTGCTAATGCCTTGCTATGCGATTGTGGGATTTGCATACTTTGGTGCGTGCGAACGCATCTAGCGAGCAGTTCTTTGCACCTCTGCAGTTCTTTGTCCTGTCCCACACTTTGGTGTCAAGAGCCCTGTTCTCATTGATGAGGTGTCACAATAGTACTAATATTGTTCAGGTGCCAGCGGCCTGACTTGTACTCCCACTGTCAATAACAATATCAGTACTATTATTAATCCATTACCCCTGCACCCACCGCCACCAGGGGTGTAGGGAATAGCCGCAGGCTTCACTCTAACCCTGGGGCATCCTCGGGAGGGGAGTCCTTTTTTGGGGAGGTCTCCACTTTCCGAGGAATACCAGGGCCGGGGTGACCATTTTGGGGTTGTAGAATGCTTTTGCAGGGGGACCCAACACTTTATGTAACCCTTGCTATGGCATTACCCCCCCATCTGGTTGAGCTCGGTGCTGGTTATTGGAATACAGAGGAACCCCACGCCAATTTTCCCTGTTGTTTCCAGGGCGAGCTCAACAGTCCAGTACTGGCTATGCTTTTTTTGTTTTCGGGGGGGGGGGGGGGGGGCACACCGTTATTTTAATTTTATAACTCTTTCTTTACCCTTTAAAGCACATAAGCCTGCATTGATTACAGTTATCTGTGCAGTGCTTCTGCAGAGGAGTCTATTTTGGCCCGAGTTTGCTCCATTTACGACTGTGTTTGCAGACACGATTCTTGATAAATCCCTGTGTTGTATTCCTGTCTATGGAAAGTGCTTGTTAGCTTTTTTGATGGTGTATTTACTTGTATTTGTGTGTTTGGCCATGTTTTGCAGATCCAATCGTGTTTTTACACCTGTGTTTGCCTTTGGTATTTCCGTGTTTGAAAAACAGGGGAACCATGGCCGGGAATGTAATATCAGACAGACACAATTCTTAGTAAATATACCACTAAATGTCTGGAACCTATATCTTGCAGAGCCAGTGCTGGAAAGTCATGGCTGCAGCAGGTGCACTGCCAGGACTGCAGTGCAGAGACCAACACTACCTAATGGAAACTGGATAACACAGAACACTAATTATACCTCCAAGCACTTCTAACTTTTGCCAGGAGTCTGTGGGTTGATGTGATGCAGCCACAAAGGGGAGACTCAGCAGTCCCTCCTTGCTCCACCTGATGAGCTACAGTAGCCGCAAGTACGCAGTCGGCAACCACAGTTCAAGGTGATAGGTCACCCAAAGAGACCAGACAGGCTCAACCCAAGGTGCTGGGACCAGTAAGCTCACCAGGGATCAGCAGGGTGTATTGCAGCCACAGCAGGTGCAGAAGCAGTGCATTACCCAACTGTCACATGAGTCTGGGGGTGGGCAGCTACACCAGGGAGCAGGGGCATCTTAAGAGGCCACCGCAGCATCAGTAGACTCTGGGCATATTCTAGAGTGTGCCCAGAGTCTACTGTGCATGCGCAGATCGTTGAGGAAATGGAGCGGCTGCTATTTTCCTGGTTATTTCCTCCCTGCGCATGCGCAAAACACCAGAAAAATGGCCTCGGTGGCCATTTTCCGGCGTTTTTAAAAGCGCTGAGACACCCGACACAGGACCTCAGAGAGGTAAGTTTTAGATAATATGGGTGCAGGGTGGACCTGGGGACCCATTATAGATACACCCCTGCCAGGAAGGCCGCTGATTTCTCTGTCCTGGCGGTGGCTAATCCATCAGTGAGAACGGAGGGTCTCATTCAGAACCGGTCGCAAATGCGCCGATTCGCTCGCAACCGTGAAGATGGTTAGCCCTGCGCACGCGCAGCGGCCGCACTGTGCGTGCGCAAGCCTAGGAGCGAGAGAGAAACTCTCTCGCTCCGGAGCTCTCTATAAAAAGGGGCGGCTGTCGATGTTGATAGTCAGCTCACCGCGTTTTGTAGGCGGGCCGGGGGGTGGTTTCCAAAACGGAATGCCTACCGTTTTGTGGGCGGCCGCACTGACATCATCAGTGATGTCAGTGGGGAGTTTCCTGCTCGATCAGAGCAGGAAGCTCCCTGGGGCTTGCCGTTGCCGACACCCAACCTTAGGGTCTCGTCGCAAGCCCCGATGGTCGCAATGGTGTTCACCATTGCGACCATCAACCTGGTCGGTCGCTAAACTGTGGGTGGTAACCCACAGCTTAGCTAGCGACCAGGAGGCCGCACTAAAAAAAAAGGAAGCGGCCGCCCTCATTCAGAATGAGCGCTCGCCTCTGAATGAGGGCCAGAGTGGGTTCAGTAGTCTCTCACCCAGGACCTGCCTTCACCCCACAGCAACGAGAGAGGGGACCCCATGGCAATTCTCTGTGTGCCCACCCCCTTAATCTGGCTCTGGCACCTGGGTTCTTGTTCACTTGACTGCCTCCATTAGGAGCGTACATACTTCTTTGTCCCCGGAACAGCCCGCCCCTAATTGGCAGTTAATTTGGTAAACATATTGCTAATTACGGGTCCTAAGTTTCAAACGTGGGTTGCTCTAGTTAATACCACAAGATCTCATGAACGGTATTTATATACTACTCGTAAAGCTGAATCCATGTTTTGAAAGAATTTGGCAGAGATGGTAACAATCTACTTGGGGTGTGCACCGGCCACTTTTAGTGTTTTGGTTTTGGATCTGGATCTTTCTTCGTGTTTTGGATCTGGATTGGTTTTGCTAAAACCACCCTTCCGTTTTTTGTGTATTGGATCTGTATTTTTTTGGAAAAAAGCATAAAAACAGCTAAAATCACAAAATTTGTTGGTTTTTTTTGTTCCTACGCTATTATTAACCTCAATAACATTCATTTCCACTCATTTCCAGTCTATTCTGAACACCTCACAATATTGTTTTTAGGCCAAAAGGTTGCACCGAGGTAGCTGGATGACTATGCTAAGCGACACAAGTGGGCGGCACAAACACGTGGCCCATCTAGGAGTGGCACTGCAGTGGCAGACAGGATGGCAGTTTGAAAAACTAGGCCCCAAAGAGTACATAATGCCAAAAAAAAAGATGTGCAAGATGGAATTGTCCTTGGGCCCTCCTACCCACCCCTATGTTGTATAAACAGGACATGCACACTTTAACAAACCAATCAATTCAGCGACAGGGTCTGCCACACGACTGTGGCTGAAATGTTTGGGCCCCCACAAAACAAGCTGGCAATTAATCCGTCCCTGCACAAACTGGCTCTACAGAGGCAAGATGTCCTCCTCATCCACCGATTCCTCACCCTCTTCAGTGTTGTGTACATCCTCATCCTCAAAGAGTATTAATTTGTCCCCATTGGAATCCACCACCACAGGTCCCTCTGTACTTTCTGGAGGTTGGTCTTCCAGGAAGATTTTATAATTCATTTTGATGAACATCATCTTCTCCACATTTTGTGGAAGCAACCTCCTACGCCTTTCGCTGACAAGGTTTCCAGCTGCACTAAAAACTCTTTCAGAATACACACTGGAGGGGGGGCAACTTACGTAAAATAGAGCCAGTTTGTACAGGGGCCTCCAAATTGCCTCTTTTTCCTGCCAGTACAGGTACGGACTGTCTGACATGCCTACTTGGATGCTGTCACCGATGTAATCCTCCACCATTCTGTCAATGGTGACAGTATCATAAGCAGTGACAGTAGACATGTCAGAAATTGTTGGCAGGTCCTTCAGTCCAGACCAGATGTCCAAACTTGGTCCTTCCTGCCCTGCATCACCGCCAGCAGGTTGCTTAGGATATCTAAGTTGTTTCCTGGCAGTCCCAGTTGCGGGTGAAAATGAAGAAGGAGCTATTGACGTGTCATGTTCCACTTCAGCTGACAGTGTTTTCACCAGCAGGTCTTTGCACCTCTGCAGGCTTGTGTCCACTGGAAAGAGAGACACCATGTAGGCTTAAGCCTAGGATTGAGCACGGTGGCCAAAATGTAGTGGTCTGATTTCAATAGATTGACTACCCTCGAATCCTAGCAAAGCGAATGAAGGGCTTCATCCACAAGTCCCACATACCAAGCGGAATCACTCAGTTTTAGCTCCTCCTTCACTTTCTCCAGCTGCTTCTGCAAAAGACTGATGAGGGGAATGACCTGACTCAAGCTGGCAGTGTCTGAACTGACTTCACGTGTGGCAAGTTTGAAGGGCTGGAAAACCTTGCACAACACGGAAATCATTCTTCCCTGCGCTTGAGTCAGGTGCATACCCCCTCCTTTGCCTATGTCATAGGTGGATGTATAGGCTTGAATGGCCTTTTGCTGCACCTCCATCCTCTGAAGCATATAGATGGTTGAGTTCCACCGTTTCACAACCTCTTGCTTCAGGTGATGGCAGGGCAGGTTCAAGAGTGTTTGATGGCGCTTAAGTCTTTGGCACGCAGTCGCTGAATGGCAAAAGTGGACAGAAATTTTTTGGGCCACCCAAAGTGTCTCCTGCATGCCCTTGCATGCCGTTTTTCAGAAAATTATGCACCACCAAATTTATTGTGTGAGCAAAAGATGGGATGTGCCGAAATTTGCCCAGATGTAATGCCCGCACAATATTGGTGGCATTGTCAGATATCACAAATCCCCAGGAGAGTCTAAGTGGGATAAGCCATTGGGTGATGATTTCCCTCAGTTTCTCTAAGAGGTTGTCGGAGGTGTGCCTCTTACTGAAACCTGTTATTCACAGCGTAGCCTGCCTTGAAACAAGCTGGCATTTCTGAGATGCTGCTACTGGTGATGCTGCTGTTATTGCTGCGTAAGGCTATAGATCTACCCAGTGGGCTGTCACAGTCATATAGTCCTTAGTCTGCCCTGTTCCACTTGTACACATTTCCGTGGTTAAGTGGACATTGGGTACAACAGCATTTTTTAGGACACTGAGGACACTTTTACTGAAGTCTCTGTACATTCTCGATATCGCCTACCCAGTGAAGTGGAATCTAGACGGGATTGGGTACCGTGGACACACTACCTCCATCAATTGTCTAAATCCCACTGCAGTAATGGTGGATACCAGACGCACGTCTAACACCAACATAGCTGTCAAGGCCTCAGTTATCCGCTTTGCAACAGGATGACTGCTGTCATACTTCATCCTCCTCGCAAAGGACTGCTGGACGGTCAATTGCTTAGTAAAAGAAGTAGTGGTGTTCCAACTTCCTCTCTGGGATGATGAACGACTCCCATCAGCAACAGCAGCAGCGGCAGCAGTAGGCGTAGGAATGCAGGATCCTCTGGAGGAATCTCGGGTTGGAGAGGAGTCAGTCATGCCAGTGACATGGCCTGCAGGACTACTTCCGATCCTGAGTGAGGAGGAAATTTATGAGGAGGGAGTTGAGGGTGTGGTTTGCCACAGTTTCTGAACTTGGCAATAACTTTTTATGAATGCACTGTGGGTGACGTATAAGGGAGGATGTTCCTAGGTGGTTAACGTCCTTACCCTACTTATTACACATTTACATACGCAACATATGTCAAGACAGTAGTTGTCCCGACTTGGACTGAAATATTTCCAGAGCAAAGAGGTGGAATGTTTGGTCTTCTGCCCAGGCCTTTTCATCCCAAGGACAACAACTGTCTCCCCCGGTGCCTGATTTAAACAAACCACAACACCATCAGAATCTTCCACGTCAACTTCCTCCTCAGCGCCAGCTACACCAATATCCTCATCTTGTTGTAGTTCAACAGTGACATCTTCAATTTGAATAGCAACAACACACAGGATAGCACCTGAATTGTAAAAATAAGAAGGGCAACGGCCTACACCGCAACACACTGCACAGCACCTGTAAAGGTTTTTATTTTTATTGAAGGGCAGCGGCCTTCACCACAACACACAGGACAGCACCTGTAATGTAAGGATAAGAAGGGCAGCGGCCTAAACCACAACACACAGGACAGTACCTGTAATGTAAGAATAAGAAGGGCAGTGGCCTACACCAAAACACACAGGACAGCACCTGTAATGTAAGAATAAGAAGGGCAGCAGCCTACACCACAACACACAGGAAAGCACCTGTAATGTAAGAGTAAGAAGGGCAGCGGCCAACACCACAACACACTGGACAGCACCTATAAAGTAAGAATAAGAAGGGCAGCAGCCTACACCACAACACACAGGACAGCACCTGTAATGTAAGAATAAGAAGGGCAGCAGCCTACACCACAACACACAGGACAGCACGTGTAAAGTAAGAATAAGAAGGGCAGCGGCCTACACCACAACACACTGGACAGCACCTGTAAAAAAATTTATTTTTATTGAAGGGCAGCGGCCTACACCGCAACACACAGGACAGCACCTGTAATGTAAGAATAAGAAGGGCAGCGGCCTACACCACAACACACAGGACAGCACCTGTAATGTAAGACTAAGAAGGGCAGCGGCGAACACCACAACACACTGGACAGCACCTGTAAATTTTTTTATTTTTATTGAAGGGCAGCGGCCTACACCACAACACACAGGACAGCAACTGTAATGTAAGAATAAGAAGGGCAGCGGCCTACACCACAACACACAGGACAGCACCTGTAATGTAAGAATAAGAAGGGCAGCAGCATACACCACAACACACAGGACAGCACCTGTAATGTAATAATAAGAAGGGCAGCGGCCTACACCACAACACACTGGATAGCACCTATAAAGTAAGAATAAGAAGGGCAGCAGCCTACACCACAACACACAGGACAGCACCTGTAATGTAAGAATAAGAAGGGCAGCGGCCTACACCACAACACACAGAACAGTACCTGTAATGTAAGAATAAGAAGGGCAGCGGCCAACACCACAACACACTGGACAGCACCTATAAAGTAAGAATAAGAAGGGCAGCAGCCTACACCACAACACACAGGACAGCACCTGTAATGTAAGAATAAGAAGGGCAGCAGCCTACACCACAACACACAGGACAGCACGTGTAAAGTAAGAATAAGAAGGGCAGCGGCCTACACCACAACACACTGGACAGCACCTGTAAAAAAATTTATTTTTATTGAAGGGCAGCGGCCTACACCGCAACACACAGGACAGCACCTGTAATGTAAGAATAAGAAGGGCAGCGGCCTACACCACAACACACAGGACAGCACCTGTAATGTAAGACTAAGAAGGGCAGCGGCGAACACCACAACACACTGGACAGCACCTGTAAATTTTTTTATTTTTATTGAAGGGCAGCGGCCTACACCACAACACACAGGACAGCAACTGTAATGTAAGAATAAGAAGGGCAGCGGCCTACACCACAACACACAGGACAGCACCTGTAATGTAAGAATAAGAAGGGCAGCAGCATACACCACAACACACAGGACAGCACCTGTAATGTAATAATAAGAAGGGCAGCGGCCTACACCACAACACACTGGATAGCACCTATAAAGTAAGAATAAGAAGGGCAGCAGCCTACACCACAACACACAGGACAGCACCTGTAATGTAAGAATAAGAAGGGCAGCGGCCTACACCACAACACACAGAACAGTACCTGTAATGTAAGAATAAGAAGGGCAGCGGCCTACACCACAACACACAGGACAGCACCTGTAATGTAAGAATAAGACATACTTGCTGACAATCTGGCTGCTCCTTCCGGGAGGAAGCAGCCAGATCGGCAGAAAAGGGGTCGTGGCCGGCAAAAGGGGGAGTGTCCAAATGAGCTAAGGTCGGTTTGCGGGCGTGACAGGTTGCGGGGCCACGCGTTCTCGTCATTTTATCCCCGCACCCGCTACACAATGCAGAAAAAATGCATTGCGGAGGAGGGGGCGGGGCCAAAATGACGCGAATCGTGTCAGCGGCCCCCCGCTGCGGGGGTTTATCAGGAAATGGGGAGGGGGGGTTCGGGGGATCGGCAGCAGACGGGAGGCTTGCCTGCCTTTCCGGGGGGGCGGGAGCTGCAACCGTTTACTGGGAGGTTCCCGCCCGAATCAGGAGGGTAGGCAACCCTGGAATAAGAAGGGCAGCGGCCTACACCACAACACACAGGACAGCACCTGTAATGTAAGAAAGGCAGCTGCCTACACCACAACACACAGAACAGCACCTATAATGCAAGAATTTGAAGGGCAGCAGCCAACACCACAACACACTGGACAGCACCTATAAAGTAAGAATAAGAAGGGCAGCAGCCTACACCACAACACACAGGACAGCACCTGTAATGTAAGAATAAGAAGGGCAGCGGCCTACACCACAACACACAGGACAGCCCCTGTAATGTAAGAATCAGAATGGCAGCGGCCTATACAACAACACACAGGACAGCCCCTGTAATGTAAGAATAAGAAGGGCAGCAGCCTACACCACAACACACATGACAGCAACTGTAATGTAAGATGAAGAAGGGCAGCGGCCTACACCAAAATACACAACACAATAGAGGTCCCCTACTTATTCCTACAATACAGGTGCAGGTGTTGTGGTGTAGGCCGCTGCTGTTCTTATTCTTATATTACAGGTGCTGTCCTGTGTGTTGTGGTGTAGGCCGCTGCCCTTCTTACATTCCAGGTGCTGTCCAGTGTGTTGTGGTGTAGGCCGCTGCCCTTCAATTAAATAAAAACTTTGACAAGTGCTGTCCAGTGTGTTGTGGTGTTGGCTGCGGCCCTTCTTATTCTTACATTACAGGTGCTGTCCAGTGTGTTGTGATGTAGGCTGCTGCCCTTCTTATTCTTACATAACAGGTGCTGTCCTCTGTGTTGTGGTATAGGCCGCTGCCCTTCTTTTTCTTACTTTATAGGTGCTGTCCAGTGTGTTGTGGTGTTTGCCGCTGCCCTTCTTATTCTTACATTACAGGTGCTGTTCTGTGTGTTGTGGTGTTGGACGCTGCCCTTCTTATTCTTACATTACAGGTGCTGTCCTGTGTGTTGTGGTGTATGCCGCTGCCCTTCTTATTCTTACATTACAGGTGATGTCCTGTGTGTTGTGGTGTAGGCCACTGCCCTTCTTACATTCCAGGTGCTGTCCAGTGTGTTGTGGTGTAGGCCGCTGCCCTTCTTATTCTTATATTACAGGTGCTGTCCTGTGTGTTGTGGTGTAGGCCGCTGCCCTTCTTATTCTTATATCACAGGTGCTGTCCTGTGTGTTGTGGTGTAGGCCGCTGCCCTTCAATTAAATAAAAACTTTGACAAGTGCTGTCCAGTGTGTTGTGGTGTAGGCCGCTGCCCTTCTTTTTCTTACTTTATAGGTGCTGTCCAGTGTGTTGTGGTGTTGGCCGCTACCCTTCTTATTCTTACATTACAGGTGCTGTTCTGTGTGTTGTGGTGTTGGACGCTGCCCTTCTTATTCTTACATTACAGGTGCTGTCCTGTGTGTTGTGGTGTATGCCACTGCCCTTCTTATTCTTACATTACAGGTGATGTCCTGTGTGTTGTGGTGTTGGCCGCTGCCCTTCTTATTCTTACATTACAGGTGCTGTCCAGTGTGTTGTGGTGTAGGCTGCTGCCCTTCTTATTCTTACATTACTGGTGCTGTCCTGTGTGTTGTGGTGTAGGCCGCTGCCCTTCTTATCCTTTCTTTATAGGTGCTGTCCAGTGTGTTGTGGTGTAGGCCGCTGCCCTTCTTATTCTTATATTACAGGTGCTGTTCTGTGTGTTGTGGTGTAGGCCGCTGCCCTTCTTATTTTTACATTACAGGTACTGTCCCGTGTGTTGTGGTGTAGGCTGCTGCCCTTCTTATTCTTACTTTATAGGAGCTGTCCAGTGTGTTGTGGTGTTGTCCGCTGCCCTTCTTATTGTTACATTAGAGGTGCTGTCCTGTGTGTTACGGTGTAGGCCACTGCCCTTCTTATTTTTACATTACAGGTGCTGTCCTGTGTGTTGTGGTGTAGGCCGCTACCCTTCTTACACACCACAACACACAGGACAGCACCTGTAATGTAAGAAGGGCAGCAGCCTACACCACAACACACAGGACAGCCCCTGTAATGTAAGAATAAGAAGGGCAGCGGCCTAGACAACAACACACAGGACAGCCCCTGTAATGTAAGAATAAGATGGGCAGTAGCCTACACCACAACACACAGGACAGCACCTGTAATGTAAGAAGGGCAGCAGCCTACACCACAACACACAGGACAGCACCTGTAATGTAAGAATAAGAAGGGCAGTGGCCTACACCACAACACACAGAACAGCACCTGTAATGTAAGAATAAGAAGGGCAGCAGCCTACACCACAACACACTGGACAGCACCTGTAATGTAGGAATAAGAAGGGCAATGGCCTACACCGCAACACACTGCACAGCACCTGTAAAAGTTTTTATTTTTATTGAAGGGCAGCACCTGTAATGTAAGAATAAGACATACTTGCTGACAATCTGGCTGCTCCTTCCGGGAGGAAGCAGCCAGATCGGCAGAAAAGGGGTCGTGGCCGGCAAAAGGAGGAGTGTCCAAATGAGTTAAAGGTTGGTTTGCGGGCGTGACAGGGGGCGGGGCCACGCGTTCTCTTCATTTTATCCCCGCACCCGCTACACAATGCAGAAAAAATGCAATGCGGAGGAGGGGGCGGGGCCAAAATGACGCGAATCGTGTCAGCGGCCCCCCGCTGCGGGGGTTTATCAGGAAATGGGGAGGGGGGTTCAGGGGATCGGCAGCAGACGGGAGGCTTGCCTACCTTTCCGGGGGGGCGGGAGCTGCAACCGTTTATCGGGAGGTTCCCGCCCGAATCAGGAGGGTAGGCAACCCTGGAATAAGAAGGGCAGCGGCCTACACCACAACACACAGGACAGCACCTGTAATGTAAGAAAGGCAGCTGCCTACACCACAACACACAGAACAGCACCTATAATGCAAGAATTTGAAGGGCAGCGGCCAACACCACAACACACTGGACAGCACCTATAAAGTAAGAATAAGAAGGGCAGCAGCCTACACCACAACACACAGGACAGCACCTGTAATGTAAGAATAAGAAGGGCAGAGGCCTACAACACAACACACAGGACAGCCCCTGTAATGTAAGAATCAGAATGGCAGCGGCCTATACAACAACACACAGGACAGCCCCTGTAATGTAAGAATAAGAAGGGCAGCAGCCTACACCACAACACACATGACAGCACCTGTAATGTAAGATGAAGAAGGGCAACGGCCTACACCAAAACACACAACACAATAGAGGTCCCCTACTTATTCTTACAATACAGGTGCAGATGTTGTGGTGTAGGCCGCTGCCGTTCTTATTCTTATATTACAGGTGCTGTCCTGTGTGTTGTGGTGTAGGCCGCTGCCCTTCTTACATTCCAGGTGCTGTCCAGTGTGTTGTGGTGTAGGCCGCTGCCCCTCTTATTCTTATATTACAGGTGCTGTCCTGTGTGTTGTGGTGTAGGCCGCTGCCCTTCTTATTCTTATATCACAGGTGATGTCCTGTGTGTTGTGGTGTAGGCCGCTGCCCTTCAATTAAATAAAAACTTTGACAAGTGCTGTCCAGTGTGTTGTGGTGTTGGCCGCGGCCCTTCTTATTCTTACATTATAGGTGCTGTCCAGTTTGTTGTGATGTATGCTGCTGCCCTTCTTATTCTTACATTACAGGTGCTGTCCTGTGTGTTGTGGTGTAGGCCGCTGCCCTTCTTATTCTTACATTACAGGTGATGTCCTGTGTGTTGTGGTGTAGGCCGCTGCCCTTCTTACATTCCAGGTGCTGTCCAGTGTGTTGTGGTGTAGGCCGCTGCCCTTCTTATTCTTATATTACAGGTGCTGTCCTGTGTGTTGTGGTGTAGGCCGCTGCCCTTCTTATTCTTATATCACAGGTGCTGTCCTGTGTGTTGTGGTGTAGGCCGCTGCCCTTCAATTAAATAAAAACTTTGACAAGTGCTGTCCAGTGTGTTGTTGTGTAGGCCGCTGCCCTTCTTTTTCTTACTTTATAGGTGCTGTCCAGTGTGTTGTGGTGTTGGCTGCTGCCCTTCTTATTCTTACATTACAGGTGCTGTTCTGTGTGTTGTGGTGTTGGACGCTGCCCTTCTTATTCTTACATTACAGGTCCTGTCCTGTGTGTTGTGGTGTATGCCGCTGCGCTTCTTATTCTTACATTACAGGTGATGTCCTGTGTGTTGTGGTGTTGGCCGCTGCCCTTCTTATTCTTACATTACAGGTGCTGTCCAGTGTGTTGTGGTTTAGGCTGCTGCCCTTCTTATTCTCACATTACAGGTGCTGTCCTGTGTGTTGTGGTGTAGGCCGCTGCCCTTCTTATCCTTTCTTTATAGGTGCTGTCCAGTGTGTTGTGGTGTAGGCCGCTGCCCTTCTTATTCTTATATTACAGGTGCTGTTCTGTGTGTTGTGGTGTAGGCCGCTGCCCTTCTTATTTATACATTACAGGTACTGTCCCGTGTGTTGTGGTGTAGGCTGCTACCCTTCTTATTCTTACTTTATAGGAGCTGTCCAGTGTGTTGTGGTGTTGTCCGCTGCCCTTCTTATTCTTACATTAGAGGTGCTGTCCTGTGTGTTACGGTGTAGGCCACTGCCCTTCTTATTTTTACATTACAAGTGCTGTCTTGTGTGTTGTGGTGTAGGCCGCTACCCTTCTTACACACCACAACACACAGAACAGCACCTGAAATGTAAGAAGGGCAGCAGCCTACACCACAACACACAGGACAGCCCCTGTAATGTAAGAATAAGAAGGGCAGCGGCCTAGACAACAACACACAGGACAGCCCCTGTAATGTAAGAATAAGATAGGCAGCAGCCTACACCACAACACACAGGACAGCACCTGTAATGTAAGAAGGGCAGCAGCCTACACCACAACACACAGGACAGCACCAGTAATGTAAGAATAAGAAGGGCAGCGGCCTACACCACAACACACAGGACAGCACCTGTAATGTAAGAATAAGAAGGGCAGCATCCTACACCACAACACACTGGACAGCACCTGTAATGTAAGAATAAGAAGGGCAATGGCCTACACCGCAACACACTGCACAGCACCTGTAAAAGTTTTTATTTTTATTGAAGGGCAGCGGCCTACACCACAACACACAGGACAGCACCTGTAATGTAAGAATAAGACATACTTGCTGACAATCTGGCTGCTCCTTCCGGGAGGGAGCAGCCAGATCGGCAGAAAAGGGGTCGTGGCCGGCAAAAGGGGGAGTGTCCAAATGAGCTAAGGTCGGTTTGCGGGCGTGACAGGGGGCGGGGCCACGCGATCTCGTCATTTTAGCCCCGCACCCGCTACACAATGCAGAAAAAATGCATTGCAGAGCAGGGGGCAGGGCCAAAATGACGCTAATCGCGTCAGCGGCCCCCCGCTGCGGGGGTTTATCAGGAAATGGGGAGGGGGGTTCGGGGGATCGGCAACAGACGGGAGGCTTGCCTGCCTTTCCAGGGGGGCGGGAGCTGCCACCGTTTATCAGGAGGTTCCCGCCCGAATCAGGAGGGTAGGCAACCCTGGAATAAGGAGGGCAGCGGCCTACACCACACCACACTGGACAGCACCTGTAATGTAAGAATAAGAAGGGCAGCGGGCAACACCACAACACACTGGACAGCACCTGTAAATTTTTTATATTTATTGAAGGGCAGCGGCCTACACCACAACACACAGGACAGCACCTGTAATGTAAGAATAAGAAGGGCAGCTGCCTACACCACAACACACTGGACAGCACATCTAAAAGGTTTTATTTTTAATGAAGGGCAGCGGCCTATACCACAACACACAGGACAGCACCTGTAATGTAAGAATAAGAATGGCAGCGGCCTACACCACAACACACAGGACAGCCGCTGTAATGTAAGAATAAGAAGGGCAGTGGCCTACACCACAACACACAGGTCAGCCCTTGTAATGTAAGAATAAGAAGGGCAGCGGCCTACACCGCAACACACTGCACAGCACCTGTAATGTAAGAATAAGAAGGGCAGCGGCCTACACCACAACACACAGGACAGCACCTGTAATGTAAGAAGGGTAGCGGCCTATACCACAGCACACAGGACAGCACCTGTAATGTAAGAGTAAGAAGGGCAGCGGCCTACACCACTACACACAGCACAGCACCTGAACTGTAAGAAGAAGAAGGGCAGCGACCTACACCACAACACACAGGACAGCACCTGTAATGTAAGAATAAGAAGGGCAACGGCCAACACCACAACACACAGGATAGCACCTGTATTGTAAGAATAAGAAGGGCAACGGCCTACACCACAATACACTGCACAGCACCTGTAAAAGTTTTTATTTTTATTGAAGTGTAGCGGCCTTCACCACAACACACAGGACAGCACCTGTAATGTAAGAATAAGAAGGGCAGCGGCCTATACCACAACAAATAGGACAGCACCTGTAATGTAAGAGTAAGAAGGGTAACGGCCAACACCACAACACACTGGACAGCACCTATAATGTAATAATAAGAAGGGCAGCAGCCTACACCACAACACACAGGACAGCAGCTGTAATGTAAGAATAAGAAGGGCAGCGGCCTACACCACAACACATAGGACAGCACCTGTAATGTAAGAATAAGAAGGGCAGCGGCCAACACCACAACACTCTGGACAGCACCTGTAATGTAAGAATAAGAAGGGCAGCGGGCAACACCACAACACACTGGACAGCACCTGTAAAGTAAGAATAAGAAGGGCAGCGGCCTATACCACAACACACAGGACAGCACCTGTAATGTAAGAATAAGAAGGGCAGCGGCGAACATCACAACACACAGGACAGCTCCTGTAATGTAAGAAGGGTAGCGGCCTATACTACAACACACAGGACAGCACCTGTAATGTAAGAATAAGAAGGGCAGCAGCCTACACCACAACACACAGGACAGCACCTGTAATGTAAGAATAAGAAGGGCAGTGGCCTACACCACAACACACAGTACAGCACCTGTAATGTAAGAATAAGAAGGGCAGTGGCCTACACCACAATACACAGGACAGCACCTGTAATGTAAGAATAAGAAGGGCAGCGGGCAACACCACAACACACTGGACAGCACCTGTAAATTTTTTTATTTTTACTGAAGGGCAGCGGCCTACACCACAACACACAGGACAGCACCTGTAATGTAAGAATAAGATGGGCAGCGGCTTACACCACAACACATAGGACAGCACCTGTAATGTAAGAAGGGCAGCAGCCAGGGCCGTTTCTAGGGGCAGGCGACCCGTGCAATCGCACGGGGCGCGCTGCCTCCTACCCCTGCTGTAGAAACAGCATGTTAACTGCCGGGCGCCTGCTGAGATTCAGTTACCAGTGGGCGCCCGGCAGAGCAGAGCAGAGCAGCCGGAGACGGAGGCTCCGGCTTCCGGCTCCCACAATGTGCACTATGGGAGGACGTCATGACGTCTTTCCCATAGTGCAGAGAGAGGAGCAGCCGAGCGGAGCGGACGCCAGAGCTGGGGCCAGAGCGGGGCTGAAGGTAAGTGTTACTGTTTTTTTTTTTTTTTGTGTGTGTGTGTGCAGGCAGCCTGGACAATACTTGGGGGGAGGCACTACTACTGGGGGCACTTCTGCTGGGGGAGCCACCACTACTGGGGGCACCTGGGCACAGCTACTAGGGACATTACTCTGGGGGCACTTCTACTGGGGGAGACACCACTACTGGGGGCTCCCGGGCACTACTACTGGGGACATTACTCGGGGGGCACTACTACTGGGGTTATTGCTTAGGAGGCATTACTCAGGGGCCAGGGGCACTTCTACTGGGGGCACTACTACTTGGGGCTTTTCTACTTGGGGCACTACTACAAAGGGAGCATTACTATTGGGGGCACTAATACAGGGGCATTAATACTGGGGAATTTATAAAGGGGACACTACTACAGGGGGCATTACTATTGGGGGCAATACAACTGGGGACACTACTACTGGGGCACTACAACAGGAACCATTACTATTGGGGGCATTACTGATGGGGGCATGACTACAGGGGACATGACTACAGGGGGCACTACTAATGGGGGCTCTGCATAAGTTACACTACCACTGTGGGCACTGCATAAGGGGCATAAATACAGGGGACACTGCATATGGGGACAACTACAGGGGGCACTGCATAATGGGCACTTTTGCCTGAGAGCCAGTGGGGGGGAAGCCTAAGACCTGTCGGGATGGAATGGCAAGGGAGGGGGCTGGAATGGTAAGGGAGGGGGCTGGAATGGTAAGGGAGGGGAGAGAATGGTAAGGGAGGGGAGAGAATGGTAAGGGAGGGGGCTGGAATGAAGTGTGTATTATGTGAATCATGTTTTTTCAATGTGTTTTATGTGGTTCTGGATTTAATAATGTATTTGAGGTGGATGTGGTTTTAAAACGTAGTTTATGTGCCTCTGGCTTTTCCAATATATTTTATGTGGAAGTGGTTTGTTGCAGTGTATTTTATGTGGATCTGGCTGGGCTCGCACCCAACGCGACTAAAACCAGGTGTGATGCAAGGTCATACTTCTGCAAATGTCACACCACAGGCATGCACACAGAAATGCGGCATGGGCTTGTGACAGCTAGGCCACACCCCATTTTTTGAGCGCGCGCCTCCGGCGCATGCATGCTGTCTATCTTTTATTTAGCTACATATATTTTTCAGCGCTTTGCCTCTGACAGGTTAGACACCCTTGTACTCAGTAGTCACGGTGGCTGTCATTCTGTGGTCTTTCTAGATCACGCTCCCTTACTGTGATACCACACCCCCTCACGATGACGCCACGCCCACTCCACAATATTACTGCTTCGAGGGGGGGGGGCGCATTTTGACTGCTCGCACTGGGAGCCTCAGACCCTAGAAACTGCCCTGGCAGCAGCCAACACCACAACACACAGGACAGCACCTGTAATGTAAGAAGGGTAGCGGCCTACACCACAACACACAGGACAGCACCTGTAATGTAAGAATAAGAAGGGCAACAGCCTACACCACAACACACAGGACAGCACCTGTAATGTAAGAATAAGAAGGACAACAGCCTACACCACAACACACAGGACAGCACCTGTAATGTAAGAATAAGAAGGGCAGCTGCCTACACCTCAACACACTTCACAGCACCTGTAATGTAAGAATAGGAAGGGCAGCGGCCTACACCACAACACACAGGACAGCACCTGTAATGTAAGAATAAGAAGGGCAGCGGCCTACACCACAACACACAGGACAGCACCTGTAATGTAAGAATAAGAAGGGCAGCGGCCTACACCACAACACACAGGACAGCACCTGTAATGTAAGAATAAGAAGGGCAGCGGCCTACACCACAACATACTGGACAGCCCCTATAAAGTAAGAATGAGAAGGGCAGCAGCCAACACCATAACACACTGGACAGCACCTGTTAAAGTTTTTATTCAATTGAAGGGCAGCGGCCTAAACCTCAACAAACAGGACAGCACCTGTAATAGAAGAATAAGAAGGGCAGCGGCCAACACCACAACACACTTCACAGTACCTGTAATGTAAGAAGGGCAGCGGCCTACACCACAACACACAGGACAGCACCTGTAATGTAAGAATAAGAAGGGCAGCGGCCTACACCACAACACACTGGACAGCACCTATAAAATAAGAATAAGAAGGGCAGCGGCCTACACCACAACACACTGGACAGCACCTGCAAAATGTTTTATTTTTATTGAAGGGCAGCGGCTATACCACAACACACAGGACAGCACCTGTAATGTAACAATAAGAAGGGCAGCGGTCTACACCTCAACACACAGGACAGCCCCTGTAATGTAAGAAGGGTAGCGGCCTACACCACAACACACAGGACAGCACCTGTAATGTAAGAATAAGAAGGGCAGCAGCCTACACCACAACACACAGGACAGCACCTGTAATGTAAGAATAAGAAGGGCAGCGGCCTACACCACAACACACAGGACAGCCCCTGTAATATAAGATTAAGAAGGGCAGCCTACACCACAACACACAGGACAGCCCCTGTAATGTAAGAAGGGCAGCAGCCTACACCACAACACACAGGACAGCACCTGTAATGTAAGAATAAGAAGGGCAGCACCTGTAATGTAAGAATTAGAAGGGCAGCGGCCTACACCACAACACACAGGACAGCTCCTATATTGTAAAAAGGGTAGCGGCCTACACCGCAACACACAGGACAGCACCTGTAATGTAAGAATAAGAAGGGCAGCGGCCTACACCACAGCACACGGGACAGCACCTGTAATGTAAGAATAAGAAGGGCAGCTGCCTACACCACAACACACAGGACAGCACCTGTAATGCAATAATAAGAAGGGCAGCAGCCTACACCACAACACACAGGACAGCACCTGTAATGTAAGAATAAGAAGGGCAGCGGCCTACACAACAACACACAGGACAGCACCTGTAATGTAAGAATAAGAAGGGCAGCAGCCTACACCACAACACACAGGACAGCCCCTGTAATGTAAGAATAAGAAGGGCAGCAGCCTACACCACAACACACAGGACACCCCCTGTAATGTAAGAATAAGAATGACAGCGGCCTACACAAAAACACACAGGACAGCAACTGTAATGTAAGAAGAAGAAGGGCAGCGGCCTTCACCAAAACACAACACAATACAGGTGCCCTTCTTATTCTTACAATACAGGTGCAGGTGTTGCTGTGTAGGCCGCTGCCCTTCTTATTCGTACATTACAGGTGCTGTCCTGTGTGTTGTGGTGTAGGCCGCTGCCCTTCTTATTCTTATATTACAGGTGCTGTCCTGTGTGTTGTGGTGTAGGCCGCTGCCCTTCTTACATTCCAGGTGCTGTCCAGTGTGTTGTGGTGTAGGCTGCTGCCCTTCTTATTCTTACATTACAGATGCTGTCCAGTGTGTTGTGGTGAAGGCCGATGACCTTCTTATCATTTCTTTATAGGTGCTGTCCAGAGTGTTGTGGTGTAGGCCGCTGCCCTTCTTATTCTTACATTACAGGTGTTGTTCTGTTTGCTGTGGTGTAGGCCGCTGCCCTTGTTATTTTTACGTTACAGGTGCTGTCCTGTGTGTTGTGGCGTAGGCTAGTGCCCTTCTTATTCTTACTTTATAGGTGCTGTCCAGTGTGTTGTGGTGTTGTCCGCTGCCCTTCGTATTCTTACATTAGAGGTGCTGTCCTGTGTGTTGTGTTGTAGGCCGCTGCCCTTCCTATTCTTACATTACAGGTGCTGTCCTGTGTGTTGTGGTGTAGGCCGCTACCCTTCTTACACACCACAACACACAGGACAGCACCTGTAATGTAAGAAGGGTAGCGGCCTACACCACAACACACAGGACAGCACCTGTAATGTAAGAATAGGAAGGGCAGCGGCCTACACCACAACACACAGGACAGCACCTGTAATGTAAGAATAAGAAGGGCAGCGGCCAACACCACAACACACTGGACAGCACCTATAAAGTAAGAATAAGAAGGGCAGCAGCCTACACCACAACAACACACAGGACAGCACTTGTAATGTAAGAATAAGAAGGGCAGCAGCCTACTCCGCAACAACACACAGGACAGCACCTGTAATGTAAGAATAAGAAGGGCAGCGGCCTACACCACAACACACAGGACAGCACCTGTAATGTAAGAATAAGAAGGGCAGCGGCCTACACCACAACATACTGGACAGCCCCTATAAAGTAAGAATGAGAAGGGCAGCAGCCAACACCATAACACACTGGACAGCACCTGTTAAAGTTTTTATTCAATTGAAGGGCAGCGGCCTAAACCTCAACAAACAGGACAGCACCTGTAATAGAAGAATAAGAAGGGCAGCGGCCAACACCACAACACACTTCACAGCACCTGTAATGTAAGAAGGGCAGCGGCCTACACCACAACACACAGGACAGCACCTGTAATGTAAGAATAAGAAGGGCAGCGGCCTACACCACAACACACTGGACAGCACCTGCAAAATGTTTTATTTTTATTGAAGGGCAGCGGCTATACCACAACACACAGGACAGCACCTGTAATGTAACAATAAGAAGGGCAGCGGTCTACACCTCAACACACAGGACAGCCCCTGTAATGTAAGAAGGGTAGCGGCCTACACCACAACACACAGGACAGCACCTGTAATGTAAGAATAAGAAGGGCAGCAGCCTACACCACAACACACAGGACAGCACCTGTAATGTAAGAATAAGAAGGGCAGCGGCCTACACCACAACACACAGGACAGCCCCTGTAATATAAGATTAAGAAGGGCAGCCTACACCACAACACACAGGACAGCCCCTGTAATGTAAGAAGGGCAGCAGCCTACACCACAACACACAGGACAGCACCTGTAATGTAAGAATAAGAAGGGCAGCACCTGTAATGTAAGAATTAGAAGGGCAGCGGCCTACACCACAACACACAGGACAGCTCCTATATTGTAAAAAGGGTAGCGGCCTACACCGCAACACACAGGACAGCACCTGTAATGTAAGAATAAGAAGGGCAGCGGCCTACACCACAGCACACGGGACAGCACCTGTAATGTAAGAATAAGAAGGGCAGCTGCCTACACCACAACACACAGGACAGCACCTGTAATGCAATAATAAGAAGGGCAGCAGCCTACACCACAACACACAGGACAGCACCTGTAATGTAAGAATAAGAAGGGCAGCGGCCTACACAACAACACACAGGACAGCACCTGTAATGTAAGAATAAGAAGGGCAGCAGCCTACACCACAACACACAGGACAGCCCCTGTAATGTAAGAATAAGAAGGGCAGCAGCCTACACCACAACACACAGGACACCCCCTGTAATGTAAGAATAAGAATGACAGCGGCCTACACAAAAACACACAGGACAGCAACTGTAATGTAAGAAGAAGAAGGGCAGCGGCCTTCACCAAAACACAACACAATACAGGTGCCCTTCTTATTCTTACAATACAGGTGCAGGTGTTGCTGTGTAGGCCGCTGCCCTTCTTATTCGTACATTACAGGTGCTGTCCTGTGTGTTGTGGTGTAGGCCGCTGCCCTTCTTATTCTTATATTACAGGTGCTGTCCTGTGTGTTGTGGTGTAGGCCGCTGCCCTTCTTACATTCCAGGTGCTGTCCAGTGTGTTGTGGTGTAGGCTGCTGCCCTTCTTATTCTTACATTACAGATGCTGTCCAGTGTGTTGTGGTGAAGGCCGATGCCCTTCTTATCATTTCTTTATAGGTGCTGTCCAGTGTGTTGTGGTGTAGGCCGCTGCCCTTCTTATTCTTACATTACAGGTGTTGTTCTGTTTGCTGTGGTGTAGGCCGCTGCCCTTGTTATTTTTACGTTACAGGTGCTGTCCTGTGTGTTGTGGCGTAGGCTAGTGCCCTTCTTATTCTTACTTTATAGGTGCTGTCCAGTGTGTTGTGGTGTTGTCCGCTGCCCTTCGTATTCTTACATTAGAGGTGCTGTCCTGTGTGTTGTGTTGTAGGCCGCTGCCCTTCCTATTCTTACATTACAGGTGCTGTCCTGTGTGTTGTGGTGTAGGCCGCTACCCTTCTTACACACCACAACACACAGGACAGCACCTGTAATGTAAGAAGGGTAGCGGCCTACACCACAACACACAGGACAGCACCTGTAATGTAAGAATAGGAATGGCAGCGGCCTACACCACAACACACAGGACAGCACCTGTAATGTAAGAATAAGAAGGGCAGCGGCCAACACCACAACACACTGGACAGCACCTATAAAGTAAGAATAAGAAGGGCAGCAGCCTACACCACAACAACACACAGGACAGCACTTGTAATGTAAGAATAAGAAGGGCAGCAGCCTACTCCGCAACAACACACAGGACAGCACTTGTAATGTAAGAATAAGAAGGGCAGCGGCGTACACCTCAACACACAGGACAGCACCTGTAATGTAAGAAGGGTAGCGGCCTATACCACAACACACAGGACAGTACCTGTAATGTAAGAATAAGAAGGGCAGCAGCCTACACCACAACACACAGGACAGCACCTGTAATGTAAGAATAAGAAGGGCAGAGGCCTATACCACAACACACTGGACAGCACCTGTAATGTAAGAATAAGAAGGGCAGCAGCCTACTCCACAACACACAGGACAGCACCTGTAATGTAAGAATAAGGAGGGCAGCAGCCTACACCACAACACACAGGACAGCACCTGTAATGTAAGAATAAGAAGGGAAGCAGCCTACACCACAACACACAGGACAGTACCTGTAATGTAAGAATAAGAAGGGCAGCAGCCTACACCACAACACACAGGACAGCACCTGTAATGTAAGAATAAGAAGGGCAGCGGCCTATACCACAACACACTGGACAGCACCTGTAATGTAAGAATAAGAAGGGCAGCAGCCTACTCCACAACACACAGGACAGCACCTGTAATGTAAGAATAAGGAGGGCAGCAGCCTACACCACAACACACAGGACAGCACCTGTAATGTAAGAATAAGAAGGGCAGAGGCATACACCACAACACACAGGACAGCACCTGTAATGTAAGAATAAGAAGGGCAGCGGCGTACACCACAACACACAGGACAGCACCTGTAATGTAAGAAGGGTAGCGGCCTATACCACAACACACAGGACAGCACCTGTAATGTAAGAATAAGAAGGGCAGCAGCCTACACCACAACACACAGGACAGTACCTGTAATGTAAGAATAAGAAGGGCAGTGGCCTACACCTCAAAACACAGGATAGCACCTGTAATGTAAGAATAAGAAGGGCAGCGGGCAACACCAGAACACACAGGACAGCACCTGTAAAAAAATTTATGTTTATTGAAGGGCAGCGGCCTACACCACAACACACAGGACAGCACCTGTAATGTAAGAATAAGAAGGGCAGTGGCCAACACCACAACACACTTCACAGCACCTGTAATGTAAGAAGGGCAGCGGCCTACACCACAACACACAGGACAGCACCTGTAATGTTAGAATAAGAAGGGCAGCGGCCTACAACACAACACACTGGACAGCACCTATAAAATAAGAATAAGAAGGGAAGCGGCCTACACCACAACACACAGGACAGCATCTATAATGTAAGAATAAGAAGGGCAGCGGCCTACACCACAACACACTGGACAGCACCTGCAAAATGTTAATTTTTATTGAAGGGCAGCGGCCAACAACACAACACACAGGACAGCACCTGTAATGTAAGAATAAGAAGGGCAGCGGCCTACACCACAACACACAGGACAGCACCTGTAATGTTAGAATAAGAAGGGCAGCGGCCTACAACACAACACACTGGACAGCACCTATAAAATAAGAATAAGAAGGGAAGCGGCCTACACCACAACACACAGGACAGCATCTATAATGTAAGAATAAGAAGGGCAGCGGCCTACACCACAACACACTGGACAGCACCTGCAAAATGTTAATTTTTATTGAAGGGCAGCGGCCAACAACACAACACACAGGACAGCACCTGTAATGTAAGAATAAGAAGGGCAGCGGCCTATACCACAACACACAGGAAAGCCCCTGTAATGTAAGAAGGGTAGCGGCCTACACCACAACACACAGGACAGCATCTGTAATGTAAGAATAAGAAGGGCAGCAGCCTACACCACAACACACAGGAGAGCACCCGTAATGTAAGAATAAGAAGGGCAGCGGCCTACACCACAACACACAGGACAGCCCCTGTAATATAAGAATAAGAAGGGCAGCCTACACCACAACACAAAGGACAGCCCCTGTAATGTAAGAAGGGCAGCGGCCTACACCACAACACACAGGACAGCTCCTGTAATGTAAGAATAAGAAGGGCAGCGGCCTACACCACAACACACAGGACAGCACCTGTAATGTAAGAATAAGAAGGGCAGCGGCCTACACCACAACACACAGGTCAGCCCCTGTAATGTAAGAAGGGTAGCGGCCAACACCACAACACACAGGACAGCATCTGTAATGTAGGAATAAAAAGGGCAGCGGCCTATACCACAACACACAGGACAGCCATGTATTGTAAGAATAAGAAGAGCAGCGGCCTACACCACAACACACTGGACAGCACCTATAAAGTAAGAATAAGAAGGGCAGCGGCCAACACCACAACACACTGGACAGCACCTATAAAGTAAGAATAAGAAGGGCTGCAGCCTACACCACAACAACACACAGGACAGCACTTGTAATGTAAGAATAAGAAGGGCAGCAGCTTACACCACAACAACACACAGGACAGCACTTGTAATGTAAGAATAAGAAGGGCAGCGGCGTACGCCACAACACACAGGACAGCATCTGTAATGTAAGAAGGGTAGCGGCCTATACCACAACACACAGGACAGCATCTGTAATGTAAGAATAAGAAGGGAAGCAGCCTACACCACAACACACAGGACAGTACCTGTAATGTAAGAATAAGAAGGGCAGCAGCCTACACCACAACACACAGGACAGCACCTGTAATGTAAGAATAAGAAGGGCAGCGGCCTATACCACAACACACTGGACAGCACCTGTAATGTAAGAATAAGAAGGGCAGAAGCCTACTCCACAACACACAGGACAGCACCTGTAATGTAAGAATAAGGAGGGCAGCAGCCTACACCACAACACACAGGACAGCACCTGTAATGTAAGAATAAGAAGGGCAGAGGCGTACACCACAACATACAGGACAGCACCTGTAATGTAAGAATAAGAAGGGCAGCGGCCTACACCACAACACACAGGAAAGCCCCTGTAATGTAAGAAGGGTAGCGGCCTACACCACAACACACAGGACAGCACCTGTAATGTAAGAATAAGAAGGGCAGCGGCCTACACCACAACACACAGGACAGCACCTGTAATGTAAGAATAAGAAGGGCAGCTGCCTACACAACAACACACAGTACAACCCCTCTAATGTAAGAAGGGTAGCGGCCTACACCACAACACACAGGACAGCACCTGTAAAAAATTATATTTTTATTGAAGGGCAGCTGCCTATACCACAACACACAGGACAGCACCTGTAATGTAAGAATAATATGGGCAGCGGCCTACACCACAACACACAGGACAGCCCCTGTAATATAAGAAGGGTAGCGGCCTACACCACAGCACACAGGACAGCACCTGTAATGTAAGAATAAGAAGGGCAGCGGCCTACACCACAACACACAGGACAGCACCTGTAATGTAAGAATAAGAAGGGCAGCGGCCTACACAACAACACACAGTACAGCCCCTCTAATGTAAGAAGGGTAGCGGCCAACACCACAACACACAGGACAGCATCTGTAATGTAGGAATAAAAAGGGCAGCGGCCTATACCACAACACACAGGAAAGCCATGTATTGTAAGAATAAGAAGAGCAGCGGCCTACACCACAACACACTGGACAGCACCTATAAAGTAAGAATAAGAAGGGCAGCGGCCAACACCACAACACACTGGACAGCACCTATAAAGTAAGAATAAGAAGGGCTGCAGCCTACACCACAACAACACACAGGACAGCACTTGTAATGTAAGAATAAGAAGGGCAGCAGCTTACACCACAACAACACACAGGACAGCACTTGTAATGTAAGAATAAGAAGGGCAGCGGCGTACACCACAACACACAGGACAGCACCTGTAATGTAAGAATAAGAAGGGCAGCGGCCTATACCACAACACACAGGAAAGCCCCTGTAATGTAAGAAGGGTAGCGGCCTACACCACAACACACAGGACAGCATCTGTAATGTAAGAATAAGAAGGGCAGCAGCCTACACCACAACACACAGGAGAGCACCCGTAATGTAAGAATAAGAAGGGCAGCGGCCTACACCACAACACACAGGACAGCCCCTGTAATATAAGAATAAGAAGGGCAGCCTACACCACAACACAAAGGACAGCCCCTGTAATGTAAGAAGGGCAGCGGCCTACACCACAACACACAGGACAGCTCCTGTAATGTAAGAATAAGAAGGGCAGCGGCCTACACCACAACACACAGGACAGCACCTGTAATGTAAGAATAAGAAGGGCAGCGGCCTACACCACAACACACAGGTCAGCCCCTGTAATGTAAGAAGGGTAGCGGCCAACACCACAACACACAGGACAGCATCTGTAATGTAGGAATAAAAAGGGCAGCGGCCTATACCACAACACACAGGACAGCCATGTATTGTAAGAATAAGAAGAGCAGCGGCCTACACCACAACACACTGGACAGCACCTATAAAGTAAGAATAAGAAGGGCAGCGGCCAACACCACAACACACTGGACAGCACCTATAAAGTAAGAATAAGAAGGGCTGCAGCCTACACCACAACAACACACAGGACAGCACTTGTAATGTAAGAATAAGAAGGGCAGCAGCTTACACCACAACAACACACAGGACAGCACTTGTAATGTAAGAATAAGAAGGGCAGCGGCGTACACCACAACACACAGGACAGCACCTGTAATGTAAGAAGGGTAGCGGCCTATACCACAACACACAGGACAGCACCTGTAATGTAAGAATAAGAAGGGAAGCAGCCTACACCACAACACACAGGACAGTACCTGTAATGTAAGAATAAGAAGGGCAGCAGCCTACACCACAACACACAGGACAGCACCTGTAATGTAAGAATAAGAAGGGCAGCGGCCTATACCACAACACACTGGACAGCACCTGTAATGTAAGAATAAGAAGGGCAGAAGCCTACTCCACAACACACAGGACAGCACCTGTAATGTAAGAATAAGGAGGGCAGCAGCCTACACCACAACACACAGGACAGCACCTGTAATGTAAGAATAAGAAGGGCAGAGGCGTACACCACAACATACAGGACAGCACCTGTAATGTAAGAATAAGAAGGGCAGCGGCCTACACCACAACACACAGGAAAGCCCCTGTAATGTAAGAAGGGTAGCGGCCTACACCACAACACACAGGACAGCACCTGTAATGTAAGAATAAGAAGGGCAGCGGCCTACACCACAACACACAGGACAGCACCTGTAATGTAAGAATAAGAAGGGCAGCTGCCTACACAACAACACACAGTACAACCCCTCTAATGTAAGAAGGGTAGCGGCCTACACCACAACACACAGGACAGCACCTGTAAAAAATTATATTTTTATTGAAGGGCAGCTGCCTATACCACAACACACAGGACAGCACCTGTAATGTAAGAATAATATGGGCAGCGGCCTACACCACAACACACAGGACAGCCCCTGTAATATAAGAAGGGTAGCGGCCTACACCACAACACACAGGACAGCACCTGTAATGTAAGAATAAGAAGGGCAGCGGCCTACACCACAACACACAGGACAGCACCTGTAATGTAAGAATAAGAAGGGCAGCGGCCTCCACAACAACACACAGTACAGCCCCTCTAATGTAAGAAGGGTAGCGGCCAACACCACAACAGACAGGACAGCACCTGTAATGTAAGAATAAGAAGGGCAGCGGCCTACACCACAGCACACAGGACAGCACCTGTAATGTAAGAATAAGAAGGGCAGCTGCCTACACCACAACACACAGGACAGCACCTGTAATGCAATAATAAGAAGGGCAGCAGCCTACACCACAACACACAGGACAGCACCTGTAATGTAAGAATAAGAAGGGCAGCGGCCTACACCACAACACACAGGACAGCACCTGTAATGTAAGAATAAGAAGGGCAGCAGCCTACACCACAACACACAGGACAGCCCCTGTAATGTAAGAATAAGAAGGGCAGCAGCCTACACCACAACACACAGGACACTTCCTGTAATGTAAGAATAAGAATGACAGCGGCCTAAACAAAAACACACAGGACAGCAACTGTAATGTAAGAAGAAGAAGGGCAGCGGCCTTCACCAAAACACAACACAATACAGGTGCCCTTCTTATTCTTACAATACAGGTGCAGGTGTTGCTGTGTAGGCCGCTGCCATTCTTATTCGTACATTACAGGTGCTGTCCTGTGTGTTGTGGTGTAGGCCGCTGCCCTTCTTATTCTTATATTACAGGTGCTGTCCTGTGTGTTGTGGTGAAGGCCGCTGCCCTTCTTATCATTTCTTTATAGGTGCTGTCCAGTGTGTTGTGGTGTAGGCCGCTGCCCTTCTTATTCTTACATTACAGGTGTTGTTCTGTTTGCTGTGGTGTAGGCCGCTGCCCTTGTTATTTTTACGTTACAGGTGCTGTCCTGTGTGTTGTGGCGTAGGCTAGTGCCCTTCTTATTCTTACTTTATAGGTGCTGTCCAGTGTGTTGTGGTGTTGTCCGCTGCCCTTCGAATTCTTACATTAGAGGTGCTGTCCTGTGTGTTGTGGTGTAGGCCGCTGCCCTTCCTATTCTTACATTACAGGTGCTGTCCTGTGTGTTGTGGTGTAGGCCGCTACCCTTCTTACACACCACAACACACAGGACAGCACCTGTAATGTAAGAAGGGTAGCGGCCTACACCACAACACACAGGACAGCACCTGTAATGTAAGAATAGGAAGGGCAGCGGCCTACACCACAACACACAGGACAGCACCTGTAATGTAAGAATAAGAAGGGCAGCGGCCAACACCACAACACACTGGACAGCACCTATAAAGTAAGACTAAGAAGGGCAGCAGCCTACACCACAACACACAGGACAGCACCTGTAATGTAAGAATAAGAAGGGCAGCAGCCTACACCACAACACACAGGACAGCACCTGTAATGTAAGAATAAGAAGGGCAGCAGCCTACACCACAACACACAGGACAGCACCTGTAATGTAAGAATAAGAAGGGCAACGGCCTACACCACAACACACAGGACAGCCCCTGTAATGTAAGAATAAGAAGGGCAGTGGCATATACCACAACACACAGGATAGCACCTGTATTGTAAGAATAAGAAGGGCAACGGCCTACACCACAACACACAGGACAGCACCTGTAATGAAAGAATAGGAAGGGCAGCGGCCTACACCACAACACACAGGACAGCACCTGTAATGTAAGAATAAGAAGGGCAGCGGCCAATACCACAACACACTGGACAGCACCTATAAAGTAAGAATAAGAAGGGCAGCAGCCTACACCACAACAACACACAGGACAGCACTTGTAATGTAAGAATAAGAAGGGCAGCAGCCTACACCACAACAACACACAGGACAGCACTTGTAATGTAAGAATAAGAAGGGCAGCGGCGTACACCACAACACACAGGACAGCACCTGTAATGTAAGAATAAGAAGGGCAGCGGCCTATACCACAACACACTGGACAGCACCTGTAATGTAAGAATAAGAAGGGCAGCAGCCTACACCACAACACACAGGACAGCACCTGTAATGTAAGAATAAGAAGGGCAGAGGCGTACACCACAACACACAGGACAGCACCTGTAATGTAAGAATAAGAAGGGCAGCGGCGTACACCACAACACACAGGACAGCACCTGTAATGTAAGAAGGGTAGCGGCCTATACCACAACACACTGGACAGCACCTGTAATGTAAGAATAAGAAGGGCAGCAGCCTACACCACAACACACAGGACAGTACCTGTAATGTAAGAATAAGAATGGCAGTGGCCTGCACCACAAAACACAGGATAGCACCTGTAATGTAAGAATAAGAAGGGCAACGGGCAACACCAGAACACACTGGACAGCACCTGTAAAAAAATTTATGTTTATTGAAGGGCAGCGGCCTACACTACAACACACAGGACAGCACCTGTAATGTAAGAATATGAAGGGCAGCGGCCTACACCACAACACACAGGACAGCACCTGTAATGTAAGAAAAGGAAGGGCAGCAGCCTACACCACAAAACACAGGACAGCACCTGTAATGTAAGAATAAGAAGGGCAGCAGCCTACACCACAACACACAGGACAGCACCTGTAATGTAAGAAGGGTAGCGGCCTACACCACAACACACAGGACAGCACCTGTAATGTAAGAATAAGTAGGGCAGCAGCCTACACCACAACACACAGGACAGCACCTGTAATGTAAGAATAAGTAGGGCAGCAGCCTACACCACAACACACAGGACAGCACCTGTAATGTAAGAATAAGAAGGGCAGCGGCCTACACCACAATACACAGGACAGCATTTGTAATGTAAGAATAAGAAGGGCAGTGGCCTACACCACAACACTCTGGACAGCACCTGTAATGTAAGAATAAGAACGGCAGCGGCCTACACCACAACACACAGGACAGCACCTGTCATGTAAGAAGGGTAGCAGCCTATACCACAACACACAGGACAGCACCTGTAATGTAAGAATAAGAAGGGCAGCGGCCTACACCACAACACACAGGACAGCACCTGTAATGTAAGAAGGGTAACACCCTATACCACAACACACAGGACACAGGACCTGTAATGTAAGAATAAGAAGGGCAGTGGCATACACCACAACACACAGGATAGCTCCTGTATTGTAAGAATAAGAAGGGCAACGGCCTACACCACAACACACAGGACAGCGCCTGTAATGTAAGAATAAGAAGGGCAGCGGCCTACACCACAACACACAGGATAGCACCTGTATTGTAAGAATAAGAAGGGCAGCGGCCTACACCACAACACACAGGACAGCACCTGTAATGTAAGAAGGGTAGCGGCCTATACCACAACACACAGGACAGCACCTGTAATGTAAGAATAAGAAGGGAAGCAGCCTACACCACAACACACAGGACATCACCTGTAATGTAAGAATAAGAAGGGCAACGGCCTACACCACAACACACAGGACAGCACCTGTAATGAAAGAATAGGAAGAGCAGCGGCCTACACCACAACACACAGGACAGCACCTGTAATGTAAGAATAAGAAGGGCAGCGGCCAATACCACAACACACTGGACAGCACCTATAAAGTAAGAATAAGAAGGGCAGCAGCCTACACCACAACAATACACAGGACAGCACTTGTAATGTAAGAATAAGAAGGGCAGCAGCCTACACCACAACAACACACAGGACAGCACTTGTAATGTAAGAATAAGAAGGGCAGCGGCGTACACCACAACACACAGGACAGCACCTGTAATGTAAGAAGGGTAGCGGCCTATACCACAACACACAGGACAGCACCTGTAATGTAAGAATAAGAAGGGAAGCAGCCTACACCACAACACACAGGACAGTACCTGTAATGTAAGAATAAGAAGGGCAGCAGCCTACACCACAACACACAGTACAGCACCTGTAATGTAAGAATAAGAAGGGCAGCGGCCTATACCACAACACACTGGACAGCACCTGTAATGTAAGAATAAGAAGGGCAGCAGCCTACACCACAACACAGAGGACAGCACCTGTAATGTAAGAATAAGAAGGGCAGAGGCGTACACCACAACACACAGGACAGCACCTGTAATGTAAGAATAAGAAGGGCAGCGGCGTACACCACAACACACAGGACAGCACCTGTAATGTAAGAAGGGTAGCGGCCTATACCACAACACACTGGACAGCACCTGTAATGTAAGAATAAGAAGGGCAGCAGCCTACACCACAACACACAGGACAGTACCTGTAATGTAAGAATAAGAAGGGCAGTGGCCTGCACCACAAAACACAGGATAGCACCTGTAATGTAAGAATAAGAAGGGCAACGGGCAACACCAGAACACACTGGACAGCACCTGTAAAAAATTTTATGTTTATTTAAGGACAGCGGCCTACACCACAACACACAGGACAGCACCTGTAATGTGAGAATATGAAGGGCAGCGGCCTACACCACAACACACAGGACAGCACCTGTAATGTAAGAAAAGGAAGGGCTGCAGCCTACACCACAAAACACAGGACAGCACCTGTAATGTAAGAATAAGAAGGGCAGCAGCCTACACCACAACACACAGGACAGCACCTGTAATGTAAGAAGGGTAGCGGCCTACACCACAACACACAGGACAGCACCTGTAATGTAAGAATAAGTAGGGCAGCAGCCTACACCACAACACACAGGACAGCACCTGTAATGTAAGAATAAGTAGGGCAGCAGCCTACACCACAACACACAGGACAGCACCTGTAATGTAAGAATAAGAAGGGCAGCGGCCTACACCACAATACACAGGACAGCACCTGTAATGTAAGAATAAGAAGGGCAGTGGCCTACACCACAACACTCTGGACAGCACCTGTAATGTAAGAATAAGAACGGCAGCGGCCTACACCACAACACACAGGACAGCACCTGTAATGTAAGAAGAGTAGCAGCCTATACCACAACACACAGGACAGCACCTGTAATGTAAGAATAAGAAGGGCAGCGGCCTACACCACAACACACAGGACAGCCCCTGTAATGTAAGAATAAGAAGGGCAGTGGCATACACCACAACACACGGGACAGCCCCTGTAATGTAAGAATAAGAAGGGCAGCGGTCTACACCACAACACACAGGATAGCACCTGTATTGTAAGAATAAGAAGGGCAGCGGCCTACACCACAACACACAGGACAGCACCTGTAATGTAAGAAGGGTAGCGGCCTATACCACAACACACAGGACAGCACCTGTAATGTAAGGATAAGTAGGGCAGCAGCCTACACCACAACACACAGGACATCTCCTGTAATGTAAGAATAAGAAGGGCAGCGGCCTACACCACAATACACAGGACAGCACCTGTAATGTAAGAATAAGAAGGGCAGCGGCCTACACCACAACACACTGGACAGCACCTGTAATGTAAGAATAAGAAGGGCAGCGGCCTACACCACAACACACAGGACAGCACCTGTAATGTAAGAAGGGTAGCGGCCTATACCACAACACACAGGACAGCACCTGTAATGTAAGGATAAGTAGGGCAGCAGCCTACACCACAACACACAGGACAGCACCTGTAATGTAAGAATAAGAAGGGCAGCGGCCTACACCACAATACACAGGACAGCACCTGTAATGTAAGAATAAGAAGGGCAGCGGCCTACACCACAACACACTGGACAGCACCTGTAATGTAAGAATAAGAAGGGCAGCGGCCTACACCACAACACACAGGACAGCACCTGGAATGTAAGAAGGGCAGCGGCCTACACCACAACACACAGGACAGCACCTGGAATGTAAGAAGGGTAGCGGCCTATACCACAACACACAGGACAGCACCTGTAATGTAAGAATAAGAAAGGCAGCGGCCTACACCACAACACACAGGACAGCCCCTGTAATGTAAGAATAAGAAGGGCAGCGGCCTACACCACAACACACAGGATAGCACCTGTATTGTAAGAATAAGAAGGGCAACGGCCTACACCACAACACACTGCACAGCACCTGTAAAAGTTTTTATTTTTATTGAAGGGCAGCGGCCTACACCACAACACACTGGACAGCCCCTATAAAGTAAGAATAAGAAGGGCAGCAGCCAACACCACAACACACTGGACAGCACCTGTCAAAGTTTTTATTTAATTGAAGGGCAGTGGCCTACACGACAACACACAGGACAGCACCTGTAATAGAAGAATAAGAAGGGCAGCGGCCTACACCACAACACACTGGACAGCTCCTGTAATGTAAGAATTGCAACGGCCTACACCACAACACACAGGACAGCACCTGTAATGTAAGAATAAGAAGGGCAGCGGCATAAACCACAACACACAGGACAGCACCTGTAATGTAAGAAGGGCAGCGGCCTACACCACAACACAAAGGACTGCACCTGTATTGTAAGAATAAGAAGGGCAACAGCCTACACCACAACTCACAGGATAGCACCTGTATTGTAAGAATAAGAAGGGCAATGGCCTACACCGCAACACACTGCACAGCACCTGTAAAAGTTTTTATTTTTATTGAAGGGCAGCGGCCTACACCACCACACAGGACAGCACCTATAATGTAAGAATAAGACAGGCAGCAGCCTACACCACAACACACAGGACAGCACCTGTAATGTAAGAATAAGAAGGGCAGCAGCCTACACCACAACACACAGGACTGCACCTGTAATGTAAGAATAAGAAGGGCAGCGGCCTACAACACAACACACAGGACAGCATCTGTAATGTAAGAATAAGAAGGGCAGCGGCCTATACCACAACACACTGGACAGCACCTATAAAATAAGAATAAGAAGGGCAGCGGCCTACACCACAACACACTGGACAGCACCTATAATGTAAGAATAAGAAGGGAAGCGGCCAACACCACAAATCACTGGACAGCACCTGTAAAAGTTTTTATTTAATTGAAGGGCAGCGGCCTACACCACAACACACAGGACAGCACCTGTAATGTAAGAATAAGAAGGGCAGCGGCCTACACCACAACACACAGGACAGCACCTGTAATGTAAGAATAAGAAGGGCAGCGGCCTGCACCACAACACACAGGACAGACCCTGTAACTATTATTTGTATTTTTGGGCAGCAGCCCCTTGATAGGAGCACAGCACTCCTGCGCACCTACCTACGCCGATGACAGATGTGGCTGGCTAACACGGCATACACACAGAAAAAAATATTATTTTCTTAACACTGGTGGTGGTGGTAGGTGAAGAGAGCACCCCTGAAGGACGAGCACCCCCTGAACACAGCACTACAGCCAGCCCCTATGGACAGGACAACAGCCAGCCCCTATATGGACAAAAGTAGCCAGCCAGCCCCTATGTATATGGAGTGGACAACAGTAGCCAGCCAGCATCAGCAATCAGTGCCAGATTAAGGTCCACATGGGCCTGGAGCTGAAATTTATGAAGGGCCGATTGCGTGCCTAGCAAGAAGGGGCTGTTAGTGATGTGGGGTGTGTGACCAGTATTATGGAGGTGTGGCCTGTACTGTACGGTGTGACTAGCACCTACCTTCTGAAACCTAACTTACCCTCCCAATTTCGCTTATATCGATAGTGTAGTGTGAGAGGCTACAAAGGAACAAAGGTAAAACACTCCTTGTTAACATGTCCGTAATATGACAAAAAAGAAAAATGGCACTTAATAATGGCGTAAATGTGAAACCCCTCTACTAAAGAGCATACGGGTCACTTAGTGATGTCATGAATTTGAAAACTCTCTATATGGCTATAAGGGCATATTTATTAAAATGGGATGCAGTCATAATACAGACTGCAGGAATTCCATCGTTTAGAATGCCGACGCCGGAATCCCGACACTTGTCAGAATACCAGCGCTGGCCTCTTGACCGCCAGGATCCTGAAGGTAAGTAACGGGGTTAGAGTGAGGGTTAGGGGTTAGGCAGTAGGGGGAGAGTTAGGGGTTAGGCAGTAAGGGGAAGGGTTAGAGTTAGGCATTAAGGGTGGAGGGTTAGATTTAAAATGCGGGAAGGGGGGGAGGCTAGGTGTAGGCACCAGGGAGAAAGAGTCAGGGCTGGGGTAGGGAGAGGGGGAGAGTTAGGATACCGACCAAAAGGTGTCAATATCCTAGTCTGCCCCTGAAAATTAAAAATCCATATTGACGCAAAATGACCGTGATCACTTTACTTATATCTACTGACCGTCCTGAGGCTACTGCAACTTTCCAGCTGTACAATGTGGCAAAAGCTGCAAATCGCTTTTTAGCAGGATAGCCCCACAGCAGGTAATGGGCTGACGCCATCTGAAGATGGCATTAGCCCTAGCAAGCAATATCTGCAAAGCTTCACTTTGTGGATTTTTTAAATACCCTTCTCATAAAAAACTATGTGAATAGCTGCTGTGGGAACCGACGGACAGAAAGCAGGAGATATCTCTAATATCTCCTGCTTTCCTCTAGGATACATCAGAAGGAAACTTAATTCTGCCCTTAAACATGTAAAAACAGCACTCGCATATTTTAAGGGCAGAATTGGTTAATATACTATAATATAAAATCAGTCATGTTGGCACTCACTGAAACTGGCAGAAATAACTTTACTGGGTGACTTTCAAATGATGCAACTTCATAAGTAATACAATGCACGCCGGCACTCCAGGAACATAAATGGAGACTCAGGGCCTGATTCAGACCCGCTTGCAAGCGGGTTGATGGTGACCCAGTGCGCACTGCGCGAGCCCCAGAGCG
Source organism: Taudactylus pleione (assembly GCA_031769625.1). Classification (NCBI taxonomy): domain Eukaryota; kingdom Metazoa; phylum Chordata; class Amphibia; order Anura; family Myobatrachidae; genus Taudactylus; species Taudactylus pleione. Next base: position 6,756,187 of record JAUIMM010000324.1, on the reverse strand, counting down.
AGTGCAAAAAGCACTCGCTCCGTGGCTCATTACAAAAGGGGCGGCTGTCGATGTTGATCGACAGCTCACCCCGTTTTGTAGGCGTGGCCGGGGGGTGGCTTCACAAACTGAGGCGTTCCCAAGCGAACACCTGCTGTTTGTGGGTGGCCCCACTGACATCACCAGTGATATCAGTGGGAGAGCTTCTGGCTCTAATAGACCCGGAAGCTCTCTGGGGCTTGCGGCGACGAGACTACCACAAGGGTCTCGTCACAAGCTAGATGGTCGCGAAGGTCTTGACCATCGCGACCATCATCCTGGCCGCTCGCAATAGCTGTGTGTGGTCACCCACAGCTATGCGAGTGGCCTCCAAAAAAAAACAAAAAACAAAAACGCCCAGATTCAGAGCGAACGCTCTTTCAGAGTGTCCGGCTCTGAATCATGGCCTCAGCACAGCATTTTCAGATGTTTCAACATTTTAAAGCCCTTTATTTAGCGCATTACTCAAGAATAGCAGTTTGCTATATTTATACATATACACACAAATATCTTTCTGTGGCACTCTGGGACTCCTGTTTTGCCCATAACGTTCTTTTTACTCTAAGTTCCAGAGTGCTGCCAAAAGATATCTGTTTTTTGTATGCTACGTGCATATAGTTCAAGTGCTGGAAATTGTATATTTGTATCTGTGTGTGTGTGTGTATGTGTCTGTCTATATTACTATTTATATATATATATATATATATATATACACACACACATATATATATATATATATATATAGTGCAGTATATGCATATATATCTATAAATGTATATACACACACAAGTATGGGAGCAGGAGGAAGGTGGGTGGAGCCAGGGCATCACAGAGCTGTGATTGGGGGAGGGGGTGTCGGGTAGGAGCCAGAATGGGGGAGCTGGGGGCTGGACAGAACTGTTGGGGAGGGGGAGCCAGAGTCGCAACGACAAAGGGTAGGGAGATCAGGATGGTGCTGCGATGAGGGGGGAACACAGATGAAAGGAGGAGGGGTCAGTAAGAGAGAAGGCAGAGCCAAGCATATATATTGTACATATATATTTAAATACATAAATACACATACTGTGTGTGTGTATATGTGTGCGTGTATATATATATATATATATATATATATATATTATACACATTTACCACAACAAGTAAAAACATAAAAAACTATAATCAGTGAAATCTTCAGTCAGTTAGTGGCAGAATGAGCATACCTTTTTACAGGGCACTGCAGGACACGGACAACTAGTTCAAGACCATCAGCTGCAGCAGCAGCCAATATGCTGTCCCCGATCATCATAAACAGCCTGAAGGGCTGCTAGTTAGCTCAGCCTCAGTCACAACAATCACCAGACTGCCGACTTCCCGGAGCTGAGCTTGGCCGCGGCCCGCGGCGCTACAACAGCAGCTATTCTGCACGGTGGTGGGGCGGCGCTTGTATCACACGGCATGACATCATGGCGCAGGGGAGGTGTAGAGAGAGGAACTGTACGGCACAGGGAGGGCTTGCGCAGCCTTCTACTGAGCCGCCATCAACAAATTTGTTATTCCCAGTACATTCAATCTCCGGCGGGCGGCCGCGGTGGTGGAGGGAGGTGTTAGGGTTAGCGGTTTGACTGGGTGAGGCCTCCGGCGGCTGCTTGCAAACTATAACAGGAGAATTTTTTTTCCTGTCTCCAGTGCAGCACAGCAGTTGCGGTGGGCCTATTTTGATATGGGGCCTGGAGCTGCAGCTCCACCCGGCTCATTGTTAATCCGGCCCTGTCAGCAATAGCTCCCTCCCTCTTCACAGTAGCCAGCCAGCCAGCCCAGTATTGTAATGTAGTTTTTTTTTTTTTCTTGACAGGACGGAGCTCATATCTGCCCCGAACAGCCACTTATCCCCATCCCCATTTTTGATTGGCCCATGGCCCACATGTCCCCAGCAGCGGTGGTCATCAAGGGATGCAAACCATTTATCAAGTTTATCAGAGACAAGACTATATTCTGAATGGTGTATGATAACTTGTGTACAAAAACTGTAATTTGTCTGGTACAATTTAAAAAATTAAAGCAAATGTATTCTGTCAAATACATTATCTTTTTCTAGAGCACTAGTTTTAATAAATGTAGCGATATATGTTTAAATAAAATGTTTATCAAGAACTTTCCAAATGTCTATTTATACCTACAGAAATAACAAATGGCATGTTTGCCATGTGACTACTGCCTCTTCTATCATCCACCTCCTCCACGTATGCTATTTCTGATGGATTCTCATAAGCTTGCTCTTTTCTTCTAGGCAACAGCTGTTCATGTTTGCTTGCAAGAGCTTACTTCCCTACTTGCTTATCATTCAGAAGGGAAAGCTCTAGTGGGTTCCTGTCACTGGGGAACTGTGACGCATGTATATGACCGAGATAATGTCAGCAGAAATACAAGATTCTGTTAGTCATCCGAGGAACTTAAGAGCTTGCTGAAATGACAGTGCTGCTAAACACAACAATATAGACAGAGGTATTAAAATAACATACATGCTTAAATTAACCCTAAAAGAAAAGGAATATAAATGATAAAGCACAGACAATTTTAAGGCATCATAATGAATTGTTAATGTGAAAAGAAATGATTAAAATGACAAAAGTCATATTAAATGGCAATACATTTCAATTTACTGTATTCTATTTAACTTTTATTGTTGTTTAATCAATTATTTTCACATTACCAATTCATGTCTTACAATTGACTGTTTACATTATAATTTACTATATCTACCTTTACATTTAGGGATATATTTACTAAGCAGCAAGGCCACCGATTGCCAAGGGTTCTGGCAATGGGATTTGTAAGTCAATTATATGAAATCGAATTCTACTTAGTAAATATTCCCTTTAGTTTTGATATATGTGTTATTTGGGCACCTGATATCTCTATTGCCTTTAAGTGGGCACAAGGCACCTGTAATAAAGGTGTAATAAAGGTGCAGCCCACCAAAATCCTTCCTTTCTCCTTCTCTCAATAATAAAGGACAACGGGGCCTATGTATCAAAGCAGGGGCATTTCTAGAGAGGAGGGGGCCCGTGTGCAGTCTCTGACATGGGCCTCCTCCTCTCCACCTGGCGGCGCACTGAGCTATGCGCGGCCAGTGCCGGAGTTATAGACTCTGGGAACTACAGTGTGCCCAGAGTCTATAGTGTCTGCACAGGTCACCGAGAAAATGGCTACAGCAGCCATTTTCCCTGTACTGTGCATGCGCAAACGACGGGAAAATGGCCACCGCGGCCATTTTCCAGTCGTTTTACAGCGCCGGACCTCTGCGCCGACGTGGGACTCCGGAGAGGTAAATAATATTATGGGTGCAGGGTGTGCGGTGCCCCCCTTGTGCTGACAGCCCAGTATCTCCGGTGATGTTGGGCTGCCCCAGAGTGAAGTCATCAAGATCCCCTGTGAGGTCACACCCCTTTATTTTAGGCAACGCCCACTTTTCAGGCACGCTTCCGGAGTGCAGGGATAGTCAGAATGCGAACCGGGTGTCACCAGACCCAGTGACGCCTCTGCCATGGAGGAATTAGGGGTTAAGAATATATATTATAAAGATTCAACCTCTTTGCAACCATTGCCTGCCCTATTGTCCTTCTGTTGTAATAAAGGTCCCACTTAAAGCCAATTACAGTGTGGGCCTATTGGAAGTCACAGTACACAAGCCCTAGGATATCTACTATATATTAATAATAGTGTAAAATAAAGGTCCAAATCGGAACGACAAATCGTGTAAAATATGTCAAAATCCACTCACGATCACGGTGCCGATGCGCATACCCACTGGTCGTACATCGCATCTTCAGATCTTGCCTACTGCAGGTAAGATCTGCCAATCTCGTACACAATTTTGTGCAGATTGTGCATGTGTTTGCACTGATGGTCTATCGCACGATCTATCGTCCATTCCGTCGTTTGACTGACATATCCCTTTACACGCCCAGTCTCCATTTTGTGCAGCATCGTGACTTCAAGGAAGACGGATGCGATTCCTTCTGCTGGCACACCTGATCGTGTGGACATCTATTTTGGTGTGTATAGTGCTGCTGAGCAGTGCAAACCCTGACCACCAATGTTTATACATGACCCACTGACCACCAATATGTATAATGCATCACCCTCCCACTGATCATCAATGTGTATAATGCATCACCCACCCAACGACCACCAATATGTATAATGCATGACCCACTCACTGACCACCATTTCGTGCCTAGCCCTATTGTGTATATATAATATATATTTAATTCACATTATGAACATAATAAAATAATGAAATTATTATGAAAACTTTATTTAAATATGCAAGCTGTAAAAATTAACTTTAAAACACCATAACAGAACAAAACCAAAAACATAAAAAATATCATAACTATAAACAGCATTAAAAACAACTAAACATATAAACAGTAAAAAACATAAAAAATATCTAAACTCTTTAAAATCATTACAAATGTATTTATTATTATTATTTTTTCCCCCTAGAAATGTCATTGGATAAGGACCTTGAATTTATTACTGCTTCCTGGAGCATTACAGGGGCCTTACCACTGGGGGCATCATATGGGGCACTACAGCGGCATTACTACTGGGGGCATCATATGGGGGAACTACAGGGGTCTTACTATTGGGGGCACTACAGGGGCCTTACTACTGGGGGCACTATTGGGAGCACTACAACTGGGGGCACTACAGGGGCCCTTACTACTGGGGGCACTTCAAGGGGCATTACTACTGGGGCACTGCAGGGAGCATTACTACTGGGGACACTGCATAGGGGGACCACTACTGGGGGCACTGTATAAAAAGAACTGCATAGAGGGGCGGAGGCAGCTGGGGCTGGCATAGGTGCTGGCGGGTGGTAAATTTTTATTTGGGGGGGGCACCAACATTTATCTTGCCTCCGGGCACCTGTGATGAAGTTACGCCACTGCATAAGGGCCCCTAAAAAAAAGGGGAGGCTGGGAAGAGAGGAACGCACCTGCTTATAATCCCACCTTACCGGTGAACAACAATCAATTAAAGGATAAGAGACTATCTACAAAGCCCTGGCATTAAAAAGCATCTAGAGTTATCCAGCATTATACTTACCAATCATCCCCCATGCGTCTATCGAGCACCAACCCCCCGTGCAACTCTCCAGCCTCATTCCCCCATGTGTCTGTCCAGAGGCATCCCCCCAATTGTCTATTCAGTCTAATTCTCCTTGCGTTACTTCAGACTCGTCCTCCTCTTTGTCTCTCCAGCACCATCCCCCTGCATCTCTCCAACACCATTCCTCCTGCATCTCTCCAGAATCACCCCCGTGTCTCTCGAGTGTGTTTTTTTAAAAATGTTTACATTGGGGGTGCAGGTGCCAGTGACCTGCTGGCACTTGTGGCTTTACAAGTGCTGCAGGGCAGGCTTGCTGGGAGTTGTAGTCCCACTGAAAAGAACAATGGGCCTGATTCATTACGGATCGCAACTATTATTGCAACAGCGATTACGCACGCAGTCTCACTGCGATAGTATGCTAATCCACTGCAATCGCTATGCCATCATAGCACAACATAAGGATGCACACTATACCTTACACACATCCGTAATCCTTGGCAAGACTGCAAAACCATCGTTAACATCGAGTACCATCGCAGCCTCACGCACACTTGCACAAGCTCTGACCTTACTCAGAAATTGCTAACCTCGTTGTACGCTACAAGTACTCAGGCTGCGTAAGGCATCGCAAGGGAATAATTTCTGCACACCCATGCAACGACGTTCAAATGCAATGGCATGCCTGCATTTCGCTGACCGCCCCCGCCACCACTCCCAAATGATACTTCCTGTCAATCACTCTGCGATGGGTCTGTGTAGTTACTGCGATCGCAGTCCCCATCGCAGTGGCCGGTTTGCACATGCACACTGAGGTGCATGCACAGTACACAACAATTGGCCGATTGCGTGGATTTTAGTATTTGCGATCTTTCCTGAATCGGGCCCAATATTGTTTCTAATTTCCAGGGGTGCGGGGAAGAGTCCTGGACTGGTTGATCCTTGGGAGGGGGGGTTCCATTTTATTTTTGGGGTCCCCACTTTCCAAGGATTGCAGCCCTGAGCTGACCAATTTGTGGCTGGATAATGCTTTGACAGGTGGACCCCATGCTGTGGATGGGTTGCATGATGCATCGCATCAAGATACCGCCACTCTTCGTATGCATGTTGGCATTAGCAATGCAGATGAACAACGCAAATGAATGCTTTCTCGGTAAGAGCGGCCCTTTGCGATGGAGGGACTTCCAGGTCTATGACCCAGAAGCCCCTCTGGCATCCTTCTGTGCATGCACAGAAGGACGCACGTGCCGTGGGGGGATAATGGGAGGGATCTAATTGTATACCTCCCATAACACTTTCCCGATAGAAGCCCATATGCTTCTATAAGGTAACGTCAATCAGGAGATGCCGTTACCCACCACAACCCTGCCCCTGAGTGCATAGCATTCCAAGGCTTGGTGCATATGAGAAATGTGGTCAAACCTGCATTTTCGGGGCTTGACCACAATTCTCCCTTTGCTGCATCCCGCCTCGTGTGTCTCCCTGCTATGGCATTACCACCCACGGCTGGTTCAGCCCGGTGCTGGTTATAGGAAAATAGGGGGAATTCCATGCCATTTTTTCCCCTTTGATTTTCCTGTACTAGAAGAGGCTCAGAGGTCCTGGGCAGATTATATTTTTGAGGGGGGACCCTACACCGTTTTTTTTTAATCAGATTTTTAACCCTTATAACTAGGGATGTGCGCCGGACCATTTTTGCCGGATTTGGATTTGGATTTGGTTCTAATTCGTCGTCCGGCTTTGGATTTGGATTTGGATTTGCCAAACTGCGGTGACTGGCTTTGGATTTGGATTTGGATTTGGATTTGGATTTTTTTACAAAAATTGACAAAAAAAGCTAAAATCACATAAATTGGTCTTTTTTTTCTTCCTAGAGTATTATTAACCTCAATAACATTAATTTCCAGTCAATTTAGACCATATCACAGCTTATAATATTGTTTTCAACATTATTGGCCAAAGGTTGCAGTGAGCTGACTGGTTACTAAGCGACAAAGCAGCGGCACAACGACACAGACACCACAGTATAAAGCACATCTATGACACATTGCCACACAGCAGTGGCAGAAATGAAAAGTAGTGCACCCACCCAGTGGGGTACGGCCAGCAGAGTCACAGTACTTGTTTACAAAGTGGGCTACGGCCCTAGGAGTCACAGTGCACAATCTTATTAGCATTACACCGCACATAGGGCCTGATTCACATTACACCATAAAGTAGTGTCTCTTATTTATGTTACGACACACAGTAGTGCCCCTTTTACACAATGCCCACAGTAGTGACCCTTTTACACAATGCCCACAGTAGCGGTGTCCCTTACACAATGTCCCCCAGCAGTGGTGCCCCCTATGCAGTCCCCTTAGTAGTACGGTCCACTATGCAGTGCCCCCAGTTGAATGCTCCCCAGTAGTATGCCCCCCATTAGCAGGCCCCCCCAGTAGTATGTCCCCCATTAGCAGGCCCCCCCAGTAGTATGCCCCCCATTAGCATGCCACCCAGTAGTATGCCCCCCCAGTAGTATGGCTCCCCCAGTAGTAGGCTGCCCCAGTAGCAGGCCCCCCCAGTAGTAGGCTGCTCCAGTAGTAGCCCCCCCTGTAGTATGGGCCCCCCCTGTAGTATGGCCCCCCCTGTAGTAGGCCCCCCCAGTAGTATGGCCCCCCCAGTAGCAGACCCCCCCCCAGTAGTATAGCCCCCCCCAGTAGCAGGCCCCTCTGTAGTATGGCCCCCCCAGTAGTATTGCCTCCCCCAGTAGCAGACCCCCCCCCAGTAGTGCAGACCCCCCCCCCCAGTAGTATAGCCCCCCCAGTAGCAGGCCCCTCTGTAGTATGGCCCCCCCAGTAGTATAGCCCCCCCCCAGTAGCAGACCCCCCCAGTAGTGCAGACCCCCCCCCCAGTAGCGCCCCCGGACCTTTGACAAGTAAAAAAAAAAAAAAAAAAAACTTACCTGTATCCCCGCTCCCGCGCCGTCCGCTCTGTCACACGCTGAGGAGGGAGCCGGAAGACGGAGCTCATGTGTGAGCTCCAGCCGGCTCCCTCCGTGCAGCAGCCAATGAGAGTCTGTGTGACTCTCATTGGCTGCTGTAACAAACACACAGCTGCCGCTGGCGGCTGTGTGTCTGTGTCTGTGTAGGGCAGAGCGCTATCACTGCGCTCTGCCCTACACGCGAGGAGACCTGATGTCGGATTCTCTAGTGAGAATCCGACATCAGGCGGCCGCCGTTCGGCCCCGAACGGGGATCCGAGTCAGGCGGTGAACACCCGAACAGGGTTCGGGTGGACTCGGATCCCCAATGTTCGGAGCGGTTCGGATTCCACAGAATCCGAACCGCTCATCTCTACTTATAACCCTTTCTTTACACTACACTCATAAGAATTGCACCGATCACACTGATCTGTGCAGTGCTTCAGCAGAACATGCAGCTCAGAGGCACCTCTATTCATTTATTCTATACTCCACTGTGTTCTAGCATGTTTTTAAACATGATTCTTAGTAAATCCATGAGTTGTATTTCTGTCTATGGAAAATATTTGCATGTTGATTTTGTGGTCTATTGACTTCTGTTTGCGTGTTTTGTCAAATATTTCAGTACGGTATTGAGTTTTTTTGCACGCGTGGTTGCCTTAATAAATCTCAGAGCTGAAAAAACAGGAAAATATCGCACGGGAAAGCAATCTCAGCCAGACACGGTTGATTAGCAAATATACCTATAGTGGTTATATTTACTAAACCAATCAGATTCTACTTAACATTTATCTAGCACCTTCTAGAAGATGATAGCTAGAATCTGATTGGTTGCTATGGGCAACATCTCCACTTCTAAAAAAACGCATTTTATTAAATATACCCCTAGGAGTCAGATAGCAACATTGCAGTGCTGTTGTGTATATAAAGGATGAAATACAAAAGTACTTTCCGGCGCCGGGAGGATACAAATATAAAATGTGTCTATGACACAGAGCTGTTACTAGGCATTCCCTTACTCACCCATTTAGGGAGAGCAAATATGCATCTATTTGGGAGGAGCCACAAGGATGTCACAGATTAATAAAGTAGAACTGGTAACATCAGAATAAATAATCAATGTTTATACAGGTTGAGTCTCCCACATCCAAAGCTTGGGACCAGGGGTATTTTGGATAGTGGAATATTCTGTATTTTGGAATAATTGCATACCATAATGAGATATCTTGGGAATAGGACCCAAATATACACACAGACTGCATTTATGTGTTATATACACCATATACACACAGCCTGCAGGTCATTTTATATAATATATTCAATAATTTTGTGGTTCAAATAAAGTTTATGTACAGAAATGAAATTCATTTATATTTCATATACACCTTATACACACAGCCTGAAGGTAATTTTATACAATATTTTTAATAATTTGTGTCTTAGACAAAGTTTGTGTACATTGAACTATCAAAAATCAAAGGTTTCATTATCTCAGTCATGTCAAAAAAATTCTGTATTTCGGAATATTCCATATTTCGGAATATTTGGATATGCGAGACTCAACCTGTAGCACAGGAATAACCCAAACAGGATTAAAAAATAATTCATTTATTTTATAAATGCCATTTTAAGAATACTTTACTGTTCTGTCCTGGACAAATGTATTAATATAATGAGAACAGTTTTCACTATAACAGAAGGTCAATATGCAACTAAGTATACATTTTATAAAAAAATCTTACAGTATCAAAATATAACATATACGCATAAAACCATATAGGCCATAAAATAAAATAAAAAAAAACTAAGAATAAGATAAAATATTTATCACTGATAGGTAAAACTGTACGCATTTCACGGCTCCTGGCCGCTTTCTCTACAGCAGTCACTCAGCAGCACCGGAGAGTCATTTTGTATTTCAGTTTGTACCCTAAGGCAGTGGTTCCCAGACTTTCTTGGTTCATGGCACCTTTATTGTCTCAAAAAATGTTAGTGCCACCCCTAGGCCAAGAGGTAGATTCAGTTAGTGCTGAGCTTCCATTGGGCATGCTAAAGTAACATTACCAAAAATAAGCGACGTTCAATAACCTCTTATATGTGCAGCGTTTATTTGAATCTCCCCCTAAAAGTTGCCTATTGAGATAGGCTGGAGCATCATTTATCCTACCGTTAAGAAATGAGGCCCTAAGTCAGGATGCTATTCCACTGCAAAAGGTAACTACAGCTCTCACGTCAGCAGGACTCTCTGCGTAAAACACAAGTCTCAGCCAGTCAGCTTGTTGCAGTCTCTCCCTCTTGGCTGCTGATACCTTACCTCCCAACATCTTGGGTACTGAAGTTGGTGCGCACAATCGAAAAGGAGGCTTGGCCTCGTTCCCAAAAGGTCAAAACCCCTGGGTTTTTGGGGGGAGTGTCTGCAAGTCACGCCCCTATTTTAAATCATGCTGGGGGTGAGCCCAGCACTTCATCAGCTGCTGGGCTTCCCTCTACCCTCTCCCTACACTAAATGGATGCCACACACATGCGTGCAGCATCCACTCAACTTCACAGCAGAGCAGCAGCGGTGCCTGAGTGTCCACAATTTCCCGACTGCCTGCGGGATGCTACAGCCCATGGATGGGACAGCAGGACAGTGCTTGAAAAATGGGTCTGTCCCGCTGGATTTGGGACACTTTGGAGGTATGACTTCACTCTGCTCAATGGCATTACCCAGCTCTACTCTCTACAGGTTCAACTGTCACCACTCCAACTGCTCTTTTTGTCTTTTAAATCTTTGTTTAAAATGGCACTGCCCTCTATGCCCTTTTCCAAAATGGCCTAATTTCAGTGGGATCTCGCTGGTCACAGAATGGCTGTTGTCAGAATCACCTGCAAAGTAATGGTTCATGATGACAACAAATTATCTGTGGGTGTGACAAGTCTTTAAATGATACCTCACAACTTACTAGGGTATCACAGTACTAGGGGTATATTTACTAAAGTGAAGGTTTTTTAAGAAGTAGAGGTGTCAACCAATCAGATTCTAGCTATTATCTTCTAAAAAGTGCTAGATAAATGATAACTAGAATCTAATTGGTTGCTATGGGCATCACCCCTGCTTCTAAAAACCCACACCTTAGTAAATAGCCATTTGAAGATTTGTTGTACTGGCAATGTACTGCCAGCACTTCCTGCTTTAAATAAGGTGCCTAGTCTGGTGATTGGTTCATCTGTAATAGCCCTACAGGTCTTAGGTGAAATAATACGATGACCCGGGCCTTTACCTATCGAAGAGGTTTCTTTCAGTTCACTTCTCCAACACGATACGGTAAATTCTGGGCTGAACTTGCAGAGAGGTAAGCAGAATAACCCAATAGGAAGAGAGTGACAACATTAATTTCAAAACACTTCTCGTTTATTCAGGAGGAGGGTTCCTGAGATCAATCTGAAAGTTTTCAAAAGGATATAACCATACATCAACAGCATGCAGTATTGGTATACAATGAACATACAGCCTGAGGATACGAACCCAAAGATTATGCTACAGAAATACTATTCCAATATGTTACCTGCACACATAAAATGGAACTACACTTGTAACTAATATCCATCACAATTGTTTGTTTTCCCCGCAAAACCTATTCACACGAATTCAGCAAGTTGCAATATCAATCAATAAACAAATAACTGTACAGTAAATATCAAATCACATTTCTCAACCCATTGTTCTCCTCAATGCTGTAGAGGTGGTGCACATGAAAGGAAAAACTGTAAATGTTGGGTCTCTTTGACAGGAATCGGTATGATTTACCGCTGGACCCATGCCCGGCGACTGGAATCCCGACAGTGGCATCCCGGCAGAGGAGGAAATCCCAATCGCCCTAAGGTAAGTATTTGCTAGCCTATTTCTACCCCCTAACCCTAAACCTCCCTTAGGGGTGCCTAACCCTAATCCCCCCTCTAAGTGCCTAAACCTAACCCCCCCTTCCCCGCCGGCTAAACCTAAGTCCCCCGGGGGGTGCCTAACCCTAAGTCCCCCCCCGGGGATGCCCAATGCTAAACTCCCCTTCCCCTAGCCTAAACCTATCCTCCTGGGGGGGTGCCTAACCCTAAGTCCCCCCCGGGAACCCTAAACCTAACCCTTCTCCCCGCAGCTATCCACACTCAGCGCCTCTTCGATCGGGATGCTGGGCGTCGGGCTCCCGGTGTATGTCTAATGACAGGCATCGGCATATCTACGCCTGTCTTTAGACCCTTGCCGGGATATGACAGTCGGGAAGCTGGCTGTCGGGATTAGGTCCGCCAGCTTCCCGACTGCATACCCTTTGACACAGTGGCTGGTTGATTGTAAGTGCTAGATGGTAGAACAATTTGGGAGTATTCCACTACACTTCGAGTTAGAGTCCACTCACGAGATTAGCAGTCTTCTCATTGTAGAAGCAATGATACTGTTGTCTATTTTCTTAGCACATCCAAGGTATAGTATGGTGACTTGAGGAGTCCCTCACACAATGCAGACAGTGACAGGGTATACACTTGTCATGCGGCTTGTGAAATACTGGTTGGTAAAAACAGGTTATACGCAGGTAATAGCCACTTGGTACTGCCATTTACTTTCCAAACAAATGTCTCTCACAGGGCCTGATTCAGAGTTGGGAATAGAGTTGTCAGAGCCGGAAGCTCTCCACTGACATCACTTGTGATGTCAGTGGGGCCTCACCCAAACGGTAGGCGTTCCCATGGGAACGCCTCCGTTTGGGCTGCCACCCCCCCGGCCCGCCTTCCAAACGGGGCGAGCTGTCAATCAACATCGACAGCTCGCCCCCTTTGGAAAGAGACCCGTTACGACCGGCGCTGTCAGTTGTAGCGGGACTCGCGCATGCGCACGAGGGAGCCGGCTCCCTCGTGCACATGCGCACTGGCCAAACATCGAGGCGGCCGTGCGGTCGTAGACCGTACGGCCGCCTCTGAATAAGGTCAACTGTTCAATCAGCATCCACCACTATGAGCTTAGGCAGAGCCTCTTTCATTTCCTGACTGCATTAACTCCTTTAAGTCCTGAAGCCCAGTCCTGTGCAGTGGTCAAAATGTCATAGTAGTATAGCAGAACAATGCAATGTATTACAAAACTAGGCATTTTCTCTAATACATAAATCATACTTATACATGTATAGTAACAAATCCTTTTCTTAGGTCTGAGAGGAGTACTCCATGGCTAACTATATATATAAACATCCAATTACATAACCGGGATCTGTTGTACATTGATTGTTTGGATGTCCAGGTAATGTCATTCCAAGATGGCAGAGCAGAGGGAACCCCCAGAAGAAGACATCAGTGTTGTGTTGTAGGGCAGCACTTTGAGCACCCTGAATGGCCAAAGGGTATACCGCAAGACCCAGTAATGGGGGCCCGGGAGTGGTGTGCATAATTTTTAACTGGGTCTACATTCATTAGTCCCTTTAACATTTTGGTTCAGGTCAGACCAGTTGCGTTCCCACTTAAACTCCTGGACTCAATTAAAGTAAACCCAGGTTTCATGTGGCTCTGAGGCTGGGTACACACTTAGCAACCCGCCAATGCTACACTGATAAACGATATATTGGGTGGTTGGTACACACTGCACGTTCCGGTGAACGACCACCCGATATATAGATCACCAGCACCATTGGCGATGCCAGGATCAGCCGCTGGGTCACTCCAATGGCCATGCATGCAGGTCAATGGAACAACCCAGACAAACAACCTGCATGCGCACGCATAGTGGGAACACATTAGATGATTTGCCTGATGTCAGCCCAATCCGCAGGTTCAGACGACATATCGTCTAGTGCAGCGGCGGCTCCTACACTCTTAGATGACTGGGGTTGAAAACCACTCACCTGGCTTCTCCTGGCCAGATCCCGGTATCTGCGCAATTGATCTGACAGGCGCTGAGACCGGTGCATGCACACTAATGGCAGGGCGCCGCACATGCACATATCACTGGCTTCCAAAGGACTGTATTGTCTGCAGCCCCAAGGAGCCAGGCAGAGCTGGCAGAAAGGCAGAGAAGCTGCATCCTACTGGAAGCCATTCTGTGCTAATAGCAACTTGAAGAGGCATGCTATATACGGAAAATGGATTCTGGATCACTGGTTTCATAAAGTCGTGTACACACTAGACCAGTGGTGGATTTTGCCTAGGGGCTACAGTGCTTCATCCCCCCCACCCAGTAAAATCATATGCTACAAGGAATGATAGAAGATGCTACTCTTTTGAAATTCTCAAGGCCCGCCAACCAATCAGAGGCCACTTTACATGTAGCAGTTGTTGATTGGCTGTGACACACGTGCTGTAGTTTGACAGCCACGTGGGTCACAGCCAATCAGCGGCCGCTACATGTAGAGCGTCTTCTGTCATTCCGCGTAATATAGGCATATGTGATAACACATACAGTCAGGTGCATAAATATTGGGACATTGACAGAATTTTAATATTTTGGCCTCTATTCACCACCACAATGGCTTTGAAATGAAACAAACAAGATGTGCTTTAACTGCAGACTTTCAGATTTAATTTGAGGGTAATTACATCCAAATCAGGTGAACGGTGTAGGAATTACAACAGTTTCTATATGTGCCTCCCACTTTTTAAGGGGCCAAAAGTAATGGGACTATCAACTCAAAAGCTATTTCATGGACAGGTGTGGGCTATTCCCTCGTTATTTCATTATCAATTAAGCAGGTAAAAGGTCTGGAGTTGATTCTAGGTGTGACATTTGCATTTGGAATCAGTTGCTGTTGACTCTCAATATGAGATCCAAAGAGCTGTCACTATCAGTGAAGCAATCCATCATTAGGCTGAAAAATCAAAACAAACCCATCAGAGATATAGCAAAAACATTAGGTGTGGCCAAATCAACTGTTTGGAACATTCTTAAAAAGAAAGAACGCATCGGAGAGCTCAGCAAAACCAAAAGACCCAGAAGACCACGGAAAACAACTGTGGTGGATGACAGAAGAATTATTTCCCTGGTGAAGAAAAACCCCTTCACAACAGTTGGCCAAATCAAGAACACTCTCCAGGAGGTAGGTGTACATGTGTCAAGTCAACAATCAAGAGAAGACTTCACAAGAGTGAATATAGAGGGTTCACCACAAGATGTAAACCATTGGTGAGCCACAAAAACAGGAAGACCAGATTAGAATTTGCCAAACAACATCGAAAAAAGCCATTACAGTTCTGGAACAACATCCTATGGACAGATGAGACAAAGATCAACTTGCACCAGAGTGATGGGAAGAGAAGAGTATGGAGAAGGAAATGAACTGCTCATGATCCAAACCATACCACCTCATCAGTGAAGCATGGTGGTGGTAGTGTCATGGTGTGGGCATGTATGGCTGCCAATGGAACTGGTTCCCTTGTATTTATTGATGATGTGACTGCTGACAAAAGCAGCAGAATGAATTCTGAAATGTTTTGGGCAATATTATATGCTCATATTCAGTCAAATGCTACAGAACTCATTGGACGGCGCTTCACAGTGCAGATGGACAATGACCGGAAGCATACTGCAAATGCAACCAAAGAGTTTTTTAAGGCTAAAAAGTGGAATGTTATGCAATGACCAAGTCAATCCCCTGACCTGAATCCGACTGAGCATGCATTTCACTTGATGAAGACAAAACTGAAGGGAAAATGCCCCAAGAACAAGCAGGAACTAAAGACATTTGCAGTAGAGGCCTGGTAGAGCATCACCAGGGATGAAACCCAGCAACTGGTGATTTCTATGTGTTCCAGACTTCAGGCTGTAATTACCTGCAAGGGATTTGCAACAAAGTATTAAAAAGTGAAAGTTAGATTTAGGATTGTTTAGTTTGTCCCATTACTTTTGACCCCTTATAAAGTGGGAGGCACATATAGAAACTGTTGTAATTCCTACACCATTCACCTGATTTGGATGTACTTACCCTCAAATTAAATCTGAAAGTCTGCAGTTAAAGCACATCTTGTTTGTTTCATTTCAGAGCCATTGTGGTGGTGAATAGAGGCCAAAATATGAAAATTCTGCCAATGTCCCAATATTTATGCACCTGACTGAATACCTATACTTGTCCGAGTTGGAATGGGACAGTAATTTTTTTGTTTTGCCAAGACCCATTGGATTCTACATGGAGAAGAGGACCGAATCTACAGTTAGGTGAGTATAGATTTTATTTATAGGTAACTCATTGGATACTACTTGGACAAGGGGACCGAACAGCTGACAGTAGGTAAGTATGTGTGAGTGTGGTAGGTGTGTGCAATAAAATTGTACAGTCTATAGTGTGTGTGTCTTGTGAGTTTTTTTAACAATTTTTTTTACAATGTGGGTACAGGTGAGAGCCACCTGTTGGCACTTGTAGTTCCACAACTGCCAAAGGGCATCCACGCTGGCGCCTGTAGTTCCACTGTAAAAAACCAATAGTTTAATGCTATTTTCAATACTATTACCCCTGCACACACAACCCAGGGGTGTGGGGAAGAGCCCCAGGCTTCAGCGTAAGCCTTTGGTGCTCAGGAGAGGTGGGACCCCTTTATTGGGGTGGTCCCCATCTCCCCTGTGATCCCCAGCTTGGGCTGACTGGCTTGGGGTGATAATGCTTTGGCTGGGGAGACCCAGTGAAAGGGACCCCTGGCTGTGGCATTACACCACAGCCGGATTTGAGTCCAGTGCTGGTTTTATACATAAGGGGACCCCTACATAAGTTTTCCCCTTATTTTTAAAACCAGGATTGGCTCAGCAGCCCAGTGCTGTTTCTAAAATATTCATTCTTTTCCTTGTATTTTTAGGAACCAGGACTAGCTAGGCAGCCTGGGGCTGGTTATGCTTTGGGGTGGACACTACATATTTTTTTTTGTTAAATTAACCCTTTTTTACAGTTAAAACACACAAGCAGCCCTTACATATCTCACTGATATGTACAAGCTGTTTGTTTGGGAGTGTTTGGCTGTGGTCAGACACTGCAAACTCGGGTGAGAAATATCGATCAGATACACAATCGGAAAACACACTCTTGGCAAAACACGATTCCTGGAAAATTTTAGTGTTTCAGAGGTCTAAAATCACCCGAGTTTCAGCGAGTCAAATTGAGCATGATTGGCAGCATTTGGAAGGGCAGTTGGTGGGGCTCCCCTATCTGAATTTTGAACTCTGCTGCAGCCCCACCTCTGGAGCCTCCATTGCACATCACCATCCTTATTTATCAGAAGAAATTACACTGAACATTATCTTAATTAAACCTGAGATTTTATAACTTGAAAATTATTTATGTTATATATTTCTGATTTACTTTGTAAAAAATCCATTACCTGATTTTTCGGTTCATAATGCTATATGCTGATTTATGGATTTCCTTTCGTCTGTAATCCACAAATGTATTGTTAACATTTTATTGTGTAAAACTGATCACTTTAATTGCACACAGTTCTCAAGGTAATCACAATAAGAAAACTTCACAAAAAGATAATCCATGATTATGGCATTGCTGATTCATTATAGTACAACATGTGCTGATCTTCCATGCAATTATTATTTGCAATCCCTGTTAAAAAATATTCTATGTTTTATGTTGGTTTACTTCTATAGGATTTGTGAATCAACACTCTCTCATTCACACAAGTACTGTTCTCACTCATCTGTCATGTCCAGAGCAGGCTCTCCTTGTGAGGTACATGATGAGAATTATAAACCTGCTACTGTATTCTGTGCTCCAAACTTACTTCCTCTAAGCAACGACGTAAACAGAGAGAATGCCAGCACTACAGCAGCAGCCATGGGAATCAGTGGGCAACACAAAATGTAAAATGTTGTTACTTGGAAGTAAACACTTTTGTTTTCAGGAAGATGGTTTATGCAGTAAAAACCTTATTTATAAACTGACATAATGCTAGTGCCAGAAGCCCTAACAATGAAACAATTTTTCTAAAACATTATCATAAAGAAATTAATACTAACATTGTGGTTGAAAATAATCTCAAAATACAACATTTTAACATAGAATTAGGGGAGAAAATATAGATGACATTTGTCTGTAATATGCTCAAAACATATTACTATTACCAGGATTTAGCAGTGATAACTTTCATGGTGTATCATCGATAGAAAAGGTGTGATCACTGCAATTGATAATTAATCACCTATGATGCAATGCGCCGCAGAACGTCCACTCTTCCTCTCTTTGTGCTTTCTCCTATACCTTAATGCTCTGGTGATGAAAGCTTTTTAATGCCGTTCACTTACAGTGCATGTGTAGGGTCGTAGATTAGTGCAGTATATTGTGTCAGCTATCTACCATCTGTGGGGCCCCTGGGAGCCAAAGAATGACTCTTTACCAGCAAGTCAGGTGCCACAGGACAATGCAGAAAGAGATGATAGTCTTATTCAGGATCTCCAACCTCAGCTAATCCTTGGCCCTGGTGTCACAATGCGGAAAGCAGATAAACTATTGCCTGGTCAATCACCAACAATACAGCAATATTTCCTCAAATGTTTTTATTTACTACTGCAGTCTGTACAATCTCATTTGCTAATCAATTCATGGGTTTCTGTACTAATCATATGAGATACGGGGGAGGAGCTTCACTAACAGCCTGCTGGGAAGGGAGCAGAAAGGACTCATATATGCTCATCTGCTGCTTCTCATTGCTCAAAATGGCATCCTGAGAAGAAAAAGTGCATTAAGCAGAGCTTAGTGGAGTATTGGCAAATTGACATTGCATTCCCCATACCTGAGTGTGGGGAAGCAATGCAGTATGAAAACTAAGGGGCTGTAAGAAGATTCATTGCTTTCTCTGCAGTAAATTGGGGAAAAAGTTATTATCACTACTTCAGGGCTGTAACATTGCTTAAATGCGCCTGTACCAGCCCCACCCATTAGCTCCCAACGGCATTACGTCGCACGGAGGGGACGGAGCCGGCAGCACCAGTAAGTGCATCGCTGACTTGGAGCACACCAGAACAGCTGCACACAATACAGGTTTCCTGTCTGGAGCATCTAAAGAACACTCCAGCGGTGCCGAAGCCGTGATCCTGACTGTATGTCTGAAGTCATTGACTCAGACTGTCATGCTTATAAAGGCTTTTAACTAAAAGTCCTTTCACTGGGAGAAAAATCCAGTGCAGCCTACGCTTGGTAAGTGAGACTGCCAATCAGGACTATAGATGACTACATCATTAAGATAAGCAGCAGCATACTGTCTATGGGGCCTTAGAATTTTGTCCATTATCCACTGAAAGGTGTTGGGTGCCCCATGTAACCCAAATGGCAACATCTTATATTGGATTCGACCCTCCGCTGCAGAGAAAGCTGTCTTTTCTTTTGCCTTGTCTGTCAATGGCACTTGCCAGTACCCTTTGGTTAAGTCTAGAGTGGTTAAGTATTGTGCTGTTCCCAGACTTTCAATAAGTTTACCCACACGAGGCATTGGGTAAGCATACAACTTACACACTATTCAGTTTTCGGAAATCATTGCAGAAGTGTAAGCTCCAGTCAGGTTTCAGAGTACAATGAGTACAATGGGACATGACCACTCACTATATGACTCTTCAATAATATCGAATTAAATTTTTTTAACCATTGTTTTTTATTGAGTTTTATGCATTAGATCAAGAAAAATGTGGAGTACAGAAGGGCATAAAAAGGAGGGAAGAAGGGAAAAATATCAAAAGGGGAGGTTACAAAATCAGGGATTAGGGGTACACAACATACATCAATATTTTATTTTTAATTTCCTTAGACACCGATTCCTATTGGGCTTCTGATCTTCTATACAGATTTAGGTTAACCTTAACCCCTGGTTCAGTGATTATGCCATGTTTAATGACTGTTATTTTACAAGGTATTTCAGAAAACAAATCTCTATTTCTTACAAGAAATTATTTTAGCCTTATGCTGTTGAAACATTGAGAGGGCATTGGCTATTGTTACTTCAGGAACCAAAGGTACTGTGTTACCTGAGGGACCCTGTTGGCTGAAAGAGCTACTCTATCTTTCCAAGGTTTTATAAGATTTACATTGTAGATCTGCTCTGGCTTTCTATTCCCAAGATGATACACTTCTATAATTTCAAATGGTCCTTACCACTGTACAAAAATTTATTATATCGGGGGAACCAAAATAAGCACTCTGTGCCTGAATCAGACACGCTCACGAGTGCGAAGCACTCTCAAGTGGGTCAATGGTCCCTGAATGTGCACTTTTTCCACCTCTGGCGTGTGCATGCACGAGACCCGTACTGCGACGGTAGCTCCATCGCAATGGGTCTCGCTACAAGACGGGGCGGCTATCGATGTTGATTGACAAGTCGCCCCATTTTGTAGGCGGGGAGGGGAGTGGCTGCACAAATGCAGGCATTCCCTTAGGAATGCCCTGGCGTTTGTGGGTGGCCCTACTGACATCACACATGATGTCAGTAGTGGACATCCTGCTCTATAAGAGCAGGAAGTCCACTCGGGCTTGCGAGAGCTGAGACCCTACCACAGGGTCTCCTAGCAAGCCCGATGGTCGCGATAATCACAACCATCGCCAGGCCACTCACAAAAGCTGTGGGTGGCCACCCACAGCTTAGGGAGCGGCCTGAAGGCCGAAAAAAAACCAATCTCTGCACTGATTCAGAGCAAGCGCTTGCAAACAGCAAGCAGCTCTGAATCAAGCCCTCTGTCCCTAGAAGCAAAGCTGCATAATTAGGCATTACAATTGTACATCCTTTCTTATGCCTGTTGGCCTGTTCCAAGTGCTCTCTCACTATCGGCACCACTGCAGCAATTATTTGCTGCATCTGAGAAACATGCTCAATAACCATCTTATAAGGACTGGGTTGCCCCTCCCATGTCTCTTTTGCAATATTCAGCAATCACATTGGGTGTCTCCCATACAGCAAATAAAAAGACAAGAACCCAGTGAAAGATTGTGGAACCTTTCTAATGGACAGCAATTAATAGGGTAACAAATAATCCCATTCTTTCCCATCTTTATACACCACTAGTTTTGGTGAACCTCTCCACTAAACCATCAGTCTGAGGGCGATACATGAAGGGGTATCAGGTCAGAAAGCAACTGTGTCAACATTCATAATGTCAAAACCACAAGGTCGACATTAGAATGCAAATATGGTTCAAACTGTCGACAGACATGTTGACATCTTCAGAATGTCAACATGTTCACAATGTCTACAGCCATGTGAAATGTCTACATGTTGAGGATGTCGATGGTTAAGATTAGGCACCACTGTGAGGGTTAGGGTTAGACTTCTGATGGAGTGGTTAGGGTTCGGCACTAGGGGGAGGGTTAGGGGTAAGGATTAGGGGAGAAATACTCAATGGAATGTTTGAGCATCAGACTCTACTGGGTTTCAGTCAGCCACTTTTAAGTTTTCTCTAGCCTTTACCAGAGTGGTTTATTTTAACTGTTCTGAGAAAAAATATATTTTCTCACTTCAAGATCAAGCATACAGGAGCTGTATTAGAGGTGGACACAAATGTTGTCAGTGCTGCGTCTTTGGCCGATGCGAGGCAAAAAAGTTATGGTAATGCTGAAGGTGGCATCTTGTGTAATGAGCTGTCCACCTTCAGCTTCTCTGATCTGCTGTGTCTGAAAACGCAGCATCGCATAACCATCAGCAACATAGTGGCGAACATGCTCAGAATGTCCACCGCAAGTAAGCTGCCAAATCCAGTGAATTTTTGGCATGCCCTTAAAATGTTGGTTACATGTGTGTGTTTCACACGGGCTGCTAAGCCAGTCTTGGTTCTAAAAATACAGCGTCCCCCATATTTTATGAACCAACACTGGGCCCTGTGAGGCAGTCCTGGTTTTAAAAATACAGGGAAAAAATGTTGTGGGAGTCACAGCACCGGACTCTAACTAGGTGTGGTGTAAAGCCAAAGCCAGGTGACCCTTTCACCAGGTCACCACATCCAAAGCATTAACATCCCAAGCTAGTCAGCCCAGGCTGGGGGTCTCAAGGGTGGTGAGGATCCCTCCAATAAAGGGCCCCCCTTTCCTAAGCACCCCAGGCCTAGGCTAAAGTCCGGGGCTCTTCCCTGCACCCGTGGCCGCTGGGTGCAGGGGTAATAGTGTGAATAATAGATATATCAAGGTAGGGAATTACAGCACTCTTGGTCCTATCTGGGAATCATCCCTAGCTGCTCCACTGGTAGGGGTATCCCAACCTCTATGAGTATATGAATAATAAAACAATAGTGGTGTCCTCTGGGGCAGTGGGGGGCTGGGCCAGGGGACAGGGCGCCATGTGCCCCCCGGACCGCAGCATCATGCGGGCCGCGGGCCGATGCAGTCTGTGTCACTGTGACACAGACTGCACCGCGTGTGTAGCGCTGACCGGACGGAGTCCGGTCAGCGCTACACAGCACAAACACACAGCAGCCGGAGCCGGCAGCTGTGTGTTTGCTGTAATCAGCAGCCACTGAGAGTCTGTCAGACTCTCATCGGCTGCCGCTGCTCCCACTGCGGGAGCCATCTTCCGGCTCCCGCAGTGGGTGATGGGAGAGCCATCGTCATGATGACGTCTCTCCCATAATGCAAAGCGGCCAGAGGAGCCAGTGGAAGCGTCGGGACCAGGAGTTTCAGGCGTTTTTTTTTTTTTTTTTTATTATTATTAAGTCTCTCTCTACTGGGGGCACTACCAAGGGGGGGGATTACTATGGGGGCACTACCAGGCGGGGATTACTATGGGGGCACTACCAGGGGGGGATTACTACTGGGGGCACTACCAGGGGGGTGGATTACTACTGGGGGCACTACAAGGGGGGGACTACTACTACTGGGGGCACTACAAGGGGGGACTACTACTACTGGGGGAACTACAAGGGGGGACTACTACTACTACGGGGGGCACTACAAGGGGGGGCTACTACTGGGGGCACTACAAGGGGAGGGGACTACTACTAGGGGCACTGCATAGGGGGAGGGGACTACTACTAGGGGCACTACATAGGGGGAGGCGACTACCACTGGGGGCACTGCGAGGGACCACTGCTGGGGGCTCTATATAAAGGGCAATACTGGGGGTACTGCATAGGGGGGAGACTACAACTGGGCCACTATTTAAGGGACATTGCATAAGGGTTACCACTATTGGGAGCACTGCATGGGGGGGTGGACTGCTACTGGGGGCACTGCATAGGGGTACTACTATTGGGGGCACTATATAAGGGGCTTACTACTGGGGGCACAAGGGGCACTGAACAGGGGGGACCACTACTGGGGGCACAAGGGGCACTGCATAGGGGAGGATCACTACTGGGGGCACTACTGGAGGCCTGCATAAGGGTGTTATCTCCTGTGGCACACGGGGGCACTGCATATGGGCACTACGACAGGGGGTTGCCCCTAATCTTTATTTTTACCTTACATTAATCCCATATGGACCCGCCTCCTCCCTGAAACACTTGAGGGGGGGCGACGCCGTAGCACGCATGTTCTTCGGGCACCCTGGCTACACGCTACTCCTCTGCCAGGGCCGCCTGCATGCATTTGCCCCCCAGGTTAAAAGTTGCCAGCCAGACCCTGCTCTGGGGCAATCCTAGTGTATTATTGATATCAATTAATTATGTGTGTCTTAGTTAATCTTAACCATATATTGTCCTGTTGTTAACATGAAGTCCCGACTTTAAATCTTTGGGTAGGGTGTTCTTAGAAAAGTATCTGAAAAGTCTGTATGCAATCCTTGTCCCTGAATGGGAAATGTCCGTACTTATGTCCAAAATCCTATTAAACTCTTGTGGAGAAAGGATCATTGGATAGTCCCAAAGAATTGAATAATCCTAAAGAGTTAATCCCGTGGTGTCTGTAGGGAATCGGTATGAAATACCGCCGGCCATACGGGCGGCGGTTCGATTCCCGGCAGCACCTGGCCGACCAAAGCAGAGTTCCCGGCAGCGGAAGCCCGACAGCGCTGGAAATCCCAATCGTCGATACGTAAGTACTGACTAACCTAACCCCCTAACCCTAACCCTCCTTAGGGGTGCCTAACCCTAACCTCCTCCCCAAGTGCCTAACCCTAATCCCCCCTCTAAGTGCCTAACACTAACCCCCCCTTCCCCGCTGCTTAAACCTAAGTCCCCCAGGGTGCCCTAAACCTAACCCTCCCCCCCGTGGCTGTCTGGTCGCGGCGCCCAGCATCCCTTCGATCGGGATGCCGGGCGCCTGTCTCCCGGCGTCTGGGAAATGTCAGGCATCTAGACGCCCGGCATTTCACCCTCACCGGGATATGACAGTCGTGAAGCCGGCTTCCCAATTGTATACCATCTATAGGATGGGTGTTCTGATAGTATAACCTGATGACAACGTGAACCTCTTCGTTCTCCTCTCCACCTCAAATACAGTACATGGGCACAGTATCAGGGACTTGGTGAACATAATAATTATTATTATTATTAACATTTATTTATATAGCGCACACATACTCCGCATTGCTTTACAGAGCATATTTGATCACTCACATCAGATAATGCAGGTAGGTAAAGGCTTGCTTGTACTTACCCCATATGGTGTATAATTCCTGCTGGTTCTCCTAGTCCCGGTGCGCGTACAGGTAGTGATGAGGATGTTTGTATAAGCGTATAAGATATGTTGCTATATAATACAATGTACTACAGACTCCAGTCTGATAAACCACTTTTATTGCTGCAAGTATTTACACTATGACTCAGCAGAGTCTGAATGTTCAAAAAATCATCCTGTATATAAGAAACATCAAGTCTATATAAAAGTTCCAAGGTGTGCTAATCGCACATAAAGTCTCTCATTACATCCTGTCTGTAAGGGGTATGGCCAAACATGTTTCATCCAATGGTATGGACTTTTTCAAGGGTGCCCATCCTTCTCTGTACTGTCCTTTATGTATAGTAAGCAATTAATTGTGTCCTAAACACACGTGCAATCACGTCACTATTGTCTTTTACAGTGGAACTACAGGTGCCAGCGTGCCTGCCCTTTGGCATCCATACAGCCACTGTAAAAAAATTTGTAAAAAAAACACAGTACAGTACAAACACACGGTAGATAGTAGCATTTAATTACACACTAAACACACTCACACATAACACATACTCACCTTCTCCCCGGTGATTGATCTCCTTGTCCAGTAGTAATCCAAGGGTATCCCTAAAAAATAATTAATTACTCACCTACATCCTGGTGCAGGTCAGTCCTCTTCTCCAGTAGAGTCCCGGCCATGGCAAAAAGAAAATGAGTGACGCGACCCGTGGTCATTGAAAAGATGTATGTTTCCATATACATCTCTTCCCATGGGGTCACGCAAGCCAGCCGCCGCAGATACAACAAAGAGGCCAGGAAATCTCATCAGCCTATGGAGATCCTGGCCTCTCCCCCCCCCCCCAACGGTGGCAACACGCCTCTGTTTTGGGAAACAGAGGCCATCGCTGCCCCTTCCCCACCCACAAACGGCAGCAGATTGTCACGTGCTGCACACGTACTGCATAATGAACACGTACTGCATATGCACAGATTCCCGACCATTGGGAATCTGCGTCCAGCAGTGCACTAGCAAGCACTGCTGAATAAGTAGTAGCAATCTTGTTGCAACTTGTTTACAATTGAACAGCATATGCAAGTGTTAGTAGCATCAATAGTATGCAGTCACAAGGCTTATTTTTAACTCCTAGCTTTCTGTTGTTTTCCATAATAGGTTTCAAACAAGCACCTGCAGCATATATAAAAGATAACAAGGCTGAGAGTCGATGTTATGCAGATTGCAGTCATAAGCAGCACATGCAGATGTTAGAAAAAAACAATGATATGCAGTCACAAGACTTATTTTTAGTTCCCAGTTTAGTATTTAACCACTTAACTGACAAATTCTGTCAAAACCGCACTGTGGGCCTGATTCAGAGCCGGACGCTCTGACCAGAGCGCTCGCTCTGAATCAGGGCCCTCCTACATGAAAATGGAGCGACCACCCACAGCTATAGCGAGCGTCCATGATGATGGTCGCGATGGTCAAGACCATCGCGACCATCGGGCTTGCGACGGAGACACTGCGGTAGGGTCTCGCTGCCGCAAGCCCTGGAGTGATTTTGGCTCTATCAGAGCCAAAATCACTCCCACTGACATCACTACTGATGTCAGTGGGGCCCGCTTCAGACGATAGGCGTTCCCATGGGAACGCCTCCGTCTGGCAGCCACGCCCCCGGCACGCCCACCAAAGGGGGCGTGCTGTCAATCAACATCGACAGCATGCCCCCTTTGGTGCGAGACCCGGAGCGACGGCTATCCCGTTGCTAGCCGGGTCTCTCGCATGCGCACGACGGAGCTCCCGCTTGCGAGTGTCCTGCGCTCACGAGCGGGTCTGAATGACCCCCTGTGTCACTTAGCTTAGTCAGCCAGCTAGCTGGATGCAACCTTTTGGCCTTAACTAGATGAAGAAAATAATATTGTGAGGTGGTCAAAATTGATTGGAAATTACTGGAAATTAATGTTATTGAGGTTAATTATACTGTAGGAACAAAAACAGGCCCATTTTATGTGATTTTAGCTGTCTTTATGTTTTTTAAGAAAAAAAATCCACATCCAAAACCAAAACACGCAAAATCAAGACACAAAGAAAAAAATCCAAAACCAGATTCAGATTCTAAACCAGGGGAGATCCAGATCCAAAACCAAAACACGAGGGTCAGCGCACATGTTAGTAATTATACACATTTGTTTATTTGGCTCAGCCTACTGGTATCAATTAGCCCCACTTATTATGTACAGCGGTGCCAGGGGCTGGCTGGCTGGCTGGCAATTTTAGCCTGGGGGCAAACACTGGCCCATGAACAGCCTACCACCCACGCACCCGGAGGCAGTGCTATCTTTTGTCCCCCATCTGCACCGTAACTTTGTCCACTCCATACCCACTGCTATACTCACTATCTGTCATGCTGTCAGTACAAAATTCATCCCCAGACTAAGTACTATGTTGGTGATCGGAGAGGCCCAGATTGTTGGTGTACAGTATCTGGCACTATCAGGAACCTGCAAAGTAATAGCCTACACTATCTACTGCATAAATAGAATGTTATCCTTTAAATATGCAGGACTACTGGTGGGACATGTTGTAAGTGTCACAGTGCACCGGACTCTGGCTGTTTCTTACTGGGTCCAGCAGTACTGGAACTCCCGGCCAGCAGCGGGGAGTCCCTGGCGTCCACTGCTGTGTCTGCTCCCGGGCCCCCTCACTGGGCGGCTGCAAAGAGAAGGTAGCCACGGCTTCCCTAGGAGTGCGCACGCCGACCTGCAGGAGGATTTAAAGGGACAGGCGCTCCAAATGTTAAGTCACAATTGGAGCAAGGTTTTTACTCCTTCCTATAAGAGGGAGTCTCTGGCGATAGACAGGTGCCAGAGTATAGGCTCCATTACCTTACTTCAGCGTTCCTGCATATATTGGCTAATCCTGACCTTGGCTTTGTTTGTGACACGTTTTTGTCTGATCCCTGGTACTGCATTTGGTAATCTGGTTCTGACCTTGGTTATCCTCCCTGACCTGCATATGTCTGCTCCCTTGTACCGTATTGTCTGTTTGGTTCTGACCCAGCCTGTCGACTCGCTTGAGAACCTCTTGACTTTCTTGAGAACCTCCTCGTCAAAGTTGGGAAGCAAGAACAAGACCAGGCTCAGATTATGCAGTGATAGAAATTTACCAATATGGTGTATTCGGGCGCTACTTAGGGATGTTTTTCTAAAAGCAGCTTCTATAAAGTGGGAGAAGTCACCTCCACATACAAGTTAATATCACATGAAAAAGCAAGCAGCGCTATAATAGTGTATAAGATGCACAACAATGTATTTCACAATGAAAATAGTATTTATTACAAAAAGATAGGAAGGTTTAAAAATCAATTAGATGAATATATAATACAAGAACCAATGATAAATAAAAACACTTGTTCCTATATGGGTAACTGGACTTGAATTAAACTACTCACTAGGACAGAAAGGCATGTGTGCATGCAGGAGCATAGTCCATATATTAGGTGTCCCAAATATACACGCTGGAGGAACAGTCACGTATTCAATAGTAGTTGCTATCCCCTTATAAAAGGGGGGTTGTAGATTCCTCACCAGTAAACGATGTCTTGTAGGTAGAGCCCTTTATCATTTGCAGATGAGAAAAGTGAGGAGAGGATAAAATGTCCATAATTATATAAACCTAAAATAGGAATATATGACCCTGGTTAAAACTAGTTATGGCAACAAAGCACACACGGAACACTAGGTTCCATATATGGGGGTCATTCAGACCCACTCGCGAGCGGCAGTACGCTCGCAAGTGGGTCAATGTTCCCCACTGCGCATGCGCACGATGGAGGGAGCTCCGTCGTGCGCATGCGCGAGACCCGGCGAGCGAAGGACTTTCCTTCGCTCGGAGTGTCTCACCAAAGGGGGCGTGCTGTCGATGGTGACTGACAGCACGCCCCCTTTGGTGGGTGTGCCGGGGGCGTGCCTGCCAGATGGAGGCGTCCCCAAGGGAACGCCTACCGTCTGAAGCCGGCCCCACTGACATCACTAGTGATGTCAGTGGGAGTGATTTTGGCTCTGATAGAGCCAAAATCACTCCTGGCCTTGCGGTTGGGAAACCCAACCGTAGGCTTTCACTCGCAGTTCCGATGGTCGCGATGGTCAAGATCATCGCGACCATCTTTTTGCACGCTCGTATATGCTGTGGGTGGTGACCCACAGCTATACGAGCGTCCAGGAGGACGCTCCATTTTAATGGAGGTGGGCCCTGATTCAGAGCGAGCGCTCTGGTCAGAGCGTCCGGCTCTGAATCAGGGCCTATATCTATTTGGTCACTAAATTAATATTTCATTGAGAAAGCTTACTATCAGCGAAATGCGCGTCGGCATGCCCACGCTGTGTATCTGTGTTATTAGTATGGTGTAATAATAACTAAGAATAAGAGGAACACCAATAAGCTATGTGGGAATGGTCCTAGTTACAAGGACAAGTTATATGGATTCATTAATGGGGATTGAATAACATATGATAAACTCAGTGCCAGATTAAGGTCCACATGGGCCTGGAGCTGAAATTTATGAAGGGCCGATTGCGTGCCTAGCAAGAAGGGGCAGTTAGTGATGTGGGGTGTGTGACCAGTATTATGGAGGTGTGGCCTGTACTGTACGGTGTGACTAGCACCTACCTTCTGAAACCCAACTTACCCTCCCAATTTCGCTTATATCGATAGTGTAGTGTGAGAGGCTACAAAGGAACAAAGGTAAAACACTCCTTGTTAACATGTCCGTAATATGACAAAAAAGAAAAATGGCACTTAATAATGGCGTAAATGTGAAACCCCTCTACTAAAGAGCATACGGGTCACTTAGTGATGTCATGAATTTGAAAACTCTCTATATGGCTATAAGGGCATATTTATTAAAATGGGATGCAGTCATAATACAGACTGCAGGAATTCCGTCGTTTAGAATGCCGACGCCGGAATCCCGACACTTGTCAGAATACCAGCGCTGGCCTCCTGACCGCCAGGATCCTGA
This sequence comes from Taudactylus pleione, assembly GCA_031769625.1. Classification (NCBI taxonomy): domain Eukaryota; kingdom Metazoa; phylum Chordata; class Amphibia; order Anura; family Myobatrachidae; genus Taudactylus; species Taudactylus pleione. The sequence goes on along the minus strand of JAUIMM010000324.1, from coordinate 6,726,587 downwards.
AGGTAAGTAACGGGGTTAGAGTGAGGGTTAGGGGTTAGGCAGTAGGGGGAGAGTTAGGGGTTAGGCAGTAAGGCGAAGGGTTAGAGTTAGGCATTAAGGGTGGAGGGTTAGATTTAAAATGCGGGAAGGGGGGGAGGCTAGGTGTAGGCACCAGGGAGAAAGAGTCAGGGCTGGGGTAGGGAGAGGGGGAGAGTTAGGATACCGACCAAAAGGTGTCAATATCCTAGTCTGCCCCTGAAAATTAAAAATCCATATTGACGCAAAATGACCGTGATCACTTTACTTATATCTACTGACCGTCCTGAGGCTACTGCAACTTTCCAGCTGTACAATGTGGCAAAAGCTGCAAATCGCTTTTTAGCAGGATAGCCCCACAGCAGGTAATGGGCTGACGCCATCTGAAGATGGCATTAGCCCTAGCAAGCAATATCTGCAAAGCTTCACTTTGTGGATTTTTTAAATACCCTTCCCATAAAAAACTATGTGAATAGCTGCTGTGGGAACCGACGGACAGAAAGCAGGAGATATCTCTAATATCTCCTGCTTTCCTCTAGGATACATCAGAAGGAAACTTAATTCTGCCCTTAAACATGTAAAAACAGCACTCGCATATTTTAAGGGCAGAATTGGTTAATATACTATAATATAAAATCAGTCATGTTGGCACTCACTGAAACTGGCAGAAATAACTTTACTGGGTGACTTTCAAATGATGCAACTTCATAAGTAATACAATGCACGCCGGCACTCCAGGAACATAAATGGAGACTCAGGGCCTGATTCAGACCCGCTTGCAAGCGGGTTGATGGTGACCCAGTGCGCACTGCGCGAGCCCCAGAGTGAGTGCAAAAAGCACTCGCTCCGTGGCTCATTACAAAAGGGGCGGCTGTCGATGTTGATCGACAGCTCACCCCGTTTTGTAGGCGTGGCCGGGGGGTGGCTTCACAAACTGAGGCGTTCCCAAGCGAACGCCTGCTGTTTGTGGGTGGCCCCACTGACATCACCAGTGATATCAGTGGGAGAGCTTCTGGCTCTAATAGACCCGGAAGCTCTCTGGGGCTTGCGGCGACGAGACTACCACAAGGGTCTCGTCACAAGCTAGATGGTCGCGAAGGTCTTGACCATCGCGACCATCATCCTGGCCGCTCGCAATAGCTGTGTGTGGTCACCCACAGCTATGCGAGTGGCCTCCAAAAAAAAACAAAAAACAAAAACGCCCAGATTCAGAGCGAACGCTCTTTCAGAGTGTCCGGCTCTGAATCATGGCCTCAGCACAGCATTTTCAGATGTTTCAACATTTTAAAGCCCTTTATTTAGCGCATTACTCAAGAATAGCAGTTTGCTATATTTATACATATACACACAAATATCTTTCTGTGGCACTCTGGGACTCCTGTTTTGCCCATAACGTTCTTTTTACTCTAAGTTCCAGAGTGCTGCCAAAAGATATCTATTTTTTGTATGCTACGTGCATATAGTTCAAGTGCTGGAAATTGTATATTTGTATCTGTGTGTGTGTGTGTATGTGTCTGTCTATATTACTATTTATATATATATATATATATATATATACACACACACACACATATATATATATATATATATATATATAGTGCAGTATATGCATATATATCTATAAATGTATATACACACACAAGTATGGGAGCAGGAGGAAGGTGGGTGGAGCGAGGGCATCACAGAGCTGTGATCGGGGGAGGGGGTGTCGGGTAGGAGCCAGAATGGGGGAGCTGAGGGCTGGACAGAACTGTTGGGGAGGGGGAGCCAGAGTCGCAACGACAAAGGGTAGGGAGATCAGGATGGTGCTGCGATGAGGGGGGAACACAGATGAAAGGAGGAGGGGTCAGTAAGAGAGAAGGCAGAGCCAAGCATATATATTGTACATATATATTTAAATACATAAATACACATACTGTGTGTGTGTATATGTGTGTGTGTATATATATATATATATATATATATATATTATACACATTTACCACAACAAGTAAAAACATAAGAAACTATAATCAGTGAAATCTTCAGTCAGTTAGTGGCAGAATGAGCATACCTTTTTCCAGGGCACTGCAGGACACGGACAACTAGTTCAAGACCATCAGCTGCAGCAGCAGCCAATATGCTGTCCCCGATCATCATAAACAGCCTGAAGGGCTGCTAGTTAGCTCAGCCTCAGTCACAACAATCACCAGACTGCCGACTTCCCGGAGCTGAGCTTGGCCGCGGCCCGCGGCGCTACAACAGCAGCTATTCTGCACGGTGGTGGGGCGGCGCTTGTATCACACGGCATGACATCATGGCGCAGGGGAGGTGTAGAGAGAGGAACTGTACGGCACAGGGAGGGCTTGCGCAGCCTTCTACTGAGCCGCCATCAACAAATTTGTTATTCCCAGTACATTCAATCTCCGGCGGGCGGCCGCGGTGGTGGAGGGAGGTGTTAGGGTTAGCGGTTTGACTGGGTGAGGCCTCCGGCGGCTGCTTGCAAACTATAACAGGAGAATTTTTTTTCCTGTCTCCAGTGCAGCACAGCAGTTGCGGTGGGCCTATTTTGATATGGGGCCTGGAGCTGCAGCTCCACCCGGCCCATTGTTAATCCGGCCCTGGATAAACTGCTACAATGTTTTCCCTATGAATACCCTGGTCCTAGTTACAAGGACAAGTTATATGGACTCATTAATAGGGATTAAACACTATGTGATAAACTATTACAATGCTTTCCCTATGAATACTTGAATACCCTGGTCCTAGTTACAAGGACAAATTAGATGGATTCATAAATTGGGATCAAATAATATGTGATAAACTGCTACAATGTTTTCCCTGTGAATGCCTCAATAATAATGATTGAAGGAATGCATGCAGACTGAGGAATAGTTTAATAAACTCTGCAGAGACAATATAACACGACTCAGCGCATATTATTCTGTTTAAAGGGATACAGATATGAATAAATCCCTTCATCAAATCCTGTTAATAGAGTAACACTGTATTTTCCCAGAAATACCCAGATAGTGATTACGGGGAAACAGATATAATTTGCAGTATGATATAACATTATTTTGTATTCATTGGGGATAACAATTGTGAATTGATTGCAGACTACCAAATACAATATATTAAAATACCATCAGGGTATAGGTAAAATAAGAAATTCTGAATTCAATATGAAACCTGAATGGGCAAAAATTAATATGGTGTAGTCAGAAGCAGGTAGTTAATTACCCATACTGATTGAAGTCAATACATATATGTGGAATAGGCTTCACCTTACTTGATTAAAATTTTAACATTGTGTAATTATCAGGTTCTTACCGCCTAATTGGATGATATATCTCCGATCTTCCACCATATGTATAACCCAGAATCCAACTTGAATATTTCCTTATATACTACGTAGCAAAAACAACACAGACACACAGCGGGGTTTATTTATTTTACTACACATTCTTTATTACTTCTTTCACTGATATCTTCTTTATTTTTAATTTATATTTCGCTGGCTCATGTCCTAAAAATAAAGGACATTCTTAAAATATATCCAATAAACGTTAAGTTTTGAATTACTATAATACCATTTAAAGTGCGCCACCCAAAGGACAAAAGCTTTTTTCTTCTCTTGTATTCTTGATTTTTAAACCTTCCTATCCTTTTGTAATAAATACTATTTTCATTGTGAGATACATTGTTGTGCATCTTATACACTATTATAGCGCTGCTTGCTTTTTCATGTCAGATTATGCAGTGTTTGCAAACACTGATTCAACGAGTCGGTGTTACTCAGTCACCTCCGGTACAACCAGCTCCACCTCCTATGATGACTGTGCAGACTGCAGGTGCTTCCGTGCCATTACAGATTCCGAATCCTTCAAAATATGATGGGGACCCTAAAGACTGTTGAGGATTTCTGAACCAATGCTTGATTCAGTTTGAGGTCCAGGCTGCAAGTTTCCCTTTCAGAAGGATGAAAGTGGCCTATGTGATCACGCTATTGTCCGGCCAGGCTTTGGCTTGGACGTCTCCGTTATGGGAAAGGAATAATCACCTAGTCAACAATAGTGCAGAGTTCCTGACAGCTTTTCGGAGGGTCTTCGATGAGCCTGGGCGAGTATCCTCCGCAGGGTCAGCTATCCTGCAGTTGAAACAAGGCAACCAATCAGTGGGACAGTATGCTGTGCAGTTTCAAACCCTTGCTTCAGAGTTAGGGTGGAACAATGAAGCATTGGTTGCTGCATTTATGCAGGGACTGTCGTATCAAATCAAAGATGTACTCGCATCCAGGGAATTGACAACTTCCTTGGATGACTTGATCTCCTTGTGTATCTGGATATATCTTCGCCACAGAGAGAGAGACCAAGAAAAGGAACAGTCTCTTTGCTTCACTTTCAAGCTTGCTCCACATTTCATAGCACCAGTAGAAACTCCCGAAGAGCCCATGCAGATTTGGAAGTCTTGCCTTCCTACCGCAGAGAGGGAAAGGCGTTTCAAGAATAAACTCTGTCTGTACTGTAGTGAACCAGATCGTCTTCTCTTTGGCTGTTCAAAACATCTAGGAAACTAGAAGGCCTAATTGATCGAGGGGTGGCCAGATTAGGTGCGTTTCAACACACCCCAAAAGACTATGTTGATTCTCAGTTTTCCATCAATGTTACTCTGGTCCTGGGAAATTCCTCAGAGGTCATTAAGGCCTTTTAGACTTGTGTGCTGATGGCAACTTAATTTCTTAATTTCTGCTAAGAAGTGCCAAGAATTAGGTATATTAGATATTCTGAGTGTGTTGCTACAAACACCTCTTTGTATCATCAGAGTGGATGGGAATAAACTTCCTACAGCCACCATCCATGCTCGGACAACAGAGATTACTATGCAAGTGTGCGCTCTCCATCGGGAATTAATTGTTTTCTATATACTCCCATCAGCCAAAAGTCCAGTCGTCCTGGGTCTTCCTTGGCTCTGCAAGCATGCTCCTGTTCTAGATTGGAATGAACCTCAAATCCTGTTGTGGGGTTTTGTCCTGTGTCAAGCCTCCACACCGTGTTATTTGGAGTTCAGTCATATCTCTGGAAGATCAGCTTCCAGCTCCATACCAGTCCTTCAGAGACGTATCCCGTAAAAAGGCAGCTGAGACGCTTCCTGCTCATAGGGAGTGGGATTGCACTATAAACTTATTACCTGGGAAAGTGCCACCTCATGGAAGAATCTTTCCTCTCTCGCTTCCCGAGTCCCAGGCGGTATCCGAATACATTGAGGAGAATCTGGAACACAGGTTTACTAGGGAATTTAAATCATCCACTGGAGCTGTAACGATACTGGATCAGAACCACTATACACTCCTTCCTATACGCTAATTTGCATACGCAGTCATACTGTAAATAAAGACTTAAGACCTGGAATCTGTGGTTCCAAAGCACAAGTATTATTCAAGTAAAAGTACAGTCAGTTACATGCTATTGATCCAGACACAATTCGGCGCAAAGGAATTATATAGACCCAAGTACAGTATACATACGCAGCGCTTCCGGACCAGATGTTAGGCATCAGCAAGAAACCCCTCGTCTATCAGCATTCAGCACGAAGACTAAAGACCCAGTGTTGGAGCACACATATTTATACCCCCCAGGAATAGACAACACAATAGAGAAGTTTGTTGCTGATGCTATTGGTTCCCAAGGGGGATACATCTGTTACAGAGCATTTAACAGGCTGATTCAAATAGACAAAACCCAGCCTCCAACAACTGAGGGTCCCTAGATTCCCGCCACATGCAACATCCTAACAGTTATTCATATCATATACATTTTGTTGCTTGAAGTCTCTGCGGTCCATAAGTTGAGAATGCATGATGCGATCTCCCCACCGATAATACCGGAATACTGTGGAAAGAGTAGGCATCAGTACAAAACCAAACACGGCTTACTTATCATGTATAAAACTTTAGTTAACAAACAATCTTTATTTCATAGCATTTATACTTAATGAACAAGTTTAAATCGTATACCTTAGAGCTTATGAAACCTTGTATGTGAATATGTAATGTGTGAGTATGCGGGGTTTGACATAAAGACGCTAGTTAACTGGGGACAGATGCGTGCGCATTTAGCTACTAAACTGTGTTTTCATATAGGATCTTATGCATTCGCTAATATACGACTAGTTAACAGTGCAATTGTGCGTATTAGTGTATATGAGAAATGATGAAAGATGCAATCGCATGGTGCTAATAGTAATCTCGCCATATGTACTTAATTGTGAGTTTATCTAAAATGGCGCTGGGGCGGCCATTCGCAAAATGGCGTCTTGCAATTTAATTTCCAAGATGGCGTCTTGCGGCCAGTCGCAAGATGGCATCGCCGCGATTCAATTTTAAACTGATCTTGTCTCAGCCAATTATCCAGCTTCGACAGTCCACCCTTTGATAGCAAACAACATGCTATCACAATCTACTCTTTGAATTTCATTTAGGCTTACATTTACATATTATTTAGTGTTATTGTGGGATGGCACAAGGTGGTTCTTAATCCATCAATAATGTGTCTCTGGGTGGGGACATAAAACTACTATTATACGCACACCGCGGATCTTGAAAGATCATGTGAAAAGTGTGGGAATGCACCAGTCTTATAAAAGCAGTCTTGAAGGGGAATTGAGACTTTACATTTTCTGAGGTGTTCTAAAAATAACATTTCAATAATACATTCTATGCACGTCTAAATATAATACATCAAATGATGGTATTTCCTAGTTCAGGGTTGTAACGCAGTTCTATATTTACCTCGGTATTCATATTGTCATTACTGACCAGCATCATAGTTTCATTCTTGCGTTTTACTCTATTTTTACATTTTCCACACTTCAACACAATAGGAACACACCGGACGCATATGCCAATTATTATGATGACAATTAGTATAAGGATCAAGAATTTGCCTATGCTAGCGATCACTTCCTGGACCCATTCCTCTAGACCTGAGAACCATTTTACTAGGTTCAGCCATGAAACCCATCCTTCTATCTTTTCCCCTACTTCAGTCACTGAAGCGTTATGGTTCTTACGAAACTCCCATTTTAGCTGCAGAATTTCATCCATCTTTCGGTCTATCACCTCCTTGGGGTCACTGGTATCATTGGTGACATAGGTGCAACATTTTACTCCAAACTGGGTGGCTAACGTTAAATAATTCAACACTAGCCTGTGTTGCACCAGTTCTTTCTTGTATGCTTGCAATTCTTTCCCTGTATACCTGAATGTGTCATCGTACATCTCGGTGATATTATCTATCAATTTAGCAAGTTCCCGAATATACCTAAAATTTAATGTACCCCGAGCAATCCTGGTGGGATCCAGTGCGACTAAAACTTGAAAGCCAGTGGCTTTATGCACGTCACCAGGTATCATATTTCTTTTGCCTCTGTTTTCATATTGTGTGTGAAGATATGGTGATGGTGTGTTTTTATGTATACCAAGCATTTCAACATGTGTGAGGGTCATACTTCTGGGACTACTCTTCCCAGGTAACACAAACCTTTGGAACTCGGGGAGAGCCATTTATACGCTTTTCTTCCACATATGAAATATACATTATCAGGGAGAACATAAGGAATGGTATGCATCATTATCATTAAGCACATTTCCCTTGCAAACAATCCTATTTCTGGGTCTTCCATCTGGTACATGCAAGTTTCTGGCTGTATTATTTTAGCACAATAACCATTTGGCACCTTACCAATAATTTCTTTGGTGGAACTCAATGTATACCGATACCTAAAATGTTTCCCACCAGATTTAATTGAGCGTAACAGATCATGGTTTATGGGCTCATTATCAGCTCTTTGTGAGAAGGTCATCGTCTGATTATTCCCCGTCACTTCCCAACTCCCGGGTTTATTGGGGTTGGTTATGTTTAAATACAAAAGTGATCTATCTACTTGGAATTGATAGAGTTTGAAATGAGGTGGTTTGGATGAGAGGAACTTTCCATCCAATGTTTTCCCTTTCTGTAATTCTAAAATTTCCGTGATATTCAGCGGAAATGGCACCAACCCTACATTATGCTGTCCTGTGGCACATGTGAACACACCCAGCAATCAGTTTGATTTAACACTTTGCCTACCATGCTATGATAATCCTCTAAAGGATACCCACCCCAGTACGGGTTATATTTAGGTTGGCACCATTGGATACAGTTCTCATCAACTAGGGACCCACATAGCTCACAAATACAGGAATCTTCAGACTATAAACCTCCACACCGTCCCCGAGTATCCGGAATGAAAGCTCTCTTAACAATAACAGTACTAAGATTGGTCAGACACTCCCCTGATTGGCATTGCACTCCTCCTGACTCCATTCCATCAGCACTGCCATCAGCTCCCATTTCCTCGATTGGTCTCCCATCACAGAAACTGGATATTCCCGAACCGACCAAGATGGTGAACACTCTAAAAGAGAATATGAAAATGAACACAGCAGGCCCGTCCATTGTCACAACAAAACCTGCAAGTTTCTTTTAGTTCAGGTATCTCACTACAACCTTTTCAATCCTCCCGAAACAAGCTCACGAGCGACAGGTCCACACTATCAGCCTTGTCTCCGACTTGTTTCTCCACCGGTTGATTGACCTTTTTGCAGTGAGTGGAATGGACCCAGGTATCTCTCTCGGCCACCTTCAAAGATGTAGAACTTGTCAGCAGCACCTGGTACGGACCTTCCCACAGATCAGTCAAACACTCTGAACACAAGAAATTTCTGATCATAACATATTCTCCTGGTTCAATATCATGACAGTTAGTTTCAGGCATATCATTAGACAACAATTTCAGTTTCTGCTGCTGTTGCTTTAACTGCTTACTCACTGATATAAGATACTTTACAGTTACCTCGTTATCCTTCAGGTCTTCCTGTGGACTTATAATCAAATGAGGTTGTCTACCGAACAGTATTTCAAATGGGGACAGATTTAGGAGTGGTCCTTATGCTATGTAGGACCAAAGGTAATGTTTCTGGCCATCCTAGTCCAGTCTCTGCCATGATTTTACTTAATTTATTTTTAATAGTCCCGTTCATCCTCTCTACCTTGGCACTGGCTTGCGGTCGGTAGGGGGTATGAAGTCGGCTATTAATACCCATCAGCTTACACATATTTTGAAAAACATCACCTGTGAAATGAGTACCCCTGTCACTCTCAATGATTTTAGGGACACCGTACCTGCATACAAATTCCTGAACTATTTTCTTGGCAGTAAACGCAGCAGTATTAGTGGCCACTGGGTAGGCCTCAACCCAGTTAGAAAATACATTATTGCACACTAATACATTCTTAAGGTTCCTGCAGGGTGGTAATTGGATGAAATCAATTTGTATCACCTGGAAAGGTCCATCAGTCGGTGGAATGTGGGACGGTTCGGTAGGGATCGCTTTCCCTATGTTCTTCCTCAAGCAGGTCAGACAGGACATTACTATCTTTTCTGCTTGTGAAGAAAAACCTGGTACACACCAGTATGCTCTCACCAACTTGCACATACCTTGTTTGCCCAGATGAGTCAGACCATGCGCTGCCTCAACCAGGCTGGGGTAATATGCCTTGGGGGCTACTGGCTTACCTTGCCCGTCCCTCCAGAGCCCGGAGGACTCTTGCCCACATATCTTGGACTTCCAAATGGATCTTTTCTGAATTGAACACAAATTTTGCATCTCAATTAATTTCAGCATATCAATTGTTTGGAAAGACATAATTTTTTCAGGGGGAGAAAACATTTTTAACCCTGCTGCCCATTTTGCAGCTTCATCGGCTCTGTTGTTGCCCAGTGACACCGGATCATCCTCACATGTATGGACTTTACATTTAATTACTGCCACCACTTTGGGCAGTTGGATTGCTTCTAAAAGCTGTTTTATGTGTCGGGAATGTGCAACTGGTGTGCCTGCTGCTGTCATAAAATTTCTCAGACGCCATAGAGCCCCAAAATCGTGCACCACCCCGATCGCATACCTCAAGTCAGTGTAAATGTTAGCAGATTTGCCTGCTGCCAGTTCACACCCTCTAGTTAGTGTTACTAACTCTGCCACCTGGGCTGAGTGAAGAAGACCAAGAGGCTTAGCTTCTATGATGTCTGTGTCATTTACAACAGCATAACCTGTACATAATTCACCTGTGTCTGTTTGTCTATGACAACTCCCATCCGTATAAAAAGTCACATCCACATTCTCTAAAGGTGTGTCATGTATGTTAGGTCTAGCAGTAAAGATCTGATTCAGATAGGTCATACAATCGTGCGTATCATTATGTCTGCTGAACTCACCTCCCGCCAGCAACTCCTCTCCTTCCACCCTTTGTACATCATGTTGTACATATGGTAAATACATTGCTGGATTCAGTGTGCTGCAACGTTTAACAGTAATGTTTGCGGGTGCGATTAGTGCTAGTTCCCATTTGGTAAACCTAGCCGAAGAGATGTGTCTGGTTTGAGCTGAGTTCAACAGAGCAGATACAGCATGGGGAGTGTAGACAATCATATCATGACCCAATACTACGTCTTCACTTTTACTCACTAATAGAGTGGTAGCTGCTACACTTCTCAAACAGGTGGGGAGTGATCTTGCCACAGTGTCCAATTGGGCACTGTAGTATGCTACGGGCCTACTGGCATCACCATGTTTTGTGTAAGGACACCTGCAGCACAACCATCGGCTTCCGTACACTACAAATCAAAAGGTTTTCATAATAAGGTATTCCCAATGCAGGAGCTTTTGTCAGACTATCCTTAAGATTAAGGAAAGACTGCTCTGATTCCTCTGTGTGTACGACACGATCGGGCTTTGAGGAAGAGACTAATTCCTGTAAAGGTAAGGCCAAAATAGAAAAACCTGAGATCCACATTCTACAGTATCCACACATTCCCAAGAAGGTATGAATTTAATGTTGATTCTGCGGCAGTGTCATCTTTTGTATGGCCTGGATTCTATCCATTGTAAGATGCCATAAACCCTGGGTTAGGTAGTGTCCCAAATATTTTACTCTGGATTGGCACGGCTGTAGTTTGTCCTTAGCCACTTTGTGTCCTGTACGCGAGAGATGAAGTAACAAAAGTTTAGTATCATTTAAACACAACATAAACGAGTCAGAACATAGCAATAAATCATCCACATATTGAATTAGAACAGATCCATTGGCAGGTTGAAAAGATTGTAAACAGTCGTGCAGTGCCTGGGAGAAGATACTGGGGCTGTCTATGAAACCTTGGGGTAACCGTGTCCATGTGTATTGTAAACCTCTGTATGTAAATGTGAATAAATACTGACAGTCAGGGTGGAGAGGCACAGAGAAGAAGGCAGAACAGAGGTCAATGACAGTGAAATGGGTTGCATTTGGTGGGAACTTCTTATTAACACCTCTAAGATCTTGTACCAGCCTATAACCCCTCCCACCACTCTTCTTCACTGGAAAGATGGGACTGTTGGCTACACTAGCTGTACGAACTAAAATTCCCTGTTGCAATAATCGCTCAATTATTGGAAAAACCCCTAATTCTACCTCCTGTTTTAGTGGGTACTGGGGAATTTTTGGAGCTTGCCTACCGCTTTTTAAATGTACCATTACAGGGCTTACGTTTGCCATTAATCCAGTGTCCTGTCCATCCTTAGTCCAAAGGGAATCTGGAATTTGGGACAACATTTCATCTACCTGAGATGGATTTTCATTTAAACTTGTAGAGTGATACATTATCCTTTGGGGAGTGTCCAATATATCCCACACCTTGTGTGCAACTCTCTCTGGGATATCTAAAAATACACCATCAGGGGTGCAATATATAACACAACCCATCTTACATAACAAGTCTCTACCCAGCAGGTTAGTAGGAGCCGCAGCAGCCAGAAGGAAAGAATGTCTGGTTTGCAATGGCCCAATAGTAACCTCTGTGGACTTTGTTAAAGGATAATGTTCCACTTTACCTGTTACACCCATTGTTAGTACTGTCTCATTGGTCACCTGTAAATTAACGGGAGATTTTATCACTGTCCTGGTCGCCCCTGTGTCTACAAGAAAAGGATATTCAGTACCAGCTACATCAACCATCATGACCGGTTCTTCCCTAGTACTTCCCGTTAACCTGAAAATCTGTAGACTACGGGTATGACCTGACCCCTAGCGTTGGCTACCATTCTCCAATAAAGCATTTACAGCCACAATTGGAGCTGGTGCCTGCTGGACATTTGCTGGTCTCTGTGCATATCCCTTATGGGGATATCCAGGTCTTCCCTGACTTGGGGTTCCTACTCTTTTTACTGTACAGTTTCTACTTAAGTGTCCTGTTTGTTTACAGTTAAAACATGTTCGTGGATCGGGTGAAGACGTGTTGTTGTGAGATTTCAGCAGAGGGTAAAGGTGGTGGATATGGGTAAGGATAGGGAGGGTAAGGGTATTGTGGGGATATGAAGTTTGTGAGTAGTATGGGACCTGTGGTTGTATCGGGTTAGTGGGATAGAGCTGTGATTGTTGTTGCGTAGGGTTAGTGAGGGCATATACTTGTTCAGATGTAAGTGTGTGTGCAGGTGCAAGTGTGTCTGTTGGCTGTGATGTTACCGTCATTCCCTCCAGAGCTTGGATACTGACAGCCATTAGTTTTTCGCTCTGGGCTTCTCTCTTCTTTGAGATGTTTTTATCATGTTCGATGGCGGTTTCTATGAGGGTATCTATTGTGAGTACCCGTCAGCCAGGCTGTGAGGTCTGAACCCGGGTTTTTAAACTCTCTTTCAGACCGTCCATGAGTACCGTGACTATCATTCCCCTGTGGTGAGTGCTATCTTTAATATCTTCTATCCCAGTGTACTGGGTGATAGCCTGCAGTGCCCGGTCGCAATAATCTTCTGCAGATTCACTCTCCTTTTGCTTAATGGTGAAAATTTTGTTCCAGTTAACTACTACTGGAAAATATATACCCAACTGAGTTACAATGCGGGAAATGTTACCTTGGTTTACTTGGTCTGTTAAGGGAACGTCACCATCCAATACACAATCCGTGATAAATTTTGTCACGTCGGTATTGCGTGGTAGACAGGCCCTTAACACCACACGCCAATCTTTATTAGTGGGCTCATGTGAACTACCCAAATTTCTCAAAAATCTTTGACATTTGGCTAGTTCCTTTTTGGGATCGGGGAAATCATTTATGATGGAATTTAGTTCTGCTCTTAACCAAGGACAATGCATTACTACTTCCCTCGTGGGCTCTACACCGTTCACATCTGCATTTCCATTTGGAACAGTTATTGTCCGAATGGGATGCAGACCGGTAGCGCTGCTACCTTTGACTTGGTTACCTGGCTGGGGGTTTAATCTTCTGCTTCTACGTATGGTATGAACAACTTCCTCTACGGGTGCAGAGGGTGTTAACACTTCTCTTGCTGTTACCGATGGAGATGGCGGCACCACTCGTGATTGTGGTGATGCAGCATCTATCATTTGCAAGGCATGGGAAATGGCAGACATTACAATAGGCTCATCATCCACATCATAAACATTGTCTTTATGGTTGCTTAAGAGAGGGTACAAATTGCTTGTTACATTTTTATGATTATTTTTGGTAACTGTACTTGCACCTCCATCCACATAAGGTGGGGGAGGTGAGCGTGAACTGCTGGCAATACTCTCCACAATGCTACCTTGCTGCACATGCAAGCCATTTTGCGGCTCACCCGTATTGCAATTTAGCGTTGCGGATGTATTCTCTGGCAATGTGCTCACGTCGCTAGTTTGCGTCGCTTGCACATTTTTAAGCCACGCATCCCCTTCATGCTGCCAGTTTTAAACATTCATAATATTTAACCTTTTTCTCTCGGGAGCGCATCAGGCTGATGTGATCCCGGACATTATCTAATACATTTTTATCAAAACTACCAATTCTGGGAAACGGTCTAACACTCTTAATCGTCATTTTAAACCATACATCACAATACCTTATCGCATAAGTAACCGTACTTAGTATGCATAATACGACGAGCCGATCCGATCGGCGCCTCCATTAGCAGCACATCATTGTCTAACATCTCTACTGTTTGCGCGGCTCCCATTCTGAGACAAAAATCCTACGCTTTTCAATAAAGATTTAAACGGGTGAAAGACAATCAAGATACTTTCACTTACCTGTGGACAATTTAAGTCGGCGGCGCCCACACACCTGGATAAGATTTGAAAAAGGCAACTTCCACACCCGGATAAGATTTAGTAAGGCAACTTCCACACCTATGGAAGTTTGTATGTCGGCTACTTCCACGCACCTCTCTACAACAAAGACAACATGTACACCTGCTACTGTGTATAGAACGGTAAAGCTGCTTGCCGAGCGACTAGCACTTAGCCCTTAAAGGTCATACGGTACCTCTAACTGTAGGGAACAAGTTACCCCTACCAACAAACACTCACTGTTACACACTTTTTCCTGCGCAGAAAAACACACGTTAACCCAGATATTGATAACAATTGAAAAATGTAAACCTCAATGGCTTTGTTTAAACACTTGGCGGCACAACTGGAAGTACATATACGCTATTGTGCGACCAGTCGCATACACAATAATGCGACTACCACACAACCATATGACAACCTCTTTTAGCTGCGTACACAAAAGTGCATCTTTACCGTGCGCAAAACTGCGACTCAGCCGCATACTCAATACTGCGGCACCCCTTTAAACGTTAGGTTCTATCAACAGAGGGAAACAAACTTTTTCCTCTCTTGTCCCTGGATTCTAGTCAGCTTCCTTGATTCACACGGAAATGGATAGCGACCTTTCAGCACAAAACGGTTGCAGGTAAACCCTGCATGTGGCCACTGCACCCTTTGCTGAAATATCGATAGCCGTATGTACCATGTTAGCAGGTAAGTGACTTCACTACAAGCCCCCAACTAACGATACTGGATCAGTACCTCTATACACTCCTTCCTATACGTTTTAAAGATGATGCTAATTTGCATACGCAGTCATACTGTAAATAAAGACTTAAGACCTGGAATCTGTGGTTCCAAAGCACAAGTATTATTCAAGAAAAAGTACAGTCAGTTACACACTATTGATCCAGACACAATTCGGTGCAAAGGAATTATACAGACCCAAGTACAGTATACATACGCAGCGCTTCCGGACCAGATGTTAGGCATCAGCAAGAAACCCCTCATCTATCAGCATTCAGCACGAAGACTAAAGACCCAGTGTTGGAGCACACATATTTATACCCCCCAGGAATAGACAACACAATAGAGAAGTTTGTTGCTGATGCTATTGGTTCCCAAGGGGGATACATCTGTTACAGAGCATTTAGCAGGCTGATTCAAATAGACACAACCAAGCCTCCAACAACTGAGGGTCCCTAGATTCCCGCCACATGCAACATCCTAACAGTTATTCATATCATATACATTTTGTTGCTTGAAGTCTCTGCGGTCCATAAGTTGAGAATGCATGATGCGATCTCCCCACCGATAACACCGGAATACTGTGGAAAGAGTACGCATCAGTACAAAACCAAACACAGCTTACTTATCATGTATAAAACCTTAGTTACCAAACAATCTTTATTTCATAGCATTTATACTTAATGAACAAGTTTAAATCTTATACCGTAGAGCTTATGAAACCTTGTATGTGAATATGTAATGTGTGAGTATGCGGGGTTTGACATAAAGACGCTAGTTAACTGGGGACAGATGCATGCGCATTTAGCTACTAAACAGTGTTTTCATATAGGATCTTATGCATTCGCTAATATACGACTAGTTAACAGCGCAATTGTGCGTATTACTGTGTATATGAGAAATGATGAAAGATGCAATCGCATGGTGCTAATAGTAATCTCGCCATATGTACTTAATTGTGAGTTAATCTAAAATGGTGCTGGGGCGGCCATTCGCAAAATGGCGTCTTGCGATTTAATTTCCAAGATGGCGTCTTGCGGCCAGTCGCAAGATGGCGTCGCCGCAATTCAATTTTAAACTGATCTTGTCTCAGCCAATTATCCAGCTTCGACAGCTGGCCTATTCTTCATCAAGAAGAAGGATGCGGGTTTGAGACCATGCATTGATTACCGGCGTCTGAATGCAATTACCATCAAGGACCGGTTTCCCCTACCTCTGATTTCTGAGCTCTTTGATAGGATAAAAGGGGCAAAGATTTTCACCAAGCTGGATCTTCATGGGGCCTACAATTTAATCAGAATCCGATCTGGGGACGAGTGGAAGGCAGCCTTTAATACTCGTGATGGCCAGCTGTTTTCCAAAAGTACATGAATCATATCTTCCGGGACCTGTTATATAAGTACATAGTGGTATACCTGGATGACATCCTGATATTCTCTGAGGACATAGTGAGTCATTGCCGACATGTATGTGAGGTGCTGTCATGACTCCGGGCTAATCAGCTTTTCTTCAAGCTTTGCAAATGCTCCTTTGAGCAATAGGAACTAACATTTCTGGGGTACATCATTTCGGGTTCTTGCCTTCGGATGGATCCAGAAAAGCTTTCTGTAATTGTCAAATGACCCTGTCCAGTCGGGTTGATAGCAATACAACAATTCCTGGGGTTTTGCAACTTTTACTGCCAGTTCATCAGGAACTACTCGTCCATCGCAGCTCCCATCACTACTCTTACTAGAAAGGGTCAAGACACCCGTGTGTGGTCTCCTGAGACAGAAGAAGCTTGTGTCCATTTAAAGCAGTGTTTCCTTTCAGCACCCATTCTGAGACAACCAAATGTTGACCAATCTTTTTTCTTGGAAGTGGACGCCTCCATGGTTGGTGTTGAGGCAGTGCTGTCACAGAAGGATAAAGAAAACAAGTGGTTCTCCTGTGGATTCTTCTCCCGGAAGTTCTCTGCACCAGAGAGGAATTATGCTGTCGGGGATAAAGAACTTTTAGCCATCAAGTTGTCCCTTGAGGAGTGGTGCTACTTGTTAGAGGGAGCTAATTTTCTGGTGACTGTCTATACAAATCATAAGAATTTGATGTACCTCAAGACAGCCCACTTTCTAAATTATCGTCAATCTAGGTGGTCATTATTTTTTGACCAATTTAATCTAGTGATTACCTACAGTCATGGTAATAAAAACATCAAGGCTGATGCCCTATCTCGAGCATTTAGTTCTACTGAAGTAGAGGAAGTAAAGGAGGATAAGCCCATTCTAAACCCTGCTTGCTTCACAGCTGCCACCACCAGGGCCAAGGTTACGCTGGGGAAAACATTTAATGCACCTGAACTCCGGTCCAAATTAGTTTGGTGGGCGCATTCATCACATTTCAGTGGGCATGCAGGAGTCAAAAGAACTTTAGAGCTGATCCTCAGGAGGTACTGATGGCGACGGTCCGTCAATATGTTAAGGTCTTTGTGGCAGCTTGTTAGATTTGTGCTCGGCACAAGGTTCCGCCTCACTCGCCATCAGGTCCCCTGTTGTCACTACCAGTACAGAAGGGAGGTGCGCTCTAACAACACTACTGATAGTAATAATGGGAGCAGCTTACTGGTGATGTCACCACTAATAGATAAATAGAACAAAAGAAACACATACACGTGTTAAACCAGCAAGCGCTCAATCATATGTGGTGTAATCTTCAATGGCTGTGTTTAAGTAATTCAGCTAAATAACTTATATTGATCAAATCGGCATGAACACAAGTAACAATGTAGCTGATATAGTGGTAAGACTAAAGCATGACAATAAAACATACATTTTGAAATAGTTAAAATATGTGTTTATTCACATTATACTTAAATCCAACTAACGTGGTTATCAATCTTGGCACAGTTATATCATATAAAAATGTTAACAAAATACTGACACACTAGGGTAAGACGTGGACACGTGAGGGCAAGAAATAAAAATATTTTTTTTTTAGGAAAATGTAAATAATAAAAAGTAAAATACACGTCTGTTTATAGATGTAAAAAATCTTCCATGTCCAGGGATTAGTCAATTAGTATTCAATGTCCATATATCCATATAGTTTTAATGCAGTACAGTCAGGTGCATAAATATTGGGACATTGACAGAATTTTCATATTTTGGCCTCTATTCACCACCACAATGGCTTTGAAATGAAACAAACAAGATGCAGACTTTCAGATTTAATTTGAGGGTAATTACATCCAAATCAGGTGAATGGTGTAGGAATTACAATGGTTTCTATATGTGCCTCCCACTTTTAAGGGGCCAAAAGTAATGGGACAAACTAAACAATCCTAAATCTAACTTTCACTTTTTAATACTTTGTTGCAAATCCTTTGCAGGCAATTACAGCCTGAAGTCTGGAATGCATAGACATCACCAGACGCTGGGTTTCATCCCTGGTGATGCTCTGCCAGGCCTCTACTGCAAATGTCTTCAGTTCCTGCTTGTTCTTGGGGCATTTTCCCTTCAGTTTTGTCTTCATCAAGTGAAATGCATGCTCAATCGGATTCAGGTCAGGGGACTGACTTGGCCATTTCATAACATTCCACTTTTTAGCCTTAAAAAACTCTTTGGTTGCATTTGCAGTATGCTTCGGGTCATTGTCTATTTGCACTGTGAAGCGCCGTTCAATGAATTCTGAAGCATTTGACTGAATATGAGCATATAATATTGCCCAAAACACTTCAGAATTCATTCTGCTGCTTTTGTCAGCAGTCATTTCATCAATAAATACAAGGGAAGCAGTTCCATTGGCAGCCATATATGCCCACGCCATGACACTACCACCACCATCCTTCACTGATGAGGTGGTATGTTTTGGATCATAGTTCCTTTCCTTCTCCATACTCTTCCCTTCCCATCACTCTGGTACAAGTTGATCTTTGTCTCATCTGTCCATAGGATGTTGTTCCAGAACTGTAATGGCTTTTTTAGATGTTGTTTGGCAAACTCTAATCTGGTCTTCCTGTTTTTGTGGCTCACCAATGGTTTACATCTTGTGGTGAACCCTCTATATTCACTTTGTGAAGTCTTCTCTTGATTGTTGACTTTGACACATATACACCTATCTCCTGGAGAGTGTTCTTGCTTTGGCCAACTGTTGTGAAGGGGTTTTTCTTCACCAGGGAAATAATTCTTCTGTCATCCACCAAAGTTGTTTTCCGTGGTCTTCCGGGTCTTTTGGTGTTGCTGAGCTCTCCGATGCGTTCTTTCTTTATAAGAATGTTCCAAACAGTTGATTTGGCCACACCTAATGTTTTTGCTATCTCTCTGATGGATTTGTTTTGATTTTTCAGCCTACTAATGGCTTGCTTCACTGATAGTGACAGCTCTTTGGATCTCATATTGAGAGTCGACAGCAACTGATTCCAAATGCAAATGTCACACCTAGAATCAACTCCAGACCTTTTACCTGCTTAATTGATAATGAAATAACGAGAGAATAGCCCACACCTGTCCATGAAATAGCTTTTGAGTTGATAGTCCCATTACTTTTGGCCCCTTAAAAAGAGGGAGGCACATATAGAAACCGTTGTAATTCCTACACCGTTCACCTGATTTGGATGTAATTACCCTCAAATTAAATCTGAAAGTCTGCAGTTAAAGCACATCTTGTTTGTTTCATTTCAAAGCCATTGTGGTGGTGAATAGAGGCCAAAATATGAAAATTCTGTCAATGTCCCAATATTTATGCACCTGACTGTATATGCAGTATTAATGGCAATGTTCAGTAGCTAACTTTACTGAAAAAGAAGAAAGGAAAAAAACAGAAAAAAATCCACAGATTAAAACAAGAAAAAAAACAATGTCAGTAAATCGATGGTAAGAGTTGATTATGTGAGTGAAAGCAAGAACCGGAGACCATGGAGCTCGCACTGAAGAATGGCAAGTCTCGTGAAAAAGTTAATGTTGGTGCGGCGTCCCGCACTTATATTGTAGAAAGGGCTGCTGATAGGTAGTGGATTGCTGATGGTGGCTTGGGTGTTCCCGGGGTAAGTAGTACGGAGAACTGCCTGAGTGTGTGGAGGTGTATTGCCAAACCCGTGTGTGACTACGTAACACGTCCGGAGCCTACCCGCCTTTGCTAGGCAGCCTGCGGCGCGTCCCGTTGGTCCACAACTGGGTGTGCAGATGGAGGGGGAGAAACGGTTGTAGTGCTAAGTACCAGACGCTGTACTTCCTAACTCCACTGTGGACACCTCCCAGGGACTCGGCAGAGTCCGCTCTTCCCCTCGCCGGCGTGTTGCAGTCGCGTCGTCCCTTTCTTCGGTGTCCCTCGGCAGAAGCAGCCGCTCATTAGATGCTCGTCAGGCGCTGTTTGATGAGGTGTTCACTGGATGCAGTATCCGGTTCCTTGCTCAATGAGGATGTGTGCCAACGCGTTTCGACCCTCTGGGCGGGATGGATAGTTTGCCTGTGTCTCTGATTTGTTTAAGTCCACGCACTCTAGGCATACCTCATATCCGATTGGTTAATCAGAGGTGAGGTGTGCCTGAGGGATAGGTAAGCCTTGAGTGCCCATAGGCTGAATGGACTGTCAGTCAGTCAGGCCCATGTCCTGGTGCAATAACAGCGTGTTTATATCAGCCAGGATTCTGGAGTACCTTAACTTTGGATATTAGACTTAATTAAGTGGAATAATGGAATCTATAGATGTATAATTGTAGGATCTACAGGTAGTGGATCAATCTGTGTAGAAAGCGGGGTTACATTGTAGAATAGTGATGTAGTAAAGCACATAGTTGCTCTTATGTCATTTAAATGTATGCATTAGCGCCAGTAGCTAATTTGACTAGCCCCTCAGTACATCACTTGCAGTCTATCTCTGATTGTCTAAAGCCTATTATCTCCAATGACCCCTAAATAAGTGTGTTAATAGGAGAAGAGAGAAAGACATTAAAAATTGTGACTGACATAATTTCTAATAGTGATATGGATATAGTACAATTTTTAATGTCTTTCTCTCTTCTCCTATTAACACACTTATTTAGGGGTCATTGGAGATAATAGGCTTTAGACAATCAGAGATAGACTGCAAGTGATGTACTGAGGGGCCAGTCAAATTAGCTACTGGCGCTAATGCATACATTGAAATGACATAAGAGCAACTATGTGCTTTACTACATCACTGTTCTACAATATAACCCCGCTTTCTACACAGATTGATCCACTACCTGTAGATCCTACAATTATACATCTATAGATTCCATTATTCCACTTAATAAAGTCTAATATCCAAAGTTAAGGTACTCCAGAATCCTGGCTGATATGAACACGCTGTTATTGCACCAGGACATGGGCCTGACTGACTGACAGTCCATTCAGCCTATGGGCACTCAAGGCTTACCTATCCCTCAGGCACACCTCACCTCTGATTAACCAATCGGATATGAGGTATGCCTAGAGTGCGTGGACTTAAACAAACCAGAGACACAGGCAAACTATCCATCCCGCCCAGAGGAAGACCCCACGTGGGTCGAAACGTGTTGGCCACACAACCCCATTGAGCAAGGAACCGGACACTGCATCCAGTGAACACCTGATCAAACAGCGCCTGACAAGCATTTAATGAGTGGCTGCTTCTGCCGAGGGACACCGAAGGAAGGGACGACGCGACTGCAACACGCCGGCGAGGGGAAGAGCGGACTCTGCCGAGTCCCTGGGAGGTGAGTCCACAGTGGAGTTAGGGAGTACGGCGTCTGGTACTTAGCACCACAACCGTTTCTCCCCCTCCATCTGCACACCCAGTTGTGGACCGACGGGAAGCGCCGCAGGCTGCCTAGCAACAGCGGGTAGGCTCCAGACGCGTTCCGTAGTCACACACGGGCTTGGCAATACACCTCCACACACTCAGGCAGTTCTCCGTACTACTTACCCCGGGAACACCCAAGCCACCATCAGCAATCCACTACCTATCAGCAGCCCTTTCTACAATATAAGTGCGGGACGCCGCACCAACATTAACTTTTTCACGAGACTTGCCATTCTTCAGTGCGAGCTCCATGGTCTCCGGTTCTTGTTTTCACTCACATAATCAACTCTTACCATCGATTTATTGACTTTGTTGTTTTTTTTTTGTTTTAATCTGTGGATTTTTTTCTGTTTTTTTCCTTTCTTCTTTTTCAGTAAAGTTAGCTACTGAACATTGCCATTAATACTGCATATATTTTGGACTCTGACTGCCATTGACACATTCAGTGGACGGTCACCATTTTAAGCCTATTATCACCTATTTTTGTTTAATTAAAGATCTATATTACCATATTCAGCTTGAGCTCATCACTCTTACACACACTCACAATTGACACATACCATCTCGATAAGGGTTTTGAGCGCATTTTGATCTGTGATTATAGATTAGACGTTTGTATTCAATTTAGGAGGCCAGACACCCTTCCTACAAGTGCAGTTCACCTTCATCGTTTACCCTGAGTCCAGTGCGCAATATCTTTTTACCGTGTTATATACTGCATTAAAACAATATGGATATATGGACATTGAATACTAATTGACTAATCCCTGGACACTGGAAGATTTTTTTACATCTATAAACAGACGTGTATTTTACTTTTTTACTATTTACATTTTTCTAAAAATTATTTATTTTTGTTTTTTGCCCTCACGTGTCCACCCCTTACCCTAGTGTGTCAGTATTTTGTTAACATTTTTATATGATATAACTGTGAGAGGAGGAATGATGAATTCCTCTGGTAATTAGTAGGGGTGAGAGGGTTCGGATTTCTGAAATCCGAACCCCCCCGAGCCCCCTCGATCCGAGGCCGATCCGAGTCAGGCTCGACTTTTCCTAGCTGACTCGGATCTGAAATCGAGGCAAAACATCATCATCCCGCCTTCCGGGTCTCGCGGGTTTTGGATTCTATATAAGGTACCCGCGCCGGCGCCATTTTCTCACTCGGCTGTGGACAGTGAAGAGGGAGGGTGGGAGTTAGGGCTGGCTGGGCTGTGTAGTGTAGTGTTGTGCTGTGCCTTGCTGTGCTGTGCTGCTGTTGTCCATAGGGGCTGTGTCCACTCCTCCAAAGTCCATAGGGGCAGGCTGTGTTGTGCTGTGCTGCTGTTGTCCATAGGGGCTGTGTCCACTCCTCCAAAGTCCATAGGGGCTGGCTGAGTTGTGCTGTGCTGCTGTTGTCCATAGGGGCTGTGTCCACTCCTCCAAAGTCCATAGGGGCTGGCTGTTTTGAGCTGTGCTGCTGTTGTACATAGGGGCTGTGTCCACTCCTCCAAAGTCCATAGGGGCTGGCTGGACTGTGTTGTGCAGTCAGTTGTCCATAGGGGCTGTGTCCACTCCAAAGTCCTGTGCAGTGTCCCAGTCCTAAAGGGGTACTGTAGTGTTGTCCAGGGGGTGCTCTGTCCATCAGGGGTGCTCCCCCCAATTGCAAAAAAAATAAATATTTTGTCTGTGTTTGTGAATTGTGTGCGCAGTAGCCGCACGTGCATCAACAAAGTAGCACCAAGCGTGCACCTGTGTCACAGGTAAAGGGCCGGCTGGATTGACCGTTAAAGGGTGCTGTAACCCCCAAAGTGCACTCCAAACAAAATAAAAAAATATTTTTTTTGTATTTGTGAATTGTGTGCGCAGTAGCAGCACGTGCATCAACAAAGGAGCAGCGCCAAGCGTGCGCCTGTGTCCTATAAGTAAAGGGCCAGCTGGCTTGTCCGTTAAAGGGTGCTGTAACCCCCAAAGGGCATGCCAAACAAAATAAAAAAATATTTTCTGTGTTTGTGAATTGTGTGCACTGTGGCTGCACATGCATCAACAAAGGAGCAGCGCCAAGCGTGCGCCTGTGTCCCATAAGTAAAGGGCCGGCTGGCTCATTTCTTAAAGGGTGGTGTAACCCACAAAGTGCACTAGTGTCCAACAAAAATAAAAAATTATTTTCTGTGTTTGTGTGCGCCTTACCCGCACGTATATATCAATATAACATAAATGGAGGACCAAACTTTCTCCGATAAAAATAAAATAGTGAAAGATCAAAAACCACTTCCTCCTAGTGCTGTTGCTGCTGCTGGGAGTTGTTCATCATCCCAGAGAGGAAGCTGGGCACACTACTGTCCATGTGCAGTCTGCTGACCACATGTGCATGAATATAGAGAAGGGATCCCAGCTGATTGGCTGCTTGTACGCGAGTTCCGATTGGTTCACGACCAGCGCATGATTAAAAATTACATTGGCTCTGTTTCCCCATGGCTGCGGCTGCATCATACTTGCCTACTCTCCCAGGACCGTCGGGAGCTTCCCGAAAATCAGGTGCCGCTCCCGGCACCCCGCAAGAGTGGGCAAGTGCCCCGCAATGTGTGATGGCCCCCCGCGATCTACTGCGCCTGCACGTGAAAGTGCACAATTTGAGGGCGATGACGCGATTCGCACTGAATTGCGTCATCGTAGCCCCGCCCCCTGCTTTGTAATGCTGGTAATATCGGCATTATAAAGAGGGAATGGGCCCGTGATGACGCAATCGCGCGGACATGCCCCTGCTCCGCCCACTTTCGCGGCCCCCACCCTCCCTGCTGCACCGACCTGACAGCCCCCTCCCAAACAAATTCACTTGTCTTTGGTTATATTTTAAATATGAAACTACAGCAGAGATGTTGAGGATTCCTGACTGTAATGTAGTCACAAAGAGCTGTTACTATGGTTGCCCTGGTTCTATCATGTTACATAGAGAATTATTAGAAACTGTTTGATTCAGAGTACACTATGCTGATGTTTACGCAATTGAGCGATTATTGGCTATCTGCGAATGCATCTGAGTCCCACTGCGCATCAAGGTCCATTACTGTAGTCGCTCGCAACTATTTTTCGCGCAGTGTGATTGACAGTCAGGCATCTTTTGGGGGTGGTGACGGGGGAGAGATAGTAAAAATCCAGGCTGTTTTTGGTAGAGATGTGCGCCAACCCTCGTGTTTTGGTTTTAGTTTTGGATCTGGGCTACCCCTGGTTTTGGATCTGGATGGGTTTGACCAAAACCTCACCTCTGTGTTTTGTTTTTAGGTTTTGGTTTTGGATTTTTTTCTTAAAAAATCATAAAAACAGCTGAAATCACATAAAATGGGCCTGTTTTTGTTCCTAAAGTATTATTAACCTCAATAACATTTATTTCCACTCGTTTCCATTTCCAGTTAATTTTGACCACCTCACAATATAATTTTTTTCATCTAGTTAAGGCCAAAAGGTTGCATCCAGCTAGCTGGCTGACTAAGCTAAGTGACACAGTGGCCAACACTAACTTGTGGCAGTTCAGCTTCCAATTTCCAACACGGATACAGTGTGTTATACAGTGTGAGTTGGATACACCAATAGTGCACTTACTGTGACAGCAGTGTCGGCAGAGCGGGGTTGCTGACAGTGTCCTCAGTACATGGAATGGCAGTGCTGCGGTGCTAGCAGTGTACTCAGTGCAGGGTACCGGCGGTGTCAGCAGAGCGGTGGTGCCAGTGGTGTCTTCAGTGCAGGTTTGCTGGCTGTTTCGGCAGTGCAGGGGTTGCTGACGGTGTCCTCAGTACATGGAATGGCAGTGCTGCGTTGCTGGCAGTGTTCTCAGTGCAGGGTACCGGCGGTGTAGGGTACCGGCGGTGTCAGCAGTGCGGGGGTGCCGGTGGTGTCGGCAGTGCGGGGGTGACGACGGTGTCTTCACTGCAGATTTGCTGGCTATGTCAGAAGTGCAGGGGGTGCTGACGGTGTCCTCAGTACATGGAATGGCAGTGCTGCAGTGCTGGCAATGTCCTCAGTGAAGGGTACCGGCGGTGTCAGCAGTGCCAGCGATGTTTTCAGTGCAGGTTTGCTGGCTGAGTCGGCAGTGCAGGTGGTTGCTGATGATGTCCTCAGTACATGGAATGGCAGTGTGGGAGTGCTGGCAGTGTCCCCAGTGCAGGGTACCGGCGGTGTCGGCAGAGCGGGGGTGCCAGCGGAGTCCTCAGTGCAGATTTGCTGACTGTGTTGGCAGTGCAGGAGTGTTCTCAATGCAGGGTGCTGATGGTGTCGGCAGCATGGGGGAGCCAGTGGTGTAAAGAGCGGGGCTGCCGGCGGTAGGTGTCGGCAGCGGTGGGTGCCGGCCGTGGGTGTGTCAGCAAAGGGAACCAGCACCATCTTCTTTTTGTTCTTTTTTCCCTGCATTCAATGGGCTTAACGCTGATTGGCTGAGAGCCATGACAGACGGCTCTGTCAGCCAATCAGTGCTTTGCCCATTGAAGGCAAAGGGATTTGTAAAACTGGCCGTTCGACGCAAAACCTCGACATCCGACAGAGGGATCGCGAGGTTTTGCCTCGATTAGGGATCCGGGGCAGGAGGAGAGATCCGAGGGGCGCTCAAGGAACCAGACCCGCTCATCTCTAGTTTTTGGGGAGTTTTCAACCTGCATCTGTGATCCCGTATACAGATAGTATGGTTCCGCCGTCTCAGTTCCCGTGGCCATTCTGCACCACCAGGTGTCTGATTATCAAAGGATCTGCAACTGCATTTTTTTACGAGATACCTTGGATTTCCAAAGGCACTTGTGGGCGTCTCAATACAAATCCCAGGGGCTGCGACATATGTATGCATAATTTTACACAGCCACTGCGTACAAAGTCACAGCAGTGACGGCATCAGCATACATCTCTGAATCTGCCCCTTTATCGGACCTACACCAATAGAACCCCGGACCATGGTAACAATCCAGAAGTTAATGATCAAAAAACACAAGTGCTTGGAAATGGATTGGTTGTAATTCTTAAACAAAAATAATAGTAAATGTTAAGGGCCAGGAATATATCATATTTGCAGACTACAAGAGAGAATTAAAATAGTGAATTAAATGTAGCTTGGATTTAACAACTGGCTTCCACTTAATGTGCTCACTGGGTCTGAGACACTTACATCCCACGGCTATACATTAATAATATATCTACATTCATATGCCATATGTCAGGTGGTCTGTAGTCATAGCAATATTAAAATAATAGAAGCTCCCTAGCTGTCAACCTTATCTGTTTTAGTTACTTCAATATATACAAAAAAGGAAAGTTTAAAGCATAGAGAGCACTCTACAGAACAGGGACATGCAGTCAGGGGAGGCAGACCCTCCGCTGTCATACACCTTAGATTTGATATAAAAATGATTAGAATAATACAAATAAGATATTTAAAACTTATAAATATCTTCTTTGTTTATTGTAATAATTTTTATAGTTAACACTCACCAGCTTTGTGGAGCTCCCTGGGACTGCAAGGAGACGAGAGATTAGACAGCAACAGCTCAGCCTCGCTTCTTTTTAGTCAGACACTGCTTGCAGAGCTTGGGATGGGGCCACACCATGGGCAGTAAGCTGCACAGAAAGAGAGCTAATAGATGCATGCCTCTGAGTATGGGGGGCGTGCTTTGAGCACTGATGGACACCTTGGATGTGTTATGTGACTAGGAAATGCACTGCAGTGTGTAGAGATTGGAGCTCAGTCAGCAGCTGCAAGAAAATACACAGTGATGCAGGTAGGAGAATCAATAGACACTGAAGCTGTCAGGCCCTGGTGTTGATTGACCTCAGTTGCGGGTGCAGTGGCCGGTGGGCTTGGGTGAGTTGATGGTAATAAACGGGGAGGCAATATGTAAGTCTTCCTCATAAGCTACTCTCAGATGTTGACGAGACCTACTCTGAGGCATGGAGTCTAATCCACTTGATGGTGTTCATCAGTGAGCCCTCCAAGCGGGTTATGGGTTTCGCTGCACCAAGTGAACAGGTCGTGGCCCCCAGAGTAGGTATCTGAGAGAAGCGAGAATCAAGGGACATAACTAGGAATGTACTGGAGGAGTATCTGCTATGATGAATCAGACACTGGTTAGCGATGGGGACAACTCCGGAGATCCAGAAACTGAAGTCACGAGTGGCTGCACTGGGAATCTGGACCCTGAATAGTAATGGGTATCAGCTTCGGTGATCCTGACGCTGTATAGTGAAGGATAGGTAACTGGGTATCCAGATGCTGAAAAGCAATGGGTAACACAAGGAATGATTACTGATATAGAACACTAAAGAATAGTGTGGAGCCAGCAAATAGTCACTAGAGATGCGAAGTTGCACAGGCAATTTCCTGTTCACGAAGACGGACTTAAATACCCTTAGGTAGCTGGTCACTGGATACAGAGATCAGCTAAGTGACTGCAAGATTACCGTTGGAGGGGCTTGACGAGATGACACAGACCAACATGGCTGCGCCCATGAACGCGTTGGCGACACGGAGACGCAGTATGGAAGTCCGAGCAGACCCTGGGAAGAATACTCAGTCCACTACTCACCTGTGCGCCTGGCATCTGACCGCCTCAGAGATCATGGATGCTGGTACATAGGTGAGAGCCGATCCCAGGCCACAACCTGGAAGACGCTTAGTGTAGTGAGTGGAGAGTTACAGTGAGTAGGGGGTGAGACAGGATCCCAGCACTCAGACCCATCTCCATGCCTCCCCAGCCATTGACCTTACCACTCGTCACTGCTACAGAATCAATGTATTATAGTCAGGTTAAATGCTTTCTAAAGGTATGCATTGAGAAATTAAGGCCCTCATTCAGAGCCACTCGTTAACAGCAGTACGCTCGTTGCGTTCCGATGTTGAATAACCACGCATGCGTTGGTGTAACACTGCGCATGTGCGTACTGCAGATTGCGAGTTTTTTTGGACTCGTTCCTAAAATAGCGTACAGGAAGTGACATGTCAAATGTGATTGACAGAACAGGGCGTTTTAGGGTGTTGACGAGGGTGGAGATGGAAAAACGCAGGCGTGGCGAGGCGTTTTTGGGGCGTACATACATTAGCAGATGCGAGCGTAAAATGTGTACGGACCGACTCCTACGTCACTGGATGATCCTCTTTCCCTTCCAAATGCTCGCACAGCTTAGGGTCTGGATTACTCAACCACATTGGCGATGGCCTTCTCCTCCGTCCCGGGACTCCACGATGTTGTTGCGATTAATCGCGGGAGGGCAGAAAAGCAATTAGTGTTGGATTGCAAACCGGCTTGGTATGTGTTTTGAAATCAGTTTTTTGGGATAGCACAAAACGTATGCAGGTGGAACTCAGAGCTGCTAATGTCAGGATGACACAGTCAATTTGCGTACATTTGGGGGGGTTTATTTGGGCAGCAATTTGGTGGTTAGGGCCTATTGTAACAATAATTTCATCATGTTTTCAGTTTCGCACCATTTTATTTGTGCCTCTTGAATTTGCCGAATTATATGAATTTTTAAACGTTCCTTAAAGAGCCCTTTTTTTTTTTTTTTGTTTTGGCCGAGTTTTTGCCTTTTGGCCCAGGATTAAATGTAACCCATTTGTACAATAATTTCACAATCCAATGTCATTGTTTAATTTCCAATTTATTGCTCAAACAAAAAAACTTATTTTAAAAATTTTGGGGACATCTTTTTTGCCCAAAGATATGTTCCCAAATCAAACAAATTGGCCCAACATAACTGTTGACATAAACATACATCAAAAAAATAAAAACATTTCACAAGAAAGGAGAGGGAAGTTTTGACCCGAAACGAATATAAGCCAATCACAGAAGGATTGTGGGAAAAGTCACCATTGCTGTCACCGTTTTTTCACCCGTTTGGATGGGGGAGGGAGGGCGCCAGACCGGGTCCGGGATGTCATCGGGCTGGCCTGTCCAGAGGCAGATGTTGTGGCCTCTGGACTAGGCACAGGGCTAGGCACATTTGGAGGATTGGCTGATGTTGTGCCAGAGGTGGAGGATCCTAATGTTCCGGCAGGAAGGGAGGTCGGCTCCACCATGTGCTGGCGAATGAGCTGCTCCAGGGCATTGGCGATGCGGATGTTGGCCCTGGTATTTTCCGCCAGGGCCTGACCAATGGTCTCGTTGGCCGCAGCATTTTGCTCCAGGGCCTCAGCCACCCGTAGCAGACTGGCGTCCATCCTCTGCAGAATCTCCGTATGGGAATCCGATTTGAAATTGAGTTCTGTGAGGAGGGCCACTGCCTGCGAGGGGGATTGTCCTGGACTGGCTTCTGCAGGGTCCTCAGCCGGATGTACTGGTTCCTCCCCTGCAGAGCCAGCAGAAATTCGGCGGCCAAGCCTCCCCTCTGGAGCAGACTCATCTGCCTGTGTCTCTGTTAGGAAAAAAGAGAAAAGCCTCACATTACAATCTACATATTGGCACAATAACATTTCAGAGTTGATGACATCCAAAGATTTACCTGGGACAACATGAGGAGCCGCAAAGTCTGGCATGTCCGTATCCATGTTGGACACGCCAAACACCTCCACAGGCTGCACACACCCCTGTGCCAGCTCTTCTAAATCGGTCAACTCCAATGACACAGGGGTGGGACCCCCACCTGTCCCCCTTGCATGCCTAGCCCTGTCCGCGAGTTTTTGCTTTAGGCGATATTTGAAGTCGCCCCATCTGTGGGAAAAAATGGAAGCCATTATCCTTTGGTTTAAAATGGGGTTTGTTTTTAGGGGGGGCAAGGGTTTACTTACCGCCGTTTGACATCCCGGGCTAGACGGACATAATCACCCACCCTATTGACAGCAACGGCTACCTCTTCCCACATTCTCCACTTCTGGCTTAGACTCATATTCCTGTCTGCCTGTGGCAGGATGTCCACACACTTCTGGATCAAAACCTCCATCTCCTTTCTTGTGAAATGTGGCTGCCTTTTTTTTTTGGCCGCTTTGGCCGGAATACTGGGCCCAGCAGCCTCTTCCATGTCATTCTCCTCACCTATTTGTGTAAATTTACAGAATTCACAAAATCACAACTTGCCTAATCTTATGTTTCAAATTAATCATTGATACAAAATGCATGAAAGACTCACCGCCTGACTCTTGGGCATTGTTTCCCTGGTCTGTCGCCATGTCTGAGGTCCAAACAAGAAATACACCAGAATTTGAATGTGTTTTCGTGACGTATTTATACATGCGTCCTTATTTTGCGGCCGCATCATTGATTGTGCGGCCCTATGATCCCTCCTTAATTTGTGCGGGAAACGAAACACTATTTATGGCTTGGTGTGTCTCAAGTCGAGGTGGCGTTTTTGGATTGTTGGAGGTTATCTTGGCTGGAGTTTATTGATTGCGTAGAAAGGAGTTGGCGGTTGGAGATTCGTTTGTTGGTTAGATTTGCGTTTTTTTTTTCCGTTATCTTTGTTGGTTTATATTTTTGGGACCTCGTTTCTTGATTTGGTAAGTTTTGTGAAGTCTAACTTTTGTTCAATTGTTGTTTCATTGTGTTTCTTATTTTTTGTAATTTTTGGATCCATAATTTCTTCTATTTTAGATTTTGTTTATTTTCGACCCAAAAGACCTTTTGATTTTGACTCTTATATATTTGCTCTTGGTAAGTCCATTTTTTATCTTGTATTTGCAAACTAATTAGCGCATTTTTAGTAGTTACTCTTGTGACTTGTATTAGCGAACTAATTAGCGCATTTTTAGTAGTTACTCTTGTGACTTGTATTAGCGAACTAATTAGCGCATTTTTAGTAGTTACTCTTGTGACTTGTATTAGCGAACTAATTAGCGCATTTTTAACAGCTTAATAATCATTCTAACTTTTTGGTGGTTTCTCTTTCGCTTTTTGTGCCAACATTTCGACCCATTTTGATGTACTGTGTTAAATGTCGCTTTGCTGTTTTGCTAAATGGGTGTTTGGCATATTTTAACTTTGGTCTAGCACAAAATTTGTAAACAAAAATGCACAGAGTGAAATGTGTCAAGTAATTTTGGTGTTTTTTTTCAGTTTGGACGTATCATGACAATACCCCGGCATGTAAGCAGCAATGGATGGTATCATCAAGCTAAGTTGTTTTAATATAGTTTTGGGGTGGGTCAAAAGCCTTACTTTGAAATCTTTGAATTTCAGGTTGATCTGGGGCGGATTGTTCTGGCCATGCTCCCGGAAGCCGACCAACCTCAATCACGTCCCAGGCGTAGGCATCGTAGGCATGCAAGGCCCCAGATATTTCGAACACGTGTCACCCTTTTTGGAATGCCCGATGATGAGGTTTTAAGATGCTACCGTCTACCTCCCAAAATCATCATAGACACTCTCTCATTAATAGAAAGTGATCTTGAGCGGCAAATTGACAGTCCAACAGCAATACCACCACTTACGCAATTTATGGCGGTGTTACATTTCTGTGCCTCAGGATCGTTTCAAACAACGGTGGGAATAGTGGCGGGCATCTCCCAATCCTCCTTTTCCCGGATCCTGAGGGCACTGATGGAGGCACTTTTCAAGCACCTCCATCATTTTATTCAAATGCCTTTGGATATGGGTGCCCTTAGTGTGGCCAAGGCCAATTTTTACCAAATAGCTGCCTTCCCACACATCATAGGGGTTGTGGATGGTACTCACATACCACTTCAGCCTCCAGCCCGGCTGGAGGCCATATTTCGAAACAGGAAACACTATCACTCCCTGAATGTAATGGTGGTATGTGATGCCTCCCTCCAGATCCTGTCCCTGAATGCTAAATTACCCGGAAGTGCACATGACTCCTTTGTCATCCGGCAATCAGGGATATGGCACAAATTAACCAACCTACAAGCTGGTGATGCGTGGCTTCTGGGTAAGTGGAGACCTTTAGTACATAACAATGTTAAGCTTGATACACAGTGTTCCTGATGTTGTCAATTCTTTTCCATAGGAGACAGTGGATATCCTTGCATGTCCTGGCTGCTCACTCCTTATTTGGCTCCCACACCAGGCCCACAAAGTGGATTTAATTCCGCACTTACAGCCACCAGGCAAGTGGTGGAGCGCTGTAGCGGCCTTTTAAAAGGCCGATTCAGATGCCTCCACCGCTCTGGTGGCGAGCTCATGTATTTGCCGGATATGGTGTCGAAAATTGTGGTCCTGTGTGGGATATTTCACAACATTGCCATAAGGAGTGGTGTCCCAATGCAGCCAGAGGATGCCTTACCTGAGGATGGCCCCCCCCCAAGGTTGGTCGGAGGTCAGTATGTGGGGGGGCCATACGCGATGATGTGGTGGCCAGATTTTTTAGGTAAGTTTTAACAAAACAGTGTTTAAACCTAATGTGTTTGTGTTTGTTTGCGAACATCTAATTTTGTTTTCTTTTTTTCACCATCTTCGGTTTGTTCACATAATCTTTGGCACTACAACGCTCACTACTTCATGCTACCCTTACCAAACCTGGATCTGGTCATTTTGGGAATATATTCTGGAACCCATATCGCAACGCCATGTTTGTGGAATCATTTTGGCATGGTCCTTCCTCAACCAGTTCTTGATTTTTTTTTTTTGTTTTTTTTTTATTGGGTATGTGTTGTATTTGAGATTATCACTGTGTGTTTTTTTTGTGAGTGACCACTTTGATTTCTCAGTTATGTTGTGAATAAATGTTTGGAGAGTTAAATGTTCTTCCTTTTTTTGGACGTTACCAGCAAGTTTAACCAGGTTAACACACCTTACATTTGACTAAGGGGTAATCCAGTACTGACGCCAGTTGAGCAAAAATGAAATATGTTTTCAGGTTCCCAACCCACACCAAAAGGAAGCCTGTCCAATCATTTGGCTTTGTAAGATTCGCCTAAGCAGCTTGCCCACCAACTAGGAACCTGTAAAATGTAGAAATATCTAATTGACACTACACACAAAAAGGGAAATTACATTGTTACTGTTATGTGTTTCTTGAGGGTGTTTTACATACAAATACAAAACCCAATCTAATTTTTAAAAAATGCAAAACCTTGCAGGAACAGTCTACTTATGTCAGGGTTAACTATCTTTGGTTTTGAATGAGGCAGAACGTATATTAGAAATAAACAATTTATTTTGAAAAAGATAAAAACCAAAAAAAACTACTGCCGAAGGATGCCAGACAGCCGGTCAAGGGCCACAAGCACCCCAATTACATTTTGGCGCATGTGTGCCACACAATCTTTGACCTCTTGCCGACGCCTCTGTTCCTCTGTGGGTGAGAAAAGTGTGTGGATTAATCAAACAATAGGGAATCCACATTAAAAAAACAAAAACACAATGAAATCACTCCAAAACCAAAATTTTAAAAAAAAGGGGTGCTGCAAAAATTACAAGGCCTATGTAGAAATACCCACAGGTGTGATATGTGTATGTTGAAATCAGCAGGAAGAAGTAAAGGCAAACTGCTAAATCACCAAAAAACAACCCAAAAATCACGAATAAAGGAACGACACATGATTACATACAAACAGTTTGTGGTTAAAAAAAACGCGAAAGAAAAACATACCGGTAGCCAAAACGGCAGATCCCGAAGTCCCTCCATCTTCATCCTCGGAGGAGCCTTCATTCCCCAAAGAACGGGGCGGGGTTATCACGGACTCCGGGGAGGGGGTAATTGGAAGAGGGGTGGTTGGAGGAGAGGGGGAAGGGGGACGGAGGGGAAGGAGGCCCGACAGTTCCGGGAGAGGGTCTTGGTAGGCTTGGGAGGAGGGGGGAATAGGGGAATTATTTGGGGTGGAGTGTTGGCTGGGGGTGGGTGAGAGTGGGCGGGACCGCCGTCTGGCCGGACGGTGACGGCGTAGTCTTGCCTGTCCCCCTAAAAGATGTCAAACAAATTGTGGTTAGTTTCTGGCCAAATCCTGGCCAAATAACATTTTAAAATCACCCACCACCAACAAAAAACATGCAAATATGAGTAGAATGAATATATCAGAAATAGAGGGAAAACATGGTCATGCAGATATGAGAATGAATAAATAGGACAGACATAAAAACATGCACACGCAGATATGATGAGAATGAAAAAATAGGACAGACATGAAAACATGCACACGCAGTTTGCCCCACAAAGACAAACATGAAAACCACAATACATAACACTTACTTTCCACTATCTGCATGCGAAAGCATGCCAGCAAGCGGGGCGTTCGCCGTTGCAGGTCAGACCACCTGCGCTCCAGCTGGCCGATGTTGCGGCGTGAGCCGAAGGAGCGCAGGCGGGCCCGTGCCTCCGCATATGCGGAACGCTTCTGCCGGTTGGTGATGGGTGGAGGCTGGCTGGTGATACGCCGATCCATCACCTCCGTTAGCACCAGCAGCTCGCGCCTGGTGAATGCGGAGGCTCTCATGATGGCAATGGTGTTTTTCTTAAAATTCATTTTTGATAAAGTGTGCCAAAAATTTCTGATTGGCTAATGTATCTTGGAAATTAACAGGAGCAATTTTATTGGTTAGTGTATGAGTCATGTGTTCGACAGGGCCAGAAATCTCTGGAGAGTTATGATAGGCTTGATGCAGTGACATGCGTAAGCAAATTTAAATAAAGAAATGAACCCCGGGAAATATGCGGGGATCCACAGCAATAGAACAATTGTTTCATTGTGGCTAACATGTTTTTTGAGCAATAAAAGCGAATGTTTAAGCCGTACGTATTCTGCGGGTAAACACAAACACGGACAAGAGTAAAGTTTCTTGCATTGTGTTGAAAAAAAAAAACCATTAAGCTAATTGATACATTGATTGGCATGATACGATTGATGGAGGTAGGCAGAATAAAGGAGCAGGTAATCGACATCTGACATGGCCACTTCCGGTTTATACTTGTGCGTGCGTTCCCTTCAAGCCATTTCGGGGATGTACGCTCGCTATTTCGCACGCTCGTTAGTTAGAGGAGGGGTCGTCTGAGTTTGGGGAGGATTTTTAGATGCGATCGAAAATACGAGCGAGCCCTTGAATTTAAATATTTTTGTACGTACGCCTAACGTACGTGCGCCCGCTTGCGAGTGGGTCTGAATGAGGGCCTAAATCCATTGATTTCTCACATTCAAACAGAATATTTAATGGCCTATTGATATAATTCTAGCATCTAACACAATTCACTTGTATATATTTCCGAAATTAAATAAATGTCTAATGTAAGTATTACATAGATTATTGTTCTGTGGAGAAACTCAGTCAAATATATTAGACACCAGATTATCATGAAATTCTGTTATCATTTGGCATTTTACCATGGTAACTTTGTGTAAGTTTAAGAAAGGTTGATTGAGTCCATTGCTGCATTAAAAAGGAATGTCCATCTTTAGACAGCCATTCTTAGCATGGCACTTTCCCTACATCTAGCACCCCAGGGACTCCCCTGTCACCATGCTGGAGGACTGTACCCATCCATTCCATTTATACAGAGCAGAAGTTTTCACCCAAAGAATGAGTTAGTGGTACAAGGGCGTTCCTTGCTAAAAATGT
Organism: Taudactylus pleione; assembly: GCA_031769625.1. Classification (NCBI taxonomy): domain Eukaryota; kingdom Metazoa; phylum Chordata; class Amphibia; order Anura; family Myobatrachidae; genus Taudactylus; species Taudactylus pleione. Next base: position 6,690,442 of record JAUIMM010000324.1, on the reverse strand, counting down.
GGTGGGAGCACTACCATGACTAGTTTGCAGAGCAGTGCAAACGCTAGAAGATTTAGTCAAATTACAAAAAGGGGTTGAAAGAACACAGTTTTATGGGTGGTTATTGCTTTGCAGAAAGGCACAAAGCCATTTCCCCTCTGGAAGTGTGCTTTATTTTTGCAATAGCTTAGATCTGCTAGCTATTGGAGGGGCTGATTCTGAGTCAGATGTAAAGTGGCTGTATTAGCAGACAGCCTTAAGCTGGGTACACACTTATACAATCATCGGGCCGTTCATCAATATCGAGAGAATGGGCTTTGGTTTGTATAGGTGTGTACGCTGTCCCGATGCAGGAGCATTAGCCGACAAATGGCTTTTAACGCTCCTGCAACGTTCGGGATCGGGAGGTCGCATCTTATGTACTGTTTAATATTTATCGGTTCGACCTCCCGATCCCATAGAAGCCCGTACACACTGGGAGTCATTCAGACCCGCTCGCGAGTGCAGGACGCTTGCAAGCGGGTTCGATGTTGCCCCACTGCGCATGCGCATGACGGAGGGAGCTCCGTCGTGCGCATGCGCGAGACCCGGATAGCGACGGGCTCTCCGTCGCTCCGGGTCTCGCACCAAAGGGGGCGTGCTATCGATGTTGATTGACAGCACGCCCCCTTTGGTGGGCGTGCCGGGGGCGTGGCTGCCAGACGGAGACGTTCCCTGATAGAGCCAAAATCACTCCAGGGCTTGCGGCAGTGAGACCCTACCGCAGGGTCTCCGTCGCAAGCCCGATGGTCGCGATGGTCTTGACCATCGCGACCATCATCATGGACGCTCGCATAAGCTGTGGGTGGTCACCCACAGCTATGCGAGCGTCCAGGAGGACGCTCCATTTTCATGGAGGAGGGTCCTGATTCAGAGCGAGCGCTCTGGTCAGAGCGTCCGGCTCTGAATCAGGCCCACTGTGCTATGTCTGCACAGTGTGTACGCGGCTGACAGGGGGGTCACACTGGGGACAGATTGCACGGCTGATCTAAAACGTGTGAACCCAGCTTTATGCTAATGCGAGATTCTGTATCGCTAATGTGAGGCTTGAGTGTCTGTAAGCAGGAAGCCAGGTCACCCATTGTTTTTATGCAGGGCCATCACTACCATAGGCAGCAGCCTAAGGGCGCCGGTAATCTAGAAAAAAAAAAAAAGTAAGAAGAATGATGTCTCTGAAAAAGACAGCTTCGTTGAAAAAGACAGCTGACAGCAGGTATAATTAGCTGCAGCTACTCTATCTGGCCCAACTGCACTGTAACCGTCACTCCATCAACAGTCCTCACAGTGCCAGCAGGTCTCTGCATGCGTGGCCGCCTGGGCTATCATCAGTGGACTGAGAGGGGGGCGGGTCTGGGTTGTTGGAGGGACCCAGGTCAGCTGCTATGGGGAACATTGTTCTTTTTTGCAGCTAAAGCCTCATACCCAACTTTGTAATAGTACCCAGTTTGACTACTGAGCACAAATTTAACAACTAGGGGTAAATTTACTAAAGTGAGAGTTTTTAGAAGTGGAGATGTTGCCCACAGCAACCAATCAGATTTGATTTAACATTTAAAAAGCACCTTCTAGAAGATATTAGCTAAAATCTGATTGGTTGCTGTGGCCAACATCTCCACTTCTAAAACCTCTCACTTTAGTAAATTTACCTCCTAGAGCAGGGGTGGGCAATAAGCGGCCCTCCAGCTGTTGTTGAACTACAACTCCCAGCATGCATTGCAACATTTTTAGCATGGTCAAACAGCAAAACTGTGGCAGGGCATGCTGGGATGTGTAGTTTTCCAACATCTGGGGGGCTGCTTATTGCCCACCCCTACCCTAGAGTCAACACTAAAGTTAGTAATATAACCGTCATTTTGTTTAAGGGCAGGATGTACTGCGGTATGTACCAAGAATATCGCAAAGGACAGCTCTCCTGATGAGAGCTGTCCTTTGCAATGGCCCAGGACAGAGTGACTTCCGGGTTTAACACCATGCACAGGAGGACGCGGGCCGTGATGGGAGGGATCTGATTGAATCCCTTCCAGCCTGAAGCGTCCCGATAAGAAGCCCATAGTCTTCTATTGGGAAACACCATCGCATTCCAGTGCTTAGTACATTTGTGGAATGCAGTAAAATCCCCGAAAACTGCATTTTTAGGGGTTTTACCGCATGTTCGCCGTTAGTACATCCAAACCCAAGTCTCACAGTTACAACATTCTATATCCTCTTTTTATTGGTATGACACTGATGAAGGGGCAGGGCTGCCGACTGAGTTCTTCACCTTCCTGGTTAAAGACACCTGTGTGGACCAACCATCCATCTCACATTCCACTTACACCTAATGCAAATTACATAGGTTTCACCAATAGGTTACACTAATAAATAGCTGTCAGTTGCACTACTGGTCTACTGGGAAACACTGTAGGTTTGTCTTGGAGAGAGGAGGGGGCCCCGGAAGGGGAATGCACACGGACCCCCCTCCTCTCTTAATATGCCCCGGCCTCCTACACTGACCTAAATCAACATACAACAATATACAGGTTCTACACAAACTGACTAGATCGGAGGTATAATAGCAACTCTAAGTCTGGGTGTGGTGCACTATTCTATTTTACATTACAAAAACATTTAGCGGCGGATTACAGAATATAAACACAAGAGCTAACTGACTAGAAACCTACTGTATGTAAAAGGTGGCCGGAGAGTAACCCTGGATTGCTGTTACAAGGAGTGTGATTGGATTTTTACAAAATCTCACAAAGAAAAGCTAGAAAAATGTGCCTTTTAAATTGTATGAAAGTGGTGTTGTCTGCCATAAAATTATGAAATTCGCCTTGAAACATTGAAAGGTTATAGATAGTATAATGCACAAAACTAGAAATTGATGTATGAAAATGTATGTGCGAGAGAATCATAGACCCCAGAGGAGAGATTTGAAAGATGTCTTTTTTCACCTACACCCTGCACTACATCACTTCACTTCATCCTTGACCACTCCATAATCTGCAATACAACCCTGCCCTCCCTATAACCTGCATTACACTCTTGAACCCTCCATATTCTGCACTATATACCCACGCTACATCTCTGCACTACCACGCAGACACCTTTATACCCTGCACTTTATCACTGGCTCTCTATACCCTGTACTATTACCCCACAATACATCACTACATTACTTCATTAACTCATATACGCACAGCACAACTTCCCAACCCTACATTCCTGACCTTGCTGCACTCTGGTCTAAAGGCTGGTATCCACTAAACAATTCGCTCCATGAGCGATATCGTTTAGTGTGTCCCTGGCAGTGGTGTGCTTAATGTCGTTAACATCACTGACACACTATATACGCTGCACTACATCCCTGACCCTGTTATAGCCTACATTACACTGTACTACCTCACTGCTCTACCTCCCAACAATACACCACTGCGCTACATCTCCCCACAATACATCACTGCACTACACTCCAAACTAGGGGTGTGCACCGGCCACTTTTCGTGTTTTGTGTTTTGGTTTTGGATCTGGATCTTTCTTCGTGTTTTGGATCTGGATTGGTTTTGCCAAAACCACCCTTCCGTGTTTTGGGTTCTGGGTTTTGTGTTTTGGATCTGTATTTTTTTGGAAAAAGCATAAAAACTGCTAAAATCACAGAATTTGTAGGTTTTTCTGCTCCTATGCTATTATTAACCTCAATAACCTTAATTTCCACTCATTTCCAGTCTATTCTGAACACCTCACACCTCACAATAGTGTTTTTATGTCCAAAAGGTTGCACCGAGGTAGCTGGATGACTATGCTAAGCAACACGAGTGGGCGGCACAAACACGTGACCCATCTAGGCGTGATACTGCAGTGGCAGACAGGATGGCAGTTTGAAAAACTAGGCCCCAAACTGTACATAATGCAAAGAAAAAAAAGAGGTGCAAGATGGAACTGTCCTTGGGCCCTCCCACCCACCCTTATGTTGTATAAACAGGACATGCACACTTTAACAAACCAGTCATTTCAGCGCCAGGGTCTGCCACACAACTGTGGCTGAAATTATTGGTTCGTTTGGGCCCCCACAAAACAAGCTGGCAATTAATCTGTCCCTGCACAAACTGGCTCTACGGAGGCAAGATGTCATCCTCATCCTCCTCATCCACCGATTCCTCACCCTCTTCAGTGTGTACATCCTCATCCTCACAAAGTATTAACTCGTCCCCACTTGAACCCACCACCACAGGTCCCTCTGTACGTTCTGGAGGCTGGTCTCCCTGGGAGAGCTGATAATTCATTTTGATGAACATCATCTTCTCCACATTCTGTGGAAGCAACCTCCTACTGACAAGGTTCCCGGCTGCACAAAACACTCTTTCGGAGTACACACTGGAGGGGGGCAACTCAGGTAAAATAGAGCCAGTTTGTACAGGGGCCTCCAAATTGCCTCTTTTTCCTGCCAGTACAGGTATGGACTGTCTGACATGCCTACTTGGATGCAGTCACCGTTGTAATCCTCCACCATTCTGTCAATGGTGACAGTATCATATGCAGTGACAGTAGACATGTCAGAAATTGTTGCCAGGTCCTTCAGTCCAGACCAGATGTCCAAACTTGGTCCTGCCTGCCCTGCATCACCGCCAGCGGGTTGCTTAGGATACCTAAGTTTTTTCCTGGCAGCCCCAGTTGCGGGAGAAAATGAAGAAGGAGCTGTTGACGTGTCACGTTCCGCTTCAGCTGACAGTGTGTTCACCAGCAGGTCTTTGCACCTCTGCAGGCTTGTGTCGGCCGGAAAGAGAGACACCACATAGGCTTTAAACCTAGGATCGAGCACGGTGGCCAAAATGTAGTGGTCTGATTTCAACAGATTGACCACCCTGGAATCCTGGCAAAGCGAATGAAGGGCTTCATCCACAAGTCCCACATGCCGAGCGGAATCGCTCCGTCTTAGCTCCTCCTTCACTTTCTCCAGCTGCTTCTGCAAAAGCCTGATGAGGGGAATGACCTGACTCAAGCTGGCAGTGTCTGAACTGACTTCACGTGTGGCAAGTTCGAAGGGCTGGAGAACCTTGCACAACACGGAAATCATTCTCCACTGCGCTTGAGTCAGGTGCATACCCCCTCCTTTGCCTATGTCATAGGTGGATGTATAGGCTTGAATGGCCTTTTGCTGCTCCTCCATCCTCTGAAGCATATAGAGGGTTGAGTTCCTCCGCGTCACAACCTCTTGCTTCAGGTGATGGCGGGGCAGGTTCAAGAGTGTTTGCTGGCGCTCCAGTCTTAGGCACGCAGTCGCTGAATGGCGAAAGTGGCCAGAAATTTTTCGGGCCACCCAAAGCGTCTCCTGCACGCCCCTGTCGCTTTTCAGAAAATTCTGCACCACCAAGTTTATTGTGTGAGCAAAACATGGCACGTGCTGGAATTTGCCCAGATGTAATGCCCGCACAATATTGGTGTCGTTGTCAGATATCACAAATCCCCAGGAGAGTCTAAGTGGGGTAAGCCACTGGGCGATGATTTCCCTCAGTTTCTCTAAGAGGTTGTCGGCGGTGTGTCTCCTACTGAAACTGGTGATACACAGCGTAGCCTGCCTTGGAACGAGCTGGCGTTTCTGAGATGCTGCGACTGGTGACGCTGCTGCTGTTGCTGCGTAAGGTGATACATCTACCCAGTGGGCTGTCACAGTCATATAGTCCTTAGTCTGCCCTGTTCCACTTGTCCACATGTCCGTGGTTAAGTGGACATTGGGTACAACGGCATTTTTCAGGACACTGAGGACACTTTTTCTGACGTTTCTGTACAGTCTCGCTATCGCCTGCCTAGTGAAGTGGAATCTAGACGGGATTTGGAACCGGGGACACACTACCTCCATCAATTGTCTAAATCCCACTGCACTAATGGTGGATACCGGACGCACGTCTAACACCAACATAGCAGTCAAGGCCTCAGTTATACGTTTTGCTTCAGGATGACTGCTGTCGTACTTCATCCTCCTCGCTAAGGACTGTTGGAGGGTCAATTGTTTAGTAAAAGTAGTGGTGTTCCTACTTCCTCTCTGGGATGATGAACGACTCCCAGCAGTAGCAACAGCAGCAGCGGCAGCAGGAGGCGTAGCAATGCAGGATCCTCCGGAGGAATCCGGGATAGGAGAGTCAGTCATGCCAGTGACATGGCCTGCAGGACTACTTCCGATCCTGACTAAGGAGGAAATTGACGAGGAGGGAGTTGACGGTGTGGTTTGCAGGCGCTTGGATACAACAGGATTTAGGTGTCCCTGGACTGCTTACAGTCTTAGCCAAAGTTTCTGAACTTGACAGTAACTTATTATGAACGCGCTGCAGGTGCCGTATAAGGGAGGATGTTCCTAGGTGGTTAACGTCCCTACCCCTACTTATTCCACCTTTACATAAGGTACATATGGCAAGACAGTTGTTGTCCGGATTTGGATAGAAATATTGCCAGACCAAAGAGGTGGAATGTTTGGTCTTCTACCCAGGCATGACCGTGATGGGCTTTTTCATCCCACGGACAACAACTGTCTCCCCCGGAGCCTGATTTAAACAAACCACATCACCATCAGAATCCTCCTCGCCAACTTCCTCCTCAGCGCCAGCTACACCAGTATCCTCATCCTGTTGTACTTCAACAGTGACATCTTCAATTTGCATATCAGCAAGTGGACTGTGGGTGCTCCTTTCAGCACTTGCAGGGGGCGTGCAAATGGTGGAAAGAGCCACCTCTTCCCGTCCAGTGCTGGGAAGGTCAGGCATCGCAACCACCACCACACTTGGACTCTCCTTGGGGATTTGTGATATCTTCTTAGAAAGCACAGTTCTTCACTGTGCTTTTGCCAGCTTAACTCTTTTGATTTTTTTAGTGGGAGGAGGGCTTCCATCGTCATGTGAAGCTGAACCACTAGTCATGAACATACTAGGGATCGACCTTAGCCGTTCCTTGCCACTCCGTGTCGTAAATGGCATATTGGCAAGTTTACGTTTCTCTTCAGCTGATTTAAATGTTTTTTTCAAGGTCATTTTCCTGAACTTTGTCATTTGGGATTGTATGTGCCCTCTATTATGACATTGGGCATCGGCCTTGGCAGACGACGTTGATGGCATGTTATCGTCTATGTCATGACTAGTGGCAGCAGCTTCAGCACTAGGAGGAAGTGGTTCTTGATCTTTCTCTATTTTATTTTTATCGGAGAAAGTTTGGTCCTCCATTTATGTTATATCGATTTGATATATACGTGCGGCTAAACACAGAAAATATTTTTTATTTTTGCTGGAGAGTAGTGCACTTTGTGGGTTACACCAGCCTTTAAGAAATGAGCCAGCCGGCTCTTTACTTATGGGACACAGGCGCACGCTTGGCGCTGCTCCTTTGTTGATGCACGTGCGGCTACTGCGCACACAATTCACAAACACAGAAAATAATTTTTTTTTTGGTTTGGACTGGAGTGTACTTTGGGGGTTACAGCACCCTTTAACGGTCAAGCCAGCCGGCCCTTTACTTATGACACAGGCGCACGCTTGGCACTACTTTGTTGATGCACGTGTGGCTACTGCGCACACAATTCACAAACACAGAAAATATATATTTTTTTGGTTTGGAGTGTACTTTGGGGGTTACAGCACCCTTTAACGGTCAAGCCAGCCGGCCCTTTACTTATGACACAGGCGCACGCTTGGCACTACTTTGTTGATGCACGTGTGGCTACTGCGCACACAATTCACAAACACAGAAAATATTTTTTTTTTGGTTTGGACTGGAGTGTATTTTGGGGGTTACAGCACCCTTTAACGGTCAAGCCAGCCGGCCCTTTACTTATGACACAGGCGCACGCTTGGCACTACTTTGTTGATGCACGTGCGGCTACTGCGCACACAATTCACAAACACAGAAAATAATTTTTTTTTTGGTTTGGACTGGAGTGTACTTTGGGGGTTACAGCACCCTTTAACGGTCAAGCCAGCCGGCCCTTTACTTATGACACAGGCGCACGCTTGGCACTACTTTGTTGATGCACGTGTGGCTACTGCGCACACAATTCACAAACACAGAAAATATTTTTTTTTTGGTTTGGACTGGAGTGTATTTTGGGGGTTACAGCACCCTTTAACGGTCAAGCCAGCCGGCCCTTTACTTATGACACAGGCGCACGCTTGGCACTACTTTGTTGATGCACGTGCGGCTACTGCGCACACAATTCACAAACACAGAAAATAATTTTTTTTTTTGGTTTGGACTGGAGTGTACTTTGGGGGTTACAGCACCCTTTAACGGTCAAGCCAGCCGGCCCTTTACTTATGACACAGGCGCACGCTTGGCACTACTTTGTTGATGCACGTGCGGCTACTGCGCACACAATTCACAAACACAGAAAATATATAATTTTTTTAGCACTTGGGGGGAGCACCCCTGATGGACAGAGCACCCCCTGGACAACACTACAGCACCCCTTTAGGACTGGGACACTGCACAGGACTTTGGAGTGGACACAGCCCCTATGGAGAACTGACTGCACAACACAGTCCAGCCAGCCCCTATGGACTTTGAAGTAGTGGACACAGCCCCTATTAACAACAGCAGCACAGCACAACACAGCCAGCCCCTATGGACTTTGAAGTAGTGGACAACAGCAGCACAGCGCAGCACAGCACAGCACAACACTACTCTGCACTACACTACACTACACAGCCCAGCCAGCCCTAACTCCCACCCTCCCTCTTCACTGTCCACAGCCGAGTGAGAAAATGGCGCCGACGCGGGTACCTTATATAGGATCCAAAACCCGCGAGAGTCGGAAGGCGGGATGATGACGTTTTGCCTCGATTTCAGATCCGAGTCAGGCGGGAAAAGTCGAGCCTGACTCGGATCTGCCTCGGATCGGGGGGGCTCGGGGGGGTTCGGATTTCAGAAATCCGAACCCGCTCACCCCTACTCCAAACCTAATAATATTACCATATCCCAATGCATCCACAGGCACTTACCTTGTAGGAGCATCTTTCAGTCTCTCTGGTCTTCGCATGAAGAAGTTCTGGGTAGAAGAATAGCGGGAGGCAGTGTAGAAAGAAGGAGGCGGGTCTTTTCCTGGGGATAGGAGGGAGTATTTGGGATGTCCTCACTCCTCACTACAGCACAGCCTATGGGTGGCTGGTCCTGGAGGAGGGACCAGTCATCACATCAGAGCACCAGCAGGGAACTGATTGCACTACAGCCTCATTATTGTTTCCGAAGCTGTCCCTCAGACAGATCTTCTGATTTCCAGACTGTTTGAAAGAATTCCAGATGGCAATCCTAGGTCTGGCTCACCTGCTATGCAGACTTTAATGAGGATACACCTTATGAAAGGTCACAGTCATCCATATAATCCCACTAGGCAGCAACTAACAGTGTACAAACCAGACAACAATGAGATGAAACACAGATGTAGGTGGGGTTATTCCAGAGATAGGGGAAAGCAATACAGGTTCGGAGTTCAGAGTACAAACCAAAGGTCAAGCTCATGAACAAATAGATATATGTTAGAAGCAGGTTGGATCATTAAACGGTAGTCACAACAGCAGTAATACAACAGGCAAAGAGTTAGGAATTAGTCAGGCCATTAACAAGTAGCCAGTAAAGCAATAGCAGCACAAGTAGTAATTATACCTGTTACTCAGATACAGTAGTGTGAACTGAGCCAACTACATCAACCCCTTCACTGCTAAGAATAAGTGAAGCTCACCCAAAGCACCACAAGGGACTGTACTCGGTGTTGTCTGCATAAATTGTCATGACTCTGATGAAAACCTTACACAATATGTTTCACAATGAACATTTTTTTGAGTCTTCTCAACTGCTCTGAACATTCTTCTCCTGCGGTCCTCTGCGAAGCGTGGAGATGGAAAGCAGGTTGAATACTTCATCTGCGCTTGCTCCGCCCCTTTATTGACCATCAGTCATTGCATCAGCTATGTAGTGAGCTGCTGGACACAGATTAATAAAGTTTTTTCCTCAATTTCACCCAAAATAATAATTGAAGGCTAAAGATAATGTTAATCTATCATATATAGGGGTCTATTCAAGTAGACCTGTGCTGGGGAATTGTTACTTATCACTAAAGATCGCATCCGTTCGATGCGATCTATAACTTAGATAAGGAGAATTACACCTATCCAGCGATGAGATCCGGTATCCAGGGGTCCAGCGATGCAATCTTCTCCTCCGGTTCTCTGATTGCGGTTCAGCTGACCCCTTTCTGCACATGCGCCGGCTACTGCTGCTGCAGCTTGGGAGACAGTGCGAGGTGGGGAGGAGTGGGCGGGCAGTGGGCACTGTGAAAGGGGGAGCGGGCAGTGGGAGTGGAGAGATGAGCGGTTCGGCTTTACCACTCATCTCTAGTTAAGAGGTGGTGACCGAGAATATGCATATGTCGGGTCACACCTGACATAGCGGCAGCAGCGGGGGCAGTGGCGTATCTAGGGGGGGTCGAGCAGGGCACATGCCCTGGCGACACTGGGTTTTTTTTTGTGGGGGGTCGCCGCCGGCCACAGTTCAGGACACTGGTCAGTGTAGGGGGGACCATTACTGGGGGCACTGTATTGGAGGGACTACTACTGGGGGCACTTCATAGGGGAGACCACTACTAGGGGCACTGCATAGGGGGGACTACTACTGGGGGCTCTATATAAGAGGCACTAATGGGGGCAGTGCATAGGGGGGACCACTACTGGGGGCATTGCACAGGGGGGACCACTTCTGGGGGCACTGCATAGGGGAGACTACTACTGGGGGCACTGCATAGGGGAGACTACTACTGGGGGTTCTGCAAAGGGGGGACTACTGAGGACACTGCATAGGGGGGACTACCACTGGGGGGAACTGTATAAGGGGCACTGCATAGGGAGGACCACTACTGGGAGCACTGTATATGTGGCACTACTGGGAGCACTGCATAGGGAGGACCACTACTAGCGGCACTTTATTAGGGGCATTACTGGGGGCACTGTATAAGTGGCACTACTGGGGGCACTGTATAAGGGCAAATTACTGGGGGCACTGTATAAGGGTGCACTACTGGGGGCACTGTATAAGGGTGCACTACTGGGGGCACTGTATAAGGGTGCACTACTGGGGGCACTGTATAGGGGACACTACTACAGGGGGCACTGCTACTGGGGACATTGCATAAGGGGCACTACTACAGTGGGCATTGCAAGAGGGGCACTACTACTTGGAGCATTAAGGTACTTATGGAATGGAAAGGAATATTCACAGAGTGACGAAAAACTGTAGTGTGTCATGTTGACATGCCCCCATTTTCCAGTGGCCACGTCCTTTGTGGCACATGACCACGCTCACTTTTTCGGCGCACACATACTTGGGGGTGGAGGAGGTGGTCCGTTTTTTTATTTGCCCTGGGCTCCAAATACCCTAGTTGCGCCACTGAGCGGGGGTACCCTACCAGTTAATAGGTGGTGACCCGGCATATGCATATGTCGGGTCACCTTACTACAGCAGCGGTGAGGGTAGGGCAGAAGGAGGGGGCACTGTGGCAACAGGCAGCCAGAAGGAGCCTTGGGCTCCTCTGTTTGGCTGCTGTAGCAGCAGGGGGCGGGGAGAGCAGGGAGAAGGCAGGGAGACAGCTGTCTTCACTGCTTTTCTCCACTCAGGAGGCTCTTTAACGCCGTCCTGAGATGACAAATTATTTTGCAGAAGCGAAACAGAAAGATGAGCTTTCCGTGCTTCTATGAATTGCTCTCCCCATACTAATGCAAACCTACCAACATTCGGAGTCCCAGAGTCGGGACCTCCACGCCCCGAAGGTGCGTGCACCCAAAAAGGGGCATGGCCTGACCGTAAAGGGGGCGTGGTCTGATTACATGACCCCGTTTACATCACTAATGGGGCGTGCCCAGCATCTCCTAGATGCTGGGCTGCCTCCGGGCTTCCCCCCATACTGTGAATAGATGCTGTGCGCATGCGCACAGCATCTATTTTCGCTCTGTATACCCGCTGCTCTGCTATGCAGAGCAGCAGTGTGTGCGTCCCCCAACTTCCCCCCCCCCCACCACGGGACACTGCGGCCCGCAGGTGGGACAGCGGGACAGTCCCAGAAAAACAGGACTGTCCCGCTGAATGCGGGACAGTTGGGAGGTATGCTAATGTATGGGGAAGTGATCCAGCCAGAGAGCTGGGGCACCACTGGAGAAATCTGATATTTTTCAACGGTAACCTCCTTCTATGAATAGGAGAAAGCAGTGAAAAGCCCTTTTATCACTGATAAAGGGCTTTTCACTGCTACATGAAAAGACCTCACATTTATATACAAAAATTAGATTACATTATTAATTTTTTTAATAATGTAATCTCATTTTTTTATATAAATATATATGATAGATTAACATTATCTATAGCCTTCAATTATTATTTTTGGCAAAAACTCTATTAATCTGTGTCCAGAAGTAATGATCTTCTCCACGGTAACCTGCACTGTGATAAGCACAAAGCAATGTCCCTGTTTACCGCAAAATGGGGCTTTTCTCTGCTCTATGAATAGAGGGCCTGATTCAGAGCCGGATGCTCTAACAGAGCACTCGCTCTGAATCAGGGCCGGCCCTTTGTTTTTTTTGAGCGGCCTCCTGGCCGCTCGAATAGCTGTGGGTGACCACCCACAGCTATAGCAAGCGGCCATGATGATGGTCGCAATGGTCAAGACCATCGCGACCATCGGGCTTGCAATGAGACCCTTGTGATAGGGTCTCTTTGCCGCAAGCCCAGGAGTGCTTTCGGCTCTAACAGAGCCGAAAGCACTCCCACTGACATCACTTGTGACGTCAGTGGGGCCGGCCCCAGACGGTAGGCGTTCCCATGGGAACGCCTCCGTCTGGGCAGCCACGCCCCTGGCCCGCCCACCAAAGGCGGCGTGCTGTCACTCACCATCGTGCTGTCACTCACCATTGCTGTCACGCACTGGGCCACCATCGACCCGCTTGCGAGCTCTCGCGAGCGGGTCGATGGTGGCCCAGAGCCCTTAGAGAGGAGAGCTCAGCTATAGTTCACTACTATTTAATTCTCCTCTCCAGGATGCAAATGACCATTTGGCTCGGGCTGGGCTTTTTACATCTGAGATTTGCATCATTTTAGCCCCGCCCCTCCCTTTGGAGCCTCAGTTGCTGGTATTATCTCCCAACCTGCCCAATACACTAGGAAGTGGGCCTGGCAAGCCTCTGGGCCTGATTCAGAGCCGGACGCTCTGATTCAGAGCCGGCCCTCTTGGTTTTTAGAGCGGCCTCCTGGCCGCTCGCATAGCTGTAGGTCACCACCCACAGCTATACCGAGTGGCCAGGAAGATGGTCGCAATGGTCAAGACCATCGGGCTTGCAACAAGACCCTTGTGATAGGGTCTCGTTGCCGCAAGCCCTAGAGTGCTTTCGGCTCTATCAGAGCCGAAAGCACTCCCACTGACATCACTTGTGATGTCAGCGGGGCCAGCCCCAGACGGTAGGCCTCCGTCTGGCCAGCCACGCCCCCGGGCCGCCCACCAAAGAGGGCGTGCTGTCACTCAACATCGACAGCACGCCCCCTTTGGTACGAGACCCAGAGCGGCGGTTTGCCCGTCGCTATCCGGGTCTCACGCATGCCCTCAGGCCCTCTGTTCCTTGCCCCAGGACGTTAGGACCCCACGCAGCTCTCAGGTCTGACCAGTGACGTGCGATACTATGCAATTATTATTTTTGGTAAAAACTCTATTAATCTGTGTCCAGCATCTCACTATATAGTTGCTGTAATGGCTAATTGTCTATAAAGGCGGTTGAGCAAGTGCCGGGTGCCGGGCAGAGAGCAGGGACATATTCAACTTCCATGCCCGTTTCGTCACGATGTTCAGACTACGCCATCCTGAACACACAGGAGAAGTGGAAAGCTGAGCTTTTCATACTTTAATGAATCGCACTCACCTAGGGCTGCCAAGAGCCAGGCGTGAAGGGGGCGTGGCCTAATTGCGGGAGGGGTGTCCACGCTCGGTTAACAAAAAATATTTGTTGCAGTGCCACAAAGCGGTCCTGCGCGCAGCGTGTGCTGGGCTGCTCAGCTGACAGGGTGGAGGGGGGTGGCATCGGACCCAGGCCCCCGCCAGGCCCCTCTAGCAAGCCCGGGCCTGGGTAATTAGTATCGGCTCCCCCCCCATCTTGGCACCCCTGCACTCACCATACTACAGCATGGTGATGTGATTCAGCCACGGAGCAGGTGTGTCGCTGGAGAAGTAATGAACTTCTCCACGGTAACCTGCACTGTGAATAGCACAAAGCAATGTCTCTGTTTACTGCAAAACAGGGCTTTTCTCTGCTCTATGAATAGAGCCCTTAGAGAGGAGAGCTCTGCTATAGTCAGGGGTGTAGCGTGTGGCCATGGCACCCAGAGCATGTGTGCTCTACCGCGCCCCCCCCAACTGTGCCAGGTAAGTAGCATGTCCAGCATGTACCCCCTCACAAAGCTCTTCCCTCCTCACACATATACCCCCCCCACACACACAGCTCTTCCCCTTTACTCAGCTCTCCTCCCCTCAAACACACACAACGCTCCCCCCTCACTCAGACACCCCTCCCCCACAGCTCTCCTTCTCACTCAGCTCACCTCACTCCGCCTCCCCCACACACATAGTGCTCCCCCTCACTAAGACACCCCTCCCCCACAGCTCCCCCCCTCACCTCCTCTTACACAGCCCTCCCCCCTCACTCAGCCACCCCCTCACACACACAGCTTTCTCCACTCACTCAGCCATCCCCTCACACACACAACTTTCCCCACTCACTCAGCCACCCCCTCACACACACAGCTTTCCCCACTCACTCAGCCATCCCCTCTCACACACAGCTTTCTCCACTCACTCAGCCATCCCCTCACACACACAGCTTTCCCCACTCACTCAGCCATCCCCTCACACACACAGCTTTCCCCACTCACTCAGCCATCCCCTCACACACACAGCTTTCCCCACTCACTCAGCCATCCCCTCACACATGCAGCTTTCCCCACTCACTCAGCCATCCCCTCACACACGCAGCTTTCCCCACTCACTCAGCCATCCCTTCACACACACAACTTTCCCCACTCACTCAGCCATCCCCTCACACACACAACTTTCCCCACTCACTCAGCCACCCCCTCACACACACAGCTTTCCCCACTCACTCAGCCATCCCCTCACACACAGCTTTCCCCACTCACTCAGCCATCCCCTCACACACACAGCTTTCCCCACTCACTCAGCCATCCCCTCACACACACAGCTTTCTCCACTCACTCAGCCATCCCCTCACACACAGCTTTCTCCACTCACTCAGCCATCCCCTCACACACACAGCTTTCTCCACTCACTCAGCCATCCCCTCACACACACAACTTCCTCCACTCACACACACAGCTTTCCCCACTCACTCAGCCATCCCTCACACACAGCTTTCCCCACTCACTCAGCCATCCCCTCACACACACAGCTTTCTCCACTCACTCAGCCATCCCCTCACACACACAGCTTTCTCCACTCACTCAGCCATCCCCTCACACACACAACTTTCCCCACTCACTCAGCCATCCCCTCACACACACAACTTTCCCCACTCACTCAGCCATCCCCTCACACACACAACTTTCCCCACTCACTCAGCCATCCCCTCACACACACAGCTTTCTCCACTCACTCAGCCATCCCCTCACACACACAACTTTCCCCACTCACTCAGCCATCCCCTCACACACACAGCTTTCCCCACTCACTCAGCCATCCCCTCACACACACAGCTTTCTCCACTCACTCAGCCATCCCCTCACACACACAGCTTTCTCCACTCACTCAGCCATCCCCTCACACACACAACTTTCCCCACTCACACACACAGCTTTCCCCACTCACTCAGCCATCCCCTCACACACACAGCTTTCTCCACTCACTCAGCCATCCCCTCACACACACAACTTTCCCCAGTCACTCAGCCATCCCCTCACACACACAACTTTCCCCACTCACTCAGCCATCCCCTCACACACACAACTTTCCCCACTCACTCAGCCATCCCCTCACACACACAGCTTTCTCCACTCACTCAGCCATCCCCTCACACACACAACTTTCCCCACTCACTCAGCCATCCCCTCACACACACAGCTTTCCCCACTCACTCAGCCATCCCCTCACACACACAGCTTTCTCCACTCACTCAGCCATCCCCTCACACACACAGCTTTCCCCACTCACTCAGCCATCCCCTCACACACACAGCTTTCCCCACTCACTCAGCCATCCCCTCACACACACAGCTTTCTCCACTCACTCAGCCATCCCCTCACATGCACAGCTTTCTCCACTCACTCAGCCACCCCCTCACACGCACAGCTTTCTCCACTCACTCAGCCACCCCCTCACACACACAGCTTTCCCCACTCACTCAGCCATCCCCTCACACACACAGCTTTCCCCACTCACTCAGCTATCCCCTCACACACACAATTTTCCCCACTCACTCAGCCATCCCCTCACACACACAGCTTTCTCCACTCATTCAGCTATCCCCTCACACACATAGCTTTCCCCACTCACTCAGCCATCCCCTCACACACACAGCTTTCCCCACTCACTCAGCTATCCCCTCACACACACAGATTTCCCCACTCTCAGCCATCCCCTCACACACACAGCTTTCCCCACTCACTCAGCTATCCCCTCACACACACAATTTTCCCCACTCACTCAGCCATCCCCTCACACACACAGCTTTCTCCACTCACTCAGCTATCCCCTCACACACACAGCTTTCCCCACTCACTCAGCTATCCCCTCACACACACAGATTTCCCCACTCTCAGCCATCCCCTCACACACACAGCTTTCTCCACTCACTCAGCCACCCCCTCACACAACTTTCCCCACTCACTGAGATCCCTCCACACAGCTCTCTCTCCCTCCTCATTCAGATCCCCGTCCTTCACACACACAGATCCCCCCCTCTCAAAGATTTCCCCTCCTCACACACTCATACACATACAGCTCTTCCCATTACCATTGCTTCCATCCCCTCCCTTCATACACACAGTAGCCCACCTTACTCAGATCTCCTCCCCCTTCTCGCTGTTGCAGAGTGCCGGGGATCAGCCATCAGATGGGGTGGAACACCTGCTCCTAAGCAGAGCCTGCTCAGCAGCAGGTGATCCACCCCTGTCTGTTGGCTGATCTCCGATGCCTTGGATGGAGCAGCCGCCTGGAGCACCCTCGCTACTCCCTTGGCTATAGTTCCCTACTGTCACGGCCAGGGTATTTCAGCATGGCGCTAGGCGAGTGTTACCTGTGAGGTCATTGTGGCGCGGGCTGTCTGGTGGCGGAGCTGGTGTCTGGCGGGGGGCTTTGGCTGCGCGCGTTGTCGTGCGGGCCTGTTGTCACTCTGCGCTGGTAAGGCCTGGCGGCGTCTCCGTTCCATTTGGCATGGGCGCCGCCATCTTGCCTTCTGGCCATGTGATGCGGCTGGCCAATCCTGGTGAGTCACATGTTCCCTCCGGCCAGTAACAGCATGGCATGGGGTATTTAGGAAGGGTCAGTGTCTTCCTTCTTTGCCAGTGCAACGTGTATCTCAGCCTAGCTGAGAGGGAGTTCTCTGTGCTTTCCTGTTCCTTTGAATTCGCTGTCTGCCAGTCTGCCTGTCAGCTCCTAGCTCCCACTGGACTACCCCGCTTCCTCCATCACCCTTGCCTATACCTGAGTGCCTGAGCCTGCTGACATCCTGCGCTTCAGTTCACTACCTGCAAACCTGGCTTGTTTATTTTCAGTTCACTATCTGCAAACCTGGCTTGATTATTTTCAGTTTCACTACCTGCACACCTGGACAGCTCTAATTGTTTCTACTTGGACATTAACCCTTTTGCTCCCACCACAGAACTCTTGTGCACATTTATATATTCCTGGACTTTTATTTACTGCCACATTATATGTCTACTCAAGCACTTATTAAAGATCCTAGTTTTATTTTCAAATCTGCTTCTGTGATCGCTCCTGCTACCACATCGGGTCCACAAACAACCCAGAACATCACACCTACTTTTTAATTCTCCTCTCCGGGATGCAAATGACCACTTTGGGGTTAAGCTTTTTACATCTGAGGAGATTTGCGTCATTTTAGCCACGCCCCTCCCTTTGGAGCCTTGTTGTTATTATCTCCCCATCCTGTCCATTTCACTAGGAAGTGGGCCTGGCAAGCCTTTGTTCCTTGCCCCAGAGCCGGTGGACATTAGGACCTGGTGCGGCTCTCTGCGGTCTGACCTGTGATGTGCTATACTATGCATCCACGGCTATACTGCGCGTCATTCTCCTTCACGCTGTGTAAAGCAACAAGACTCCCAAATTCTTCTGTGTCAGCACCGCTTAGCATAGGAAGCACTGGCACTATTATATTCTACAAGTACTACCAATGTATACTGCACCTGGTGCACTACAATGTCCAGCAGACCCCATATACTCTCCATGCTGCAATTGGCTATATTTCTACAGCCTATGCCTACTAATTAACCCTTTATCATACACTACCTGTTTCTACTTGGTTAATAAACAGACTCCATGGTTAAGCCAATCTGCTGTGTGGATTCACCTTTATATGCACACCTGCTGCGCACCTACCGCACTCAGGACCTGATTCAGCATGGATAGCAATTGCAAAGCTGCACACATGACGGAGGTACTACGGCAAAGGGTGCGATGACGGAGGTACTACGGCAAAGGGTGCGATGACGGAGGTACTACGGCAAAAGGTGCGATGACGGAGGTACTACTGCAAAGGGTGCGATGACGGAGGTACTACTGCACAGGGTGAGATGACGGAGGTACTACTGCACAGGGTGGGATGATGGAGGTACTACTGCACAGGGTGCGATGACGGAGGTACTACTGCACAGGGTGGGATGATGGAGGTACTACTGCACAGGGTGAGATGACGGAGGTACTACTGCAAAGGGTGAGATGACGGAGGTACTACTGCAAAGGAAGCGATGACGGAGGTACTACTGCAAAGGATGGGATGACGGAGGTACTACTGCAAAGGGTGGGATGACTGAGGTACTACTGCAAAGGGTGGGATGACGGAGGTACTACTGCAAAGGGTGGGATGACGGAGGTACTACTGCAAAGGGTGGGATGACGGGTTTTGTGCTGTGTATCAAAACATATCATAGAGAAAACGTTTTCCTAGTACCTTTTTGTTAAATAAGTTTCGTGTCAGATTTAAATAATTTTAAAGCTTGTAAAATGAAATTTTTTGCGCTATATTGGGTTCCCAAATACATGTAAAAAATATGAATATTTGTTAATAAATTGCGTTTAATAAGTTTTAAGATGCTCTTAACCTAGTTCAATCACTAAAAAAATTGATCATTTCTACTAAAGTTTTTAAAAAATATATTATTCCGGTTAAGGGTTTAATAGAAGGGATTATAACTTAGCCGTCCACCAAAATATTCATATTCTAGCTATATGCTATCTCTGGAATTTCTATGTACAGTAATTACATGATACATGCTATTAACATGCTGCTCTATTAAAACCTATAAATCACTTTGTCCTACAAATAGGGCAGGTGCTTGCATAGTAATAATTGCACTGCAGCATACTTCTCCACATTTATGTCCTGTAATCGGGTCTATATGGGTTATTCAGAGCACCTACAACCATCCTGAGTCTGCCTATACTGTGGGTAGGTACCTGCTGGGTCCACTACACCCTGCATTACATGCACCTCTGTAAGTTGCCAGACATCTCCGGTGATTACGGTAACACGTCAGGCGCACGAAGACCCAAACACATACGGCAGGCACCAATGAAGCTCTGAGTCTGGTTAGTGAGGCGTACTGGGAGGAATACGGTAACAGCTGAAGCGGTGTCAGAGCAGGGAAGCCTCCGCTGTCCCGCCCCCAGTGTTGCTGGCCGCTGCCACTGCTGCTATGCAATCCCGGGGCCGCTCTGTGGTGCACGCCGGGGGTGAGGAGGGGCGCAGCCCTGGTGGAGGAAGCAGCAGCAGCTAGGGGCTGTATCCGCTGAGGACGGCAAGGTGCAGACACACCAGCCCGGGCTAGAGCAGCACCCCCCCAACACACACACGGCGAGAGGCCCCTGCACGGACCCGGAAGCACAACAGTCAGTGGCGGCCGTTAGTGCTGCTGTATGCGGGCGCCGGAGATGGGGGATCAGCACACGCAGGACGTGCCCTCCGCTAGCAGCGAGGAGGAGGATGAGGACGAGGAGGAGGACGGGGGCAAGCACAGGGGGGCGCTACAGCCGAGTCCCCAGTGTCTGCAGGGTGTTACCCGGGTGCCCGACTCGCAGAGCCTTGGCAGTTCGGAGCAGCTTCCTGAGGAGCCCGCAGACACTGCGGAGAGTAAGGAGGCGCAGGAGTCCGTGCCCCGGGTGCCCGTACCCGCAGACAGGGCCATAGAGACCGAGGAGTCGGGACCCTGGAGGTACAGCAGGGAGATGATGGGCAGCTCTGCGGGGCAGAAGCCCAAGAAGAGGTGCAGTGTGCTGTGCACCGTGTACTGCGTGGAGAGCGAGCTGACGGGTGAGCTGCCCCCCGTGTACCCAGCGGAGCGGCGCAGGATGTCTGACACCAGCTCCCAGTGGGGGACAGGCGAGCTCCCTCTCAGCCCGGCCAGTCTGGAGCTGTCCCCTTTCCTGATCAGCAGCCTGGGCGATGGCAGCCATAAGGTGGTGATGAGCTGCCGGGTGTGCTTGGAGAACAAGTCCCTCAAACCCCTTGTGTGCTGCAGGAAGGCGGTGTGCGAGGAGTGCCTGAAGCGGTACCTCAGCTCCCAGGTACGGGTCAGCTTCCCCATATTTATAGTCCTATTATATAGTAATAGTGCGCAGTAACCGCAGCAGTGTGCTGTGCCCAAGTATTGTACTTCTATTCTACATGGTGTTATGGAGCCTGTGTACAAGTTGGCTCCTTTCTGTTGTGTTTTTATATTTGTTGTCAATCAACCCAAATAGTTCTGCAATGTCACTGCAAGGGCATTTGCTAGTCGTAAGAAAAATTTAATTATACCGAAATGTCTTTCTAGGTTGTAAATTAGAACAGAGCGATCAACTTAACTGTGATTATTATTGTGATAGAGAACGAAATTTACTGTTAGCTGTGTAAAGTAATAATTGATTGTTTCAAGTCAATAAGGTGGTCCTTCCTAGTCACACAGATCTTTTGAAAGAAGTTTTAAATGCTGTACACATCCTTGGGGTGGCTTGTATCATGCTACATTGAGAGTTCTGACATTGCAGAGTTTCAGTACCTGGACTTTCCAGTCCATTAACAAGAGTTAAAACTAGTTACAAAACTACAAACTCCTACATATTGTTGTGCATATAAAACTCACCCCCCTCATTTGGGGACAGGGTCACTTCCTGTGTGTCTGGCTGCTTTATCTTAAGTCAGCTAAAAGAAAACAACCTGTCCAAGGCACACAGCAGGGTCTGAGATAAGGGTAGAGCGGATGTGGGCATTTGTTTTTCTCTCAGCCAAAGTGTGTGTTCAAACTGGGCTTGCAGCTAGAAAATCTTGGTTCCTACAACTGTCAGTAAACTATTTTTTTTTTCTGGTAGGAGTAGACACTCATCCTGCTTCATTGAGGTATGATGGATGGAAACAAAACTTATCTAGATTCTCAATGGGCTCATTGTACTCTAAATTATGGTTATATTTGGTAAAATGGGATAATTCAGTTCTATGCAAATAGGTGTGCAGGAATATCTGTGATGTTTGGTTACCATTATGTGTGCATCTGCACATCTTGATACAATTACTTTTGAACTAAGTGGTGAGTTTAGTTTTATCTAGAGTAAAAAGCACAACATTGTATAGTAAATAATACTCTGGTTTGATATTACTTTGAGGCAGGCCAGACAGATGTTGATTGACATGGTAAACACTGCTGGAACTGCATTTTGTTGTGCAGTTTTCTTTGTACAGAGCAGAGTTGATAAAAGGTCATCACTATATAGACCAGTGGTGCTCAACCACAGTTCTCAAGAGGATACAGTCAGTTTGCTGGCAATCAGGATGACCCGGGACTAAACATAGGCATCGCAATGCCAGTTTAGACACTGACGCTGGAATCCGACACCCGCCATCCCGTTCGTAAGTATAGCGGGGCGCCTTCGCTGTTAGCCGAGTGTGGGGGGGGGTTAGGTTTAGGCACTAACGGGGAGGGTTAGGGTGCAAGAAGGGAGGGTTGGGGTGAGAAGAGGGGAGGATTGACATACTTACCTGACCCCTGTTAGGATACAGAGCATCAGTATGTTGCTGTCGACATTTTGATAGAAGGCATCCTGACTGCCGGTATTTCATACCGATTCCTTCTCAAGTACCCCCAACAGGTCATGTTTTCTTGATTTGTTTAATCATGCACAGGTCAGTTATTATCCCACCTGTTAACACAGACAGAAATCCTGAAAACATTACCTGTTGGGCATGCAGGTACTTGAGAACTTGAGTTGAGAACCACTGATATAGACATATCACATCTACAAGGGGGTTCAAGGTGTACTTTTGACTGTACTTTGGTTCTGTTGGGCAAATAGTAGTGCAGGGATGGATGGATTTGTGGAAAACGGATGTAGGTATCTTAAAGGTATTGGTATACATTAACACTGCTGGCCAATTTGTCAGTAAAATATATTTATGCCAATTATAGTCTGTAATTACTGGTTATCATTGTATAGTAGTATACACCAATATGAGTAGATCACTGATACATATTATTTGCTCAGTTCTCAAATTTGCACTTATTACAAAATTGCTTGGCCTTCAATATGCCCTAGGTTATAAAGGGATTCTCCTATTATAATTAATTTTGTATATAATTCATATTTGGGGAAGTTAGCCAATGAAGTAAAGTTCTAACCCAAGCATTGCCCATCTTTATAATATTTTTTTTTCTCCTTGTGGAGTTCCATTCAACATATTGATTTTACAGTATTTGCAATGAAATGCAATTAAGACCACAGCCTGATCACAAGTGATTTAGGCAATAAGCAGTGAGCTGGTACTGACTGAGGTGTTTTGTCTCCAGCTCTATTACAAGCGATGTAAACTTAAGCTCTGTGGTAGTTCATATTTGTATTTACTACTTGTATTGTTTCTATTGTGTTAGATTACTGTGGTAACACATGGGGGTCAATCCAATTAGCTATGAGGGGTGCGAGCTGCTGTTGCAATGGCGTTCAAACTTTGCCGATGACACTGCATCTCGTGGCCCTCTCTCAGCCCGAATTCACAACAAATTTGCACGTAGTTCTATGCAAATTCAGGCTGACACCAGGCTGCCGTTTAGTGTCGCTGCGGTGACTCGAACCCGTGAGTACATTGCGGCTAATTGCATTGACCCCTTACAACTGAACTTTCACATTTATAATTATTGTTTATAAAACATGTTCGTAGTATGCTGAACTGTACATTGAGGGAATCCTAATACAAACAAATGACATGAAACAGAAGGTATAAATTACCCTGCCCAGATGAGGTTTGGGGAATTTCTGATACTTAAGGAAGCAGAATAGCAATAATAACAATCACAAGTACTGATCAACTGTACAGTCTTTAAAGTGCTTCTGTAAATAGGTATACATGTGCATGGTTTTGTACAGAACAGGTCACCTTTTTATTTCTCATAGACGTAAAGCATGAGGTGACCAAGAAGCATGTGCTTTCATGTGGGTTATTTCTACTTCTGTGCATGACCATGCTTTGTTCCTGTTATGGAAGGCTACAAGCAAGTTTAACTGCCTAAACCTGTCATTGTGATGCTAAAATGCCCATCCTCAATCATGGGTGTATCACAGAGAAAAACCTGTTTTCTTAGCGTAAGCTTTTTTTTTTCTTCAGAGCATACTTACATTGTTTTGAGTATGGTGCGAGCAAATCTGTGGTAAATGACATACAGTAGCTGCTTTCAGAGCAGTGTATTGATGGGGGATAAAGGTTAACAGAATTATTTTGTACGGAAACAGGGTGAAAGACAAAACTGTACATTTCACACTTTAACACTCCTTCATTTATAAAGTTTCAACATGTTGCATATTACAATAATCATACTGAGATGATGTGTTAAATTGGTACCCAGTAATACTTTTTACATGTTTTATACATTAACCATGGAGATGGGAGGTGCAAATGTTACCAGGATTAATACCCTTTTGTTATCTTGAATGCTTTTTCCAGTGGGGGAACTATTAAGGGAGGAGGGGCCCGGGTGCAACAATATGCTTTGGTCCGCCCTGGGCATCTACACCCTACACCCATGCCGGTAGTATGGGTTGAATTAAAATGGGGCTCATTGCCCAGAGGAAGGCGATATGATGGAGGTACCAGAGTGGCCTGGGAAAATGCCAGAATTGTGTGGCTGGCTCAGCTGTGAGATGACTGGCAGACAGACAGGTGCAGTCAGTTACAACCTGTGACCGTCACCGTATGACTAAACATAATTTACTTACAGCTTGGGCCAGGGCATTGGCCCATGTCAGAACTGCTTGGCTGGCTCTGCTCAGGGTGTGAGATGGCTGGTCCTCCTATCTGCCCTGCCAGGGTTTTTGTGCCAGGAACTGTAACAAGATTGTGACCTCATCTCCGTGGGCAAGAGCAGGGCTGTCTTTCCCTCAGAACCCTGTCCCGACTCCTAGTCACTCACAAGGCAGGGAGGAGAAGCCAGGGATGGCTGCATCCTCTTTGTCATGACCCATGGAGCGGCGGCATACTAGTGAGTCTAGTGCTCATTCTAGCACCCCGCACCTGTCACAAAATGAAATAAAAAAAAATGCTCGCCTGTCCGGGGATCTCGGGTATCTCCGGCACCCGGGGGCCTCCCCTCCATCTTGTTACCAGGAAGGGGGCTGCTGGGTGGCGCAAGGGCTTCTGGGATATGTAGTTCTCCCAGCACTGACTACAGGGGAGAATACACTCACACGGGAGAGGGGGGGGTTACTCTCACACAAACTCATGCGCGAACACACTCACACTCACACTCTGACTGTCACATACTGTCATATACTCACCCTGCTGCAGAAGATCCGGCCTCCCAACATTGGATGCAGAAGACACCGCTTTGGAAGGTGAGTAATTAAGGACTAATTAAGCTAATTGGAAACTTATGATTAGTCCTCAAGGGGGGTGCCGCTGGGGTCCAAGAGCAAGTCCCACTGATTTTTCCTAAAATTACCGATTTTAGGTCAAAATCAGACTTGCTCTGGAGGTGCGAGAAAAAAGTCGCAGTGATTTCTATAGAAATCCCAGCATCCCATTTTCAGCCCCCTAATTGAATAGCAAAACTCAGCGGCTGCGGGGTTTTGCTATTCAATTAGGGGACTGAACATTCTTAATTTTCCTGCCCGCAATTGGATGACTCAGATTTCACAGCCCTGCTACAATGGGCTCTATCCAATTCAACGCGAATTGAATAGCGCCGGGAATGAGCTCCCGAAGCTATTCAATTCAGCGTGCTGCTAAGCCCGACTAAGGATTTCTTCTGACAAAACTACAAACGCGATGCTGTTTTCTGCCTTTAGCGCGATGGAAACAGTATCGCGCTGGGAAGCTTAGTTGGAGAATGCTGTTCTCGCGACTAAACACGCTGTTTAAGGCGTGAGTGGCAGAGACTGGGAATTGCCCGACCTAACCGCGCAGAATTGAATAGCTCTGTAAACTCCTTCCCGGCGCTATTCAGTTCGCATTGAATTGTGCCCAATGTGTAACAAGCTTCTAGTTTAGGGGTTTTCTGGGAATCCTGAACCCCAGACTCCAGCAAAGTAAGCTTTGAGACTGACCTGTAGTTAGGATATTCTTTTAATATCCTAAGCTAGAAGAGCTTTCCACTGTTGCTTGGTATAGTTGGTGTGGTGGGAGCATTTTTTTAAATAAATCACCAGATATATCACTCTTAAAGTGTTCTGCAGTGTTATGCGGCATTTTCTCTGCTAGCAGCTTTTGTGGAAACTTTGCATCTGGTTTAAGGTTACTTAATTTGGCAAAAGTCAGACCTCCTGTGACGAGACCAAGTCCCATGTATATTTTCTTTCTCTTAAGAACACATTCTTTGTCACTCCATCCCCCAGTGGTTACAACTAGTAACCATAACAACTTAAAAGATGACAATCTATTGCTGAATTGGTCTGCAAGCAGTGCAAATGATAGCGTTGACAATAACAAATATATTCTTTGAGTATAACTTATGTAGAGCATTTCTGAAAACTGATGCAAAAGAAAATGTGATGTAACCCATAGCTACTGTATAATTCTCTACCTCCCCCCCCCCACAATTCATTCCAACCTACACTGATAAATGAGCATCTAGCAGCAATAAGCTGCCCACCCCCAATTTAGAATGTGGTCGCTTCTGGAATCGCCAACGTTACATTTTACACCAGTTGTCATAAAAGTCCCTTAACATGTACAAACATATTCAGTTAATCTTGATTGTTTAACAAAAGTCCAATGTCCGCTTGTCTGTGCCCATTAGAGACATCACAAAACAACAAGGAAAGCTTTACACTATTTTCATATGTCTGCAGGTCTCTAGTGCATAAAGCAAGATAGGCTTTATGTATGTAAATTTAGCAGCATGGATGTGAATTGATATGTCTTCATTTACTCACGCGTGACTAATGGGTGATATCTGGCATGCAATTCTGCAGTACCATTGTACACCAAGACTTTTATTTTAGTTCTTTTATTACGCTATTGTGTTATGCCGTTAGCTAGGTTGTATATTTTTTGTTACACAAGTGCAGCCACAGGTGGTGGTAGTGTTTGCTGTTGTTGTAACAATTCTTGTTTAATATTTGGGGTTTTTAATCTGATTTCCTGAGGAACTTTGTTAAGTAAAATTGTGGCGAGTACTGTACTTTGTAGCAGGGATGAAGACTAGAATTAATTTGTTAATTTCTGTACCTAGAAATAGCTAAATTTGGATCTTGCATAAGTCTCAACCTTTCCTTCATTGTGTTGTTATTCTTTGCAATGGCATTTCCACACATTATAGTTATAAATTGTTTTTGTTACAAATTGATTATTACATCTCAGTTGATGTTTATTTAGAAGTCGTAGATCCTAGGATTTCTGATCATATATACCGCATATACTCGAGTATAATTCGACCCGAATATAAGCCGAGGTACCTACTTTTACCACAAAAAACTGGGAAAACTTATTGACTCGAGTATAAGCATAGGGTGGGAAATGGCAGCAGCTGGTAGTGCCCCCAGTAGTAATTCCCCCTGGTTGTGCCCCCAGTAGTAATCCCTCCTGGTAGTGCCCCCAGTGGTAATCCCCCCTTTCAGTGCCCCCAGTAGTAACCCCCCCCCCCGGTAGTGCCCCCAGTAGTAATCCCCCCCTGGCAGTGCCCCCAGTGGTAATCCCTCCCTTTTAGTGTCCCCAGTAGTAATCCCCCACCCCTGGTAGTTCCCCCAGTGGTAATCCCCCCTTTTAGTGCCCCCTGCAGTAGTCGCCCCCTGTAGTAATCGCCCCCTGGTAGTGCCTCCTGTAGTAATCGCCCCCTGGTAGTGCCCCCAGATCGGCCAATATATCGTGACCCACGTCGGCCAGTGCAGACGATATGTCTGTGAACAACATCGTTCAGACATATCACATTGGCTTACCCGGGTGTGGCACAGCTCCCCATCCACAGCAGCCCAGCACACGCTGCTGTGTGCTGGACTGCACTGGCAGACTGTCTGAGGCTGCTAAAGCAGCAGCCCGAGCAGTCTCCTATGCCAAAGGGGGGGAGCGATTACCCTCTTTACGCCCCCCATTGGCTGTGCACCGGGCTGAGGGGCACACAGCGTCCCCCTCCCCAGCGCCGCAAATGTTTTTTTTTTTTCCTATGAAGGCGGCATGGCCACGCCTTCCCCGATTAGGCCTCGCCCCCTACCCTGCCGCTGGGACCAGCTGCAGCATGTAGATGATGGTCGCACAGTGTGTATGAACGACCATCATCTGCAGATATATCTGTCACCTTACCCACCTTAAGATTCATTTGAAGGCAAAAAGTCACACGAAAAGATACTCTGCGCTACCAAGTCAAGCCAAGCCAAGACACGACTAGAAGGGCTGTTTAATACGAAAAGACACTAGATGTATGTGGACACATCTGTACATGTGGTGCCCGTAGCACCAGTGTTGTGGAAATGTGCTACATATATAATTTAAAGCAGTAAGCTAGGGAGGACCAACCTTTTTCCAGTTTTGTGCTGCACAGCACAAGTGAATGATACAATTCTGATTCTAGATATAAATCATGCACCAAAACTTTTTCGGTATGTGTGCACTTTGACAATGAATCCTTTAATCCCTTTATATGTCAAAATAAAATTATTTTAACAATCTACTGCAGACAGCCTAATTGTTGTTAGCCTTTATTATGAAAGCTATTTAATTGTTATTGTTTGTTACACATTTATTCTACTTAAACAATTAAGCAAGCATGTAAGTGTCCTTTTTTTTATATATATATATATATATTGTTTATTTAGATATATAGATGCAAAAATCTGACAAACATTTAACCTTAAAAGAAGAAAATGGTACATATACAGAAATACCATATGGCGTCATACTTAGTGATGAAAAATCACATTGAAATAAGAAATAAACAAAAAACAACAACAATGGGCGACATAACAAAGGTTCTTCAAGTGTCGATGGAAAAGTAAAACTTTATTTCCTTTTCCCCCAGTATCCTGCTGCTTACTTTATCTCCATAAAGTAAGGACAGCAGGATATTGGGGGAAAAGGAAAGGGGAGAAGGTGAGGAGGGGTAGGAGCAATGGAGGTATAAGCGTGCCGGACACACACACACAAAAGGGAGTCAAGTGTGTAATTGTGGGTCACTGTTCACGTAAGACTTGGGAGGTGTACCAGGGAGACCATATTGAGTGAAACTTGTCCACTGTATTATTCAGAAGGTTAACCACTCCAACTCGTCAAAAACTCCTGAACAGAAATGGAGTGCACCATGTACTCCATTTCTGTTCAGGAGTTCTTGATGAGTTGGAGTGTCTGGTTTCTTCCAATTAAGTGCCAACTGATATTTGGCTGCACAGGAGATGTGGAGGATCAGCTTGTTAGTGTTTTTGGTTGTTTGGTCAACTGGGGCACACAACAGTAGGTTGGCAGGGGAAAGGAGGAGAGGTAGAGCTACAGCTGTCAATATAAGCGAGCGTACCATGTTCCAGAATGGAATAATTTTTGGTTGGACCACCAGGTATGAAAAAATGTGCCAACTTGGCCGCATAGCCTCCAACACAGGTCAGAAGTGATAGGATACATTTGATGAAGGCGCTCTGGGATTAATTACCATCTAGTAAAATCGTTATGAGTTGTTGTCTTATACCACTTTCAGACAGAAAATTTCAAAAACCCAGCTTTTACCCAGCATTTGAGTGCTGGGTTGTTTTGCCGGTCCCAGCCTGAACCCCGATCAGACAGAAGAGCAAATTACCGGGTCAAACATTTCTACCCGGTAATTTGTTGATTAACACGGGTATTTCATCTGTCCGAAAGGGTCAACCCGGGCCGAAATTCTCGGGTCTCCGACCTTGGTAAATTCCTGGGTCGAAGTCCCGGGATTTTTGACCTGGGTTGACCCTTTTGGACAGAAAAAGGACCCGTGTTGATTAGCAAATTACCAGGTAGAAATGTTTGACCTGGCAATTTTTTTTATTCTGTGTGAAAGGGGTATTAGTGTGTAGTGTTCACTCTAGGTCCGGCAGCAGGCAGGGCGCTGGACCTAGAGATAGGGCACTTCTGCGCGCACCCGAAAAGGGGGCATTGCCAAAGAAAAGTGGCCGTGTCTTTATGTTGCGTCCCGTTTTCATCACTCCTGGGGGCGTACCCAGAACTTACGGACATGCCAGGCAACTCCCAAGTGCTGCGGTCACTGTGACCGCTGCATCGCCCTTTTGACCACCCGTGGGACACTTTCACACGCGGGTGGAGACAGAAACCGCAGGCTGTCTCAGCGGGACACTGTGCTGGAGGGCAGGGTGCCTTCTGCCCTTCAGAAATAGGGCAGGGCGCGGTGCCCCGCTTAAACAGCTTAGCGGGAACGCTAGTGTGGCTCTCCGAGAAATTTCGAAATTGCGAGCCGTATTGTTTCCCAAGTATCATCAGCCAGTGGGTATCCCAAATCTACCTCCCACGCAAGTTCATGAGTTGTAAGTGAGTGGGGACTCAAATGTCAAAATAGAGTGGTAAAGAAAGTGTATAGTACCCCTATTGGTAGGTCGGTATCCTTCCTATAGAAGAAGGATTTCTAGGCTGGACTGGACTTAGCGAGGAGGTAATGAAATGGTGAATTTGTAAGTATTGGTAGTGGAAGGAGTTTTGGGGATTCCATGTTTTTCCTGGTTTTCTCCAAAAGACTGAGGGGCGAATTGTACTATAAGTAAGTATTGGCTCCCTATGCTTCCCTACAGGCAGCTCTGTATGATTTTACCAATGTAATGAATGTCTGCAACGCAAGTCTGATAAGTCGTCAGTCTGTGTTTTCACTTTATTGGTAGGGCACCACAAATATAATGTTAGGGTTGCCACCTTGAAACAAAAAAAAAAATTGTAACTGTAAAGGCACACATCCACTAGAAGACCTCAAAATGACTGCACGATTACGACATTGTAATCGTGCAGTCGTTTGTCAGTCTGTTCTGTGCCTACACTGAATGAGCAGTCGTTCAGTGTAGGTACATGAGTCATCTCCTAACATGCTCAACCTGACGTTATCGTCAGGTTGTACAGCTTGTTTGCCCGATGATAGATGTCTAAATGACCAGCGAGAGCACGCATCGCTGGTCGTTTTAGACATTTTAGTGAACGATTTGCAAAATATTATTGTAGGGTAACGCTATCGTTCAATCGCTCAATTTAGTTGTCTAGTGGATGTGTGCCTTTTTAGAGTAAGCTTTATTAATGTTTTTGCAGAATATACTATACTGTATGGGGGTGTTTGTTATCACCGGCTGTCAGTGCTGGGCACCCAACAGAGCAATTCAGTTGTTGCTCCGTTCAGGCGCAGTATTGTTGGAGCTAGCATTTCTGCTCGACTCCCCTCATGAGGAGGCGAACAGAAATGTGCAATAAGTTCTAACCAGGAATTTAGACGGGTTTTACATGGCTAAACTCGATCTATTTAGGTGCGACAAGAGCGATAATTAATGGGCGCTCAAAAACAATTGAATTGCAACATTGGACGCCCATTAATTAGAGGTCCTTAAAAAACAGAATCGCCCCCCCATTGTGTATTTTTTTTCTTAAATAGGACTCTTGGAGGGGAATTCAATATGAAATGTAAACTTCGCTGTCTAAGTTTCCGTTTCATATCGGAAATTTTACCTGAGATAAAGTATCGGGCGCGCGCCC
Organism: Taudactylus pleione; assembly: GCA_031769625.1. Classification (NCBI taxonomy): domain Eukaryota; kingdom Metazoa; phylum Chordata; class Amphibia; order Anura; family Myobatrachidae; genus Taudactylus; species Taudactylus pleione. The sequence goes on along the minus strand of JAUIMM010000324.1, from coordinate 6,659,045 downwards.
GCTTATCCCTGTATTCAATATGAAACTAACGAAAATGGGACCTGGCGAAGTGGGATTAGCGTAAAGTTACGAAATTTTCCTTAAAAAAATTGTAGGACCCCCCTAAAGTTGTAAAAACATGGGGGATCACTATGGGTACCCCTGTTTTAGCCTGTAAATGAAAGTCAGGGATTTAAATAGCCGCAGCAGGTGTTTTTTTCCCGACATTGAAGAAGTGTTGCAGAAGAGCACTTAGGTTATTTTTTTCATTTTTTTAAGTGGTCCCATCAAATTTGGGGTACATGAAAATGGGTACTAGCATATTTTGATGTCCCTAAAGTAAGTTTTTAAAAATTCTGCGCTTGTGCACCTGCCGCTGTAAATCTATTCTAGAAAACACCTGCCGCATACTTGCAGAAAAGCCCTGAACCTATTTCCCTATTGTTAAACAATTTTTTTCCCTTTTTTTTTTTCACCCCAATTTTTAAAATTTTTTGGGGTGTCCCTATATATTTTTTTTTTAACAGTTATCTTTTAAATGTCATTCCCAGGGGTGCAGGCTATTTTTTTTAAGCCTGCACCCCTAAACCCCAATTCTGCACTTTTTTTCGCCACCTATTCAGTGGTGAAAAGTTATCCCCGTTTTTTTTCAAAGACTTTTCGAACCTGCGAAAAGTCTTTGAAATTGAATACAGTGTAAAAGCAAAACCTGCGATAATGACGTCATAGGTGCGAAAACATCGCAAAAACTATGTTTTCGCTCCCATATTGAATACCCCTATTGGTCTCTAGGTGGTAATTTTAATTTGTTAATAAAGTAAATCGGAGACAGTATAGGAGACAAATTGTCACTTGACAGAGATGTGTGTTGCTGCTGTTAATTAATCAGGTTCCATGTTTTGCTTAAGAATAAATAAGTTTTAACTTTCATGCTTGTACAATACTTTTGATTATGAAAATGTTGTGTTGCGGCCCAAATCAATGGTGACATATGCCACTCCAAAATGATTAGGGTGATTTTTAATCGTTCTCAACCTAAATTGCTATTCGCCTTTGCATAAATCAACTATGGGAAACAGGTGTCCCTCCGAGCTTTCCCCTGTGTCCCCCAGCTCATTATTTGCTTTATTGTCCTATGTTTAGTATAGCTTGTAACACTTATTTATCGTACATTAAAACGCTTGCTGATATGCTATTACAAAAAGATGTGCCTTTCAATAAATATATTGATTTAAAGTATTACTGAGATTAAGGTTATTGGGCAGCCATTATAAAGGGTAGAGGTTTGTGTATGAAATACCGCCAGTCTGGATGCCATTAGTCAAAAGGCTGACAACTGCATCCTGACAGGGGTCATGTAAGTATGCTAACCCTAACCCTCCCCTCCCCGTGCCTAGCCCTAAACAACCCCCACAGTGGTGCCGGTATGCAGTCGGGAAGCCGGCAGACCTAATCCCAACAGCCGGTTTCCTGACTGCTTAATCCCGGCGAGGGTTAAATGACAGGCGTCTAAATCATGACGCCTGTCATTTTACCGACGCCGGGAGACCAGCGCCCGGCATCCCGATCGAAGTGATGCCGGGCACCGAGCGCGGACACCCGCAGGGGGACTTGGGGTTAGGCACCCCCCGTGAGGTTAGGGTTAGGCCAGGGTGAGGGAGGGTTAGGGTTAGGCACCCCATGGGGGGGCTTAGGGTTAGGCCCCCCCCGGGAGGTTAGGGTTAGGCCAGGGTGAGGGAGAGTTAGGGTTAGGCACCCCATGGGGGGACTTAGGGTTAGGCACCCCCCCCCCCGGGGGACTTAGTTTTAGGCAGCGGGGAAGGGGGGGGGGTTTAGGTTTAGGCATTGAGGGGAGGTTAGGGTTAGGCACCCTATGGGAGGGTTAGGTGTAGAATTAGGTTAGTGAATACTTACCTGGGGAAGATCGGGATTTTCATCCTTGTTGGGTTGCCGCTGTCTGGATTTGAACCACCGGCCAGGGTCCGGCGGTAAATCCATACCGATTCTGTGGTGCCTAACCTAAATTGTGCAATATACAAATGTGAAATTGCAAAAGGATGAGCGAAGTACTAAAGAAAATGCATGAAATACCCAAGTAAATTAAGCACCTTTAAGACTATCATGCAGGACTGCGTAAGGAGCACATTAGAGGTAGTAAAGTAGCTACATAGAATTGGAGAAATAAAACATTTCCATCTATCTGTGTTGCAACTCTGTGATCTCTCAGACCGCAATGAAATGCTTGTGACCATGCAGTAAGCTCACTTTACACTATGGGAGAGGAAAGCTTGTGGATGAATGCAAGTAGACTATGAAGCACCAGCATTGAAAATACGCCAAGAGATGACTCAACAATAGAGACAAAAGGTTGGAGCTATAGTCGGCAACGTGAAGCACATGGATGTTTTGTTTTACAACTTGCCAGTAAAAAAATTCACAAAACAAAAATGAAGTCGTAACATTTAATGATAACACCTACTACATTGCAAATGGAAAATAAGATGAATTGTACCAGCTAAAGTCCAAAGAAGTGGTTACAGCCTCTACACAAGATGAATATGTGAACTGCATTCATATTGGGCATTAACATCTAAAACATAGGAACACCAAAGCAATAAGTCAATAGTAGTCTACCTGATTTACATAAATTCTGTAGTACCAAAGACACTGAAATAATAGTTTTGTTTGACAGAGTGTAAAAAATATTATGCACAAATAATTAGATTGGACAAAAAAGTGGGAAGGCACAAGCCACACTACCAAATCTACCCGAAATAGAATTGTATAACTAGAGCAATAATCAATATAAAAGTGGGATAAGAATGTTGTTTGACATAAATAGGCCAGTGACTTTGTGGTGAAACAATTATGACGGCCATGTCAGCTGGCAAAAGAAAAGAATACAAAGAAACATTCCAGCCACATGCCTGCTCTACGTGTTTCGAACACAATCCAAAGTCACGTAAGGCGGCACAAACACAGCCTATCACTGTAATGGATTAAAACTACTAATAGGGTTTTTAAGGGGTTTATTTAAGCGGCGATATGTAAAAGCTGCTGTTTGTGGTGTCTTTAAGCCTGAAATTTGATGTGCTGGCTATAGCAGCGCAGGCTGCAGGGAGGGGGGTTGGTTGGAGTAGGTTGCCGCTGACTAGATCAGCGCATGTTGCTGGGGAGGCTGGTCACATGGGGGAGTGGCTACAATGGAGGGGGCAGGCAGCACTTACTGTGACTGCAGGGGCTGGTTACAGCAGTGCAGGCTGTGAGGGGAAGGGGGTTTGGAGTGGGCGATCAAGATCATCAGAGCATGCTGCAGAGAGGGGCTGGTTACACTGCAGGGGGGGGGGCAGCTGAGGAGATTAGCTGAACTCACTGTGCCTGCTCACACTGCACATCAAAGGGGTGGTGTTGATTGGAGATGCAGCGCTGCAATGGTGACACTGATTCCCGGGCTGCTAGCTGAAGGACTGTAAATCCGCCTCCGAGTCCTCCTCCCGCTGCATGTTAGAGGCAGAGCCCTGATCGTGCTGCTGCTGAGTGATATACTGTGTCTGTGTGTGTGTGTTACCTCTCCCTGGCCGGCGCCAGTAGCAGTTCAAACACAAAGCAGCAGAATTTCGGCGGGGGAGAGGGAATGGCCACTGGCACTAGGCGGATGCCTTATGGTAAATCCAGCCTTGCCCTCAAGTATCCCTTATCTTGGAAAACAAAACACAACACGTCCCAGTTCCCCATGCTCACTGCCTTGGGTACCTCCTTGGCTCAGGTTTACTCCACACAGCCACATCCTCACGCTGTTATGTTGCCTTTCTACTTCAGGGTCCATAGGGTATCCACAGGATACCTTGGGGTATAGGTGTGACGTCAGTCGCAGGGCACCAAAGAGTTAAGCTTTCAGCCTCCCAGGATGCACTAGGTCCCCCTCCTATACCCCGCCCCCGAGCCAAGGCACCTCAGTTTAGTTTGGTGCCCGGCCGGAGTCGGGTGCACCTGTTGGAGTGGGGGCTAGAAGAGCCCCTGAAGCTTATTCTTCATGCAGCTGTGGCTGCACAACTGGATGAACAGCATGGACAGTCAGTCCTGACGTCCATGCTGTCTTCCCTACACCCCGCCGGTACCAGAACGCCGGTACTGATCCGGGGATGCTGGTGGGCGTCTGGGGTCACAGCTAGCGGTGACCCCAGATGCTCCGGACCATGGCCGGATTCAAGGGGGACAGAGGTAAGCAGCGGGGTCCCGCGGTGGGTCCCCGCTGATCACATGGTCCTAAGTCCCCAGGCAGGGGGCTCCCTGGGGACTGGCTGCAGCGTGGAGCCAGGCGACCAACCTGCGCTTCCACTACCCCCTGGGACAGCGGACCGCAGCAGAGCGGTAGCGCTGCGGCGTCCCAGGGGTTAAATGCATGCCAGGGGAGCGCGCCTTCCCTGTCTCACAGCCGGCGCCTCCCCCGCTGCACACAGCCCTCTCTGCATGCTGCCGACTGGTCCTGTGGCAGCGCTCCTCCCCCAGGCCAGCCTCCTCTCTGCTCCTCGGCGGCCATCTTCTCCAGAACGCATGGTGAACGCTGCTGGAAGCGCTGGAAGGAAGCATCGTGGTCTGGGTCCCCCCGCATACCTCTCCTCCGCTGTGGTCAGGTCTGTGTATGCAGCGCTGTGTCCTACCAGGCCCTGTGTCTGTGTAGTTGAGTGATCAGCGCTGTTAGTGCAGGAATTGTTATTTTTCTGCATTGTATGTGACTGTGCTAGCGCTGCTGCCTGTAATCTTTTCTCTCTAAACTGTCAGCTTTATTACTGTCCCTGTTCTTTCTGCTAAAGCCCTTGCGGTGCGGTGCTGCAGGGTGGTCTCTCGCCTATTTAATACTTAATTGGTGAGAGAGGTCACATACGTGGTGCCATCATGTCTGAAAGTGATTTTCCCCTCCGGCTACAGTGTACCACGTGCAAAGTACCGTTAGCGGAGGGGGAGGGTAGCGCGGAGGGCCTTTGCCGGCAGTGTTTGTCCATGGCGCGGCCTATTACGGTTACAGCACCGGTACAGGAGCCGCCCTGGGCTTGTTTCGCTCAGGCGTTAACAGCTTTAGTGGGCCAGTTAGCTCCGCAGCCCGCGTTTACTCCGATGGGTTTGTCCCAGCAGTCTGTGGTGTCGTCACCCATGCAGGGGTTCCCACGACAATTGGTGGTACCCCACAGTCTCCCTATTTCCCCGCTCCCGGGTTCTCAGGAGCAAGCGTGGGTTAACTCCCTGACGAGTTCTGTACAGCACTTGTCGGATGTGTTGCAAGGGGAGTCTGTGATGCGGTCTCATAAAAGGCCGGTGGCGTCTCTGTCCGCTCCTTATGAGGATGACGAAGGGACGTCTGATGATGGGGAGATTCTAGATCCTTACGATCAGGAACCTCTCCATACTAAGGACGCTGATGCTAAGTCCAAAGTATATATTCCTGGACTTATTCGGGCGGTCCGCACAGCCTTGGTGATTGAGGACGAAGTTCCCCCAGCGGCTAAATCTAAGTATGCCTTTTTCAAAGATGTGAAGGGCGATGCCACAGTCTTTCCTCTTTCGGGTCAGTTGGTGGACCATTTAGAGGAGGCGTGGAAACAACCTGGCAAAAGATACCAGCCGCAGAGACGCCTGGCGGTGGCTTATCCGTTCGCGGATAATTATTTTGCGAAGTGGGAATCCCCTCCACAGGTGGATTCTCACGTGACCCGTCTTGTCCGTAGTGCCACATTGCCGATGCCATCCATGTCCTCCCTTAAGGATGCTACGGACCGCAAGGTAGAAATCTGCCTGAAGTCCGCTTATTCCCTTGCAGGGGGGGCAGCACGGCCGGCTATGGCCATTTGCTGGGTTGCCAGAGCGATGGAGCGCTGGGCGGATTCATTAGAGGCTTCTTTTGAATCCGACTGTCCGGCCGATCAGGCGGAGTTGATTGGCAATCTCCGTGATTCGGCCACCTACATCAACGAGGCGGCTCTAGACATTAGTACTCTGGTGTCTAGAATTTCTTCAGCAGCGGTAGCTGCTCGTCGCACCTTGTGGCTGCGATCCTGGAAGGCGGACGCAGATTCCAAGAAAGGTCTGGAAGCGTTGCCGTTTACCGGAGAAGTTCTCTTCGGTCCGGATCTGGATAAGATTGTGGCCACGCTGGCGGCAGCCAAATCTGCCTGTCTCCCGTCGGCCGCTGCTCCTTCTGGTTCGGGACCATCGTCCTTTCGGTCATCTAGGGCCCAGGGCAGGCCCAAACCACAGTCGTTTCCTCGACAGGCTGGCCCTAAGAAATCGGTCAAGCCCCGGAAGCAGGCATGGAGTACCAGACGTCCGGCCCCCAAGCCAGATGGCAAGCCTGCGGCCTGACGGTCCGGGCCTCCCTTTGGGGGATCCCAGGGTGGGAGGCCGCCTGCTACAGTTCGCCCAGTGTTGGTCGACTACTACGACAGACACTTGGGTTCTGGAGGTGGTTTCCCACGGATACGCCCTCTCCTTCCGGCACAGACCCCCGGCTCGCTTCTTCACCACGGGTCTCCCATCAGACCGGAACAAGGCTACGGAGCTGCGGAAGGTATTGCACACTATGCTCCAGGCTGGAGTTATAGTGGCGGTTCCATTCTCCCAGAGGGGCCAGGGTTTCTATTCAAATCTATTTTTGGTACAGAAACCCAATGGGTCATATCGTCCGATTCTCAACCTCAAAGCACTCAACAAGTCTTTGCGGGTCCCGAAGTTTCGGATGGAGACCCTACGGTCCATCATTCTGGCGCTGGAACCTGGGGACTACTTGGTGTCATTGGACATACAGGACGCTTACCTGCATGTCCCTATTCTTTGGCGCCATCAACAGTTCCTCAGGTTTGCAATCAGCAGCGACCACTTCCAGTTTCGGGCGTTACCTTTTGGCCTGGCAACAGCACCACGTGTTTTCACCAAGGTGATGGCGGTCATGGCGGCTTCTCTGCGGCTGCAGGGAGTCCGCATGTTGCCGTATTTGGACGACCTGTTATTGGTGGCAGGATCTCCAGAGCTCCTGTTACGCCACTTGGACCTGACCATTGCACTGCTGCAACGGCACGGCTGGCTAATCAACTGGCAGAAGTCCACTCTAATCCCGTCTCGGAGGATTCTGCATCTTGGAGCCTTATTGGACTCGGGACAGCAAAGGATCTTCGTGACAGAGGACAAGATCTCTGCTTTACAGTCAAGGGTGCGCAGTTGTCTGCACAGCCGCCGGGTGTCCTTACACTCGGCGATGAGGTTACTGGGCTCCATGGTGTCGGTGTTCGACATGGTGGAATACGCCCAGTTTCACTCCAGACCTCTGCAGCACCTGATCCTGTCCAAGTGGAACGGGCTGACTCAGTCTCTGAAGTCCCAGACGATTGTGCTCACCCAGGAGGTTCGCCTGTCCCTTACGTGGTGGTTACAGACGACCCACCTCAACAAGGGACGTCCGTTCTGGGTTCCAAATTGGGTCCTGTTGACAACGGACGCCAGTCTTCGGGGCTGGGGAGCAGTTTCGGGTCCGCACTTGTTCCAGGGCAGGTGGACGCCGACAGAAGCGGAGCTTCCAATAAATATCTTGGAACTCCGTGCGGTCTTCAATGCTCTCCAGCAGGCACAGCGGTTTCTCCAGGGTCGCCCGGTGCAGGTCCAGTCGGACAACGCTACCACCGTGGCCTACATAAACAGGCAAGGAGGAACTCGCAGTCGGGCGGCTCTCGTAGAGGTCTCTCGGATCCTGGTTTGGGCGGAGCGCAATCTTCCGGCCATATCAGCGGTTTTCATCCCGGGAGTGCTCAATTGGGAGGCGGACTTTCTAAGTCGCCAGGACGTTCATCCGGGGGAATGGTCCCTGCACCCGGACGTTTTTCAACTACTGGTGGACAGGTGGGGTCTTCCAGAAATCGACCTCATGGCGTCCCGGCACAACAACAAGTTGCCGGTGTACGGGTCTCGCACAAGAGACGAAGGGGCGTCTCTGGTGGATGCTCTGTCCGTCCGGTGGACGTTCCGGTTCGCATACCTGTTCCCTCCGGTCTCCCTTCTTCCACGGGTAATCCGGAAATTCAAACAGGAAGGAGGGACGCTCCTGTTGATAGCTCCCGCGTGGCCCAGACGGCACTGGTTCTCAGACCTTCAGGGTCTGTCCGTGGACATTCCTCTGCGGTTGCCGCTACGACCGGACCTTCTGTCTCAGGGTCCTTGCCTTCACCCGGACCTAACTCGGCTGTCTTTGACGGCGTGGCTGTTGAGACGGCCATGCTGAGGTCCCGGGGGTTTTCCAGCTCTGTGGTGCGTACCATGTTACGAGCTCGGAAACCGTCTTCCGCGAGGATATACCATCGCGTGTGGCATACGTTCTTCCAGTGGTGTCGACCGAGAGGTTATGCACCGCGGGAGTTTCGTCTGTCTCGGATTCTCGCCTTCCTGCAAGCGGGACTAGATCATGGGCTTCGCCTTGCTTCTTTGAAGGTACAGGTTTCGGCCCTATCTGTCTGGTTTCACCGTAGGATTGCTACAATCCCGGATGTGCGCACCTTTATGCAGGGTGTTCTCCGCATTCAGCCGCCCTTTGTTCCACCTGTGGCGCCTTGGGATTTGGCTGTGGTCCTGAGGGCTCTCCAAGGACCGCCGTTTGAACCACTGGGCTCAGTGGATCTTAAATGGCTAACAGCTAAGACTGTTTTCCTTCTGGCCATTGCTTCGGCCAGACGTGTTTCTGAGTTAGGGGCTCTTTCTTGTAGACCCCCTTTCTTGGTTTTTTATGGGAACAGGGCAGTGCTCCGCACTCGGCCCGAGTTTCTTCCCAAAGTTGTTTCCCAGTTTCATATTAACGAGGAAATAGTTGTTCCGGCCTTTAACTCACCGGGTCTTTCCGTGGGTGAGGCCTCTTTGGATGTTGTGCGGGCCTTAAGGACTTATGTTGACCGCACTTCTTCGTTTAGGAAGTCGGACGCTTTGTTTGTCCTCTTTGGCTTCCGTAAAAAGGGTTGGCCTGCTTCAAAGCAAACTTTGGCAGCCTGGATCCGTATGGCTATTTCTGAAGCTTATCTTCATGAAGGCCTACCGGTCCCTCCTTCTCTGAAGGCTCATTCCACTAGGTCTGTGGGTCCTTCGTGGGCAGCTCGACGTGGTGCCTCGGCAGTTCAGATCTGCAAGGCTGCTACGTGGTCTTCTGTCCATACCTTCGTGAGGTATTACAGGTTTGACACCTTCGCCTCTCAGGATGCTTCCTTCGGGCGGCGGATTCTCCTTTCTGCACAGGAGCGTCCCCACCCTTAAAGGATACTGCTTTGGGACATCCCCAAGGTATCCTGTGGATACCCTATGGACCCTGAAGTAGAAAATATGAGATATGGTAAGAACTTACCCTTGTTATCTCTATTTCTACGAAGTCCATAGGGTTCCACAGGACTCCCGCCCTGTCGCACCTGTGCTGCAGATGGGCTTTGCTCTGGTCACCGGTTTTCCGTCTCCCTCTGGTGAGAATGTGATTCTTGTATGTGTCCAGATCTTTGTTCTCTCTCTTCCTTCTCCTCCTCCGGCCTATGGCTTGGTAACTAACTGAGGTGCCTTGGCTCGGGGGCGGGGTATAGGAGGGGGACCTAGTGCATCCTGGGAGGCTGAAAGCTTAACTCTTTGGTGCCCTGCGACTGACGTCACACCTATACCCCAAGGTATCCTGTGGAACCCTATGGACTTCGTAGAAATAGAGATAACAAGGGTAAGTTCTTACCATATCTCATATTTTTTCAAAACCTTGCTAAAACATTTTGCTTTTTTACTCTGGATGTTACGAAAACTTGTTTTTGTGCTCTCACCTGTGCGACACTATCAGTACCACAATCTCTGTCCTCTATTACTTCTCTACATCATCTTGACGAGTCGATCCTTTTGATTCAGCATTGCTCTCTTTGGATTGTAAGCTCTTAAGCTGGCCACAGACTTAGCGATGTGCTCACGATGAGCCGATGTGCACGATTTCTCTTGAAACTCTCCTCGGCAGCTCTCCACATGATCTGCACACAATCTGGTGTCCAATCTTCAAACGATCTCTCCTGCATCCAGACTTTCACAGTGTATCGGGTCCTAGATTGTCAGATCGGCCCTACTGCACGGCAGATCTGACGATGCGATGTGCGACGGGCGGGGACGTGCTTCAACTCGTGATCGTGAGTGGGGGGACTCACGATTTACTCTGTTTGGTCATATTTTACACGATCTGTCGTTTCAATGTGTCGGAATCGGCCAGATCGCGTAAAATATTGCTGTGTGTGTGACCAGCATTAGGTGTAGGATCCTCTTTAAGGTCCCTACACACTAGACAATATTTTTAACGATTTGGCCGATTCCGCCGTATCGGAAGGACAAATCGTTCGAATCATCCAGTGTGTACGCACTATGCGCACTCCCGTGGCGTCATTCGTCGCGTCTTCAGATCTTTTGTACATGCAGGAAGATCTGTCAATCTCGTTAATGATTCACCGCAGATTGTGCAGCGTGTACGCTCTACCAAATGACCAGGCGATATGGTTACATTATATAGTTAACCACCAAATGACGCACAATATATTGTTTGGTCGTTTGTCAGATGCACAGTGTGTATGCACTAGATCGTTCCCCGGGAGTTGAGGAGAAATCGTTCGCAACATCACATAATTTGCAAATTGTCTAATGTGTACCTAGCTTTACCCTGTTTCATGTCTTTATTATATCATCTGTAATTTATGTAGTGCACACACGTTTCACAGCTCTTTACAGATGATAATCAGTCTATAACATAAGTCCCTGCCCCAGCGGAGCTTACAATCTACCTTCCCTACTACACACTTGGGTTAATTTTTTATTTTTTTAGAAGCATATTAACCTACCTGTATGGTTTTGGATTGTGAGATGATACCCGAGCACCCGGCGGAAAGCTACACAAGCACGTGCTGTCTTCCCTTAAATCAACCTTGTTTACATGTGTTCTCTTTTTATGTATGATTTATTGTAACAATAATAATATTTCTGACTAACAATGCTGATGGGCGTTTACTATATTTAAATAGCATGCATTGAACTCTGAGTACAAAACCAATGTGTATAAACCATTTGGTCATTACTTTATTCAGGTTTTCTCTGAACACAATTAAATTAATTCCACTGTATGTAAGAGGCAGGTTACATTCCTGGATAGATTGGTGACCCTTGATGATCCTGACAAATGTAACTCTTCTGTGCTTGCCACGTTGTGTGCTTTGACAAAGAGATTTTTTTACAGCAGCCCCAGAAACCGCTTTCTTTAGAACAAAAGGTGAACGGTACCGTACTGTACTCTTTTCAATGCCCTCAATATTTTCCATTATGTGCTAGTGACCAGGATATAATCTGCTTTAAAGCATATTGTTTCATGGGAAAAGTTGCACTGAATCAAGTTCCAGTGCCCTGGTTCATTATTTTTTTAGTTTGTTTTGTTTACAGTGTCCACATTAGTACTGCTGAAAGAGAAACTCCATTGAGATTTGTCTAGACGGCTGTGTGTTTAAATGCTGTTTAAAAATCATGTTAAAATTAAAATCAGGACAAATAATTCTAAGCAATATTCTAAAGGTTGCCTGGGTCTTTTCCTTCTTGTTTTTTATACTATTGTATATAATTTAGGAAACAATTTTCTTTATTTTTTGCTGTAATCAGTTTGCTAATGTTGGCCTTAGATTGCATATTTCACTCGGTTACATAAGGTGATTATAAACTTGTAACCTATCTGTGTGGAGCAAAATAACCCTTGAATTTAACATTTTGCATTAAAAGCAATGACGAATAATTGTAATACCTTGCATGACCCATCCCATTCTGCGGCCAGGACCATTCCACCATACATGCAAAGAAGAGCATGGAACTATGGCCTTGATTCAGAGCCGGACGCTCTGACAGAGCACTCGCTCTGAATCAGGGCCGTCCTTCTCTTTTTTTAGAGCGGCCTCCTGGCTGCTCGCATAGCTGTGGGTTACCACCCACAGCTATAGCGAGCGGCCAAAAAGATGGTCGCGATGGTCAAGACCATCGCGACAATAGGGCTTGCGACGAGACCCTTGTGGTAGGGTCTCGTTGCCGCAAGCCCTGGAGTGCTTTTGGCTCTATCAGAGCCGAGAGCACTCCCACTGACATCACTTGTGATGTCAGTGGGGCCGGCCCCAGACGGTAGGCGTTCCCATGGGAACGCCTCCGTCTGGACAGCCACGCCCCCGGCACGCCCACCAAAGGGGGTGTGCTGTCAATCACCATCGACAGCATGCACTCTTTGCAGCGAGACCCGGAGCGACTGCTTGCTCGCCACTATCCAGGTCTCGCTTATGCACACGACGGAGCCGCCTACATCACTCAGCGCTCGCGAGCGGGTCTGAATTAGGCCCTATGTTTTCTATTATTTCAAGGAGAAAGGCGGCAGAATTAAATAAAGTTTAGAAAATAGGATGCGTGTAAAAAGGCTCTTTCTTTGAGTATTTAAGATATGAGAAAAACAAATAAAATAATTTTTTTTTTAGACCACCGCTTGGCTCTGGATTACCTTCTAGTTGTAAGAATGGTATCACCTACTCACTCAAGTGCAAAATTGCCAAATCCATTGTGGGTATTGGAGCAGTGAAAGAACAAGCTCCAGGCCTCTACCTACTTCTACTATTGCTCAACAGATACATTTCAGATTTATACTGATGCCCTACAGGAGAAGATAAACTATCAGTGGCTAATCCATTTGTAGTGTCATTTAGACAGAACTATAAGAAATTTGTTATCCAAAATTGGGTGCCAGAAGCTTAATACTCTCAGGTCCATAGGCCTACTTTAAGACAAAGTTACATACATGAGACCTAAGCAGGGATTGACTTAACAGACTTGTGATTGGGTCAAGGTGCTACTCCAGAGGTTACAATATTACAATTTGATTGATGCCCCAAATCAGGGAAAAAAAATTGCCATAGTACTACTGTAACAAGTTGACTCATTATTTTAATATGGTTAAATCTGCACTCTACTTTGCACCACCCAGAGAATTGGATGAGGATATCTGCTGGTTCTACTAGCTAATAATGTAGACACTCTCTTGAAAGGCTTATTAGGGGTTCTATTCTTGGTTGTGCTCAGTGTCTAGAAGGTAGATCGAAATAGTATCAATACATTATATCATTCCACTTGCATTTTCATTATATTATCCTGGACCCAATTGATGTGAAGACCATGCTTGGTATCTGCTAATTCACTATCTCCTGGTTCTTTACGGGGCCATTCTCACATATTCACTTGATTGATCTGTATAGGTTTATAGAAAACATTAAATTCAATATATTTTATTTCTATATTATCTATTTACATATCTGTAAATGGATGCAAAATATTGTTAATAAATTATAAATGTAATTAATGATTATTAAAATCTTCACCAGATAGCTTGAATGGTGTATAGCAGATAGGCACTTCAACGTAACAGAATACACAAGGGATTAAAAGTAGGAGAGACTTTGCTAGAAGTTTACTTGAAAAGATGTCTCAGTACAGATGGTTGTGAACCTAAGTAAAGGCTTAAAGAATCTATGTATGCTGGAAATATTTGCCATGCTCCAGGTATATATCTTGTAGTGTTCACTCTAGGTCCGGCAGCAGGCAGGGCATCGGACCTAGAGAAAGGGCACTTCTGCATGTGCCGAAGGCTGTGCACGCTTGAAAAGGGGGCGTGGCCAATGAAAAGTGTGTCTTTATGAAGCGCCCCCTTTTCGGCATTCTTGTAGGCGTGCCCGGCACTTATGGACATGCCGGGCAGCCCCCAAGCGATGCGATCACTTTGAATAGATGGCGGGCGCATGCGCCCGACATCCATTCACCGGCAGTGGACGTTGCAACGCCGTTTTTTCGACCCGCGGGAGGGGACAGAACCCGCAGGCTGTTTCAGCGGGGTGCCACGCTGGAGGGCAGGGTGCTTTCTGCCCTTCAGAATAGGGCAGGGTGCGGCACTCCGCTGAAACAACCTAGCGAGAACGCTATATCTTGTTTGTGTAAATGAAAAGCTTTACAAATTTCCAAGACCTGATTTGCGGGGCAGAAATCAAGGCTAGAATCCATACTACTAATTATGTAGAATGGAAACAGGTTATTTAATAAATACTTAAGTGTTTACTAGCATGTATTTAAAAGAAAACAAAGCACTTTATAGGGGTTGGGTATGAAATCCCGGCTGTCAGGATGCCGCTGGTCAGAATACCGACAGCGGCATCCTGACACCCATAGGAACGAATGGTAAGTGTTTTCCTAACACCCCCACCCCCTCCCCGGTGCCTAAACCTAACCTTCCCCCAATGCCTAAAACTAACCTTCCCCTCCTGCACCCTAAACCTTACACCCCCTCCCCGGTGCCTAACCCTAACCCCGCACCCTAACCTCCCCCTAACACCCTGATACATTCGGGATGCCGATGGTCGGGATGCTGGTGCCTGGATCCCGACCTGTTGGGATTTTGGCGCCGGTATTTAGATTGTCGGCATCCCACAGGCCGGGATGCTGACTACATCTAAGCCATGAGTGTGAGACACACTATGAAAAAAAGCTTCTGAGCCTTCTAAAAATATTTTATAGTAATGGTTAGTGCTGCAACAGCACTACATACATTCTTTTTAACTATTTTAGAGGTTTTTACTTTTATTTTTCTAGTTGTAAAATGTGCTGTAATTGTATCTTGATTGCATATTCCCAGTTGTACACATGTTCATAACCACCTATAATGTATTTTACATCAAGACCTGCATTATTACTTTTAATTGCAGTAAGTTCTTGTCACAGAGACTACCGGCGCTGGGGTAAGTATAGTATGGGAGCAGGGTGTGTGTGGGGAGGAGCCGCATCGGAGACTGAGGTGACCCGGCATATGGCCAGGTCCATTATACTAATTAAACAATATTTGGCCTGATTCAGATCCGCATGCAAATGCCATAACAGCTGCTATCTCTCACGGATCACAACCACGAAAATATGTCTCCGAAGTTACCCAAGCATATGGACGCTCACTGCTGCCTCTTCATATCTGTCCGACGATGTGCAACGCAACAGCGTGACCATCGGGAGCATAGACGCAGATCTGGTAACCATTCGACTTCTGAGTAAGTCTAGGCCGCAGACACAGCGGGTCGCCTGTTACAAGCAAAAGTGCAGTAGCTAACTTATGCACGTCCAGAAAACCATGTTTAAACTGTCCTGAAACCCCTATGTTTCATTAGCTACCCGTTACCCCCCCACCCTCAAATACGGACTACCTGTCACCAACTTTGCAAATTTTATTCTCTGTGTGAGCGCAATTGCAATACAATCGCTGTCCGTACACAGTGCAGCTTACACGTATACGCAATGGCTAGCAATTGCTCAATCTGGGGGAGATCATTGCCATTTGCGTCCACTTATGAATCAAGCCCATAGTACTTATATTACCAAGTTACAAATGTGTTTTGGTATACCTTTATGGATATTTACAAAGAGAGATGAAAGCTGTGACAATTCTATTCCTTGATATGGGTGAACATTATGGTACCTGAAAATTTTATGGCAGCGGAATGAAAGCAGACACACAATAGATATACCCAAAATAGGTTGTATGATCCATTCACACTACATATGTGTATTTACTGTATATGTGTAAGTTTATATACGTGTGTGTATGGTATACATATTCACATTTAAGGGGGAGTTCAATTCAGCGCGATACTGAATAGCCCCGATGAGGAGGTCCCGGAGCTATTCAGCCACCGCGCTGTTAAGTCCGACTAAAATCGATCAAGTTGGAGAATGCCGGTTACCACACCATTAGCTGGGTGTTTAGTCGCAGTAACTGCATTCTTGTACTAAAGTGCTGGCCGCGAGGCTATTAGCGCTGCGCTATGCTGGAAAACAGCATTGCAGCCGACACTTAAGTCGGATTTCTGCTTGCACCTCAGTAGGGTGTGAGAAGAAATCCTGTAGTCGGACTTAACAGCGCGGTCAATTGAATAGCTCCGGGAACTCCATCCCGGGACTATTCAGCTTCATGCTGAATTGATAAACCCCTTTATTTTGGTGCCTCATGGACTCTGCTTACCATGTGTTAGCACAAAACACTGTTAATTAAGCTTTAAAGTAAACATTTATTACAAACTAAACCTAGACATTGACTGTGAAAACCTTTGTTTTAATACTTCAGCTGAGAATCTAGCTTTGCATATCTGGAAGTGGCAACAATTTATCTTTCTTTTTTGTAATATCTTTCTAGTTCCATGGTATTAGGTCTCTGTGTTGCTGATAATGACCTTTCCAGACTTAAACCAAGTTTTGTACAGAACTGATTTATTTTTTCAAAACATTTATTTTGTGTAACGTGCCGAACTGCTATATGGCACACTAGCTTATGTACTCAGCGTTATGCCCATGTGTGTGTTTGCTCTCTCAGCCTTGCACTCTCTCAGCTTAGTTCTGGTAGTCTTGTCTGCTGGGCCATTGCCAGTTTACCAGATGGGTGCCTGTCTCACCCATCATAGACACAGAGTAGGTAAAGCAAAGCCGGTCAGTTGTCTGTATCTCTCTGCGCACGTAAGGGGGGCACTGGCTAGTAGGGTGTGTGTGTGTGTGTGTGTGTGTGTGTGTGTGTGTGTATGTATGTGTATATATATATATATAATGTGTGTGTGTGTATATATAATATATATATATATATATATTAAAATGTATGTTGTTTTCTTGGGGAGTGCCTAAACTAGATTATACAACTTTATATGGGATCTAATTCCCCCTTTATATAGTATAATGGTAAATTTTATATTCCTCCTATCAGGCCTACTAAGAGACCTTTTTCAACCTGAGTTTACCAAAATACAACTTAGCATTCCCGCTAGGCTGTTTGAGCAGGGCGCCGCGCACCGGCCCTATTTCAGAAATGCAGAAAGCACCCTGCCCTCCAGCGCGGCGCCCCACTGAAACAGCCTGCGGGTTCTGTCCTCCACCCGCGGGCCGCAGTTTCCTGCAGGTGGGGAATTGGCAGAGCAGCAGTCACCGCCGGTGAATGAATGACGGGCGCATGAGCCCAGCATCCATTCACAGTGACCCCGGCGCTTGGGGGCTGCCTAGCATGCCCTGAAGTGCCGGGCACGCCCCCAGGAGTGGCGAAAAGGAGACACATCATAAAGACACGCCCCCTTTTCTTCGGCGCGTGCAGAATCACCCTTACTCTAGGTCCAGCGCCCTGCCTGCTGCCGGACCTAGAGTGAACACTACAACTAATAACGCGTTTTGTCATAAATGACTTCCTCAGGGGTGTTTGTTAGGGACTGGTTATTTACTTCTACTCGCAGTATATAGCCACCAAAACGCGTTGGATATCAAGATCCAAAGTGGGCCCTACAGGCTGTCAAAGATCTTGTCCCTATAAAGGGAGACGGCAAGTGTACTAATATCTGTCCCACCATGGTCAAGATGTCTATGTATATGTGAGAATAAGTTCTTAAATGTGATTTTGTTTTTTAATAAAACTGTGTACTAAAAGGAAGAAAGTTATTAGTTGTATTTGGGTGAACTCAGGTTGAAAAAGGTCTCTTAGTAGGCCTGATAGGAGGAATATAAAATTCACCATTATCACCTCACAACACTCATATAGAGTTGTATAATCTAGTTTAGGCTCTCCGCAAAAAAAACGTTATCATTCTTAATTCTATTTCAGGCAAAGGACGTTTTTATGGATTATTTGACTATCAGATAATTTATACCATCTGACGATTGACAGTCACTAGTGCAATATTGGTATTTATAAAAGAAATATATATATATATATATATATATATATATATAATATATTATAAAATAATAATGAAAACGTATATTTAAAGGAATTGTTAACGTGCTCAAAAATAGATAATGTGCGTACCAAATTAAAATAGAAATAAGCTTATCTGCTGTCCAGGTGATGTTCCCAATGGCCACACTTCAAGGGGTTTCCCAGGGGTATTCTTCCTGTGGTAACCTTAAATAGGGTTTACAATTTTTTGCCCATAAAAAGTAGTATAGTGTAGTATTTCTTATACAAGGTAGAAATGACACAGGACTAACATAAATCTGCGTACTAGATAGCGCATAACATAACGCATGGAATATTACCACTCATGTGTTGCAGGTCACAAACAATCCAGCTCCCAACATCACCACATGGTGGACCTCAGACCAAAAAATGGAGAGAGCCTCCTTAAGGGAATTGTTTTTAATTTAGACCAAACACAACACAAATTTACACAGAGTAAAAAAAAATATAAAGTTGTTTAAAAATGCTTATCTTTTGAATGGTGTAGCAGAATAGTCCACTCAAAGGGTTAAGGAGAACCAGTCCATATATATATATATATATATATATATATATATATATATATATATATATATATATATATATATAATTTGTGTATGTATCAAGGAGCACAGTCACCAACCGTGACAAACACATGGCGTCACCCCAGGATTTAATATAGCAATGTTTATTGCAACAGGAATACAGTACATGACTGGGCCAGGAGGGCCTTGAAACGTTGAAGTTGCAATAAACATTGCTATATTAAATCCTGGAGTGACGCCATGTGTTCCGTCACGGTTGGTGGCTGTGCACCTTGATACTTTATGCCATTGATTGTGCGAGCACCCAGGTCATTCGTATCTGTAGAGGAGCAGTGAGTGCCGAACCATTTGGATTGTGTGTGGGTATAACACATATACACACATACACACACTGTTCTTGAAAATGGGTATGCCAATATAACTCAGCAATCTTAATCTTAAATCATCCTATTATCAGATGAAAACCTGAAATTCAGACACAAGGTACATAGCTGAGGAAGTCTGATTTACACTGGACAGTGGTTGTTAGTGTGTGTATGTATTTGTGCGTATGTGTGTATATATATATATATATATATATATATATATATATCACACACTATCAACTATGTGATGTCATCCATATTCATCCAGTGGAAGGTGCAGAACAGGCTCCCTGGGTCAAAGTTCAGCCTGGCGCACTACGACCTGAGCACTGGGCTTTGGAGCCCCAGTACTGGTTGTGCTAAATACAGGGGACAAAAGACGGAAGGGTCCCCCGTATTAAGCACAACCAGCACCAGGCTTTTCAGAACCATTCCTGGTTGCCAAAATACGGGAGACAAATGACGTAGGGGGTCCCCCGTTTTTAATGCAACCAGCACAGGGCTCTGAGCTGGTTCTGGAAATACAGGGGGAAAAAATGCGTAGGGTCCCCCTGTATTTACCAGGACCAGCACCGGACTCCTAGCGGGGGATTGATGCCACAGCCAGAGGAGCCCTTTCACCGGGCCCCCCAGCCGCAGCATCACCACTGACCGCTAGTCAGCCCAGGCTGGGGATCCCTGGGGAGCTGGGGCCCCCCCCCCCCAATATAGGTGTCCCCCTCTCCAGGCCCAGGCTGATAGCCCGGGGCTATCCCCAGCACCCCTGGGCGGTAGGTGCTGGGTTGATTGTCTTGTGTGGTGCATATGAAAATATAAATAGTCTTTTGCAGTAATACTACAGGTCCCAGCAGGCATCCCTGCATACTGGTACTTGGAGAACCACAAGAAATATTAAAATAAAACAGACACCGGTTTTTAAAGTATTTTATTATGCCACACCTTCACCTTTGGGGCGGCAGCCTTTAAGCTTTTACATGGCTGCCGCTCCCCCAGGACTTCTATGGTGTCTTCACCTGGAGTGTGACAGCCATTAAGCTCTTTTGCGCCGCCGCCCATCCAGGGCTTCCGCGGTGTCTTCATGCTTCAGCTGGTCTCTCCAGCTCCCCAACTGATGACTGAATGGACGGGGCCTCGCGCTGGCTATATTTAAGCCAGCCAAGGGGGTGGGGGGATGATGTCGCGAGCCATGATTGGCTCGCAGCGGCCATCTTTGAATTTCGCAAATGGCGCTGAGGCGCCATTTTTGAATAGGGCACGCTTGGTTCTCACCATTGAAGTCAATGGCGAGAACAGCTCATTGGCTGGGAGGCGGAAGGCTTGACTCTCTCAGCCAATGAGCGCTCCGCACTGGGATTTCTGTACTGAAATCCCGGGTGGAGCTGTTATTCGGGTAGTAGTGTTGTGATAGTACTATAGTGATAGGGTCCAGCTATCCTTTTTTTTTTTTTTTGTACTGCCAAGACCCTGGATTGTGTGAAGATGACCTGATTCACGCATAGGAGGAGGTGAGTATGGAATTTTTATTACAGGTACTCCCCATTGGATTATCTACTGGAGAAGAGGACAGAATGGCTTCAGGGATACTAGGTGAGTATGTGAGATAGTGTGTGCATGTATGTTTTTATAAAATTGTACTTTTCTACGGTGTGTTTTTTAATATTGCTTTTGCTGTGGAACTGTAGTTCCATAGCAAAGACAATATTTATATTTTCATATGCACCACACTTTACATAATGAACCTGGCACCCACCACCCAGGGGTGCTGGGGATAGCCCCGGGCTATCAGCCTGTGCCTGGGGTGCCATGAGGAGGGGGACCCCTTTATTGGGGGGTGCCCAACGCCCCAGAGATCCCCGGCCTGGGCTGACTAGCGATCAGAGTTGATGCTGGGGACGTGGTGAAAGGGCTCACCTGGCTGTGGCATCACCCCCCTGTTAGGAGTCCAGTGCTGGTTCTGGTAAATACAGGGGGACCGTACACATTTTTTCCCCCTGTATTTCCAGAACCAGGACCAGCTCAGAGCCCTCTGCTGGTTGCGCTAAATACGGGGGACCCCTACGTCATTTGTCCCCTGTATTTTGGCAACCAGGACTGGTTTTGAAAAGCCTGGTGCTGGTTGTGCTTAATACGGGGGACCTCTATGTCATTTGTCCCCTGTATTTAGCACAACCAGTACTGGGGCTCCAAAGCCCAGTGTTGGATGTTTTCTGTGGCGCGGGGTCCCAACATTTTTTTTTTTGTTGTTGTTAAACACAGAAGCAGGTATCATGGATCTACCAGATGCGAGCCTGCATTCTGTGTGCTGCTACCTCCCCCTGGTGCTACCGCCTGCCCCACCGCCGTCCGCACTGCCGCCCGCACCGCCGCCGCTAAAGCCAGCTTCTGTCCCCGAGTTCTGGCCGCAGCTAAAGCCCGCTACCCCCCCACACACACACCTTTCCGCCTTCTCCTGCTGCAGCTAATGCCAGCTTCTTTCCCCGAGCCCACCACTGGTAAAGCTCGCAAGCGACGGCTATCTTTGTGCACCCAAGTGGAGCCACAGTTATTACACCTGCTGGAGGCTCCTACTGTGGCTGCGCAACAAGTTGAAAAGTCCTATCTCTACAATGGCGCATTCTTGAGTTAATAGCATGACTGTGCCCTTATAATGTATGTGTGTATATATATATATATGTGTGGGTATGTGTACGTATATATATATATATATATATATATATATATATATATATATATATATTTATTTTACTTTTAATGTTTTCCCGTCTGAGCACATACTCTCTTTTAGATGGCCATAATTCCCTGTTAAAATTGTGGCATTGTTGACATCCCATGTATCCTGGCCCTTAAACACGCATCTCCATGATATTGCATGATAATGTGACTTGGACAGCCCCTAGTGTGAGCCAGTTCAAGTGAAGAGCGGATCTGGTGAATCAGGACTCCATCTATTCACTATTATGTCCATGACAACTGATCTACTGGTAGCTGGATTGGGACTCTGCTATAATTGTATTCTACATTGTATAGTTTTCACCATAACAAAGCCTGTTGGTAATTTGCTGTACATTATTTTACATGAAACTATTTTTTTTCAACACTGGATAAGTTATAAGCAGGATAAGTGACCTCTTTTATTAACTTGTTCAATGTAGTCTGTTCCGATGTATCTGACTTTAGTTTAGAATTTTTCAGAAAATGCATCCATCAAGACAGGATTTGTCCTTTAACTCATTTAGTTTTATGTCATGAGACATTTATATGATCTAGTATAAAGTCGGTAGGAAATGTTGTAATCGGTCTCCCTAATACAATGAGATACTGTGTATATACAGATTTATAGTCCTTATCTGTCAGACCTAAGGTGAGTTCCCAAACAGTGCAACAACTACTAAAACATACCAGAGATGATGTCACAACCAGAGTTTTGCGGCGTGGAGGTTTGCAGTCCTTACCGGTGAGGGCGCTGTGGCGTGGTCCTTCTGTCGGGGGAGCTGGCATGTGGAGACTGGCATTAGCTGTACGCAGAGGTCTGCCAGCATTGGGCCATCCTGGCAAGGCTAAGTCTAGCGGCATTTCAGTGTCACAGGTGTCTGGGCGCCACCATGTTGTCTGTGGCCATGTGACATAGCAGGCCAATCGTCTGTAGGTCACCTGCTCTCTCTGGCCTATTACGTTCCGCTACTGGGTACTTAAGGTTGTTTGGAGCTCCCTGTAGTTGCCAGTGCAACATGTTCACAGCGTAGCTGTGAGAGAGTTATCTGCGCTCCTGAAACCTAGACTTGTGCTCTGGTGCTTGTCCTAAGCTCCTTGTCGGCCTCTGGCTCCCTGCATAACCTGCACTGCTCTGCCTTGCCTTGCTCTCTGCTGAGATCAGTCCTGCACCTTCCACCGGACCCACTCCTGCCTGAACCTGTCTCCTCAGTTAAAACCATCACAGCATTTCCAGATTCCCATTTCAGCCAAGCATCACAGCATTTCCGGATTCCCATTTCAGCCAAGCATCACAGCTTTTCCAGATTTCCATTTCAGCCAAGCATCACAGCTTTTCCAGATTTCCATTTCAGCCAGCATCACAGCATTACCGGATATCTCCTTCAGTCACTATTCAGCAAACCAGGATATCCACTTCACTCTCACAGTCTACATGGATTAATCTCTGTCACTGATCTGGACATTTGTTTACTCCCATTCACTACAGCTCCCTTCAGCCACATATATCAGTTTATTACTGGACTTCAGTTAACTTATTATTCATGTCTACAAACAGTCTCATTAAACAACCCACCTTTCAGTTTGAACCTGTTCTGGTGTCTGCTCCTGTTTCCACCCCGGTTCCACAATAAACACAGACTCTGACAGATGTCAAGTGTGTGCATTAGTCCGATTTTGCTGTGTAAGAAAGTGGCTAGACTGATTCAGAAATCAGCAGTGATGAGGAGTATGTCATTTTTACTATTTGTTTTTAATTTTGCAGCCCTCCTTGGGTTTCTCTTGGATGTAAAATTCTTGGCAACAATTAGAAGAAACGTGTTGTTTTACATATCACTGTTAAGCTAAATGTGGATTACTATTTTCTTTTTTTCAGTTCTTATCTGTGTAAAAGGTCTGTGTAAAAGGTCTGTGGAGGGAGGGTATAGTTTGCATATCGTATAAGACAGTATTCTGCAGGTGCAGAAGTCATGAGTCATGGAACAAATGCCTCTGTCAAAGACAACATTAAATAGCTCTACCAAACCATTGTACTATATCATAGGATATGCAATAAGTCAACATGTTTATGATTTAACTTTCATTTTACAACATGGGTCATGCTGAAGGAGCGTTTCCTTCAAGAATGTTCATATTAAGATTAGTAACATACAATTTGCTCATGGCATAATTAGAGACAATATAATCTGTCTTTGTAATGTTAGGTGGTAGAAGTAAAACTAAAATAAAATGTAAAATATTTGTATTCAAAATGCAAGGCTTGACATGCTGGGGAATGTAGTCAGGATCCCGGCCGCCGAAATCCCGACACTGAAAGCCCGACACGAGACTAAAGATAGGTGTCGAAATCCCGACACCCGGCATACCGACCGAAGGTAAGCGGGGGTTTTAGGTTCTAGCTGCGGGGGGCTTAGCTTTAGGAACTCCTGGGGGAACATAGGGTTAGGCACCCCCCCAGGTGGGTTAGGTTTAGGCTAGGGGAAGGGGGGCTTAGGGTTAGGCACCCCCGTGGAGAGATTACGGTTAGGAACCCCCCGGGAGGATTAGTTATAGGGTGCGGGAAGGGGGGGGTTAGGTTTAGGCACCAATGGGGGCAGGTTAGGGTTAGGCACTAAGGGGAGAGGTTAGGGTAGGGAGAGGGGAGGGTTAGGGCACTTACCACCTCCCGTTAGGATTTCGAACAGTCGGTCTTCCAGTGTCTGTATTTGATCCAGTGGTTATGCAGTGACTATAGGCTCGGTGATATGACCTCTTAAAAAAAGCCTATTGTAAAGGAATCCCCCCGGTATTACGCCACATGCTTGTTGCTCGTGGTCTTCATTTGAGTTAGCTGAACCAATACAGTAAAGAGAAATAGGGAGGGTGAACCAGATCAGAGAGGTACTAAATTTGCCTAGCATCAGCTAAGGCTTCACAAACTCCTCCCCTAAAGCTGGGTACACACTGGCCGATACATTGGCCAATCAATTGATCAGCCAATATATCTGCTGGCCGTCTGCCAGTGTGTACAGGCTATATGTTTGTGAACGACGTCGTTCAGACATATCGCATTGGCTGTGCTGCACAGTCGATGGACAATCAGCATGTGTGTATGGGGGCAGTCTGCAGACCACCCTTACAAATACAGCGGCAGCCGCACATCTAATATTCTCAATCTTAAAGGGTAAACAACCCCAACACATTAAAGAGGCAATACACAGACACACCTCATGGTTTAATCTCCTTCATGTTTATTTAAATTCAAAACCTTCAGTCCTACTGAGATGAGTGGCAGGAAGAAAGACTTATTCTAGGTGCACACTGGACACATATTGTGTCGGCTGTGCAGCACAGTCGATACACAAAATATCTGCAGATATATTGTTAAATTGTGCTGTGTCGTACACTTGTTCCAGAGGCCTTCGGTGACTGATGGCTCAACTGGGCGGGCATTTACGTCAGACGCGACACAACGGGTCGACGATTGGTAAGTGTGTATGCAATTATCTGTCGTCCTGGTGTGCACCAGCTTAAGTCTGTCTCTCTTTTGATAAAAATCCTAATAACTTTGGATTGTTAATGTTAGAAAGCGTTAAATCATGGTTGATCAAGGATTTTAATACCTAGCAATGTTTAACTGTATTAATATAATATAATTCAATTGTTTTTCATTAAAACACTAATGCAACAAAACTGGTTTAAATAAAAAAAAAAAGTTTACCTTTTTTGAAAAAAATATATCTTTTTTTTTCCAACCCTGATTTCAAGTAACCCACGCCCATATTATTTTATCCAGAGTGAAATAAGTGACTCAAATTATGGTTTGTGGAACATACTGTCACAGCAATTTGAGTGAAAAGAGGTTGGATGGGGGGGGGCGTGCATTGTTTTGTATTCGTGGTCTTTTATTTTCGTTTTGTTTTTTCATGGACAAATGATAGGCAATATGAATGTCTTTGAAAATGGCAAAAGGGGTCAATGTAATTTAATTTATTGTTTGTATTCTATTTGGAATGCAGTTCTCCAGTTTATTATGGCATAGTGGAACATATTGTCACTTTTAGTGCAGAACGTATTTAGTTGTGACTGGTAGTGGCAGGAATTTAAACCCTAAACATGTTGTATATAGCCACAGTATACTCATGCACGCTAGTATGATTTGGTCTGCAGAAATGCTGTTGATCAGATGGTGACTGAATAACATTGGTTACAGTTTTCCTTATGCAATAAGAACCATTGTCTGTTTTGCGTTATTCAAAATGGCTACTAATAACTTGATATTTCCGTGTAAAGTGGATGCTAATCAGTTTGAACATGTATGCAATGATGTGTTCACCACAAGTTAATCATTTTTCCTCTGAACAACAGGTTACAAGCCTGGCTGAGCCTTCAGTTTAAAGAAAACATTAGATTGCAATAATCATATGTTGGTTCATTCAGTTTGGAACAACCTTTGTTGGAAATGTCTTTGAAGTAGTAAGGAGGAAACCATCACCTTAATTAGCGAAACAATTTTCTTTAGAAGTAAAACACCACCAACTAGTTGTTGTGTCTCAAATTGACCAAAACTGGAACCCGGCGGTCGTAATGCTGGCAGTAGGAATACCGACAGCGGCATCCCAAACATCAGAATCCCAACAGAATTAGATAAGTATCCTAATCCTACCTCACCTTTCTAGCAGCCTAACCCTCACCCTCTTCCCCCCCCCCCCCCCCCGCAGACTAACTCTACACCTAACCCTAATACTTACCGTTGGATGTCAGCGTCCGGGATTCTGGAGCCTGGATTCTGACTGCTTTCAGGATTCCAATGCCAACACTCTGACCTCCTGCATCCCAGAAATGGCACAGAATAAACATATACTGATCTCTATGATGTGGCGTGAAAGTTGTACACACAGGGCTTGACTCATTAAGTATCGCGCTAAAGCATATGCAGATGGCAGATTGTTGCGTATTGTGCATGCGTATGCATAGCAGTGCGCGAAGGCACCACTGCAATCAAGCAGACCACGGAGAGCCATTGCAGAGTGATTGACAGGCAGTAAGCGTTTTTGAGGGTGGTGACGGGGGGATGGTCGGAGAAACGCAGGCTTGCCTGTCCGTTTGTACGCCGTTGCATGGGCATGCATAAATTAGCCAGTGCGATTGCATACGCAGCTTGAGTACTAACTGTGTGCTACGTGTTTTCTAAGTAGGGTCAGGGCTGCTGTAACTCTGCGTGAGGGGCCGATGGTACTCGATGTTACCAAAGTTTATGGCGGGTTGCAGGGTATTACGGATGTGAGATAGCGGTAGCTGGTTGCAGTGGGTGTCTCTATGCTGCCAGTGTGATGGCATTGCGATAGCAATCATTAGCATATTTTTGCAGCAGACCTGTGTGCGATTACGGAGCTGCGATTGCAATAGCTATCCTTAATAAATCAAACTCAAAGACCGCAATGATGTGCAGTTAAGTCCATATATATATTTGGACCCTGACACAATTTTTGTTTTTCAAGGGAACAAAACTAATTAGACAAAAGATGTTTTATGGGCAGGTGTGGGCTATTCCTTCAATACAGGTTGAGTCTCCCATATCCAAATATTCCGAAATACGGAATTTTTTTGGCTTGACTGAGATAATAAAACCTTTGATTTTTGATGGTTCAATGTACACAAACTGTCTAAGGCACAAATTATTATAAATATTGTATAAAATTACCTTCAGGCTGTGTGTGTGTGTGTGTGTATAGGGTATATATGAAACATAACTGAATTTTATGTATGTACACAAACTTTGTTTGAGCCACAAAATTATTGAAAATATTGTATAAAATTACATGCAGGCTGTGTGTATAAGGTGTATATAATACATAAATGCATTCTGTGTGTATATTTGGGTCCCATTCCCAAGATATTTCATTATGATATGCAAATATTCCAAAATACGGAATATTCCGTTATCCAAAATACTCCTGGTCCCAAGCATTTTGGATATCGGAGACTCAACCTCTATTTATTAATCTATTAAGCAGGCAAATGGTCTGCAGTTGATTCCAAGGGCTAAATGTAATAACTTGAGATCTTCAGCTGCAACTAAAGCTGGCCATATACTCTACAATTATCGGGACGATCCGCCCGATATCCGCGGATCGCCCCGATAATTGTAGCATGTGTGTTGGCGACCAAGGGTTAAATATTGCTCGGTCGGGCATGCCGGATTATCCAGCATGCCCGTCCGATGCGATATTTAAGAGGTAAACGGTCGGCCACATCGGGCAGTGTTTGCTCAGCCGGAGCCGACAGACAGACAGACATTTCCTATGTTCCTTCCCATGGAAGGAATAGGGAAATGTCTCCTCCCCACTGTAATCTCACAGTGTACGCCGCGGACATCTGTGGCTGGCAGGCTGCCAGATAAAATGTCTGTGGGTCTGACAGGCATTTTATCTGGACATGTATGCCCAGTTTTAGATAGATATACGTGAGTCTCCCCGTATTTTTAAAGTGGCAACCATTTTAAAGACTAAACCAGCTTGGTTTAGCCTTTAAATTGATTGCCGATTTAAAAATATGGGGAGATTCGCATAAATCCCTGCAGCGGCTAAAGATCGCAAGGTATTACATTTGGCCCTTTTGAATCAAATCCAGACGTTTAGGAATTGCAGTTGAAAGTCTGCACTTCAGTTACTTCTCCGTTGTTTAATTTCAAATCCAATGTGGTGGTGTACAAAGACAAAGTTATGAAAATTGTGTCAGTATCCAAATAAATATATATATAAAAACTGTATAAGCTATTGGAGTAAAAAAGAGAGAAACTTGTAGTGATAAACACTACGCTTCCCGGCGCTAGTAATATATACAAAAAATGTATATTTAGATAGCACCTGCTGCAAGTAGTAAGGGTCTAGTTAGGACCCTAAATACACAAATAGAAAAAATCTAAAAACAATAATTACTGCGCATGGTGATATATAATTTGCATTCCATACAATTTTAATAGATATGTCAATGTTTTGCTCTGTATTCAGACACAGGAGGCTTGTTATAAATACATCAAATTGGTTTAATAAACATGTATAAAAATGTTTAAAATCAAATTATTTAATATAGCAGCCTAATTCACAAAAAGAATATCCCAAATATAACAAAAATTGTGCAAAATTAAATTTTTATATATATATATATATATATATATATAATGTCCAAGTGTCATTGAAATGCTGAGTTAATTCCAGGAATTCCGTAATTTAGCTATTCAGTGTCTGTTTAGGAAACAAGTATCGAATATGGTGCAATTCCAATGTTCTTTTGTAATAGACAAGCCGGTTTTGTATAGTCAGCAACTGTTAGTAGTTGAACTGGTGTCCCAGTTACAATCTCACTATCCCCACAGCTTTAATAATAAATATATATTATTTATAATTATATTTCAGTATACGTGTAGTTTATTGATTTATGTGATTGGTTTAAGCGACCATTTCCATGTTTGTTTATTCCCATTTATGCACATTTGTTTTATTTTAGCTATAGCATTTGTATATGCGTTATTGGGTTTGCAGATAGGTGCACCTCTACTGACAGTTTGGATATTTACTGCTATTGATCATGTCATTTTTAATGTATGTATTTGTGTCATGTTTGTCATATGTACTAATAAGTTACCTGTTACATGGTGATATGCGATGTCTAATTTATGTACATGTTGTGATGTTTTGTATTTTTGTCATTTGTAATTATATTTACAATAGTCTTTATTTGTTGGTGTATCACCATGGTAACACGGGGGCGGGCGTGACGCAGCTTTCTGTGCGACTGCTGAGTGGCGTCGCACACGTGGCTGATTGATCGCATGCACATGGGAGGCTGGCTATTTAAAGTTAGTCATTTGTTTATTGGTATATTGTAAGCTTGACAAAAGCGCTTATTAAAGGCGATGAAACGTTGCTAAGTGCAGCTCTGCTTGACTGAAGTTTTTTTATCCGGAGTGCCGCCAGAGGGATCACGCGCTATATATATATATATATACCCCTGATATATATATATCAGGGGTCTTCAACCTTGGCCCTCCAGATGCTGTGGAACTACACATCCCAGCATGCACTGCCACCTTTTTCATATAACAGCATGCTAAAACTATGGCAGTGCATGCTGGGATGTGTAGTTCCACAGCAGCTGGAGAGCCAAGGTTGAAGACCCCTGATATATATGTTGTTACCTCATTCCAAATGAGCAGGTAGAATGTAGCACCTATTGACATACACGGTCCACTGTTGTCGCGTGGCCACGCTATGAGTGTGTGTGGATCGGGTGCTTTCCTCCGTGCAGGAACAGATGGCTGATGGTGGGATAAGAGGACACGCTGTATACGGGAATGAGCTGCTGCTGGTAACGTTCCCGCAGACCGGATGGTGATGTCCGCGCAGGGAATCTGGCAGTAAGAGAGGACAGTATATGCGGCTTAGTGCGACCGCTATTGCTGTCGTTCCCGGCTATTTGATGTCAAGCTCTTGAGTAGGCAACTGCAACGTATCCGGAACAAGAAGTGACTGGAGAGGGTATACGGTCAACGCATTTCGTCCCGTGGAATGCCGGGACTTTCTCAAGACACTGGAGACTTAGGTCTGTAATGTCTCCTTATATTCCACTGGAGTCTCATTAGTTAATTGATTTATTATTTGATCTGCAGCACCTGGATGTTATATAGAGATCAATTCTATCTCTCAAACATATACAGTACCTTGCAAACGTATTCACACCCCTTGGCTTTTTACCTTTTTTTTTTTGTTACATTACAACCTGTAATTTATTTATTTTTTAATCTGAATTTTATGTGGTGGATCTGCACAAAATAGTCTAATTTGGTGAAGTGAAATTAGAAAAATATATATAAAAAAGAATCTTTATAAATAACATTCTGAAAATTGGCATGTGCATATGTAATCACCCCCTTTGCTATGAAGCCCCTCAATTTCTGGTGCAACCAATTACCTTCAGAAGTCATATAATTAGTGAAATGAAGTCCACCTGTGTGAAATCTAAGTATCACATGGTCTGTCAGTATAAACATACCTTTTCTGAAAGGCCCCAGAGGCTGCAACACCACTAAGCAAGAGGCATCACACCATGAAGACCAAGGAGCTCTCCAAACAAGTCAGGGATAAAGTTGTTGAGAAGTACATTTCTGGATTGGGTTATAAAAAAATATCCAAATCCTTGATGATCCCCTGGAGCACCATCAAATACATCATCATCAAATGGAAAGAACATGGTACCACAACAAACCTGCCAAGAGAGGGCCGCCCACCAAAACTCACAGGCCGGACAAGGAGGGCATTAATCAGAGAGGCAGCACAGAGACCAAAGGTAACCCTAAAGTAGCTGCAGAGTTCCACGGCGTGTATCTGTGCACGTGACCACAATAATGGAGCGTACACACGGTCAGATTTGTCAGACTTGTCAGATGAACGACTGAACGATTAAACGATTTGAACGATTTGGACGATTTGACCAAAGTTTTGAACGATTTGAACGATTGAACGATTTTTAACTGCATTAAAATGAATGGAATCGTCCAAGTCTGACTGCAAACCCATCAGATGTCAGATATCGTTATCTGACAAACGGGAACGCGCATCGTTGATCGTCCATCGTTCAGGCATGTCAGATATGAACGATTTTTCATCAGATATGAACGACTGAACGATTTTTAAATCGTTATCGTCCATATCTGAAGAAAAAATCTGATCGTGTGTATGCACCATTAGCCGTACACTCCATAGAGCTGGGCTTTATGGAAGAGTGGTCAGAAAAAAGCCATTACTTAGTGATAAAAATAAGACACAATTTCACTTTGCCAAAAGGCATGTGGGCGACTCCCCAAATGTATGTAGGAAGGTGCTCTGGTCAGATGTGACTAAAATTTTACTTTTCGGCCACCAAGGAAAATGTTATGTCTGGCGCAAACCCAACACATCCTATCACCCCAAGAACACCATCCTCAAAGTGAAACATGGTGGTGGTAGCATCGTGCTGTGGGGATGTTTTTCAGCAGCACGGACTGGGAAACTGATTTGAGTTGAGGGAAAGATGGATGGTGCTAAATACAGGGATATTCTTGAGCAAAACCGGTTTCAGTCTGCCTGTGATTTGAAACTGGGACGGAGGTTCACCATCCAGCAGGACAATGACCCAAAGCATACTGCTAAAGCAACACTCGAGTGGTTTAAGGGCAAACATTTAAATGTATTGGAATGGCCTAGTCAAAGCCCAGATCTCAATCCAATTGATAATCTGTGGTCAGACTTGAAGATTGCTGTTCACAAGCGGAAACCATCCAACATGAAGGAGCTGGAGCAGTTTTGCTTGGAATGGGCAAAAATCCTAGGGGCAACATGTGGCAAGCTCATAGAGACTTACCCAAAGCTACTAGCAGCTGTAATTGCCGCAAAAGGTGGCTCAACAAAGTACTGACTTTAGGGGGGTGAATAGTTATGCACGGTGAAGTTCTCTGTTAATTTGTCCTAAATGTTGTTTGATTCACAATATTAAACAAACACAACATGAAAAATGCAAAGGGGGGTGAATACTTTTGCAAGGCACTGTGTGTGTATGTGTGTATATAGATAGATAGATAGATAGATAGATAGATGTATGTATAGATATATATATAGTATAATAAGAAAGAAAGAAAAAGAGTTAAAGTCCAAGTCTCATTGAAATGCTGAGTTAATACCTGGGATTCCGTAGTTTAGCTATTTAGTGTCTATTTAGGAAACAAGTATTGAATATGTTGCTTTGCAATTCCAATGTTCTTTTATAATAGATATAGACAAGCCGGTTTTGTACAGTCAGTAGCTGTTAGTAGTTGCGGTGCCACCAGCCAGGCACGAAGGACGTCTGTCTGCGTGGCACCCACATATAAGATGGGAGGTTAATTCTAAATTATTGAGGATATATATGGTAAGGTAATATAAAACACATAAGGACAAACTACTGGATCATACAGAAGATGCTTGCAAATAGCAAAAATAGAGATAAAACAATGTATAGGTTATATATTTTTATATACCTATTTTAAGGATCTGTATGTATGAAGATTTACATGTATAGCAACAGAGTTCTTCTTACATTGTCCTACATTTACTTTTATGTGTAATTTTTTTATATTTGGGATATTATTGTTTTTGTGAATTAGGCTGCTTTATTAAAAAATTGGCGATTTGATTTTAAACATTCTTTATACATGTATATGTTTATTAACCCAATTAATTGTTGTACTTCTAACAAGCCTCCTGTGCCTGAATAGAGAACAAAACATTGACATATCTATTAAGATTGTATGGAATGCAAATTATATATCACCATGCGCAGTAATTATTGTTTTTAGATTTAAGCTATTGGAGTGCCTAATATATAACTAGTATAATTGTAAGTCTGAGTGCTGAGACCATTGTACGAAGGATGTATTGTTAGGCGAGCCTTTACTTGGTTTTCCTTGAGAGTACTTTGCAGCATATGGTTATCACAAAGAACTAGTATGTCAGCTTTAAAAAAACTGAAACTGAACTACTGTTAAACTGTAGAATTACATTCACCTTTTCACAGCAAACCTGGGTGTATTTATCAGTCTGTATGTGATGTGATAGGTGTAGTGTACTGCACATTGGAGTAAAGGACATTGGGCCTGATTCAGAGCCGGACGCAATTAGCGCTCGCTCGTCCAGAAAATAGGGGTGGCTATTCAAATGAACCGTTCGCTCTTTGCGGTCTGTTCACGCCTCTAGGTCTGAACGAGCGAACAAAACTTGCGGTCGTTTTTTGGGAAACTACGCCCCCTGGCCGCTCGCATCCTACGTCATGTCCGCTATTTATTAGATTAATCGAGTACATCGACCAGGGTATCAACTGCTCGCTATTCTTGTGGTTGGTTTTTGCTACCACAATTTTGCGAGCAGTTCTGGCTATTAAATAACCCAGTGACGTGGTCAATGACGCTGCTGTTTTAATTATGCACACCCATAAAACGCCCGTTTTGACCTTTAAGCACGCCTGCGTTCGGATCTCCACTCCCCGTTTTCAAGCACCTTCCCCTGTTACCACCCACATACGCCTCTTTCTGTCACTCAAATTATCAGGCATTCGCTATTTTGCGAGCACATGAATTTCGACCGCACTGACTGGTTCGCACATGCGTATAACGATCTGTACGCATGCGCAGTTGGGCAAACATCGCTCGGAGCGAACGAGCGGCCGCTTACGAGCGGCTCTGAATCAGGCCCATTGTTTACATTTTATTTTGTACTAAAATTAAAAAAAAAGATATATTTGCCTCCAAAACATAGTTGCAGTCTGTAAAAAACTAAAGGTGCGTATCCACTTGCCGACTAGGAAAGACAGTACGATTACGACATCGTAATCGTACAGTTGTTCCTCATCCCCTGTAGTGCCTAAACTGAACGATATGTCGTTTAGTGCAGGCACCCTCCCTCATCCCTGAACATTGCCAATCTGTCTTTCTCGGCAGATTGACTGGCATATTCAGGCAATGATTGATGTCGGAAACGACCAGCGGGAGCGTCCATCGCTGGTTGATTGACATTTTCATGCACGATTAATGAACGATTGAACGATAACTATGTTGTTATCATTGAATCACTCATTTTAATCGGCAAGTGGGTACGTGGCTTAAGTTGTTCGTTTTTGTTACAACAGAAAAAAATACTCGAGTACACAAGATGATGATATTGTGTGTATGCCTTATCTTTATTTTATTTACAGCTGGTCCAAAGGGCATAGTAATCGTTATAGATGGATATCATATTGTATCTCTCCTTTCGCATTCAACAATAACACTTATTTTACACGAGACAGGTGACAATCATTGACAATTCCTTCTCATCACAAACTGTAAAGTCACAGTATTAAGCCTCTGTCCTGAAGTCTGCCAGTGCTATTATGCACCTGGTGGTTCACTCTCTACACTGACTACATGCATCACAAATGGATAACAGGGATCAGCAACATCAGCTGACTAGTATGCTTACAATTGGCTTATGACAAGAGAATAATACCAAGCTTCTGTTAGAATACTAGTCATCTTTGCTGTAAGAAACAACATTTGCTAAGCTGGGTACACTATCCAATTATCGGGCATATCAGGTGAAAATTGTGTACAGCCATGGCCAAAAGTTTGAGAATGACACAAGTATTGGTTTTCACAGTTTGTTGCTTCAGTGTTTTTAGGCCTTTGTTAGATGTTACTATAGTATACTGAAGTAAAATTACAAGCATTTCATAAGTGTCAAATGCTTTTATTGACAATTACATTACAGTTTTGCAAAGAGACCATATTTGTAGTGTTGACCCTTCTTTTTCAGGACCTCTGCAATTCGTCCTGGACAAACAAGAACCCACAAATTCTGACAAACTCCAAACATTGCCTAGGCAAGAATGGGCGGCCATCAGTCAGTATGTGGCCCAGAAGGTGATTGACAGCATACTAGGGCAAATTGCAGAGATCTTGAAAAAGAAGGGTCAACTCTGCAAATATTGACTCTTTGCATAAACTTAATGTAATTGTCAATAAAAGTCTTTGACATATATGAAATGCTTGTAATCTTACTTCAGTATACTATAGTAACATCTGACAAAAAGGTCTACAAACACTGAAGCAACAAACTTTGTGAAAACGAATACTTGTCATTCTCAAACCTTTTGGCCATGGCTGTAGTGTGTATGCTTAAAACATGCAATAAAAGTAATTCCGTTATTGTGCAGATTTTGCAGTGTGTACGTTGTGACGAGCTTGAGCGACATTTCAGCAGCTACAGAGGCAGATATTCTGTGCAGTGTACAGGGACACAGTATTTCAGTCAGATCATTCAGACAGATAATAGTGATGATCTGAAAGAAAAATTGTATAGTGTGTACGTATAATATCTGATGCTTGTGAGTAGATCCAATCTTAAATGAAATCTGCAAGGTGACTGGTCACACACAGGCATACATTCTTACCATATAGCACCGCATGTTAGGGCCATTGCACATTTTGGCCACACACTTGATTAAGGCCTGTTGGTGCACATAGGCCAATATTAGTGATCTGCGGTCATTTACCAACATATCCGATAATGATGTGATCATTATCAATAAATTGTCTGTTAACTGATGTCATTTTGCAGCATTTAGGCGCTGTTCAGGGGGAACACCCCAAAATAATGTTTAAAACTCCATATGTGAAAGTGTATGCTTTGGTTTTATTTCCTGGCAGTGCTGCTTGCTCTTCACTCCTACCCACTAATGATCGTTCCTCTGCTTTTTTTTGTTTATAGCAATCCCAAATGTATCAGAGACAATTGATGCATTTGTGGACATTGCATGCCAAAGCGTTTGTTGTATTCTGTACTAGTCATGTATGTGTAGTAAATATGTAGGGAGGCATTTTTTATTCTGCTAGCATGAATCAGAACATTGCACTGGCATACAACTATTCTGGGCATGCAAAACATTATGTAAGTAATGTATGACAACATGGAAAAGTAGATACATAAGTTACATAAGGCTGTTTTATTTAGTATTATTCTGCTGAGAGGAGTTAAGGTGCGTACACACTGGGCGATTAAAGTGGACGACTGAATGATAACTATATCGTTATCGATTTTGGTGTCGGGAATTCTTGAGGTGAAGCGCTTTTTTTTTTCCTTGAGGTGATAGCGCTCGCGAGCGGGTCTGAATCAGGCCCTGTGTTCATTACATACATCCATATGGCTTTAGTAAGTCATGGGGGGGTATAATCATGTTGCATTGCCCAACATTTTATAGATACATCGGGTAAGCTCTTGCAGTGTCAGTCTGCATTGGTTTCCTTTAATAGAAGGTTTTATACAGATGAGCTGCAAGTTTTCATACACTTTACATTTTTTATTTTACTGTTAAGTCGTGTTTTGCTTTAAGTAGCTACATTTTTTTGCTTTGTATGTTTTTCCATTTTATTCTGTCATCTCAAAGCTTTGAGCATTTTCTGTAATTGACCTTAATGTTGAACGCTAATTACTCTAAACCAATACTTATTTATTTAAGTGTTTTTCCACTCTTTATATTGAGTGGTTTCCTGAAAGGCTGTATTACATGGAAAGTGTGTGAGTTCAAAGGCTTCATAAATATACTTTCTTTTCGCACTATGTCTGATTTAACAATTTTATGTATGCTTCAGACAAATGCCTGTAAGCAAGGCAAGAATTCAGATATAGCAGTAGTGTGTTGTTCCTATTCAGAAAGTGTCACCCTGGGCATTTTTATTACAAAGGTAGTAAGTATAGTGTGCTGGGTAAATATCTGTACTAACTTCCATAGATTCAAACTAGCTTAACTTGTGGTAGCTGACTTTATTTTTTTTAATGTCACACAGAGTAATGGCTGCAACTGTTTCAGATAGGATGCAAAGTCTTACAGACTAATCTAGAACCTGTGAGTAAGAATACATTTAGGGGTCTATGTACTAATAATCGTGGTACTGCAGTGATTATTATGTATCCATCTTGCCGGTAATAATTTTTTAATGAAAATATGTACCATGGGGAACTCGCAGGGACAGTAGTTGCGGTAACCGTTGTCCCTGCGAGTTATATCCCCAGGGGAAGCTGTCACTGCGCTTCTGGAGCCGGCGTCCCGACTGTCTTATCCCGGCATGGGTGAAATGCCGGGCGTCTACATCTAGATTTCCCCGACGGCGGGAGACCGGCGCCCGGCATTACGATCGTAGTGATGCCGGGCGCCGCGAGCGGACAGCCACGGGGAGGAGGGTTAGGTTTAGGGCTCCCGGGGGGGACTTAGGGTTAGGCACCCCCCCGGGACGGTTAGGGTTAGGCTAGGGGGTGGGAGGGTTAGGGTTAGGCACCCCCGGGGGGGACTTAGGGTTAGGCACTTGGGGGGGAAGGGGGGTTAGGTTAGTACATACTTACCTATCCACGATCGGGATTTCCAGCGCTGTCGGGCTTCCGCTGCTTCGCACTCTGCTCCTGTCGGGCTGCTGCTGCGGCCGGCGGTATTACATACCAATTCCGTGCAGGGGAGAGATCTCTCTCCTGCACCTGTAGCCTCCATAGGCTTACAGTAGTCTACACCAGGGCTAAACTCTAAAAAAAAAAACCTGTGCTTTTTGGAGTTTAGTACATAGGGGTCAGATCGTAGTTTTCATTGACAATAATGGGGACTGCTTGCATTGTGCGATTAGTACATAGCAACAATACATAAAATTGTGCAGGAACCGCAGTTTCAGCATAATTTTATGTAAAAATCTGCTTGATACATATGCCTCTAAATCATTGAAATAAGGAGTTTGTTGGTCACTCTTGGAGGTCTAGCTCACAAGACAGAGAATATTGTGTACCTCTGGTCCAAGATAATTAATAGGCTAGTGAAACAAATTAGTAGTCTGTTTAATAAAAGGAGGCTAAAATATTAAAAGGATATTTAAAGTAAAAATATTTCTAATCGCTCAAAAGGATTTATCTTTATTTTTTCAAACTAGCCAATCAACAAGATTTGGATACCATTTAATATAGCAAAAACAGGTTGGTGATTTTGATCAGGTTAGATTTTGCAGCCAGCTTTTAATTCTTATTTAGAGTCTAAGGGGGTATCCAATTAGCGGTGAACGGCGTAAAATGGGTATTTTTCGCCAGTTGTCACTGGTCACTGTTTGTTGCCAATGTTTTTTTTTTTTTTTTCTTTCTCCCTTTCCAATTAGTCATCCAAATAATAGGATATTTCGGGCAAGTCTGTGTTTTCACCGTTTCGGTGGCGAACCATTTCGGTGGCGGTGTCACATTAGGTCCTGGAAAAAAAGCACAGATAAGTGTGGGCGGACTTCGGGGCTAATTGGATAACACATTTGTGCAACAAATTACTACGTAGTTGCTGTCTACCAACTCGACCTTACCAAAAGCATGATATTGGTCAGGCATGTCTTCCCTTAGTAACATTCACTGGGAAAGTTATTTTGAAATATACATATATTACATACTTCCTAAATGTTTGCCAATCACTCAATTTCACATGTTGCTTTTAAATAAAATCTTAAAATAATAAAAAATAATAGAAGTGCATTTTAATTAGTAATAAAAGCAAACACAAACCTATTTACAGTAGTAAATAGGTTTGTGGCTGGATACATCTAATAATATTTTAATAAAACTTCACCAGACCCTTAATTGAAGATAAACTGCTAAACTGTGCAATTACTCTGTGTTATAGTTAGTATATTTGACATCCGTCTGTATGGATTTGTAAATGCATGCATAGGTCCAAAAGCCTGTAAATGTCACAGGAGGTCAAATGACATAAGGGTTTAACTAAATATGTCCATAATGCTCTCTTTACCTGTGCAGCAATCTTCACTTTTGGAACTGCATGCATTCGACCCAATTAGCAGAAATGTTTATTTAATCTTTAGCGACAAGACTAAATTTCCTTTCATGGTGACAGAAATTTACTAAGAAATTGTCACCAGGTCAGCTGAGTTATAAGACTCTGGCGGGTATCCAATTAGCAGCGGTAAATTAACTCGCCGGGGGCTATCCAATTAGCCCCGAAGACGACACTTATAAAGTATTTTGTTTCGCCTGCCTCAGGCAGGTGAAACCAAATCCCCAATAAGGTGTTTTTCTCCCGCTTGCGGCAGAGAAAATACATAGGAACCACGAACAGTTACGGACCTATGTATTTTCGTGAGGAAAACAGAACATTTCCGGGCGTGATAAACGGGGTTTAATTGGATAGCACGATAAAAAAATTGGCGAGAAATATCCGAACATTGACGAAAACCCCACGTTTTTTACGGCCGTAAATTTTGCAGAGCTAGTTGGATACCCCCCTATGTGGTAAAACTGACTGGAAGCTTAAGGCTGAACCTACTGCTTCAGCCACTGTGGATGCATCTGCTTTGCCAGTTCACACATGGTAGTGGGAACAGACTTCCAGTTCCACTTTTGTTTAAAAACTATTAAATATCTTGAACAAAAACAGTGAGATGTGGAAAAGAGCCATTATGACATCTGCAGTTTTCCTGTTATTATATATAACCAGAGGGAGCCTGAACAGACACTGCCTTGTCTCCGCATTACTGGGGTGTAGGTGGTGAATATCTTCCATGTTACACTCACAGGCAGTAGATTGGTTTTGCATTTTTAGGTGCTGTGCAGCATTACATTTAACTACATCCATAGGAGATAGGAGAAGCCAAATATTTTTGTGATAGTATGTCTTTTTCCAATGTATAGACAGAAGTCACAATTCCGCCATGTAATGTGCTCTTTGCCAAGAGATTTCATAACAGTAATTAATGATCTGTATCATTAAACCCACCTGTCTACACAGGCTTGGCTGTCACTGCCATGCTCAAACAGATTAAAAGCTTGTAATACCTTGTTTTCAAGCAGGGCTCTTGTTTCCTGAAGTACATCTAAAACGTCCAACTAGTAACAAAAGCTCTCTAATTATTATTTCATGGGAATTGCAGGACTACTTTGAACTCTCCTTGTCACTTCTAGCAAATGTGTAAAGCAATACATTTCAGAAAAGTAAAATTGAAAATTTATAATTCCTTTTGTATACATTTATATTTAGTATTATCAGTTTGTTAGTACTCATATCCAACATACGGATATTTGTATTATGAAGTAATGTAGTTAAATCCTGGGATTATTTTTCCATGTATCACACTTAATTTTTATTTGTTCTCATTTACATTTCACACACTCATATTCAACCTTTCTTGTGTTTCACACATCAAGTTAAAGTATATGAAACCACATCATAGCTGTACTTGCACTCTGGCGCACTCTCTGACCACTGCAATGATTGAACTGTACATTATATATACACACACACGGGTGTGTATGTGTGTATATATATATATATATATATACACACACACACACACACACACACACACACACACACACACACACACACACACACACACACACACACATACAGTCCGGTGCATAAATATTGGGACATTGACAGAATTTTCATATTTTGGCCTCTATTCACCACCGCAATGGCTTTGAAATGAAACAAACAAAATGTGCTTTAACTGCAGACTTTCAGATTTAATGTGAGGGTAATTACATCCAAATCAGGTGAATGGTGTAGGAATTACAACAGTTTCTATATGTGCCTCCCACTTTTTAATGGGCCAAAAGTAATGGGACTATCAACTCAAAAGCTAATTCATGGACAGGTGTGGGCTATTCTCTCGTTATTTCATTATCAATTAAGCAGGTAAAAGGTCTGGAGTTGATTCTAGGTGTGACATTTGCATTTGGAATCAGTTGCTGTCGACTCTCAATATGAGATCCAAAGAGCTGTCACTATCAGTGAAGCAAGTCATTAGGCTGAAAAATCAAAACAAACCCATCAGAGAGATAGCAAAAACATTAGGTGGCCAAAATATGAAAATTCTGTCAATGTCCCAATATTTATGCACCTGACTGTATATGTGTGTGTGTATATATGTATATAATAAAAATAGCAGTACCAAAAACAGTACTTCATAAAACTGCCCTGTGCTGCAGTGTAGAATGACAGCGGAATGTCCGATATTAGAAGTGGCTCCACGGGCAGAAGTAAAGTCAGCTTATGACTGCCTAACGTGAAGATGTGTAGGTGGGTAGTCCCCTTACTCGGCAGACCTCCGGTTTGTCCGTAGATTAATTCCACAATGGAAAACAGCAGCAGCTTAGTGGTCACTCATCAAATAAAAAATCCAGTGGTAATAAATTTAACTGACGCATTTCGCCTCTCTGTTGGAGGCTTTATCAATGCTACTATTGTGATATAATGGAGCTTTATGAAGTGCTTTTGAAGTGTTTTACAGAATGAAGTGTTTTTGGTGGCAGACACGGGCTGGGGAAGAGGCAGAGGTGTGACAAACAGACGGGATTGGGAAGATGGGTGTGTGACAGACACAGGGGCTGGGGAAGAGGGGGGTGTGACAGACACAGGGGCTGGGGAAGAGGGGGGGTGTGACAGACACAGGGGCTGGGGAAGAGTGGGGGTGACAGATACAGGGGTTGGGGAAGAGAGGGGTGTGACAGACACGGACTGGGGAAGAGGAGTGTGTGTGATGGGTAAGAATAAGGGCTAGGGTCCCCAAAACCATGTGTACCGGCCCAAAAATTTCTGTTGCCAGCGCTGCGCTAAGGAGGAAAACAGACACGCGCCCGGCACATTTGTCTGATTTCTCCTCACACCCTCGGGGCTGCGAGAAGAAATCCTTTAGTCGAACCAAACAGCCCAGTGATTTGAATAGTTCCGGGACCTCCCGGACCTATTCAGCGGCGCGCAGAATTGAATCAAGCCCAAAGGGTCTGACATCAATTCCACCAAAGTTTAACTACTACAATGGTGATTTATTCAGAGAAATTGAATAGGACTTACCTGAGCACCCACTTCAGAATCAAGCACAGCAAACAGTGAGTAGACTTGCCAGCCTTCACCCTGAAGCAACATTGAACACTTCCTGTCAGTACAATTCACTGCTGAACTCAAGTTTTCTTTCCAAAGTGAACCACCCTTAAGGGGGAATTCAATTAGTCGCGATAATGAGGTAACTTAACGCAACCCTGCTGGATCTTTACAACTGCACCCTATAGGACTGAGCAGACACCCGGTAATTATATTTGGAGCCTCCATTGACTATTTGCAATGCTTTTGGAAAAGAGAGATTGGTCCATATCTCTGGTGTTTTAAAATACCCCTTCTACATAATTTCTTCTTAATACTATATTATAACCATATGTTTGTGCTAGTTATAATATTTGGATTGTATATCATGTTTATTAAACTTGTTTTTTATATATTTGTATTGGTCACACACAGTATTTATTTATTTATTCATTTATTTATTATTGCTTGATACATTTATATATGTTGGTTTTCCTTTTTTGTGGTTAATTTACAATGCATTTTTTTGCTGTATTTTATAGAATATTGCTTTTAGGTTTGTTTCTCAAAAAATAAATACGCTACACAGTGTGTAGCTTTCCAACGTTTCAATTCTTGGACATCCCTGATGAAAATTCTGTCAAAGAATGGAAACGTTCCTATATTGTGCAAATAAAACTCCAGGTGATATCGGGGGTTTTCTGGTGCAGCTCTCCTAGAAGACCTCTTCCCAAAACCCAAATCTTTACTGAAAAATGATTAAGAACCACTCACATATAAAGTAGTGATATATAAAAATATCACAACCCACAAATTAATTGATCCGATCAATATATATATATATATGTGTGTGTGTGTGTGTGTGTGTGTGTGTGTGTGTGTGTGTGTATAGATAGGTGACTGTAGTCCCATCATTTTGAAACTGAAACCCATGTGGCATGATGTTTACTCCACATGGGATAATGCAGTAAATTTCTATATAAATCCATTCTCGATAACCCCTTCAACTCAATGCCAACTAGATAGTTAGGATAACTGGCTTTTGATATTAAATGTTTACCCAGGGTAAAACTATTCCCAATATAGGAGCCTCATAAAACAGAGGGAGTTTAAGCATAAATTAATTTTGTAATTATGTAAGCACTGGTTTTTTTTTCCATTTTCCTTGAGCAGTCATTGCATCACAGAGTTTGTGTATGCTACTCTAACGGGTGGTAATCCTTTTTATTTCTGCATTTGCATCTGATGTAATTAAGAATGACTAAGCTTTTAAACCTCTGCTGTTCTGTGTTATGTTGTACAGAGGACGATATTTCAAGTTGTAATTGTCAGGCGTATTCATTGTGTCAACATAACAGCTAAAGTGAATGGACTAAATGACCATGGATTACATGTAGCCTGTCTGGGTCTAGTCCACACCAGTGTTTACCAGGAGTCTTTATGCAAAACCACCACTCTCATTTATGGTGAATTTAGCACTGTAATTTTTATTTTGGATTCTGTATAAGCCAGCTTTATATATTTTATTTGCTATGTGCTTTTATCATGCATTTCTTAATTTCTACTTAATTTCTGATGTCTCATAATATATGGAATTCTGTTGAAATGCGGAAGCTAACCAGTGTTTTATGTTGCATATATGAGAAGTATTTATGTGTAACAAATTTTACTTCTAAAGGGGCCTATCCATTACACGACTTTTAGAATGATCCGACCAAAACCAGGAGGTTTTGGTCGCATTGTTCCCAAAGTCGTGTAATGGATAGCCGGCAAGGACCAGGGATGCACGTGCACGCTGGGTCCTTGCCGACCCCGACTATCTACTAAACATGCCCGTTAACCTGACGAGACTGATCAGGTTCGGCATGTTCAGAGATATGAGGTCGGCTCCTACACTGAATGACGTTCAGTAAACGCCGTTCAGTGCAGGCACCACACCTCGGTGACCTGAAGGTCTGAATACTAGTCGTTCAGTCTTTCAGGTCGCCTAGTGGATAGGCCCCTTAAAGCAGGCCACACATCAGACCAACTTTCCTCCAACTGACCAACCGTCCAACTTGTCTGTCCAACAAACTCTTTCCCACACATCTAACCAACTTGTCATCCAACCAGCCAATTTGCCAACTTTTTTTTATCAGACCAGCCAACTACTGTTCAATTTGTGATGTCACAGAAGTACGCAGAGAGTGCCTGCCTACTTCTGCATGTTTTGAATGAATAGGATACAGGTAGCAGTGTTCGCAAATACGCGCTATAGCGCATATTCTACCGAAGGACTGGGGACTCACTTTTATAAAAAAAAGCCGGGGACGCGCTGTGCCGCTTACAATCCCTGTCGGGCTGATTAGGATTGGCCGCGGCACAGCGCGTCTCCGAGGACACGACCCAGCCACCCTGCACGCATATAATAAAGCTGTAAATCAAATAGGCGCCGGTAATAATAGGACACCCCCGGGCGGCAGGGGGTGCTGTGGAAGGGGTACCCTACCCCGAAACATTGACCCACCATTAAAATCCCTCTGGTGAGGGTATTGTTTTTCACAAGACTCTGAGTGCCGCCTGGATTTTGTTGATATATCGACTTGGGGGTGCTGTCCTCCTTGGAAGGCACCA
The DNA here is from genome assembly GCA_031769625.1 of Taudactylus pleione. Lineage (NCBI taxonomy): Eukaryota > Metazoa > Chordata > Amphibia > Anura > Myobatrachidae > Taudactylus > Taudactylus pleione. The sequence continues at coordinate 6,614,604 of JAUIMM010000324.1, read as the reverse complement.
GAGTATTTGCATCTCATATATATATATATATATATATATATATATATATATATATATATAATTTATTTATTTTTTTACAGAGGGTAAAATAAGTTTTGAACACATCAACATTTTTCTCATTAAATATATTTCTAATGGGGCTGTTGTAATGAAAATTTCACCAAATGTCAGCAACAACCCATGCAATTCACACATGCAAAGATATCAAACCATAGATGTCCATAAATTAAGTTATGTGTAATAATGTGTCAGAAAATTTGACACGAGATGTGTTTATATATAGATTCCTCCAGTCAGTTAAACATTATTAGACCCCATATTAGACCTCTTGTAGCTTGCCTAGAACTTCCTTCCTTTTCCACCAATCGCAAAATCTCTAAGGAAGTTGCTTTGTTCTCCATAGATTTAGTTAGAGCACTTAGGGGGAAATTCAATTAACCGTAAAAATGTGACAACTTTTCGTGTGCTAAGTTTTTGCACTGTTCTCTCCTGTTTTTCACGCAATTCAATTCTAAAAGTTGTGATGCGGCATTTGCGTGAAAATTCTTCCTGGTTCTAGCCACAATAAGTATAGGTGAAAATGGGGAAATCTGCCTGTACTGTACCCCAAAATAAAAAGGCAAAGTGATATAACAATTTGGAAGTGTATTAGGGGTCCTACTGAAAGTATTGTGGTTCTTAAATTGTCAAATGACTGTTTTATGCATATTTCAAACAATGATGAAAGCAAGTGTTTTTTTGCCAAATAAAAAATGTTTTTTAAATTTGGGGGTGCATACTGTAAAAATGCCTATAAGTAAATATTTGTGTCATTTAAAGACCCATTTTTTAAAAAAAATAACCTTCAAAATGTGACTCCTAATACCCACCTGCAGTCTTAAAAACTCCTGTCCCATTCATATAGCACTCCCATATACCTGTCTGACATCAATTAACCCATTTTCCTGCACTTTGCTCTTTTCCCCCAATGTCATTATTGGCCAAATTAAGCTAATTCATTTTTTTTACACGCTAAATAGTCATAAAGGATGGTGTGTCCTAGTGGCTCTGTACCAAGTCCCAACATATTTTACCTAGAAATAGGGATTTTCCCCAACTTTTCACCTACTCAGGAGGAAGGGAAAAGTAATTAGCGTAAGATACATGTCAAAATTCACACCTGCAAAAACCGCGGATCATATGATTGCGCGATAAGTATAAATTTGCATGATAAGCCGCTTTTCACAAAAAAACATCTGATCGCGACTAATAAATTATCACTTCACTCTAGCAAGATGCCCTAGGTACTGTATTGTTAAAGCATATAAAGTACAGGGTAAAAGCCTCCAGGTATTCTGAAACCCCACTTTCCTAGGGCCATAGCTGTCTCATAGGCCACTATTTTTAGAGCGGAGGAAACACTCTAATTATGGGGCACAATAAAACATAACTTTATTATTTGCTAAAAGATATCGAGACCACAAGAAACAAAAATACAACACATTAATTGTGTTTGTACTGTCTAAAGGTGCATACACATGGAGCAATATATCGTTACGCTGTGAACGATATCGTTCAACGATATATCGTTCCGTGTGTATGCAACCAGCGATGCGCGCTCCCGCTGGACGATAACGATATCGCCCATCGGCCATGCAAACAGGCCAATCTGGGCACTATCGTTATTTCCTATAGGGTTCCTTTGTCGTTGGTAATATCGTTGGTGTGTGGACGAACAATATCGTTCATCCAGCGCACCAGGAATTTCAAGGGAGATCGTTCAGCGATATCGTTCGCTGAACAGATCGTCCCGTTTGTGTACCCAGCATAAGAGGTAGGCCACAATATAGCAGCAGCAGGATAGAGTTCTTTGCATACCTTTTGATAACAATATAATAAGTAGTTTGTAGTTACCTCTACCCAGAAGTAAATGTAACTGCCTATGTACAACCTGCCATGGAGTGATTAAATGGAAATGCTACATTTATTATCTGTTAGTTGTTACCTGCTAATTATGTATCTTTGTCCCTACTTAGCAGCCTATTTCCCACTATTTTCGCCATTTGGTTATGCACAGTTTGGTATGATATTTTATCCTTATGCTTAAGGCTGGGCACACACTGGAGCGTTATTGACCCGATATGTCGTTTCAGGCCGAATCGCAACATTAATATTATTATATTGGCCGGATCGTTCTTTGTGTACGGCCAGTCGGCAAGCTCCTGTGGTTGTTGGCTATACCTTGCGGTTGGCTGTGCTGCATGGCCAACCGGACAATATTGCATGCGGAGCCATGCAAGGTAATGAAGGTACTTCAGTACATCGTTCTGATGTGTACCACGTATACAACATGCCGGCTCGTATGCCGTTATATAGTTCTGGTACACATCACTCCAGTGAGTACCCAGCTTAAGAGTAAGAAGACATTGAAATAGAGGAGTAGGTAGCTTTACTTAGGATACACTTTCTATATTTTATTCTTGTGTAACCTTCAACAAGCATGTTGACTAACCGCTGCCATAGGGGGACTCAAGGAAACGCAACAGGAAATAATTGGTTCTTTTATGCACTTGCCTCCTTTTTTACCTTTTATAGCAAATTGTGGGAGTGGGTTTGTTTCCCTGTTATTATTTTCACAGAATTATGCTGAGCAAGTAACCACCTCTCAAAGCACTTGTCTAATCTGTTCTACTGTTGGTGTTGCAATTGCATGTAGAGCTAGGGCTGTAGAACAGTTATACAGTAAGCTCAATGAAATAATCGGCATATACAAAGATATGTAGGAGTTTGGGCTGTCTAGTACAACATATATGCCTGAAACTAATAACTCTATATCAAATGTATTGATTATATCACGGTATTTCTATTCTGCTTAGAATAACTAAATGCAGAGGAGAAAAACAGAATCTACACAGGTTGTTTATAAAATCAGCGTTTGTATGTTTCATTCCCCATCAGTTTGGTGATCCTTGTACAGAAGTGATATAAAGAGCGCTATTTTACACTTAATCTAAAATGTCATTACTATTCTTCGATAAAGGAACCACCTTTCTATATGCACCTTTGGGTTTGCAGAACAGACAGTACACAGTAGGAAACTACTTCCTTGTATTTCACAGACTAACAAATACCTTATATAAAATATAAAGCCAATTTCCCTGTTATGCCAGAATGACATATAACACACAAAAAACCTCACTTCATATATAATTTTATTAAGATTCAGTAAGGGGGGCATATCAGCATATATAAAATATACCAGCTATAACAACCAACAGGTACGCTATACATCTTACTTTCTTCAAACAGCACACATTCTTTCAATAGGATTTGTAATTGTGCTACAAAAGAAACAAATGTTTTTGGGGTTTTCTTTTTTACTGTTTTTGTATTGACGTGTAAATTTTCAATTTAGTACTTTCTGCTTATCTATTCCTTTTACTTACAGGTGCAGCTTGGACAAGTGGAGATAAAATGCCCAATAACTGAGTGCAATAAACACCTGGATGAGTCCACCATCTTGTACAGCCTGCCACATGATGACATAATCAAGTACAAGTACTTCCTGGAACTAAGTCGTATGGACTCCAGCACCAAGCCCTGCCCACAGTGCAAGCACTTTACAACCTTTAAGAGGAAGAGCCACATTCCAAACCCATCCAAATTCGAGAACAAGTTCAAAGTGAGCATGACAATGAGCCAATGAAAGTAGGGCAAGGATTACTATGACATTAATAGCAATTTCCGTGAAAGTGCCCTAGAAATTATATAAAAATATGTAATTACAGGCAAAAAGGGTGTGAACAAGCTTTGATGGTTGTATTGCTTCACTGAGCTTGATCACAATTTCCTCCTATTTTGAACACATTCCCTTCAGGATTACTACGGGATCACATTAATTTTTAGCATACCAGTCTATTGACTTATTGTAGCTTGCTGAAAGGTTTAATTATCTGGAGCAGTTACATAACATGGTGTAAGTCAGAGTTCATTAGTAAATGCACAGAACTGCTTTAACTCAGCCTTTATTATTGCTATGTAGCTATTTAGCTGCCTTCTCTATTTTTAGTGATGTGTAAAGGATACTTTAAATAGGATTTAATTGTAATAATACTTAAGTTGCTTCATAGTCACCAAAAAGTTCTGTAGTACCTTAATAGGGTGAATTGTCCAGTGAATGAACATTTAAGAGAAATCTCATATTTATGGTGATGGTGTATGTAGAAGATACAACATAAAAACTGAGACATGTGCCTTAACTTTTTAATATGTGTATTTTTAAAATACATTTTAATCTATTCTAAGATTGTATGCACTAAAATTTAAGATTACTGTATTAAACCTGAAAATTTTCATTCAGTGGTAGTGTTCATTCAGTGGCTACTTCACCCTAAATGGCTTATAGTTCTGTGAAATGTTAGTAAATTCAGTGTATACACTGATAGTCTGTTGGTGTCACAGTGCATTTTAGTAGCACTGGCATCTGACCTCTCATGTCCTGTATTAGGCAGAAATGTTGGTATATTATTATTTAATACTATTATTAACATTTATTGGTAATCCATTAGCATACTCAATAGTTCCTTACAGTCAGAACAAACACAGTATTTAACCAAGACCTGGTATTACCAAGCAGACAAATGGATAAGAGGGCCCTGTTTGCAAAAAATAGGAATTTGCTAAATTGCTAGTTGCCACAGATTGCATATTGGTTTAGCATGCTACACTAATAAATGCTAGTTTTTAGAGTAGTGTTTAGAGTGCTGGTAATGTGGTGAACAAAGTTATTTGGCAATTTATTAAGCTTGCCTAAAGAGGTGTGTTTTCAGGGAATAGTTGAGTCTGGAAACTAGGGGAAAATTTTGGTATAAAAGAAAACAAAGGTATTTCCAGAGAGTGATACAGCCTCATAAGTGTCCTGAAATTGGGAATTGGAGCAGGTAATTAGTGTGGATGAGAGGAGTGGAGAGATCTAGTTGGGAATTATTTTGGGACCAGTAAATGATGTAAGTTGATGCATTGCTGTCAATGTCTTTATATGTTAGTAAATATTTTATATTGGATTCTGTAAAGTATATATAACCAATGAGGAAAATTTAGTCTAGCTGCTAAATTGCAGTGTCTTTTGTGAGACTTATGCTTATTCTTGAGATGATTCTTAAGCTTGCCAAATACTGAACGATTATGATTCAGATCCGACCGATGCATGACCATTCTGAATGATAATTGTTTATTATATGTACATGAGTGATAATTGTTCAACACGATCAACCCAACCATCATTCTGTACAGTGAACTGCACAAAGTGCCCATATATCATGCAGTTTATGCCCAGCATAGGTTGCATGTTGCGGGGTTTGGAGGCAGATTTGAGTTGAGGAACTGAATACTGTTTTTAGTTAAGGAAGACATATAGGCAGTGAGTTTAACTTGTAGGTTTTATTGTGTTGACACAGAGCTTAAAAGAGGTCAGGTAAGTAGCTTCTGTTTAGTGGTTAAAAATATCAATAGCTCAGTTTTTGAAAGATGAATTTGGGGTTGAAAAATTACATCCAAAATGTAATGGTAGATAGACTTTCAGTAACCCAAGCCTACAAAGGTGAAACATGCTGAGAGGGGATAGATTAATTTAGGTGCCAACTTTAGGGGTAATGTGGAAACCCAAAGGAACTTCTTAGTTTCCCAAGCCAGGTTGTATGAATCGAGAAATTTAGAGCTTGTAGCACTCCATCTAATAGAGGAGGTGGTGAGATGGATTATTCCAAAACATAAACACTGAAGATGTTTAATATGATGAGAACCAGGATAGGACTGTGTCTTGAACACGTAAGAAATGCAGCATTTGGGGGCCCATTTCTCAATGAGTTTTATCATGCACAACAAGTTTTAAAACTCATTGCGTTTGATAATGGTGCTTCAGCCAATCAGCTCCCAACTTTAATTTTTCAAATAGATGACAGGAGCTGATTGGTTGGATCACCATTATCATACGCAACGAGTTTTAAACCTTGTTGCTTATGATAAAACGCATTGATAAATGGGCATGTAGGTATGTTGTTTAGCAGTACTTATCACAGTAACCATTAAGTATTTCATACTGAATACTTTGGTTATATAGATGACTTACTGTATAAGCATTCATTCCTACGCTTTCAGCTTTGACATGTGTACAAATTAGTATCTGGCTATTGTTTATAACCTAAAGAGGTTCCTAACAGTTTAAGATCCCCCTGAAAGTTTGTTTTTAATTGTACTGCAAGTTGTACAGGCAAATCACAGGAGGCAATAGATTTGCATTGAAACCATCAGCAACACCAGTGAAGTTATGAATAATATGTAACCCATTCATTCATGTTATGAAATGTCTTATTAATGGTGGGACAGGCCAATGGCAATTACCATTGGCCAATGGCAATTATGCACACACAGGCCAATGGCAATTACCATCTGACCTCTGTTTATTCAAACATCCCGTTAGTGATCGATTGATTTCTGATCGATAACCTATGCAGCATGTTCCACCCAATTTAAGCTATCAGTACATTGGTATATTGTTTTTTTCTGCTCATTCAGTAATTTTTGAACATATGGCAGATAACTGGGATGTGTTGTGGCCCCCAAAAGATTGATCGAGATAATATAGGGCCGTATTTAATTAGAAGCGAAAAGTCCATTACATATGCGCAGATTTCATTTATCCCCGTATTCAATTTGGCCGACTTTTCGCCGGTGCGAAAAGTCGATGCAACAGACCTGGCGAAAAAGTTTCCCCATTGAATAGGTGGCAAGAAAAAGTGCAAAATTGGGGTTTTGGGGTGCAGACTTCCACCCAGCACCCCTTGGACAGTCCCCTAAAGGTAATATGTGTAAAAAAAAAATATAAAAAGTACCTTTGGACACTCCAAAAAAAGTACTTTTGTTTTGGGAGCGAAAAAAAAAAACAAATTTGGGGGACAAACTTAAAAACTTGCGAACTAGACTCCAGGGGGGTCCCCAAGTATGCCCCAGGTGTTTTTTTTTGCAGGTCTTTGCGGCAGGTGGATTTTTGAAGTTTTTTAAAACATCACATTAGCAACTTCAAAATATGCTAGTACTCATTTTCATGTACCCCAAATTTGATGGGACTACTTATTTTGCCAAAAAAACTCCTAAATGCTATTCTTCACCATCTTCTTAAAAACGCTAAACAGCATTTATTGAGACCGTTTAAAGACCCCACATACCTTTAGCAGGGCTATTTGGGGTTACCCATAGTGATCCCCTAGGTCAGTGCATCTTTTGGGGAGTGACAGGCTGATTTCCCCAAAACTGACAGAACTTTTCGCTGATTCCACTTTAGCTGGGTCCCGTTTTCGCCGATTTCAAATTGAATACGGGGATAATCCGGGACGAGTGCGATACTTTTACGCACCAAAAACCACCGATAATGGCGAAAAGTCTGACAACTGACTTTTCGCTCCAAATTGAATACAAACAATAATTGGAATTGACAATGGAAGGCAATACCAGCGTTGGCCTGGCTGTGCAGTCACTGCCCCGTAGAGAACATCAATATCATCTTAATCTATTTGAGCAGCCCCCCATCTAACCACTGTATCCACCCAATTTTACTATAAGGTGTCTGCCCAAATTATACACATATATAGCAGTTATGTGATGAGCTATCATAACTGTATTCTATTGAATCCTGGCAGACAGGCAAAGTGATTGTGTTACTGACAAACCAGATCTGTGCTCCTGTTCACTCAAATTAAAATGACACCAACATTTTTTTTTTTGTTTTTATTCTGTTTTTTTGTTTTTGCTGCTGGCAGATTCAGTGCCCGTCTTGCCAATTTATATGGTGTTTTAAGTGCCATTCTCCCTGGCATGAAGGCGTTAACTGTAGAGACTACAAGAAAGGAGACAAGCTTCTACGTCACTGGGCCAATGAGATTGAACATGGACAAAGAAATGCCCAGAAGTGTCCAAGATGCAAGGTGAGTTCTAATTACAAGTACTGGAAAGCGATGAGAGTTCTATGTTTTAATATTAGTATGTATTAACATTTATTTCTATAGCACCAGCATACTTTTCACTTGAGAATGAACACAGTAATAAAACAGGACTGGGCTTTGACAAAGAGGCATAGTCAGTTGGCCCAGTGTAGCTTATTTTAAACTGAAAATCAAATACAGACAGGTGTCATAATTAAAAAAAGGTTTGAATGTTAAAAGCAGACTGTGTATTCAGCGTTACCTAACCACAAAGCTTTCTGCATTCCGGTCCCTACTGAATGTTTGTTTTTTTTGCTTACGGTCATTCTCGTTGAACTAGCAAATTCCTATTGGCCAGGGTTACATGACAAGAAGTAATGCAGAATATAAGTATTGGGATGCAACATTCTTTTTTTTTTTTTTTCTCAATGCAATGAAGTGTGGGTGTGGTTAGAACGCAGAACGTCGGGATCCCACACAGAATACTGACGCCGGCTTCCCGACTGCTGGAATCCCGAAGGTAAGTATTGGGGTTAGGGGCTGGGTTAGGGTTAGGCATTAGAGGGGGTTTAGGGTTAAGCTGCAAGAGGGACGGGGACATTAGGGTGCAGGGAGGGAGGGTTAGGTTTATACACTAGGGGGTTAGGTTTAGGCACCAGGGTGGCAGGATTAGCAGTACTTACCTTTAGGGTTTGGGATTTTGACTGCCGAGATCCTGAGCGCCGGCATCCCGCACCCACCCCATGAAGTGGTATCATGGTTATAGGAATTATGTTTTTAGTTCTGGGACTTTCATTATTTAAATTAATTCTGCATATCAGATAAACTGTAGATTTGAGAACCTTTACTCTGTACCCACATGACTACACTGAAGGTAGCTGTCTCTACTGCTTAGTCACAGCCATTTTGTCCCCAACATAAAAAGGTCCCTGACAACTGTGGTGCATGTCATACAGATGGTTGCTCAGACTTGCTTTACTTGCAGAGGAAAGAAGATTAGGATATCCATGTGACCTACAGTTGAGCCAGATTCCACAATCCATCCTATACTTGTTTTTGGCACCAAATAAAGTAAATCATTTAAAGAAACCTCATCAGGGATTTAAATGTTGGAAAATTAAATACTAAGTTAAAAGACTTGAATTTGATGGAACCTAACTATATAAAATTTCAAATGGATAATTTGTCTATATAAAAACTCTGATATGTAAACTGCCCACACAAGCATAGAAGTACAGGAATTGTCCATCTTATTTCTAAGGGCTAAGCTCGTCTACATGGAAATAAAAATAATGTACAAAAGAATATAGAAGTGAATCAATCTGTACATACACACTTACTGATGAGCATCCTGTTTATGCTCTGTGTAATATTGCTTGCACTATTTGTGAGGGCTTTTGCTTTGTACTTACTAGTAAACTATGCTCTAGGTCGGCTTTTAGAAGGCACTTTCAGCATTTAAAAGTATGCAGAAAGTACAAGGTTTTCTCTTGCAACAGTCATTGTACTTCATACCACATGTCTGCAAGAACCTTATAGTGAAAGCGACTGCAGTATTTCTTCTGAGGATTGGATTTCATATATTCTGGCTGAGAACCACAAACAACCCACCACAAATTTCCTGTGCATTGCTATGAATAAACTAGCTGTCATTTAATTGAATGCAATCCTATTTTACTATTTACCTTCAGTGTTAGTCTAATGCAGGGGTGGGGAACTTTTTTTTTGCCGAGATCCTTTTTGATATAACATTATTCGAGGGCCCAGAGCAGGCCACGCCCCCTCCCTGTGATGTCTCACGGGGGTGGGGTCACAATCGCCGGTGATTACAGCAATGTCTGGAGCATCCTGAGGAGCTGTTTTGGCAGCTGTGTGACCGTCTGAAGCGTCCTAAGGACGCTCCAAGCGGCACTGCTGCATATATTCTGGCTGCAGGTTGCCATTCTAGACACCATGATAGCCAGATGAGACTAGCAGAAAAAAAGCTCTGTGGGCAAATGATTCAGCCCCCGGGCCTGAGGTTCCCCATCCCTGATCTAATGTATTGAAAAGAATGTACATACTTTCCCTGCTTGTTTCCTTTCAACTGAGATGCTGTGGCTAGAGTAACTATTTATCAAGTGCAATTATGTTACAACCTTAGAAACATCTCTGCTCAGCTTTTCTAACTGGATAAGGTGATAGGTGAGCAGCTCTTTCTCTTCTCTTTTGTTAGCAAGATTAGTTTGGAACTGTAATTGCAGGCAGGTCACTCAGACATTAATCATTTACATCCATTGCCTGCTTTGTAACCAGAGTTTATTTAACTGGAACTATCTTATGCTGAAGAGATCCCACAATAGGGACTGAATGTCCTTTTTCTATAGTTCATTATCATTGAAAAGCACTTCCCACCTGGGCACAAAAGTGAGATGATGTAGTATGTCTGTCTATTGTAATTGCAATTTATACAGCACTGTCTGCTGTGGTTTTGTTTTACTGCGATGTGCTCTCCATATGTGGTCTCCTTGTTTTTGAAGGACATGACTGACAACAGCCAAGAATTGCAGGGTCAAAGCTTTTGTTTCAGCAACACCTTTGCGTTGACAAAAGTAAAGTATGCTTACAGTATCGCATTTCTTAAGGCAAACCGAGTCTGATGACCATGTAATCAGCAGCTGGGGAAACCCACATTTGGGAGTCTTACACAGTCCTTAACAGACTTACAGTAAGTCAGCATTGGAATAATGATGCTTTGTGGCCCATGTGATTGGGGACTCGGCAAAAGAGGATCTTTACTTTGTTTGCTTTTACTGAGCTATCAAGTGATAAATGTTGGATCAATATTTATTCCTTATTCATTTGCTTGTTAAGCTTCTCTCAAAATGTCTATTTCCCCTTAACTAATTTATTGGTTGTATCATGTGGAGTTTTGAGGTCCGTCAGTAAAAAAACTGACACGCCATTTTTGTGTTTGACAGAAACCAGCCCATTATAGTCAAATGTTGTGTAAATAATAGACAGAATTAATATGTTATGTACATGTTTAGAATACCTGTCTGATCATGGAAAGAAGATTGATGAGTGGGTGTGAAGTGTGTGTTCATTGTTCAGAGTAAAGATTACATGTTGGTCCGTTATTTAGTAACTCTGGGATTCTTTCAAATCCCAGACTATATTGTTAATTATACAGGCACCACTCAATTAGCCCTGCCTGCACAATTTATCAGCGAGCTGCGTTTTAAATCTCCTGTTGTCTGGCAGTGAATTGAATTGGCAAAGCGCAACCACTCTAAACCAATTGCACTCCTTGGCTGTCCTTGCCATATCTGTGGAACGGGTATAATTCTGAACAACATAATGTAGAATGGATTACAGATCTGAGCCAGACATTGAGGCTGCAATAATGCCTGTGATATTTTGTTTTCTATTCTTGTTCAGCGTTCACCTTAATTGACAAGGAAATAAGGAGGTAATTGTGGACATGCAGAGAGGCTATGGGAGTATGAAAGATGAAGGTAGGGGGATACAATAAATAAGTTTGCAGACAAAGCAGGTTTAAAACGTAAAAAACAAAATACTAGGAAGCAAAGGTGGAGAGACTGGAAAGTAGCAAGAAGGAGTGTGAAGAGAGATGTAGCAAGGAATATAATGCTCAATGGCTCAAACTGGTTGGTAACACTCCATTCGTACATAGTTTAAGTTTAGGGAGCTTGTGTAGACAGAATTGCATGCTATGCTGAGTTATACATAGGCTGAGATCTGTCTGATTACAGTTACATTGCTTGCACCACAGATAAAGCTGGTGTAAGAGTGTACTTCTAATAATGACAGCTAAGAAACCAAGCTGTTGCATAGGAGCCGGGTTATGGTCCCACGGGACCCTAGCCAAGTTACTATTTTGAGGCTCCTATAGACATATCTCTCTCTCTCTCTCTGTTTTGCGGGTGACATCACACTAGTGATGTCATCACGCCGGCATCTCGATGTGTGGCAGGCGAACATTGATGACATACCTACAGCACCTGACGGCGCACATGGTGAAGGTGCACCAGTTACTTCAGATATACTGGTATATAGGTTTGTATGTTTTAGCTTATCTGTGTGTTCTTAATAAGTCATTCGGACTAAAACATTGGACAAGACGTGACACAATTGTCGGTGTGTATTCTTTACCTTGAAGACCCATAAGTCGCCTTTGTACTATATGTGCAAAAGTATTAGGCAGGTGTGTAAAAAAAAATGCTGCAAAGTGAGAATGCTTTCAAAAATAGAAGTGTTAATAGTTTATTTTTATCAATTAATAAAATGCACAGTGATCGAACAGAAGAGAAATCTGAATCAAATCAATATTTGGTGTGAGCACCCATTGCCTTCAAAACCGCATCAATTCTCTTCTAGGTATACTGTATTTGCACACAGTTTTTAAGGAACTCGGCAGAGAGGGTGCTTCAAACATCTTGTAGAAATAACCACAGATCTTCTGTGGATGTAGATATGCTCAAATCCTTCTCTCTCTTCATGTAATACCAGACAGACTCGAAGATATTGAGATCAGGGCTCTGTGGGGGCCATATCATCACTTCCAGGACTCCTTGTTGTTGTTTACGCTACAGATAGTTCTTAATGACAGAAGATCTGTGGTTCGTTCTCCAAGTTGTTCGAAACAACCTCCCTGCCTATTTCCTTCAAAGACTGTGTGCAAGTGAATTGATGCTGTTTTGAAGGCAAAGGCTTGTCACACCAAATATTGATTTGATTCAGATTTCTCTTCTGTTCATTCACTTTGCATTTTATAAATGGATAAAAATAAACTATTAACACTTCTATATTTGAAAGCATACTTACTAAATTTTTTTTTTTTAAAGTAATTTTTATTACATTTTTGAATGCACACCCAACAAAGAAATAATAAATGCGGCAAACATGGAAAGAAATGTGACATACATAGGCATTTAAGGAATAGTCCAATTTAAAGACAGAATATCAAGAACAGGATATACATTCAACCCCAAATAATAGAAAGAAAACATACCAAGTACCCGAAGGCGCTATTCGGGTCCATGGAGCCGGAGGTCAGTGAGGAATATAAGAGGCACATAAGAAAATACGGGAAATCATACACAATTAGACTGCCTCTGCTTGTCTGCCTTTGATGGGGTTTCTTTTCTCAGGTCCCAGAATGATGGCTAATTACAATATATGTAAAGCTTGCTCTGTGCCCTCCTTCCTACAGCTAACGTGGGCCGGCCAGTGTTAGACCTACATCAAGCTGATTTGATAGTGGTGCTGGCAGTAGGGGAGGGAGGATGTAGAGCAGATGATTTGCTGCTGCATATTGTACAGTGGCTGCTGGTCTTGGGGAGGGGCAAGCCAGCCACCAGGCAGAAAGTAATCTGCGATCATGCAGTGTTATTGGTGATCAGACCTCACCACTTCCTATGCTGTAAACTCGTAGAGGGAGAACTCTGGCTGTCACCTAGCACAACATAGAATTTTCTCATCTGGGTCCGCAGCTATCCTGCACCGTATGAGTGCCTTGAGCATGGCCGCAGCGCTGTCACTGTGTGACAGCTGCTGCCTATGGGGTCTGGCCCAGCGGGAAGTATACCTTGCAACCCTCAGTTTTGCAGTGGGCCACCTGGGACCCGCCGGGCCCTAGGCGGGGGCTTTGGTTGCCTAGCAGGTAATCAGGCTCTCAGTTGCATACATGTTTGAATACTGAATATTCATATTTAGGTTCTCAATGCAATGACAATTGCAACCAATTTGCTTGCAATTTTAAATCTACTCTATCACTAGAGTGTTTATTATAGATGCTATTTCCAACCATTAAAATAGCAGGATGCAGAGAACTCGTGCTTCAGGTAAACTGAATAATGTAATAATTTTAGTCAAAGCAACAACACACCCCTTTTTTCAAATCGCAGGGAAAATGTACAGCCTTAGAAAGAAATAGAAATGGGTGTCTGCTGCAGTTGGTCCTGACCTGTTACAAGCTTTGTTTATTATGGATGTATAACAGTAAATAATAGTTACACTTCTAAGGGCTCAATCCAATTAGCCGCGTAGGGTGTGAGTTGCCGTTGCCATCGCGGTAAAACGCTGGCAATGGCCAAGCATCTTGCACCCCACGCTGTCTGCTCCAAACCCGAATTCGCAAAATTTTGCTCTGAGCCCTATGGGGCTGTGAGTTGGGCTGCCATAAAGTGCGCCTGTTGCCGTGATGACTCCCACCCGCGAGATCACCACAGTTAATAGAATTGACCTCTAAAAAGTATTATTTTAAATTCATTTGTTGACTGTGAACATATCAGCAGTTATGACAGTCCATCCTTTAAATTCACTAGGAGCTAGTGTGACATTTATTAAGTTTTCCTGAATAGTAATCGGAGTAATTCAGTTATGTTACTGATTCTTAATGGCTATATTCTCACAGCTATTGAGTCAGCTCTTCCCGGTCAAATAGGAACACACAACTCCTAAATCTGTTCATTCCTGTCTTCAGAATCCGTCCTCTATAATCTGTTCTGCATGAAAATAGTTCTCACTTTATAACCAGAGCCACCAAATCAGTCTGTTCATTATGGGAGGACCACTTGATATTGTGCCAGTCAGTTTTTTCTGCCACCTTTACAAATGTAATCCAGATTAGTAGAAGGATTACAGAGGGGGGTGGTGGGATAAGAAGTTTGATAATGGAATACCCTTTATTATCAAACAGTTGGCGACTTTGATTAGATGAAATATCTGTAGCGGATGATTAAACATTCTGTCTATCTTACATGTCTTTTCCATTGTCTGAGTTTTATGATTTTAGGAAGACCTAATTTAATTTGATGATTATAAAAATTTGTCCAATTAGTCTTGCACTATTTTCATGCAGAATTTATATTGCATTATTTTTTAAATATACATTTTAAATATAACATTGAAATAATCAAATATTTTTGTTATATTTTATACAGCAGAGGTGGCATTGAAAACACATTTTTGGCTTGCCTCCTGAATTATATTTGATGTACTAAAATTTAGGGATTCCAATCCGTAGATCTCGGACAGTTTTTGGGACTCAAAATACCCAGGATTATAACCACTATAATTACTAAATTCTGGGTATTAGGCAATTCCAAACACATTGTGGAATTGGCCAAGGGCGCAGTGGGTTGCTACTTACATTCTCTGTTGCATTATCTGGTTCCCTCAGAGGACAGTAGGAGACAGAATTATAGCATGAAGGGCAGGAGGGGGAGATGGATAGCAGGTGGTACAGGAAGGAGGGATATGGATAGCAGGTGGTACAGGAGGGTGGGGATGTATGTCAGGAGAACAAGTAGGTAGCACTGGGAAAACAGTAGGACAAGTATTTAACCAAAATAACTGCATTATTATATTGTTATGAAGAATTAAAAATATCTTTAAATTTTTTATTTTTTTGTATATTATACCCTTTTTACTTTAATCCCAATCCGGAGATTAATCCTGGGGCCACATGATTGGGGCCCTGGAATCCCAAAATACTGAGATTATAAAATGATTTTGATTAATCACTAATGTGATTAAATTGCTACATAATTTTTTGTGATCTATAATTACTAAAATATGTAGCCAACTGTAAAGTAATTAAAATCTTTATTGCATACTAAACCATCAACTGATTTCAAGAGCAATTTAGCACCTGAAACCCAATAACAGACGCCTAAAACCTTGTGCATCTATACAGACAAACCACTGTTATTAGCACTCACTCATAACTGGAACATAGGCACCCTCTGCTGGCCTTCTTGTGCATTCTTTACAACAGTTGAATTAACTATTTTGCATATTTTTACAAAATGGTTTGCTGTATGTACAGTTAAGTTAATTAACTCAAAAAGTATAGCTCTACTGAAGTACCTATGTTTCTGCCACAGAATAGGTTTTCATCAAGTAGCACATTTAAATGATCTTATAAGGTATTGAACATGCATAAACCGTTACACACTTAAGCTGGGTACACAGCTAACCGATCTGTCTGCAGATGATAGTTGTTCATACACAGTGAACCACCATCATCTTGTCGCTTGTTCTGCTGGCCGGGGGTAGTATCGCGCTCCCCTCCTGCAGCCTCTGTAGAAAGTGTACGGGCGGTCAGTTGACCGCCCCGAACACATAGCACGATGCCCCGATATATCTGCAGATATACTGGGCATCGGCAGTGCCGCAGAGCCGACGCAATATGTCTGTGAACCACGTAGTTCAGAGATATCGCTGGTACACACTAAGCGACGCCCACAAGATATATTGCCACTCAATTGATTGTCCAATATATCTGCCAGTTTGTACCCAGCATAAGGATTAGTTATTTATTTTTTGGTAGAATGCACCTGTTTGTATGGGTTTGTTGAATGACTTAGTAGGTCAACATGGAGGTAAAAAAATAAAGATCTAGAAAATAAGGATAGTATAAAGATAAAACAATAATTAACTCAATTGTCATATATCCCCTTACAATCCCCTAGAATGTAAGCTCCTAGGAGCAGGGTCCTCCTCCCCACTGTCTCACAGCCTTCTTCTCTAGCACTTCTATGACAGCCTTCACCTTCCCAGCTGTATTGTGTATAGAGAATTGTGTTGCTAATTGTTACTTGTGCTCTGTTTATAAGTTGGTTACTGTATTGTAATGTAATGTTCTGTGTACCCTTTACTGTATGTACGGCGCTGCAGACCTCTTGTGGCGCCCTATAAATAAAATGTAATAATAATAATAGGTTCATATTCTGAAGCCCTGCTCTTGCCTTCAAGAAGCAGTAAATAAATATTATAAAACTCCTTGCACGACATCACTGTAACAGACTTGTAACTGATTTGACATCACAATGCTTTTTTTCACAAGCCAAATATTTCATTGTTAACACTTACTAATTCACTATACTCTCAATCAGTGGCGGCTCTTACTTTTGGGGGGATCTGCCCGCTGTGCTGCTTTCCGGTCCCAGACTGCACTGGACACCGCAATCCCAGTGTCTTGCCACCTGCCAGGTCCGTTTGCATGCGTAATGGTTTTGGCAGGCATCAGGAATGGTGCATGTGCCAAACCTGGCTTCTAGTGACTGTCAGCTGCAGCCCCTAGGAGGCAAATAAGGCTGACTACAAGACAAAGGAGTGGCTTCCCTGACTGGCAGTCCCACCTCCCCCTGGGACGGAATCAGTATGTTTTACTGCCGGCCACATTACCAGCGGTTCTAATCCCGACAGTGGTGGCCCGGGAGGGGCGACGTTCCCGAAGCTAGAAAGGTAAATATTAACTAACCTATTTTTACCCCCTAACCCTCCTTTAGGGGTGCTTAACCCTAACCCTCCCCCCCCAAGTGCCTAAACCTAACCGCCCCTTCCCCGCAGCCTAACCCTAAGTTTCCTGGAGGGGTGCCTAACCCTAAATCCTCCTTTGGGAGACCGGCGGTCGGGATTTCGTCCATCGGCTTCTCGACTGCTTCCCCCTGGAACTGCCTGTCTTGTGTGTAATTAGCAGATAGCGCTTCCCATGGCAAGTCACTGTCAGTGTAGCCAGTGCACGCAGGCTTACTGGAGGTGTCAGATCTTACTTAGGCAGACCCTAGTAAAACCTGCCACTACAATTTCTGTATCATTTCTAAGCAACATCTCTCTGCATGCAAACGTTCTCAGATCACAGCACCCTGGTGTCTGCAATTTTTTCACATGACCCCTAGTCCACAATTTTCCAATTGAGATACTCAGCAAAAGTAATAAGAAAATTGTGCTCACCTGTCATCCTTAGGTTTAGTTATGTGGTGGTGGACCCATCCCTTCTGATGGGAAGCCACAAGTGCTGATTTTGCCTATCACATTGATAAGAAGAAGAGGCGACAAAGGCTTGAATAGGGTACAATTCATGCAATTTATAAGCCATTTGATTCTTCTCTCCCCCCCCCCCCCCATGCCCTCAGACCTCCTCACATGCATTTCATATGCCCATCAGATAAGCCACAAGACCTCAAACCCCCCCACATGCCATTTTTATGCTGAACAGTCCTCACACATGTTCTTAGCCCTCCTTACATGTTTCTTATAATGGACAATTGTCCGCCCTACATGCCCTTATACCTCACCACATTACATTTGTATGCGTCACCAGACCTTCCTCCCCCCCCCCCCCCAGCATGTCAATTAAATGCCCATCCTTTTCACCCACATTCCTCAGACCACCTTACATGACCCTTATAATGCCTATAAAGCACTTACAGTTCCTGTACATCTAGTGGTGGTTACTGCAGGAGAGGAGTCTGCTTTGGATCCTGTGCAACAGAGAAGAAGGTGGCAGGAGAGTAAAGCAGACTCTTTAATTCTCCTCTGCCTGTGTGTGATTGACAGCTCTGCCGATTGGCTGCTGCGACCTGGTGAGCTGCAAGAGATCACTGCTACTGTCTGAGTGTTGCACTAAGTAGTACACCTGTGTAAATGGTTGTCCTGAATCATTCAATTTGGGTCTAGACCACCTGCCTGCAGCATCCCTGTGAGTGTGCCATTGTGTGCCCCAGTGTTACATGGCACACAGTTGGGAACCGCTGCCTTGATAGTTTTCACTAGTTTGTTTTAAGCTGTCTTGGATCACAAGACCAGCACAGACTTAACTGCATAATTGAAAGCTTTGCAATATTAATCCACATTCTTATCATATGCTTACTTTTCATCCATATCCATTTTATTTCAACAATATTCTCCATTTACCTTACATTTGCATACATCACATACTTGCCAAATTTTTCTAAGTCCATGTGGGAGTTTTTAGGGGCATGACGTTGAGAATCATGCCCCCTTCCCAGTTCTGCTGTGCAATGCTGCAATTTGCTTGCTTGCAGCAATTTGTGCCATGATGTAGTTGGTGGTGGGACCACAATAATGCAAATCACCGCAATTTTAGTGATAAAGCTCCCTAGGCTGTCCACTTCATTGGTGATCTGGAAGGCTGGTCTACTCATCCAGGAGTACGCCCAAATATTTCAGGATGTTTGGCATGCTTGACTTCTCACGATCACAGGGAATTGTGGCTAGTATAGCTAATTGGATATTTTATGGTTTCTCTTTATTGAACTGTTATTTTAAAAACAAACCTCAAAGTCTTCATCTATGTATAATGAGAGGTATATAATAGAAATAGTAAAATATTGACTATATGCTGCCTACTTATTCTTGTTTTAGGTTGTGACTGTTGTGTATACCAGTTCTATAATTTTTTAAATATATTATTTTTTCTTTTAATGTGCTAACCTTATTTAGGTGGAGTAATAGTTTCTAATTTTGCAATCTTTCACAGGTCCACATTCAAAGAACAGAAGGTTGTGATCATATGACCTGTTCACAATGTAACACTAATTTCTGCTATCGCTGTGGGGAGAGATATCGTCAGCTGCGCTTCTTTGGTGATCACACCTCAAACCTCAGTATATTTGGATGCAAATACCGCTACCTCCCCGAAAGACCGCATGTAAGGAGATTAGTGCGAGGATCTGTTTGTGGTGAGTGAATTTTATTTGGCAAATGCTTATTTCTACTTCAGGGTCCATAGGGGGTCCACAGGGTTGACCTTGGGGTATAGCTGGATCTGGATCCATGGGCACCACACAGTTAAAGCTTTAGCTGCTCCCAGGATGCACTTGGGTCCGTCCTCCTCTATACCCCGCCCCCGGCCACAGCACCTCAGTTTGAGTTGGTGCCCGGCCGGAGTCGGGTCACCTGCGCAGGGGGGCTGCAGGAGCAGCCCCCAAAAGCTTTCTATTTTTATTAAAAAAAAAAAAAAAAAAAGAGCCTGTTAGATTTTTATTTTAAAACAGAGGCTCTAGTGTGGCAGCGACGGGCTGTCTATGCAGACGCCCACGCTGCCGCTCTCCTTCCCCGCTGGCGCCGCGACGCCAGTACTGCACTGGGGATCGCGGCGGGAGGCCAGAGTCCGTACTAGCCGGACTCTGGGTCCCTCCCTGGACTGCTGCCGGAGTCGCCGGGGACAAGGTAAGCCGCGAGTCGCCGATTAGCGGCGGCTCGCGGGTTTTGCCTGCAGATGCAGTCCTTTGCCCCCGGTCCTAGGGGACAGACCGGGGGCCGCTAGCGGTGGCGGCGGGCTCCCCCTCTGAGGAGGAATAACCCGTGGGACCACTAGACCACCAGGGATATATGGCAAGCGGGATGCCGGCAAGCCCTGGGGTTAATATGCTAGCCAGGGGAGGAAGCCTTCCCTGTCAGCGGCTCCTCCCCTCAGCTCAGCGCGCCTTTCAGCACGAAGTCTGGCGTCGCTGAGCTGCAGTTACACGGCCACTCCTCCTCTGAGGTCTCCAGCAGCCATTTTCTCACAGTGGCAGCGCAGATCTTCAGGGAGCACGCGGACCGGTCCCCCTGTGTACCTCTCCCCTGATTAAGGACAGCGTACACAGCACTATAGCCCTCCCAGACACTGAATCTGGGCAGGTTGATTGTAGTGTAAAGGTGCAGTGAGTATATCTTCCTGCATGGTATGTGACTTTTGCTAGTGCTGCCTGTCTGTGCTTATTTTCTACTTACTGTCAGCTTATACCTATCCCTTTACTTCTCCTACAAGCCCTACAGGTGTGTGGGGGAGGGGCGTTTCTACTGACCTCACATATAGATCACGTATTTGTGAGGTCCATCACATACAGTTGTGTGCTACTCAGTGCCATATTGTGGGCTGTTGTTCAGCACACCGGTGAGTGCGTTTTACTTCTACCCTGGTGCCAGATATATAATATATTCTGTCATGTCAGACGAGGAGGTTGAGCGCTCAGTGGCTCCGGTGTTGGCCTCCTGCGGACGCTGTTCTGCAGGAGTAGATAGGGAGGATTTGTCACAGGATGGCCTGTGTAGTCGATGCCAGGTGGCTCCTGGCCCATCCAGACCTTCTCTGGCGCAGGAACCACCGTGGGCGATGTTTTCTCAAGTGCTGGTGTCTATTGCGGACCGTCTGTCGGTCCCGACTGCTCTCCCTACTAGGGCGTTGCCCCAGCCGACCATCCCCCATTCCCCGGGTGTCCCGCAGTTATTGCGGAGTCCTCCTGGGTCTCAGTCGGTGGGTCCCTATGCGGGGTTGCCTATGTATATACAGGCTTCCCCTGTGCCGCAGCAGCCTGTGGTACCTTTTCAGGCCCCTATGGTGACTCCTCCACCCTGGGTGGATGTGCTCTCCAACTCCGTGCAAAATTTGGCGGCCGCTTCCTCGGCTTTTCAGTCAATGTTGCAGACTGACATGCCTTCTAGGATTTCAAAACGCCCACTCATGACACGGGCTGCTCAGGTATCGGACTCAGAGGGTTCCTCAGATGATGGGGAGGTCCCTGATGACACTGACTCGGACGCCTCGGTCCAGGAAATGGATACCAAGTCGTCCATTAATGTGCGAGCACTAGTTAGGGCGGTGCGAGCTATTCTTCTTATAGAGGATGAGGCACCGGTTCCTAAGTCGAAGTTTCCTAGTTTCAAAAAAACTAAGGTGGCTTCTGCGGTGTTTCCCCTGTCGGATCAGTTGACGGATCATATGGCGGTAGCTTGGCAGGCGCCCAGTAAGAGATTCCTTCCTCAGAAGCGGTTGGCTTCTAATTACCCCTTCCCTGAGGCACATTGTAAAAAATGGGAAACTCCACCGGCGGTGGATTCCCATGTCACCCGTTTAACTCGGGGCGCCACCTTACCATTGCCGTCGATATCCTCGCTGAAGGATCCCACGGACAGGAAAGTTGAGACTTGCTTAAAGTCTATTTACTCCCTCTCCGGGGCGGTGGCCCGACCGTCCATGGCCATCTCCTGGGTGGCCAAGGCCATTGAGGGGTGGGCCAATGCATTGGAAGATACCTTCCCGGACGACGCTCCGGATGTCCAGCGGGCGTTGTTGGGACAAATGAGGGACGCTGCTTCTTACATTGGAGAAGCTTCTTTAGATGCTAGTCTGCTGACCTCGCGGGTATCGGCTGCAGCGGTGTCTGCCCGCCGATCCTTATGGTTGCGGTCCTGGAGAGCGGACTCTGATTCAAAGAAAGGTCTGGAGGCCTTACCTTTCAATGGGGAATTACTATTTGGTCCGGACTTGGACAAAATAGTGGACACCCTGGCTAAATCCAAGTCGGCCTTCCTCCCTTCGGCGGCACTGCCTGCTAAGGTTCGGAGTTCGGCTTTTCGTTCCTTTCGGGTTCAGGGTAAGGCGAAAGGTCAGTCCTTCCCGAGACAGTCTGCGAGTAAGACGGCCTCTAAACCCAAGAAGCAAGCCTGGAGTGCTCGGCGCCCTTCTTCCAAGCAGGAAGATAAACCTGCGGCCTGATGGGACGGGCCTCCCTCTGGGGGACTTCAGAGTGGGAGGCCGACTTCTTCTATTTGCCCAGTGCTGGCACAATACCAGCACGGATGCCTGGGTTCGAGAAGTGGTCTCCCAGGGGTACGCCCTGTCTTTTCGGCACAGACCACCCCACCAGTTTTTCTGCACAAGTCCTTCTCAGGACAAGACCAAGGCGTTACAGGTTCAGGAGGCTATAGAGTCCTTGCTGAAAGCAGGGGTCATTGTTCCCGTTCCTCTATCACAACGAGGGACGGGGTATTATTCGTCTCTGTTTCTGGTGCAGAAACCCAATGGTTCTCATCGCCCTATCCTCAACTTGAAGTCTCTGAACAAATTCCTCAGAGTTCCCAAGTTCAGGATGGAAACGTTACGTTCCATCATTCTGGCGATGGAACCGGGGGATTACATGGTGTCCCTGGACATCCAGGACGCCTACCTCCATGTTCCGATAGCATCTTCACACCAGCGGTATCTGAGGTTCGCTATCCTTCAACACCACTATCAGTTCCGGGCGCTACCCTTTGGTCTCTCCACGGCACCGAGGGTGTTCACGAAGATTATGGCGGTCATGGCCGCACATCTTCGGAACCAGAATGTACGGCTGCTGCCGTAGCTGGACGACCTCCTGTTGCTGGCGAGCTCCCCGGAGGTACTGCTTCAACATCTCCACCTGACGATCGCTTGCCTGCAAGCACACGGGTGGTTGATAAATTGGAAAAAGTCCTCCCTGATTCCATCACAGCGGATGGTTCATTTGGGAGCCCTGCTGGATTCGCGTCAGCAAAGGATCTTCCTGACTCCGGAAAAGGTCGCCTCCCTACAGCTGCGGATACGCAGTTGCCTGAGCCGTTGCCGCCTGTCGGTCCATTCGGCTATGAGAGTTCTGGGGTCCATGGTGTCGACATTCGACATGGTGGAATTTGCCCAGTTCCATTCCCGGCCCCTGCAGGGGCTGATTCTATCAGAATGGAACGGGTTACCTCACCGGATCCGCTCTCAGGTGCTGGTGTTGTCTCCGGACGTTCGGCTATCTTTGGCTTGGTGGCTTCAGACAGCTCATCTGGTCGAGGGGCGCCCATTTTGGATCCCGGACTGGGTCCTGCTCACGACTGATGCCAGTCTCCGGGGTTGGGGGGCAGTGACCGGCTCTTTGTCGCTTCAGGGTCGTTGGTCAGTGGAAGAAGCACTTCTCCCCATCAACATCCTGGAACTGCGGGCAGTATACAGGGCCCTGCAGTCGTCCGGCCCCGCTCTTCACGGAAGGGCGGTACAGGTGCAGTCCGACAACGCCACCACGGTGGCGTATATCAATCACCAAGGCGGAACTCGCAGTCAGGCAGCGATGTCGGAGGTGTCTCGTATCCTGACTTGGGCGGAGGGTCACATTCCAGCGATCTCGGCGGTCTTCATCCCCGGAGTCCTCAATTGGGAGGCGGACTTCCTCAGCCGTCACGACGTGCATCCCGGGGAATGGTCGCTTCACCCAGAGGTGTTTCAGCTACTCGTGGACAGGTGGGGACTGCCGGAGCTGGACTTGATGGCCTCCCGTCACAATCACAAGTTGCCCGTTTACGGGTCAAGGACAAGAGACGCAGGTGCAAGTCTGGTGGACGCGCTGTCGGTGAAATGGACGTTTCACCTGGCGTATCTGTTTCCTCCGATAGCCCTGCTTCCTCGGGTTCTGCGGAAATTCAAGCAGGACGGCGGCATGCTCGTGCTGGTAGCTCCGGCGTGGCCCAGACGTCCTTGGTACTCCGATCTCAGGAGCCTCTCCATCGACGCTCCGTACCTTCTTCCTCAGCGTCGGGACCTGTTGTCTCAGGGGCCCTGCCTTTACCCGGATCTGGGTCGGCTGTCTTTGACAGCCGTCTTGAAGTCTCGGGGCTTCTCCAGTTCGGTTATTGGTACCATGCTCAGGGCACGCAAGCCTGCTTCAGCACGGATTTATCACAGAGTGTGGCACACTTACTTTCAGTGGTGTGAGTCCAGACATTATGATCCTCAGGTGTTCCGAGTTTCTAGGATCTTGGAATTTCTTCAGTCAGGATTGGATCTCGGCTTACGCCTTGCATCTCTGAAGGTTCATGTGTCCGCCTTGTCCGTGTGGTTTCAACGGCGAATTGCAATACTACCAGACGTTCACACCTTTTTCCAAGGTGTTCTCAGGATCCAGCCTCCCTTTGTGCCTCCTGTGGCTCCTTGGGACTTGGCGGTGGTGCTACGGGTCCTGCAGGGTCCTCCGTTTGAGCCTCTTGAGGCGGTGGAGCTCAAGTGGCTGACATTTAAGACGGTTTTTCTCCTGGCAATTGCTTCGGCCAGGAGGGTGTCTGAATTGGGGGCGCTTTCCTGTCGCCCTCCTTTCCTGATTTTTCACCAGGACAGAGCGGTGCTCCGCACTCGTCCTGAGTTTTTGCCCAAAGTGGTCTCGAAGTTCCATATTAATCAGGAACTTGTTGTGCCAGCTTTTCAGTCCCCTGATCTTTCAGCTGGTGAGACTTCCTTAGATGTGGTCCGGGCGCTTAGAATTTATGTAGACCGGACGGCTTCGGTTAGGAAGTCTGATTCCTTGTTTATCCTCTTTGGTTTTCACAAGAGGGGTTGGCCTGCCAACAAACAAACGTTAGCCCGTTGGCTTCGTTCCGTTATTTGTGAGGCTTATGCACAGGAGGGCTTACCTGTGCCAGCCTCTGTTAAGGCTCATTCCACTCGTTCTGTGGGTCCCTCTTGGGCTGCTAGACGTGGCGCTTCTGCTGTTCAGCTGTGTAAGGCGGCCACTTGGTCTTCAATTCAAACGTTTTTGAGGTTCTATGCGTTTGACACCTTTGCCTCTCAGGATGCATCCTTTGGGCGCCGGGTACTCCTTTCAGCACAGGAGCGTCCCCGCCCTTAGTTGTACTGCTTTGGGACATCCCCAAGGTCAACCCTGTGGACCCCCTATGGACCCTGAAGTAGAAAACAAGAGATATGGTAAGAACTTACCTTTGTTATCTCTGTTTCTACGAAGTCCATAGGGTCCACAGGGCGCCCGCCCTGACGCACCTGGCTTCAAATGGGCTGTGTGGCTGGTCACCGGTTTTCCGTCTCCCATTTCTGTGAGTATGGTTTCTTGTGTGTTCCAGTCTTCCTTCTCTCTGTTTAGTCTCCTCCTCCGGCCTTGGCTGCTTACCAACTGAGGTGCTGTGGCCGGGGGCGGGGTATAGAGGAGGACGGACCCAAGTGCATCCTGGGAGCAGCTAAAGCTTTAACTGCGTGGTGCCCATGGATCCAGATCCAGCTATACCCCAAGGTCAACCCTGTGGACCCTATGGACTTCGTAGAAACAGAGATAACAAAGGTAAGTTCTTACCATATCTCTTGTTGTTCCACAATGTAAAACGTCTTGAATTTAGAGCTTTATATCAAGACTTGATGGGACAGAAACTATTATTTAAATTTGAACAGGTGACCTTACTAACTAGATTGAATCGATAATCCAGTTTTTTATTTGTAATGCATTCCTTCCAAAACTTACAAGTCCAGTTTTCAATGTGTTATATTCTGTAAACCTTGCTTATTAGAAGTTACCCCATTTTTGTCCTGATGTACAGTGCATCCGGAAAGTAGTCAAAATGCTTCACTTTTTCCACATTTTGTTATGTTACAGCCTTATTCCAAAAAATTGTACACACGATACCCTATAATGACAACGTGTAAAAAGTGTTTTTGCAATTTTTTGCTAATTTAGTAAAAAAAAAAATACACTAAGAAATCACATGTACATAAGTATTCACAACCTTTGCTCAATACTTTGTTGATGCACCTTTGGCAGCAATTACAGCCTCAAGTCTTTTCAAATATGATGCCACAAGCTTGACACACCTATCTTTGGGCAGTTTTGCCCATTCTTCTTTGCAGCACCTCTCAAGCTCCATCAGGTTGGATGGGAAGCGTCGGTGCACAGCCATTTTCAGATCTCTCCAGAGATGTTCAATTGGATTCAAGTCTAGGCTCTGGCTGGGCCACTCAAGGACATTCCTGAAGCCACTCCTTTGATATTTTGGCTGTGTGCTTAGGGTCGTTGTCCTGCTGAAAGATGAACTGTCAGCCCAGTCTGAGGTCAAGAGCAGGTTTTCATCCAAGGTGTCTCAGTACATTGCTGTATACAACTTTCTCTCTATCCTGACTAGTCTCCCAGTTCCTGCCACTGAAAAACATCCCCACAGCATGATGCTGCCACCACCATGCTTCACTGTAGGGATGGTATTGGCTTGGTGATGAGCGGTGCCTGGTTTCCTCCAAACATAACACCTGGCATTCACGCCAAAGAGTTCTATCTTTGTCTCTCATGGTCTGAGAGTCCTTCAGGTGCATTTTGGCAAACTACAGGCGGGCTGCCATGTGCTTTTTACTAAGGAGTGACTTCCTTCTGGCCACTCTACCATAATGGCCTGATTGGTGGATTGCAGCAGAGATGGTTGTCCTTCTGGAAGGTTCTCCTCTCTCCACAGAGGAATGCTGTAGCTCTGACAGAGTCACCATCGTGTCCTTGGTCACCTCCCTGACTAGGGCCCTTGTCCCCTGATCGCTCAGTTTAGACGGTCGGCCAACTCTAGGAAGAGTCCTGGTGGTTCCGAACTTCTTCCATTTACGGATGATGGAGGCCACTGTGCTCATTGGGACCTTCAAAGCAGCAGATATTTTTCTGTACCCTTCCCCAGATTTGTGCCTCGAGACAATCCTATCTCAGAGGTCTACAGACAATTCCTTGGACTTCATGCTTGGTTTGCACTCTGACATGCACTATCAAGTGTGGGACCTTATATAGACAGCTGTGTGCCTTTCAAAATCATGTCCAGTCAACTGAATTTACCACAGGTGGACTACAATGAAGCTATAGGAACATCTCAAGGATGATCAGTGTAAACCGGATGCACCTGAGCTCAATTTTGAGCTTCATGGCAAAGGCCGTGAATACTTATGTACATGTGATTTCTTAGTGGGTTGTTTTTTTTCTTAAATTTGCCAAAATCTCAAAAAAACTTTTTACACGTTGTCATTATGGGGTATTGTGTGTAGAATTTTGAGGACAAAAATTTATTTATTCCATTTTGGAATAAGGCAGTAACATAACAAAATGTGGAAAATGTGAAGCGTTGTGAATACTTCCGGATGCAGAGTAAATTAACTATGGCTCAGACCACAGTGAATTGCAACCCCCTTTTTGTTTATTTAATTATACACACCATTTTAAGGCATTCCTTTATAGTTTTATGCAATTTGCAGCACATCTGTGTGAATACATTTTTTATTTACTCGTATGACTGAATGTGAAGCTTTTTCTGTGCTGCACTAGGTTCATGTTGATATAATGATTATAGCTCTGTTAGAAACTCAACATTTGAAAAACTTGGATGGGAGTGATAGTATCTATAGTTGATCACTCGCATGACCTTGTTACTAGATATTGCTATTGTTTAGCGGAAGGGATAAAGTGTAAGTTTTTTAACATTATTGAGAATTAGGTCTGACTTGTGTAAGCAGTTTTGCTTGAGAATGGACTGGATGGGTTCAATATAATGTTTTTTTTTTATTTTTCAGCTGGGAAGCTTCTTATTACACCCTTGCTCCTAGTCATAGGTTTGGCATTGGGAGCCATCGCAGTTGTAGTAGGTAAGAATGAATTATGCTGTTCTTTCCGTGCGTTAACATTTAATAAGAAACTTAAACTGTAAACCAGTTGACTGGCATATAATTAAAGGCTGTCTAGTCGATAATTTATATGATCAGCTCTACATTTAATTTGGATAGGTGATGGATATCTTTCTACCCAATCTTTTTTCCAAAGAGCAGCGCATCTATTGGGTAAATTGGTGACTTATTCATCAGCATATTTATAATTCTTTTCTGAACTGGCAGTCTGTTATTACCAGCTGTGCACACTGGCAGCTAAGCACATGTAGCCGTCTGCTCTCCTTGGACATAATCCGGGATATCGCTGTGCGTCCTAATGCAGCCTGTATACTATTAAATGCTTTTTAGCTTTTACAGATGGATAATGGTGTATTAATCTACACTTCGTGTACAAATCATTTTCACGGTCTGTTTTCATAGCCTTTACATATAGTTGGTCTTTAAAATTCAAAATATATGTCATGGGAGACTGTATTTCAAAAGGACTAAGGGTGCCCACTCATATGGCTGAAAAGTGCTATGCATAGAAATAAATGCACATATATAGTGGCATAACAAGTATTGGGGGTGATCAAGCACCCATTGCACTTACATAGCTGGTTCCTATGCCTTATGTGACATCCATACATAGACAGGACTAAGCAAAGCTGATGAAAAAGCGTTATGGTACACCAAGTAAAACATCAGTCATCTAATATTCAGCAGTAGCATACTTGTCCATAGCATGTTGAATGATTGTAATGGTTAAAAAACAAGCACTCTATTTGAAAAGCATATAGAACATTTCTTGCACATTTTCTATCATGGTATCCATAAAAATAGAAATGTTTATAGTCCTTTTTTGGACTTAGTGTGGGAGCAGGTATGAGCGGTTCAATAGTTCCGTTACTTCGGATACAGCTGGTCTTAGATTGTGGGTAATAATTTCCTTTTCTATCCCTAAATACCTGAGTGTGAAGTATTTTCAGCCGCTGGGTCTTCTTTCTTCTCAGGCCGCACTACAGCACGTGTGGCAGTGGCGCCATCTGATTATGTTAGACGCCGCTTGTTTACCGGAAGGAGGTCCCACTTGGTGTCCAACATGTTTCACACACTTGTAGCGGTATTCAATTTGGAGCGAAAATTTCAGAATCTGCGATAAATAATCGCCGATGTCATTTTTGCCAATTTCAATTATCCCTGTATTCAATTTCAAAGACTTTTGCAGGTTCGAAAAGTCTTTGAAAACAAACGGGGATAACTTTTCACCACTGAATAAGTGGTGAAAAAAAGTGCAGAATTGGGGTGTAGGGGTGCTGGCTTAAAAAAAATAGCTTGCACCCCTGGGACTGACACTTAAAAAATAACTGTGTCAAAAAACGTTAAGTGCTCTGCTGCACCACTTCTTCAATGTCGGGGAAAAAAACACCTGCCGCGGCTATTTAAAACCCTGACTTTCTTTTGTAGGCAAAAACGGGGGTACCCATAGTGATCCCCCATGCCTGGACAGCTTTAGGGGGGTCCTACAATTAATTCACAAAAATACCTGTTTTTTTTTTTTTGCCGATCCTAATTCGCCGGGTCCCGTTTTCGTTCATTTTAAATTGAATACTGGGATAAAGCGGGCGTGCGCCCGATACTATATCCCAGGAAAAGCTCCGATGTGGAGCGAAAAGTCCAGCACGGACTTTTCACACCCATATTGAATACCCCTCTAGGTGTGCTTTCTCAATCTTCATCATTTTATTGTGTGTGTAAAAACACTAATATCTGGGCGCTCAATAAATGAGGAATATTATGAGAACAAATTTAGACTAAATATCAGAATAAAAAATAAACATATATGAAATAGAGTAATATGACCAGACCTGAGATAGCTGCCTACTTAGTAGAGAGATGTGGGCTCTCCAAAAGGTAAGGGCATACATATTAGGTTGAAAAAGTATAGGTAGCACTGCAGGTCTTGGTATGAATATTCAAAATTAAGAAAAATAGAAACTGCTTAACAATTTTCCCGCATATAAAATTGTATAATATCTAATAAATATAACTAACACTAGACGTCAACACATGATGTGGTAAAGTAAAAGTTTTATGATTAAAATGACAAATATACAATATTTCTGATTTAAAATTAATATATACAAACACAGTGGCGTCACAAGGGGGTGCGGTCGGCACCCAGGTGTCACCCGCCGAGGGGTGACACCAAGGTGCAGACTCTACCTCACTGACTGTAGCATTAAGTGCAGCACTGAGGGAGCTGGCTGGCACTGCAAACAGAGACCTCCTGCACCCCCCTTCCTTCCCAAGTAATAGCCACGGGGGGTTTGGGCCCCATTGCCACGCCCCCTTCTCGAGTGATCACTCCCCCATGTTGTGACCACGTCCCTTTCCAGGCGCCGCATGCACATCTTCCCTCTCCGCATCGGGTGACTCTGCAGGTAGGGGCGCCACTGTACAAACATATCGCATTGGCATATTATTAAATGGGCAAATTGCTCATAGTGTCTCTTTAAGAAGGCATAAAGTGCAGATTTAATAATAAGGTATGCAGGGGTCCATATTAGGACTATCCATATTAAATCTAACAAATCTCTCCCACTAAAAGTTCACTCACAGAGCAAAAGAAAAGCACTTGTCTCACCAATCCTCGGACGTATGTTTTTGTGTGTAAAGACAGTAAAGTGTATTAACTCACATTAACATCTCAGTAGAATGGGTCGATCAGCCATAACATTAAAACTTGACATTACATAAATAACATTAAAACCACTAACAGGTGAAGTGAATAACATTGATTATCTCATTACAATGAGACCCGTCAAGGGGTGGGATATATTAGGCAGCAAGTGAACACTCAGTTCTTGAAGTTGATGTTTTGGAAGCAGGAAAAATGGGAAAGTGCAAGGACCTGAGCAACTTTGACAAGGGCCAAAGTGTAATGGCTAGACAACTGGGTCAGAGCATATCCAAAACGGCAGGACTTTTGTAGGGTGATCCTGATATGCAGGAGTGTGTGTGTGTGTGTGTGTGTGTGTGTGTGTGTATGTATATATATATATATATATATATGTACAGTCAGGTGCATAAATATTGGGACATTGACAGAATTTTCATATTTTGGCCTCTGTTCACCACCACAATGGCTTTGAAATGAAACAAACAATATGTGCTTTAACTGCAGGCTTTCAGATTTAATTTTAGGGTAATTACATCCAAATTAGGTGAATGGTGTAGGAATTACAATGGTTTCTATATGTGCCTCCCACTTTTTAATGGGCCAAAAATAATGGGACTATCAACTCAAAAGCTATTTCATGGACAGGTGTGGGCTATTCCCTCGTTATTTCATTATCAATTAAGCAGGTAAAAGGTCTGGAGTTGATTCTAGGTGTGACATTTGCATTTGGAATCAGTTGCTGTCGACTCTCAATATGAGATCCAAAGAGCTGTCACTATCAGTGAAGCAAGCCATCATTAGGCTGAAAAATCAAAACAAACCCATCAGAGAGATAGCAAAAACATTAGGTGTGGCCAAATCAACTGTTTGGAACATTCTTAAAAAGAAAGAATGCATCGGAGAGCTCAGCAACACCAAAAGGCCCGGAAGACCATGGACAACAACTGTGGTGGATGACAGAAGAATTATTTCCCTGGTGAAGAAAAACCCCTTCACAACAGTTGGCCAAATCAAGAACACTCTCCAGGAGGTAGGTGTATATGTGTCAAAGTCAACAATCAAGAGAAGACTTCACAAGAGTGAATATAGAGGGTTCACCACAAGATGTAAACCATTGGTGAGCCTCAAAAACAGGAAGACCAGATTACAGTTTGCCAAACAACATCTAACAAAGCCATTACAGTTCTGGAACAACATCCTATAGACAGATGAGACAAAGATCAACTTGTACCAGAGTGATGGGAAGAGAAGAGTATGGAGAAGGAATGGAACTGCTCATGATCCAAAACATACCACCTCATCAGTGAAGCATGGTGGTGGTAGTGTCATGGCGTGGGCATGTATGGCTGCCAATGGAACTGGTTCCCTTGTATTTATTGATGACTGATGACAAAAGCAGCAGAATGAGTTCTGAAGTGTTTCGGGCAATATTATATGCTCATATTCAGTCAAATGCTTCAGAACTCATTGGATGGCGCGTCACAGTGCAGATGGACAATGACCCGAAGCATACTGCAAAAGCAACCAAAGAGTTTTTTAAGGCTAAAAAGTGGAATGTTATGCAATGGCCAAGTCAATCCCCTGACCTGAATCCGATTGAGCATGCATTTCACTTGATGTAGACAAAACTGAAGGGAAATGCCCCAAGAACAAGCAGGAACTGAAGACATTTGCAGTAGAAGCCTGGCAGAGCATCACCAGGGATGAAACCCAGCCTCTGGTGATGTCTATGCGTTTCAGACTTCAGGCTGTAATTGCCTGCAAAGGATTTGCAACACAGTATTAAAAAGTGAAAGTTAGATTTAGGATTCTTTAGTTTGTCCCATTACTTTTGGCCCCTTAAAAAGTGGGAGGCACATATACAAACTGTTGTAATTCCTACACCGTTCACCTGATTTGGATGTAATTACCCTCAAATTAAATCTGAAAGCCTGCAGTTAAAGCACATATTGTTTGTTTCATCCTGGTGCCATCTCTTCTACAACGAAACTGATGCACACACACCTGGCTTTTAACATGTTGTAAAAGAAAATGAGATTCATCAGACATACATCAGTGTGTACTGACAGCTTTCTATCATGGCCAGTATTACATTTTTCAGCAATTTGTGCTTCAGAAGATCATCTGTGGTATAGCACCAAACGGGCTAGTCTTCGCTCCCCACATGCATCAAAGACCCTTGGGGGCACCCATGACTCCGGTTCACTGGTTGTTCTTCCTTGGACCCTCTTTGATGGGTACAGTACGAACCAGTGCATACTGGGAATATCTTCAAGAACTGAGTGTTCACTTGTTGCCTAATATATCACACCCCTTGACAGGTGCCATTGTATTGAGATGATCAATGTTATTCACTTCACTTGTCAGTGTTTTTTGTTGTTATGGTTGATTGGTGTATATCACAGGTTCTCAAACTCGATCCTCAGGACCCCAAACAGTGCATGTTTTCCAAGTCTCACAGAATCGCAAGTGAAATAATTGGCTCCACCTGTGGATTTTTTAAAATGTGTCTGTGAGTAATGATTACACCTGTGCACCTGCTGGGTGACTTGTGTGGGGTCCAGAGGGCCGAGTTTGAGAACCACAGGTGTATACATATCTTTGTTCCAAGTCTAGCAGACTGTATTTAAAAATACAGTTTCATGATGGTGTCATGTAGTGGAGAAAATGGTGTGGCAGCTCTCAATAATTGCAGTAAGCGAACATAGGCCTATAAATGAGGTAGTCTGCACAGTATAAACTACAGTTGTGACCAAATACACCTATCCTCAAATTGCATCAAGTAGCCTCATTTAATGCCTTATGATCTTTGCAACTGAACTGCACTAAAATACGAAGTACCTAGGGCCTGATTCAGAGTTGTACACTATTCCTGCCGCAGCTGGGGATTTGTACTGAGACACCCACTTGACTCATCGCAGTTGTCTGCAACTGTACATATACGCAACATCAGACGTAGATCATGCAAACGACGACTCCTTGAGTGAGTTTATAGTCTCTCAAAATGGGATCGCAGATGCAGGATGTGACACAAAGCGGTCGAGACACGCCTACATTTTTAGCTGACACTCCCCGCTGCCTGTCTGTCAATCACACTGTGAATAGAGACTTGCAATGTGCAACTACGGTAATGTACCTCACGCATGAGCAGTGGCAAAAAATCGCTCCATTTGCAAAAACATGAGCATTGTGTACAACTCGAAATCTGTCCCTTAGTACACTGTAACCGAACTAAGATGCAAAACTCAGTACACACACAAGGGTCAAAAGGAAAAAGACATGTACAATACAAGTGACCCGAGCAATGCATTGTTATGCTTGTACTAACTTCTTTGCTACAAAAATACAAATCCTAAATCGTTAGCACACTGTCAACTAAGTTCCTGATTCGGCATTGCACGTAACTGCAGTGCTCAATGCAGATTCCCGATTGTCACATGTGCAGAACGGGTTATGCGTGAATGCACGCAGCCCCTGATTGACAGGCAGAGGCGTTTACGGGGCAGGGCAGGGACAGCTGGTGGTTCCGGAAATCGGGTGTCGTCGTCATTTTCCGGGAGTGACAAGGCCGGGATCTGCGTCCACGGAAGCAGTTGCCTGGCATCGCAGGCCGGTCAGCCTGTGTAAGCTGAGTCTTAGCTGGCCGGCACCATCACGACGATTATCCCAGCCTACGACGTTGGTTGCAGTGCTGGGATCGCAAATGCAGCTTTCAGAAACCACCTGCTGCATTTGCTTATTTGCAAGGACAGAATTACAAAGCTGCTTGTGTGTGGCTTTGCAATTCCATCCTCTTCTGAATAAGCCTGTAAGACGCTAAACAGAGGAAAGAGTGCACTGCACAGCAATTGTGCCTGGTGTCTCACTTAAAAAGGATAGGTATATGAGGACACATCTATACATATATATTTTAATTAACATATAGACAAAAACTTTCTTAGCGCAATTAAATTGGTTTTGTGCAGTATGGACTAAACAAATGCAATTATAATGTGGATTTATTGGATTCATTTGCATTCTAATTTCAATCTAATTTCTTTTAGGGTTGTTTGGACTGCCTGTCTATTGCCTTTGCAAAAAGCAACGGAAAAGGACACGGACAGGTATGCCATGGTAAAAATGGGGGACTTCCTGAAGCTTGAACAAGTCCTGCGGGGGCAATACGATGTGTACCAAGGGAGCATTATCATCTTTAAATGACATAACTGTGGAACAAGGACGGTAGAATACAATATCTTCAATGCTTCGCTTTCCGAACAGCCCCCAAAGGCAGACCACAATGCCACCTGTTCGTGGTGCACTCCCAGCTGGATATGCCCAGAATTGCTGCTTATTTTTTATTTGTGATACTTGTATTTTTTATTTTGGAACATTATTTGAATTGCCATTTCCTGTAGGATTAAGACTAGATTTCCATTTGTTAGACAATCAAAATTGCTCAGCTTGGAAATTAAAGGCTTGACTAGCCTGTGTCTCCTCTAGCCTTTGGTCACGGAACTGGCCTATTTAAGGAAAACTCTAATTTTTAAAAAAAATAAGTCTATAACAATACAGAACAAACTTGGTCAACGGACTCCGCCATGAAGTTCACATTGATTGGTAGCGCCAACTTTACACACACTGTATGTGTACAGTACAACAGTTGCTTAAAAGGAATTTCAGAATTTCGGGCACTATAAACTGGTAATGGAGTATTTATGTAGCAGTTGATTTTTGTCACATGACTGCATTTGGGATTCACTCAAGAGTAAGCAAGTTATTTTATTGGTACATGATGAAATCCATAACACCAGGTTTGTTTGTTTTTTTAATCTGGCTGCTAACTGTTCAGTGATAAATCATCCAGCTCAGGTTTGGGCAGCGTTCCTTTTCCTCTTAGATATCCAAAGGGAACAGAATAGCAATTTGCAGACAAGTACTGTGCTGTGTTTTCACTGCAATCACTGGCATATGCGATCTCTTGTTTGTTTGTTTTTTAATCAAAGGGTTTCTTATCACAACTGAAGAACCTTTTCAGATAACACTAATGTAAAGAATTGCCCTGGAGGAAAAAGGCATGCACCCTGACTTGTGTGCAGGTGTTATTTCTATAGGATTTTATAAAATTCAGTTCACTACTAAAACTATGCTCAGACCCTCCTCAGCAACAAATAGGTCTTTATATAGAGCCATTTTGCATGTGCATTCAATTGTAAGTTAACAAAAAAAAAATACATTGTGTTGTCTATGAGCACATAGGGCCTTGGTCAGTATGCTTGCAGTTGCTTTCAGCTGCACATTCAGTTTGAAGCAGTGTTGGCTTACGATGATCGGCTTTGCACATTGTCATTATTTACATGGCTCATTTTACTGTGCAGCCCTATGGGAATGGGAGTGAAAATGAGTGGTGTTGCAGTCGCAATGTGCCATCGCTCCAAGTGTTCCCACGCTCTTCTGAAGGCACACTGCCAGCATCACTCCAAATTGAATTGCCTTCATAACTCCTTAACAGTGGAACCATCCATATTGTGTTCAAAACCAATATTTAGCCTATAAAGTCAATAGAAATCAGTGACCTTGTTGGGGCATGATGTATATGAATTGATATACTGCATTTTCCTTAATATTGGTTTAGCCCGCATTATTGTTTTGTACTTGAACTGAAGTTCTACATCTCTATTAATACGACGTTGGCCATGTTGACATTTATCATGTAGACAACAATGAAATGTCAACTTGTTAGAATGTCAACATATCATTAATGGTGGCCTAGCATTGACTAACCTTCTACCGACTTCTGCCGTGGCTTCAGTAGCGTCTTCCATGTCCCGGCGATCATGTGACTTTGACTTCCGGGTCATACCTCTGGCGTTTGGGTATTTCTCCTCTAATCCTCCTCCTAGTGCCTAACCCTAACCTCTCCTCCTCCGCCATGTAACCTAACCCTATTGTCAACATTCTGACAGTCAACATTTCACCTGTCGACATTCTGACCATGTTGACACGTTACCTTTTTATTAACTATGTTGACATCAAAACATTAAAATTGTGCCACAGCCTTTTCTTCAGACAACAGGGTTATGTTTAACACTCACTGCTAACAAATGTTTTGTGCCATGACCTCGTTGTATAATTTAGAGCAAAGCCAATAATAGTAATGCCAAAATGAGCTACAGATGTAGCTGTTTTTTTGCCAATTCCATTAAATTACTTAGTTGACACCTATATATTATGCACATATCTATAATAACCTGAAAAGGAAACTCCAGGGAAGATCAAATTGTTAACCAGGAACACAAACCCCCTCAGAAGAAATAATTTGTTCTAACACAAAGGACCCCAATTGTGATGCTCAGGCCAGACTACAGCTGCAACTCAGCTGTTCGGTGCTGATTACAGGCAGTGCTCTGTGAGGTTAAGCACCTCACAGAGCCTGATTGGACAGAACCATGGAGCATCTGACAGCCTCATATTGCGTTCTTCGTGTTCTCAATGTACAGAATTTATTGTGTACAAATGCCGGTAGGGATAGAAGACTTGGGCGTTCTGCAATAGGAGTGTGGATTTAATGTTAAAAAAAAAAAAAAATAGATTTATTTTTTGTTTACTCTAGAAGGCCAATTATGAAATAGTACCATGTTATATAGACATTTAAAATTAACCTTGTACAAATCGTTTTTTTTTCTGCCAATCTCATTTTACCTACAGTAGGACATATTAAGATTTATTTTAACATTTTAATTTATGTATTCACCATTTGATTGTACACTAATTAATGAAACACTGCATAAAGTTTATAGTAAAAAAATAGATACTGATTTGCATTCTCTAAACTAGGTGTCTATTCATATAGCAGTGAAATGCCCTTTATTAAAGGGCTTTTCACTGCTTCACCCTATTCATAGAAGGGATTACCTTGGAGAAATCTGATTTCTCCAGCAGTATCCCTGATTAGTATACACATTGCTTCTCCATACAGCAGTATAGGAAGAGCAATGTATAGAAGCACAGAAAGCTCAGCTTTCCGCTTCGCTTCTAAAAAAAAATAATAAAAAAAAAATTGCCAGCACAGGATGGTGTAATGTGCCTCCTGAGTGGAAAAGAACAGCGAAGACTCCTGTCTTGCTACCTTCTGCCGACTCTGCCCGCCCCCTTCCGTGACACCGGCCAATCAGCGGTGCCCAGGGAGAAAGTGTGATGCACTGGCTGCGTACATATGTCTATTCAGATGCTCAACTACTCAAGTTTGTCTGCCACCTGTATGGGGTGCATGGAAAAAGAACAGCACATCAGTCATTGTGCAGAATTGTAGGGGCTCCTTTGAGTAGTTGCCACTACTAGATACATATAGCACTCATTGGTTCATATGTGTCATATGAGGAACAGCTATTGCCATTGTTGAATACTATGCAACAATGTTCACGAAGACAAATCTTTCATCACCCTTAAATATGGTTACAATTAGAACAATGCATATTGGGGAGCGAAACGTTATGTAGGAGTGTAATCTTTTTTTCAGAAGTAATTCCCATAAGTTCTAGATTTGTAAATATATGATCCCTACTTTTTAATAAATAAAGAGCTTCATAAAATGAGTCACAGTTAAGGAGGGCATCCACTACACGATTTTAGCAGGCGATTGAACGATAACGACGTTGTTATCGTTCAATTGTTTAAAAATCGTTTATAAATCGTGCAGTGTTTGGTGGTTAACGATCAACGATGCGCGCTCCCGCTGGTCGTTTGATCGTCTCGTCAGTCGACTAAACATGCAGGTCAATTTCACTTCATCTATTAAAGATAGTTTGCAAATCGTTCAGACTGAAAGATAAAATTTCAAGGGAAAATCGTTTAGAGATTGGACAGGGAGTAGATCGTCTAGTGCAGTGTTGGCTAACCTTGACACTCCAGCTGTTGTGGAACTATGTATCCCAGCATGCCCTAATAGCAAAACTGTAGCAGTGCATGCTGGGTTATGTAGTTCCATAACAGCTGGAGTGTCAAGGTTAGCCAACACTGGTCTAGTGGATGTGCCCCATTAAGATCATCAGAAAGTTCACAATAGCGAGAGATGGTTGTGCTAATCTTGAGGTCATGCCTTGTCTATGCATGAGATTAATGATGAGGACAGCGATGTATGGGACAATGCAACAGCAGTATCGATTATGTGAGAGGGGCCATGAAGGCAAGCCTGAAGCTACAATCTGAGCATTATGCAATGTAGGAGTTGAGTTGCCATTAGAACAGAGTAGTGGTGTGAGGCCATTGTCAAACTCCTACACATGGGAAAGTACATGTACTGTATCATAAATGCAAGCTCACTGTATCACTTGGCTGCTACTGACTATTTGTTGCTGTAAGAGGTGCACAAAGTTTTCATACGTCTTAACTGGAGATGAGCATTTCGGTTTTGACTCTTCTTTTCGCCAAATTAGAGCAAGTTCGTATTTTTCTTATTGGCTATCCAAAACACATGACAGCCAGATAGCCAATATGATGCCGTTTTTGATACACAGCCAAGTAAAACCGAACCACTCATCTCTAGTCTTTAACGTTCGCTAGAAATCCTGCTTTTCCAAATTAACAGAGCTAACAATGCCATTATCTTTTTACCATATTCTTTTAATTATTAGTTTATATTTATATCACTGCAAAACCAAGCTATTTAGAAATAGAAAAAGAACACTTGCAATAAATATCACAATGAGAGTTTCTTGTGTTGTAGATGCCATTTCAAAGTTATTTTGCCAAAAATACGTGGTCAATGTATTGTTGTTTTAATAACGTTTGCCTTTAAGGATGTTCAGGTTGGCTTAGTGCCCTATTTGTAGTCTCAGAGTTGGAAGCCATAAACACTGAGTTATAATGATCGATAGTGCTGTGCTGAAATAAAATCTTTGGATGGAAATTTTATTAAATATTCATGCAGTTTGGGGCCAGAATGTATATAAGTCTTAAAGCAGATTATCATTGCCTTATTGCTTTTCTACAGTTTTGTGAAATTGTTCGTGTTCACATCTAGATGAACATTTGTTGTATGTATTAGAAGGTAATACTTTCAGTACATTACATTAGAATGCACTGAACTGATCCACTTAACTCTTGGGTGGTGATTTCTATGTCCTGCCACAATTTGTTTTTGTTTTGTTTTTACTACAGAAGGAAAATGTAATGATTTGAATTTAAAAGTTGATGGATTAGACATAGAGCCAAATAACTTTGTGTTATCACATAAACACAGTTTAAGTGTTATAGTATTTTTATGTTAACAGAGCCCGTTCATACCCATGTGTTGATTAATGCATCTCACACACACACTAATATATATATATATAGCGTGTGTAGGTGCCAGCATGAAGATGGCCTGGACTAAGCCTTCTATACATGTTATAAGTTGAGCAGAAAGTCCCATCTAGGGAAGAAGATCCCTATAGTGCACATTTTGAAGTACGCTGCAAGCTCACATTACAATCGCATCACATATTCTGTTAGTGAGTGTAATAACCACATATCAAAACCGTGAGTTTTTAACACATTGATGTGAACGAGCCCTTTTTAGTTCAAGTCATTTAAAAAAATGTTGTTCCTAACACAAATAAAACAGAAAACAATAGTATTTTTAATTTTTTTTGTCACATGAACTGTTTTGATGCGTTTACTTTGAATTCCTTATTATGTGGAAATAATTTTTTTTTTCTTTTTTAAATTTATTTTATTTTACACTTTAAACTCTTGAAATGTGATTTTCATTCCCATAAAATATAATGATTAGTTTTCTGTTTTGCAAGATTTAAATGTTTAGTTCTACTGTTCTAGCCCATTTCTGTCGATGTATTTTCTTCTCTTTTACAGAACTTTCCAGAAGTGTTTGGTTTCATTACTTTAGCTCTGGTACCAAGAAATAATACATTGTTTTTAATTTGGTTAAATTGGCGTTTCTGTCTAACCTAAACTGTCATCCTCATTTCTTTATTTTAGTGTTTTGTGGGAAATGGGTGACTTTGTCTCTTGTACTGTAATTTAATTCTATTTATGTTTGGCATTACACATACCATCATTTTAATGTAACTTATTTAATGATGTTAATGTACAAGCTGCACTTTAAAAAATAATTTTTAATTGCACATAACTTAAACATGGCTTCTAGCTGAAGATAAACATTGGTTCCATAGGCTTCCATTTGGTGCTTTATCAGTGTATGTTTATGGATGTGTGTGTATATATTGATAATATATGCGTATACACAATTATTGCATACTTGTTTAAATATACTTTAGTGCCTTATTTCCTGAATCACTTGTTTTCCTGTTAGTTATGTATGGCAGTGCCCAGAAGGTTCCAGCATCTCTGTTTGATAATGAAATTTGAATGGGTATGATATAAGTTTGAGGTAGGTGAAGATTAATGTGCCTCCTTGTCACAAGATTGATGTAACCTTTTAGTAAATGCTAAACATACAGATTAGTGACTTGTAATTTGAATAAACAGATGGGCAGGGTAACCATTAAGAAATAAACTTTTTTATATATATTATTCTGTGTCATTATTTTGCAATTACATATTTTGTAGCTCATATCATGTCAGTGAAGTAAAAACCTAATATCGTAATCAGAAAAAAAAAATTTTTTTCGTTTAGTAAGGATTATTTTCAGGCAAAACGTAATTTTCCATGACCATTTTTAACCACTTAATATTAAATATGGATATACTTATTTATTTTTTAAAAAAGGGAAAAAACAAAACAATATATATGTTTTATTTATAAGGCTCCACGAACTGTATGCAGTGATATTGATGGTAAACATTGTTACTTTTAAATTTCTGTAGAAGAGCTTAAATGCAGTCCACCACAGCATCATTATATAGCATAAGTACCAAACATTAATATCCCAGCACATGCGGAGTAGGACAGATAACAGGGAAAAGGGTAGGGCATAAATATAAATTCAGTACTTGGTGATTCTGTTCCCAACATATAGGTGAGCAAACATTTTTCTGTTGCTGAAGGGGAGGAGGCAAGACTGTGGAGCACTGGTGACATGGCGCGAACAACACGAGGGAGGAAGGCCCTGCCCAAAAGAGCTCACATGCTAAGGGAAAGGGATGAACAGTTGGAGATTGAATTGGGAAAGACACATGGGGCCAAATGTAATTGGTAACGAATTAAAGTAACATTTCAACTCTCCCCTTCTCAATATTTTTTTTTAGGTGCGAGTTGGTGCCGGGACTTGCAAATGTAATAGCCTGCAAACTTTTCAGCTCGAGGCTATGCAAATCTATGCAATTATTTTCCTATGTAAACTAACACCTTTTAATGCGACTAGCATTAAAAGGTGCGAGTTATACAGAAGCCATCACAGATCAGTGATATCTGTGAAGGCTTCTGTCTGTGTGTTTTTTTAAAAAAACACATGCACCCCCTCCCCTGAAGCATAACCAGCACTGGGCTATATAAAGGCTGTCCTGGTTCTAAAAATACAAGGGGGGGGTGGTAATTCCACAGCCAGCGAAAACCTTTCACTGGTTTCCCCAGCCAAAGCATTACCCCTGACCGCTAGTTAGCCCAGGCTGGGGATTTCCCCAATAAAGGGGTCCCCTTCTCCAGGGCACCTTAGGCTGATGGCCAGGGGCTGTCCCCGGCACCCCTGGCCGGTGAGTGCTGGGTTGATAGTGTAAATGTGTTGTATAAAATAGAAGTGTTAATATTGTCTTTGGCTGTGGTACTACACATCCCAGCACGCCTCCCCCGCATGCTGGTATTTGGAGAACCACAAGTACCAGCATGCGGGGCAAAGCCAAAGGCATACTTAAAGAAAAACACACAGTGAAAGTACAATTTTATTTAAACACACATGCACACTCACACTAACTGACACACATACTCATCTTATCCATATGTGCATGTTTCTGTGTTACTCTGACTTGCTCAGGATAAACTCCCCTATCTGAACCTGGTCTAAAGTTCTTGCAAAATTTAATCAAGTTTGGCTTGCGAATTTGCAAATCACAACCTATTGCATTTGGAGAGTTGTAAGTTTAGAATGGGAAAATGATTTGTAAATTTATTTGTGTGAAAAATGCGCGCACTCTAACATTTGCGATTAGCCAAAACATGCAAATTTACTGTCAAACTCACAAAAAAAACAAAATTGCAACCTATTACATTTGGTCCATGATCTAGGGCTGGAGGACAAAGCATCAAGTTATGAGGAGGGCTGGTATGCTTTAATAAAAATTAACATTTTAATGACGTATTTAATGCTGGGAAGGCTAGTAGAGAGGCTCACTGAGTGAGTTTCTGAGAATGGGAGAAGCTGTAGCAAAATCTTGGCGGTGAGCATGAGGAAGTGACCACAGTGGAGTTGAGGCACTGTTCAAAAGCAGTGTGATGTTCTGGGTTGTTAGTGGACCCGGGGTGGTAGCAGGAGCGATCACAGAAGCAGAATTGAAAATAAAACTAGAATTTTTAATAAGTGCTTGAGTAGACATATAATGGCAGTAAATAAAAGTCCAGGAATATATAAATGTGCACAAGAGTTCTGTGGTGGGAGTAAAAGGGTTAATGTCCAAGTAGAAACAATTAGAGCTGTGCAGGTAGTGAAACTGAAAATAATCAAACCAGGTATGCAGGTAGTGAACTGAAAATAAACAAGCCAGGTATACAGGTAGTGAACTGAAGCGCAGGACGTCAGCAGGCACTCAGGTATGGGCAAGGGTGATGGAGGAAGCGGGGTAGTCCAGTGGGAGCTAGGAGCTGACAGGCAGACTGGCAGACAGCGAATTCACAGGAACAGGAAAGCACAGAGAACTCCCTTTCAGCTAGGTTGAGATACACGTTGCACTGGAAAAGAAGGAAGGCACTGACCCTTCCTAAATACCCCATGCCGTGCTGTTACTGGCCGGAGGGAACATGTGACTCACAATGATTGGCCAGCCGCATCACATGGCCAGAAGGCAAGATGGCGGCGCTCATGCCAAACGGAACGGAGACGCCGCCAGGCCTCACCAGCGCAGAGTGACAACAGGGCCGAACAACAACGCGCGTAGCCAAAGCCCCCCGCCAGACACCAGCTCCGCCACCAGACAGCCTGCGCCACAACGACCTCACAGGTAACACCCGCCTAGCGCCATGCTGAAATACCCTGACCGTGACAGTACCCCCCCCCCCTTTTGGGGTGGCCTCAGGACACTCACCAGGCTTCTCCGGATGGGCAGAATGGAATCTCCTGATGAGCGTGGGAGCATGGACATCACGAGCATCAGTCCAGCAACGTTCCTCTGGACCGTAACCTTTCCAGTCCAACAAATACTGAAGATGACCTCTGCGCAGACGAGAGTCCAAGATCTGGGCGACTTCAAACTCAACTCCTCTCTCCGTCTGGACTCGAGGAGAAGCAGGTAGAGCATTATGGAACTTATTCAGGACTAGGGGCTTTAATAAGGAAACATGGAAGGAAC
The DNA here is from genome assembly GCA_031769625.1 of Taudactylus pleione. Taxonomy (NCBI): domain Eukaryota; kingdom Metazoa; phylum Chordata; class Amphibia; order Anura; family Myobatrachidae; genus Taudactylus; species Taudactylus pleione. Next base: position 6,570,569 of record JAUIMM010000324.1, on the reverse strand, counting down.
TGTAAACGGTAGGCCACTGGATTAATGGTTTCTGTTATGGTGAAGGGACCGATGAAGCGGGGTGCGAATTTCATAGAAGGAACCCTCAGACGAAGATTCCGGGTGGATAACCAGACCTGGCTTCCAACTTGCATGCGTGGAACTATTCTACGCTTCTTATCGGCCTGGGTCTTATAGCGAGAGGATGCCTTCAACAAATCAGACCGTACTTGAGTCCAGATGGCAGCAAAATTCCGCACCGTGTCCTCCACGTCCTTCGGAATTCGGGAACACAAGGATGAAGGCCATATACAACCTAAAATGGCGTTTGGTTAGTTGACGAGTGGTAGGAAGCATTATGTGCAAACTCAGCCCACGGCAGCAAGGCAGCCCAATTGTCCTGGAAAGATGACATAAAAATTCTTAAGAAAGTCTCTAGATCTTGATTAACTCTCTCGGTGGAGCCGTTGCTTTGCGGATGGTAGGCCGTGGAAAAGTTTAACTTCACTTGAAGAACAGAACACAAAGCCCTCCAGAATTTTGCAGTAAACTGCACACCACGGTCAGAGACAATTTCTGCAGGAAGGCCATGTAGACGAAATATGTGTTGGACAAACAACTGTGCCAGGTCAGGGGCAGAAGGTAACTTCTTCAACGGTATATAGTGGACCATCTTAGAAAATCGGTCTATTACAACCCAGATGTTGTTGAAACCTTGAGAGACTGGCAGGTCTGTGACGAAATCCATGGAGAGATGCGTCCATGGACGTGATGGAGTAGGTAATGGAAGCAATTCCCCAGCTGGAGCTTGTCGTGATGATTTATGCTGGGCACAGGAGGAGCAGGAAGAGATAAAAATCCATTATATCTGCCTTCATAGAAGGCCACCAATAGTGTCTTTTCAGGAACTCCAAGGTCTTCCGAGTGCCTGAGTGCCCTGCGAAGCGAGAGGAATGTGCCCAAGTGAGAAGCTGCTTCCTTAATTCCGGGGCCACAAATGATTTTCCCGTAGGAGGCTGAAGTTGTAATGCGGCAAAAACTCTTGATTCCAAGACAGGGGTATTGCTTTGATTTTCAGATTGATCATCACAGAGGAGAGATCTGGATAGGGCATCAGCCTTCTGATTAAGTGCTCCAGACAGGAAGGTCAGGGTGAACTGAAACCTGGCAAAGAATATTGCCCAGCGGGCCAAACGAGGACTCACACATTGGAGGTTTTTGAGAAATAGGAGATTTCTATGGTCCGTAAATACAGTAAATGGAAACTTGGCGCCTTCTAGAAAATATCTCCATTCCTTCAACGCCAACTTTACAGCTAGTAGTTCTTGCTCACCTATGGCGTAGTTCCTTTTGGAAGGTGAGAATTTTTTAGAAAAGAACCCACACGGGTGGACTCTGTTGTCCTCATAACGTTGAGACAAGACTGCTCCCACAGCTTCAGATGATGCGTCTACTTCCAACAAAAAAGGCCTGTCCAGATCTGGTTGTCGAAGAACTGGTGCTGAGATAAAGGCCTGTTTTAGAAGATGAAAGGCAGACTCTGCTTCAGGTGACCATTGGGCAGGATTAGCACCTTTGCGGGTCAAGGCTGTAATGGGAGCTAGCAGTGTAGAAAATCCCTTAATGAAGCGTCTATAATAATTGGCGAAGCCCAGCAATCTCTGGATGGCCTTCAGTGTCTGAGGTTGGGTCCAATCCAGAATTGCTTGTACCTTCTTGGGGTCCATTTCTAAACTGGAGCCAGATATTACATAGCCGAGAAAAGGTACACTGGGCACTCCAAAGACACATTTCTCCAGTTTGCAGTAAAGGTGGTTTTCTCTCAAACGGGTCAGAACTTCTTTAACATGTTCTTGATGTTTAGCCACAGAGGGTGAAAAAATCAGTATGTCATCCAGATAGACAACAACCGAAACATATAACATATCCCGGAAAATCTCATTAACGAAACTTTGAAAGACAGCAGGGGCGTTACACAATCCAAAAGGCATTACTAAATACTCGAAATGTCCATCTCTGGTATTAAAAGCGGTCTTCCATTCATCGCCAGCTCAGATACGAATGAGGTTGTAATCCCCTCTCAGATCTAATTTAGAAAAATATGACAGAGCCCTTGACCCTATCAAACAACTCAGTAATCAGGGGAAGAGGGTATCGATTCTTTACAGTAATGCCATTAAGGCCTCGATAATCAATACATGGTCTTAGACCACCGTCCTTCTTGCCAATGAAGAAAAACCCAGCTCCGGCAGGTGAAGTAGAGGGGCGAATGAACCCCTTAGCCAGGTTGACCCGGATGTACTCGGTCATCGCTTGAGTCTCAGGCAAGGACAGCGGATAGGTACGACCACGAGGTGGTATCTTATCAGGTATCAATTCAATTGGACAGTCCCATTCCCTATGAGGGGTAAGATATTTGCTTGTTAAGAGAAAACATCGGCGAACATCTGATATTCCTTGGGAATGGCAGAAGAAACAAATGGAACTGTCTTTCTCACAGGTCGAATTTTTGGAAGACAGGATTTCTGACAGTCCATACCCCATGACAGAATCTGCATAGAACTCCAATCAATCCTGGGATTATGTTGACGTAACCAGGGTAGACCAAGAACAAGTTCCTGAGAGGCCTCTGATATCATCAGGAATTTTAAGGACTCAGAATGAAGTGCCCCAATTCGAACCAATACTGGTTGAGTCTCTTTGGTGACTATCCCGTTAGTTAGAGGGCGTCCGTCTATAGAGGTCAGAGAAATGGCATGGTTGAGAGACAAACAAGGAATCTGAAATTTATCTATGAAACTAGACGTTATGAAATTTCCGGCTGCTCCCGAGTCGAGGAGAGCAGTAGCAAAGACAGGTTTGGGTTTAAGATCCAAGGCTAGGGTAATCGTGAAATCTTTAATTTTTGGAGTCAGGTTCATAACTCCTAACTTGATGTCTCCAGGATCAGTTAGGATTTGGCATTTCCCGGTTTACGGGGGCAGAAGATCAGCAGGTGACCGGACTCTCCGCAGTACAGACGGAGGTTCTTTTGCATTCTTCTCTGACGTTCTTCTTTGGAGAGGTGTGTATGATTCACCTGCATAGGCTCCTCTTCAGTAGGAGAAGGAATGGGACAGGTAGAAATGGAGGAGGTAAATGACCTTTGCTGGTCAGTTCTGTTTTTTTCAGCCTGACGTTCCCTGAAGCGTAGGTCAACTTTGATACACAACGAAATCATGTCGTTCAGATTAGTAGGAAGCTCTCGAGTGACTAGATCATCCTTTAGTCGGTCTGACAACCCATGCCAGAAGGTCGAGGTGAGGGCTTCCTCATTCCATTTGAGCTCTGATGCTAAAATTTTAAATTGCACGGCATATTGACTGACAGGATCGACCCCTTGTCTCAGTGTCATGTTGTTTGAAGATGCTGATACAGGAAGCCCAGGTTCATCGAAAATCCTCCTGAAGGATGACACAAAGCCTGCAGAATTATCCAGCAGCAGATCTGAGCGCTCCCAGAGTGGGGAAGCCCATTCCAAGGCCTGGCCGGATAACAGAGAGACTATATAAGCCACTTTAGTTCTTGCAGTTAGAAGGTTGTCAGGCTACAGGGTAAAATGTATGTCACACTGATTTAGGAATCCTCGGCAGAGTTTAGGATTGCCGTCAAATTTATTTGGTAAAGGAAGATGTAAGCGGGGAGATGATCTGCCTCCTGTATTCCCAGACGCTGATGCGGATGTAGATTCTGGTACTTCAGGGGTAGAAAAGGAAGTTTGCAAACTATCCTGTCGCTTGGACATCTCTTGCAGAAATTGAGCCATCTGATGCTGCATGTTTTCCAGATTTTCTAAACGACCAGAAATGCATCGGAACAAATCCACTCCTGACTCCTGATCCGTGGCCGGCTCCATGTGGCCAGTGCAAACTGTGATGTTCTGGGTTGTTTGTGGACCCGGGGTGGTAGCAGGAGCGATCACAGAAGCAGATTTGAAAATACAACTAGAATTTTTAATAAGTGCTTGAGTAGACATATAATGGCAGTAAATAAAAGTCCAGGAATATATAAATGTGCACAAGAGTTCGGTGGTGGGAGTAAAAGGGTTAATGTCCAAGTAGAAACAATTAGAGCTGTGCAGGTAGTGAAACTGAAAATAATCAAACCTGGTATGCAGGTAGTGAACTGAAAATAAACAAGCCAGGTATACAGGTAGTGAACTGAAGCGCAGGATGTCAGCAGGCTCAGGCACTCGGGTATGGGCAAGGGTGATGGAGGAAGCGGGGTAGTCCAGTGGGAGCTAGGAGCTGACAGGCAGACTGGCAGACAGCGAATTCACAGGAACAGGAAAGCACAGAGAACTCCCTCTCAGCTAGGCTGAGATACACGTTGCACTGGAAAAGAAGGAAGGCACTGACCCTTCCTAAATACCCCATGCCGTGCTGTTACTGGCCGGAGGGAACATGTGACTCACCATGATTGGCCAGCCGCATCACATGGCCAGAAGGTAAGATGGCGGCGCTCATGCCAAACGGAACGGAGACGCCGCCAGGCCTCACCAGCGCAGAGTGACAACAGGGCTACACAACAACGCGCGTAGCCAAAGCCCCCCGCCAGACACCAGCTCCGCCACCAGACAGCCCGCGCCACAACGACCTCACAGGTAACACCCGCCTAGCGCCATGCTGAAATACCCTGGCTGTGACAAGCAGAGCAGAAAGGGCTTAAGGGAGTGAGGGCAGAGAAGAGGTTAGAGATGTAGGGAGGGAAAGAATGGTTTGAGGCTTTTAAGAGATCCCGCTGAGCGAAAATAATTGTGGGTCCCAGGGACCCCTCACATTGAAAAATTGGGGTCATACTCCACTGATGACATGGAGGGGCACAGGGCAGTGCTGACATGATGGGGTGAGGAGTATAGGGCCCTGACGACATGGTGGGGGTGGGGTAAAGAGCTCTGAAAAAAGCAAAAGGTGAATTGAACAGTAAAAAATAAACCCATACAGAGGACAGCGACAAGATTGCTTTACCCAAACAGTACTGGCACAACTACACTTCGTTAACCACTATGGCAGTGGACTAGCCTGAGATAATGAAATACACACCTGACAAGGCACATACGTGTATCATAATGGGAATATGCAACAACATTGCAGAGATGCCACTTGTGGGAGGAGCCCCAGACAATTATCTCTCTAAATTGCCGGGATTGGAGGAGTAATCCCGGAACCTGTTTCCAGCAACTGTGTGTGTGCACTTTTAGAGCAGAGCAGTTGTGCTGTCATTCCCCGGCCGTTACACTAGGCTGGTGCTCAGTGTGTCATCCTAGATAGCGGGCGGCGAGCTGGGGACGGGGCGCATGTCTATTGGGGACACATCTTCCTCCTTATTGGATGAGGAGATTCTGCCTTCTGCGCTGATTGGATGGGGAGGGATGAGGAGACTCTGCTGCCCGCACTTATTGCATGGGGAAGTTATTGGGCAGGCGAGCTGGCTGCTGTGGCATGCACAGAGCGCGTCCTGTAGGACCTGCTCATTTTTAAAAAGGGAGTCCCTTAGGGGCGTAGCTTGGGAGGCCAAGATGGTGATGCAAGTTTTTAGTGCTTGCCTAGGATGCTACAAATTTGCTTACTTTTAGCATCCCCCAGTTATCCACTGTTACCTCCACACAGTGGAAGCCCCTCCTCGGAATTGGTACCTCCCATTGAGTTTTGTCACGCCGCTCCGGTCCACTTCTAAGCTGGGACCGTATTTCTCCCGACATCGTCAGAGCTCTGGGTGCCATCTTGGGGACCTGTTCCGTGATACATTTGACCCTTCACCTCATTTGGCTACCTTCTTCCTGCTTGGTCCTGGTCTCCTGCCGCTCCCACGGCTGTCTTCTGATCAGTGCAGCTGAGACGCGCTGCTGTGTACAGGCAGCCGGGGACCCCCTGCACTGTGCACCTCTCCTCTCCCATTCTCTCCTGCTTAGACGCTGGGCCCCCTCTCACACCCTTGTGTGCTGGTCACCCTGGACGGTATAAAGATAGGCGTCTGTATTTTGACACCTATCTTAAGTCCCTTGTTGGGATTTCGATGTCAGTATTGAGACCAGCGGCATCGTGGCTGCCGGTCTCATAACTACATCCCATTCTGTGTGCACTTTTTTTTTTTTCTTCAGAACATTAATACTATGAATATCATTGGCCCTCATTCAGAGCCGTTCGCTATTTGCGGTCGTTCGTTCAAAAACAAGGGGTGGCTATTCAAATGATCCGTTCGCAAATTGCAGTCTGTTCACGCCTCTAAGTCTGAACGAGCGAGCAAAACATACGCTCGTTTATTTGTTAAAAACGCCCCCTGGCCGCTCGCACCATACGTCATGTCCGCTATTTATTAGATTAATCGAGTACATCGACCAGCGTATGAACTGCTCGCTATTCTTGTGGTTGGTGTTTGCTACCACAAATTTGCGAGCAGTTCTGGCTATAAAATAACCCAGTGACGTGGTCAATGACGCTGCTGTATTAATTATGCACACCCATAATACGCCCGTTTTGACCTTTAAGCACGCCTGCGTTCGGATCTCCACTCCCCATTTTCAAGCACCTTCCCCTGTTACCACCCACATACGCCTCATTCTGTCACTCAAAATAGCAGGCACTCGCTATATAGCGTACAAACGATTTTTGGCCGCACTGACTGGTTCGCGCATGCGTACTAAAAACCGTACGCATGCGCAGAGGTGCAAACATCGCTCGGAACGAGCGTACTGCCGCTAACGAGCGGCTCTGAATGAGGGCCATTGTTCTTTTGAACTTAGAGCTGAAAGAGAATCATTTTTTATGGGTTAAACTGGAATTAACATATATGCCTCACTATTAGACAGTCAGCACTAGCAGAGTAGCACTTTATCAGAGATGGATGTGCACTGGCAGTGTATTACTCTAAGATTTGTATTTGTCTGCACATTTTTATAACTTACAGTATCCCTACATATGTGTGCACATACCCATCATTGAGACATTTTTGTAACATATACTGTAAATCAGCCTATCACACAAAACTGGAACTCTGCTGGGCCAGGTGCACAGAAGACAGTCAGAACACAGGATTCAGATAACCTGGAACGCTGAGGCTGGGGCAAAGGATCTGAGCCTAATACTATGGCACAGATATGTGCTCAAAACAGTGTTTAACTATGCCGTCCATTTTGATCCATGAAGCAGGGTTGGAATGTCCCAGTGGTGGCTTTATGCTGAGTACACACTAGACGATTTATCGGACGATCTGACGAATCGGGCTGACCTATCGTCTGTATCATATGCACTATGTGCACTCCTGAGCAGCGACATTGGGGTCTTTCTGTGCATGCACTTCAGATGGAGTGACCCTGCTGCCGACACCAGGAAGGTACTGGTGAACGATTTATTAATATAATAATTATTAATTAATAATTTATTATTAAGCCCTAGATTGTAAGCTCCTAGGAGCAGTCCTTCTCCCCACTGTCTCACAGCCTTCTTCTCTAGCACTTCTATGACAGCCTTCACCTTCCCAGCTGTATTGTGTATGGAGAATTGTGTTGCTAATTGTTACTTGTGTTCTGTTTATAATTTGGTTACTGTATTGTAATGTAATGTTCTGTGTACCCTTTACTGTATGTACGACGCTGTGGACCACTTGTGGCGCCCTATAAATAAAATGTAATAATAATAACCAGATCATGCAGTGTGTACGGACCGTCCAATATATTGTACCATCAGGTGTCGCATTGACGGGTCAGGTAATGTGTACTCTGCTTTCCCTGATACAGAGAATTGCCCAGTACCATGAGAGTGCATCAATGAGTGTGGAGCTCTACCACAAATCACTATGCAGGCAAATAAACACCCTCAGAGCTAGAGATGAGTTAGAAAAAGCAGAAGAGAATGAAACCAGGAGGATGAGCCGTCTGTTCTGTTGGTGTATTTTAGGATAATGTATGTGCTCAATGTATTTTCGATTTGTCTGCTGAGATTTTGAGGCTGTTCTGAGGTGGGAGCAAGTAACTTTGTATCTGGAACAAACCATGTTGCAATGCAAGGGGTTCAAATACATGTATTTATTTTTTTGCATGCAGGGTAAATACTGGCTGCTTTTGCATGTAGCTCAAACAAATGGTGGACAGCTGGAATTCCTCATTGCAATTTAAATTTGACTTTGGACACGCCCCTCCCAAATCTAAATCTCTCTGCACATATTACAGGTGTGCAACATGGTTTTGCCAAGGTGCAAAGTTACTTCTATATCTTTCACACTACAAGCAATAACCCGGGTTATTGCATGTGACCGTGTAGCCGGGTAATGAGCAGGTTTGAACACTGGTTCAACCCGGCTTGCGATGCAGTGTGAGCAGGTAACCTGGGTCAAATCTGTTCACAGCAGAGGAAGAGCTGCCGCTTGTAGATGATCTCATCTCCAAGCGCCGGCTCAGCACATGATGGCGGTGACGTCATCGACCTGTCAATAAGCCAGGTCTGGCCACCAGTCTGAAAGCGTTCTCAGCCGAGTCACACCCAGGATGTGCGCGTGAACAAATTCCCAGGTGCGACCCGGCGTTACAATGTGAAAGCGGTACTACTCTTTTTTTTTTTTTTTCTTTGCTCCCAATTTAGAATCAGCCCCTTGTCCCATTACAGTTCAATTTCACTTGCTCTTATCTGTTTTCCCTGTACGGTGTAATCGAAAGACTTTTACCAACTGGGATTTGCAGTACTACAGATAGTCAGCTCACTGAATAGCTTTGATGCTATATAACTTTTTAGTCTTAGGTATCATTTAATAAATGTATTTGTTTCATTTAACCACTGACAATTTTTTTTTTCAAAAAAACGCTCAGAAATTGTTGGAGTTTTTTTTATGACTGAATTAGGTTTAAAACATCTTTTTAAAACATATCCAACACAATTTTATAAAACTATTTTTTTTTACCAATTGCAATTTTTATGGTATAATGTAATGATGGCCGATGGCCTCAACCATCAATAGAAACCATTAAGTGTTTGAGGCCACAGTCACCGGTGTTTCACTAACATCGGTTTGCAAACCATCGATGGTCCCACACCCCGCCACTGGACCCCTTCGCGCCCTGCCATTGACGCCGCTGAACCCTCGCAATGCAAGCCGGATTCCCACGCACCCTCGTCTACGCTGCCGGACCCCAGGTATTGTAAATACTGAAAATAAAATCCCATACCCGAAATGCTCCTGGTCCCGAGCATTTTGGATATTGAAAACTCACAATCTATATAAATTTATATTAGTGATAGGATCACTGGTAAAGTGGTCTGTGGCAGGTACATTTGTCCCAGATTCATATTCAGTCAAATGCTTCAGAACTCATTGGACGGTGCTTCACAGTGCAGATGGACAATGATCCGAAGCATACAGCAAAAGCAACCAAAGAGTTTTTTAAGGCTAAAAAGTGGAATGTTATGCAATGGTCAAGTCAATCCCCTGACCTGAATCCGAATGAGCATGCATTTCACTTGATGAAGACAAAAGTGTAGGGAAAATGTCCCAAGAACAAGCAGGAACTGAAGACATTTGCAGTAGAGGCCTGGCAGAGCATCACCAGGGATGAAACCCAGCGTCTCGTGATGTCTATGCGTTCCAGACTTCAGGCTGTAATTGCCTGCAAAGGATTTGCAACAAAGTATTAAAAAGTGAAAGTTAGATTTAGGATTGATAAGTTTGTCCCATTACTTTTGACCCCTTAAAAAGTGGGAGGCACATATAGAAACCGTTGTAATTCCTACACCATTCACCTGATTTGGATGTAATTACCCTCAAATTGAATCTGAAAGTCTGCAGTTAAAGCACATCTTGTTTGTTTCATTTCAAAGCCATTGTGGTGGTGAATAGAGGCCAAAATATGAAAATCCTGTCAATGTCCCAATATTTATGCACCTGACTGTGTGTGTGTGTATATATATATATATATATATATATATATATGAGAGAGCTAGAAGCAAACGGGAACATATATATATATATATATATATATATATATATACACAGTATGGACACATATATGTATAAATATGTATATACTGTACATACACACATGTATATATACACATATACAGTGTATGTATATATATATATATATATATATCAGTTATCTGTTGCGCAGAACTCGTCTGCAATATAGCCAGTCCTTTAGATAAAGGTTCTTTACGGATGTATGCGGCTCACCTCCTGAGCAGTATCTGATTTGAAACAAAGAAACAAGGAGCGCACCATCGTGAACCATATAAAACACATTTAGAACATCAAAGAGAAAACTCACATTGTATCAATAACAATAAGCATAAAAACGAGCTCCGGCAGGTGATTGCACGCCAATAGGAATAATGCTCCGTATGAGCGGCACGGCTGATACGAGACCCGGCCTTTCTTCTCGTGCTGGCTGGGAGCATAGCTAGCGTCACTAAATCCCAAACGCGTTTCTTCACAGAAGTCCATGTGATTTGTGAGTAATTAAGTGTCTTCTACTGAAGTGTGAGTGCCCATTCTTCTCTGCCTATATTTTGGACGTAACTGTCTATAATGGATCACCCTGGGCTATACACTTTGACATGAGAGTCCAGCTTACTGGAGTGATTGGATAATGGTGCGGTTCTCGGCACCTTAAAGCTAGCACCTGGATGTAAAGCATTTTTTATCTTCAGTTGCAAGTGAAGTTTCTCTATATTAGTGTTCCATTCACAACGTACCCTGGGAGCCCATTTTGTTATATGTTTTGTTACTTTTTTTCATTTGTTTTTGTTTTGTGTGTAAACATTACCTCAGGGCTATCTACTGCATTCAGGAGGTACCACTCTGGGGTTTAGACTTATTGATATTTATATGTTTGTCAGTTTCACCACATTTGCCTGTACAAGATTTATAGGGGTATTCAATATCGAGCGAAAACTCAGTTTTTGCAATGTTTTCGCACCGATGATGTCATTTTCGGAGGTTTTGGTTTTACACCGTATTCAATTTCAAAGACTTTTCGCAGGTTCGAAAAGTCTTTGAAAAAAAACGGGGATAACTTTTCACCACTGAATAGGTGTCGAAAAAAAGTGCAGAATTGGGGTTTAGGGGTGCAGGCTTAAAAAAAATAGCCTTAACCCCTGGGAATGACATTTTAAAAATAACTGTGTCAAAAAAAAGTTTTTTAAAAAAATAGGGACACCCCAAAAAATGTATTTAAAATTTGGGGTGAAAAAAAAATAATGGGAAAAAAGTGTTTAAAAATAGGGAAATAGGTTCAGGGCTATTCTGCAAATATGCAGCAGGTGTATTCTAGAGTAGGCTATTAGCGGCAGGTGCATAGTTGCAGAATTTTATAAAACTTTCTTTAGGGACATAAAAAATATGCTAGTACCCATTTTCATGTACCCCACTTAAAAAAAAGAAAAAAAATAACCTAAGTGCTCTTTTGCAACACTTCTTCAATGTCGGGAAAAAACACCTGCTGCGGCTATTTAAATCCCCGACTTTCATTTGCAGGCTAAAACGGGGGTACCCATAGTGATCCCCCATGTTTTTACAACTTTAGGGGGGTCCTACAATTTATTCCAGGAAAATTTCATTTTTTTACGCCGATCCCACTTCGCACCTTCCCGTTTTCGTAGGTTTTATATTGAATACGGGGATAAAGCGGGCGCGCGCCCGATCCTTTATCCCAGGAAAATCTCCAATGTGGAGCGAAAGTCCAACACAGAGTTTTCGCTCCCATATTGAATACCCCTCTATTCAATATGGGAGCGAAAAGTCCACCTAGTGGGTCCTCTTTTTTTTTAGGCAGGGGTCAGGGGCTGGGCCCACGATGTACCCCAGATACCCAAGTAGACGTGGGGGCAAAACCAAAAAAACGGGGAAGGGGATGTCCGAAGAGCTAGAGCCTATTTACAACTTATCTAACTGACCCCTGTCACAAGCCGAATTTGAGGTCCTTTCACTTGGTCTTTCATTTGTTCCTACGGTACAAAGTGACAAATTCAATTGGTCCATTGATCATTATAAGTTTGGTCGTAAATCGCGACTACTTCCAGCAAATTTAGAAACCCCAGTTTATTTGACCCACAGTCAAATAACGCCAGTATCAAAACCTATTTACGGTTAGTTGATCTTGGGATGTCGACTTGTAATGTCACCAAAAGATATGATAATCTTACCCATATACAGAGATGTGCCTTGCAAGGCATAATACATGTCGAGTCAATTGTGATACGTCAGGCCAATAAAGGCGGAGCTGTTGTGGTGCAGGACTGGCATGTGTATGTCCAAGATGTAAGACGTCAGTTTAGTGATGGACATACGTATGCCCAGGTGATTCCAAATCCGATGCTTGAGGTCAAGCGTAGGGTCGACCTAGTGGTAAATAGGGCGGCACAACTGATGTGGATCGATGAAGGGGTAGCAGCTTATTTAACAGTGCCTCATCCAGTGTGCCCTATTATGTACTTTCTACCCAAAATTCATAAGTCTTTGGTCGACCTGCCCGGGCGGCCGATTATATCAGCAAGAGGCTTGGTATTGCAACCCTTAGCAATCTTTGCTGATGGGTTTCTCCAACCCCACATGATGGGTATAGAGAGTTTTCTACGTGATACGTCTGATTTCCTCGACAAAGTTTTGACCCTAAATGACCTTACTGAGGATATGTGGAAAGCCACCATGGACGTATCGTCTCTCTATACGTGATACCTCATCAGGCAGGCATTGGTGCAGTGAGAACCATTGTTAGTACTGGTATCCATGTTGGACCTCCGATTGAGTTCTTATGCGAATTGATTGAGCTGGTGCTTGGTTCTAACCATTTTTACTATGGTGGGGACTACTACATCCAGGTGTCCGGGAAGCGGCGATGGGGTCTGATTTGGCCCCATCGTATGCCAACCTTTATGAACAAAAGCATATTTTAGCTCATTTTGGGTCTAAGATTGTGTGTTATAAGAGATATATCGACGATCTGTTCCTTATTTGGAAAGGAACGTATGTCAAATTTTTTTATATGATTTCCATCCTCAATGCATTGGATAGCCCTATACGTTTCACTGCTAGCCTTGATAAAAACTCCATTAATTTCCTTGACGTGACTGTTTCACGTCTAGGGACTGGACTATGCTCAACTTAATATCATAAACCCACCGACCGGAACACCCTGCTCCATGCATCAAGCCAACATGTGAGCAGCCTGAAGGAATCATTGCCCATCTCACAATTTTGTTTGGGTTTTACGCAACAATACCTCTCAAGATGCTGCTGAAGTACAATTGGTGGAGATGCGCGCTAGATTTCTGGCAAGAGGGTACTCACCACTAGTAGTCGATAGGTGCGTGATGAAAGCATGACTACGACACCTTCAAATAACTGCTAAGAAGAAGGTAGACCCTACAAGAATGATATATCCTACCACTTACAATGTAGCAGCCATAGCAACCAATAAAGCAATCAAATGCCATTGGTCAATTATCACCACAGATCCAGCACTCAAAGGCATCAGTAAGCAACCACCTATGATGGCGTACCGACGTGGTCCTAATCTACGCCAACTACTAATGCAGCCTATGAAACAACCTAAGATGCAGCAGACACATTGGCTTCCAACCCGCCGTCTTGGCTGTTATAGATGCGCTGATTGCATCACTTGTCGGTCAATGACGACTGGGACCCACTTTTCCCATCCTTACAGTGGGAAGAAGATAGCGATCCACCATCGTTTACATTGTACTTCAGACTACGTGGTGTACATCTTGCTGTGCCCATGCGGGCTCTATTATGTTGGTATGACAAGATTGTTTAGGGACCGCATGGCCAATCACCGTTCAACTATTCGGCAGCCCTACAATCTAAGAGCTCCGACAAGCCAGTGGCTAAACACTTCTTAGCTTTGGGCCATTCTGTGGCCTCATTGAAATGTATGCTGATAGACCATGTTCCACAGCCAATCCGTGGTGGCGATAGAGAGCGCCTTCTGAAGAAATGTGAGACCAGATGGATTTACAGGCTCGATACTGTCGCCTCGAAATGCTTAAACGAATGTCATACATACAACATCTTTCTGCGGTGAACACATATACACATATACATTTTCTATAATGTATATGTTTACTTTTTCGTATATATATTTTATTGATTAGTACCCATTTATTTTTTCATTTTTTATTCTTTCGTTTTCTTTTTTTGGTGATATTTGTAGTATTGTTGGCAGACAAATTTATATGATTCTTTAAAGGCTATACATGATTGGTACATATAATAACATAATTGTATTTGTGTATGCTTCTAATTTTTGATTCCTTGATGGTCAAGTCTATAAGTACTTTGACTGTATCTTGACAGTTATTTTATGGTGTGTTGTTTTTATGTTATGTGTTTTTTTATAAGTGTTTTTGCCATCCCTGATGCCCATTTGATTTAGCCACCAATACCCGTTGTGTTATACTATTGGCTCTGTACTATTGGCTCTGTTATGACTCCGTCACCTAGCAACTATCTAGCGATCTCCATGTGTCTTGAGTTCCGGGTATGGGACGGCACTGGCCGCATTTGTTGCTGGCGCTGCCTAGTAACCACCCGCGTGACACCTTGTGTGGTCCGCCGCGTCACTTCCGGCTGCTGTGCGTGGCACTTCCGGGTTGTGGCGCGACGGGGCTGCCTTTGATTATACACACTGGCTGGCTGTATGTGCCAGCCTTATCTGCTCTATATTTGTCTTTGATTTGTTTGGATATTGTGAGTATTATTATCCCTTTGATAGATGCTTAGGTCCCTTTTACGTCCGGGTTTCACCTGGGGGTTGGGGTTCCAGTTATTGATGTAGCTACTTCAAGTGAGCTGAGGGGTATTGGTCTATGGGTCTCCTTGGTTTTAGCTTTGTGGTGGTTATCCTGTCTTGACAAAGGTCCATTTGTTACAGAAACGTTGACCATTACCATATGATTTGTGAGTATTTAAAAAGTGTCTTCTTACGAAGTGGTGAGTGCCCATTCTTCTCTGCCTCTATATATATATATATATATATATATATATATATATATATATATATATATAGACACATACATATATATTTATATTATAATGTCCGAATATTGCCCGATCACTGTGGCCAGCAGTGATCGGGTCACATGGGGAGGCGGAGCTGAGGCCAGAAGGAGTGGGCAGGGGTGCCGCTAGGCTGCCCAGGCGGGAAATACTACATAGCAGCAGCCATGGCTTCTCACTAGTTTAATCACTGTTGCTCTAGAGCCGCACGGGAGGGTGTCCTGCTACATAGCAGTAGCTGCGGCTACTGCTTCCTGCTGAAGGGGGTGAGGCCGACTGCCAGATCACTGCTGGCCACAGTGATGAGGTCACAGCAGCAGCTGCGCTAGAGGAGCCACAGCTGCTGTTTCAATGAAAGTGCGCCAGGAGGGTGTAAATGATGTGGGACAGGTATATGTGGAGGTGTTATATTGACGGGAGAGGGGTTTATGTACCTGCATATTTGAGCTAAAACCTTTTATTCTAACTTTTTACAAACTTGTATAAAAATACTGCAAAATCACTGTACAACCATTTCCTGTATCCCAAAATGCTTTAAAATGACTTTAATTTGATGAAAAACACTTGCTTGCTATAATTTTTCAACCAATATTAAAAAGTTCAAAAAGGAACCTCCAGTACTTAACTTATAGCCACTAACAGCCTTCTATATGCCCGGCTATCTAGGTTGCCAATTTATGGGGGTCCAGGATGGTTCCACACTATTTCATGCATTTCTCCCAGTTCGCTTTTGTACAAAATTTGCGCAACCTCATCGCTAGTAGTGCAAATTGCCATTTCTAATTGTGTCTCTCGGGAGCACACATTGGTGCAGTGTGTGTTTCATGAAGTGTGTGTATGTGTGGTATATGTGTGTGTATGTATATATATACAGTCAGGTGCATAAATATTGGGACATTGACAGAATTTTCATATTTTGGCCTCTATTCACCAGCACAGTGGCTTTGAAATGAAACAAACAAGATGTGCTTTAACTGCAGACTTTCAGATTTAATTTGAGGGTAATTACATCCAAATCATTTGAACGGTGTAGGAATTATAACGGTTTCTATATGTGCCTCCAACTTTGTAAGGGGCCAAAAGTAATGGGACAAACTAAACAATCCTAAATCTAACTTTCACTTTTTAATACTTTGTTTCAAATCCTTTGCAGGCAATTACAGCCTGAAGTTTGGAAACGTATAGACATCACCAGACGCTGGGTTTCATCCCTGGTGATGCTCTGCCAGGCCTCTACTGCAAATGTCTTCAGTTCCTGCTTCTTCTTGGGGCATTTTCCCTTCAGTTTTGTCTTCATCAAGTGAAATGCATTCTCAATTGGATTCAGGTCAGGGGATTGACTTGGCCATTGCATAACATTCCACTTTTTTGCCTTAAAAACTCTTTGGTTGCTTTTTCAGTATGCTTCGGGTCATTGTCCATCTGCACTGTGAAGCGCCGTCCAATGAATTCTGAAGCATTTGATTGAATATGAGCATTTAATAATATTGCACGAAACACTTCAGAATTCATTCTGCTGCTTTTGTCAGCAGTCACATCATCAATAAATACAAGGGAACCAGTTCCATTTGCAGCCATACATACCCACGCCATGACACTACCACCACCATGCTTCACTGATGAGGTGGTATGTTTTGGATCATGAGCAGTTCCTTTCCTTCTCCATACTCTTCTCTTCCCATCACTCTGGTACAAGTTGATCTTTGTCTCATCTGTCCATAGGATGTTGTTCCAGAACTGTAATGGCTTTTTTAGATGTTGTTTGGCAAACTCTAATCTGGTCTTCCTGTTTTTGTGGCTCACCAATGGTTTACATCTTGTGGTGAACCCTCTATATTCACTTTTGTGAAGTCTTCTCTTGATTGTTGACTTTGACACATATACACCTATCTCCTGGAGAGTGTTCTTGATTTGGCCAACTGTTGTGAAGGGGTTTTTCTTCACCAGGGAAATAATTCTTCTGTCATCCACCAAAGTTGTTTTCCGTGGTCTTCCGGGTCTTTTGGTGTTGCTGAGCTCTCCGATGCGTTCTTTCTTTTTAAGAATGTTCCAAACAGTTGATTTGGCCACACCTAATGTTTTTGCTATCTCTCTGATGGGTTTGTTTTGATTTTTCAGCCTACTAATGGCTTGCTTCACTGATAGTGACAGCTCTTTGGATCTCATATTGAGAGTAGACAGCAACTTATTCCAAATGTAAATGTCACACCTAGAATCAACTCCAGACCTTTTACCTGCTTAATTGATAAGGAAATAACGAGGGAATAGCCCACACCTGTCCATGAAATAGCTTTTGAGTTGATAGTCCCATTACTTTTGGCCCCTTAAAAAGTGGGAGGCACATATAGAAACCGTTGTAATTCCTACACCGTTCACCTGATTTGGATGTAATTACCCTCAAATTAAATCTGAAAGTCTGCAGTTAAAGCACATCTTGTTTGTTTCATTTCAAAGCCATTGTGGTGGTGAATAGAGGCCAAAATATGAAAATTCTGTCAATGTCCCAATATTTATGCACCTGACTGTGTGTATGTATATATATATATATATATATATATACACACACACACTCGATCAGGAACAGTATTACAATCAATCACATTTCTAGTCAAATATTTGTGGGCTCATCCCACTTTCTAGCTGCTCTACTGAGGCTGTCATTCACACATGCTTGGACTGTTCATGCAATTTACATTAACGTAGTTGAGAGGCACAGCTCAACACCAGTATGCATGAAAACTCCTGGGACATCTCTTCCAGAGCTGTCCCGGTGAAGAAGTGACTTCTTAGAGGTGCACTTCACACAGATTTTTTTTCTTGCAGCTCTCGGGAGCTGAGTGGAAAAATCTAGACTAAATGCTCCCGCTGGGGCTTAACGTGTGGAGTAACCCATAGATTCCTCCACTTAGGGCCTGATTCAGAGATGGACGGAATTGCACAGCCGCTTGTCCATTTAAAATGCGAATGCAGAAGGAGGTGTCACACATCCTTGCTGATTTTGCGTGATCCCAGTGCTGCGACCCAGGTCGCTGCCTGGGGTCACCATCGAAACAAACGTGACCATCGCGATTGTTGTCGATGTTCCATTGGCCAGGCTGCGATGGCTACAGCGTCCTTTGCAGCAGACCCGACCTGCTGTTCTCGGACGCCGGCGCATTCGCAGTGAGGAGGAGGCCTCTCGGGCTCCTGATATGTCTGTGTTCTCACTGCGTACACGGATTGCGCATGGACCAGACACCGCAGGAAAACGCTGGACAGGTAAGTCTACATGAATGGCTACTAAACTGCACTATATATTGCATTGATGTGATGCGATATATAGTGATATTTTTTAGTAGCCACTTCATGTTCTACATAAATAGACCGAATAGTATTTGTTATGTAGCCATTCATGTATACTCACCTGTCCGGTGGTGGCTTCAGCTGCGGTTGTCTGAGAATACTGTTCTCAGCAAGCTGGACCTGTCGCCTCCAGTACCATCCTTCGGGGGAGCAGCAGATCAGGCAGAGTGAGCCGCAGGAAGCGGGGGAGTCAGTAGTATGATATTATGGGGTAGATATACTAAGCCTTGGAGGTCTATTCATGAAGCAGAAAAGAGCCCTGTTTAGCTGAAATAAAATCAGAGCTCTTCCCTGCGTCGTGCTACTCGTGGAGTTAGTTTACCGGGGACAAGTGTATTACTTCTCCAGCGGCACCCCCGCTGTATGGTGAGTGCGTTTCATGAAGGAACCGAAAGCTCAGCTTTCCGTTCCTCTCCTGTGGTACAGATTCGCCATCTCAGGATGGCGTAATCTGTCTACCGCAAGCCGAATAGAGCAGGGGAGTTGCATACTTCCCTGCTGTCTGCCCGACACCCAGCGCTAGCTCCACCCCTTTTCCCAGCATTCATTGCAGCGGGTCTGATGTGACCTGCTGCTCTCAGACACCGGCGCATGTGCATTAAGAATACAGGCATATTGGGCTCCCGATATGTCTCTCTTCTCACTGCGTCCAGGTATCGCGGAGGGGCCCGACAGCGCATGAAGATGCCGGACAGGTAAGTGTACATGAATGGCTACTAAACTTTACTATATATTGCATCGGTGACGCGCTATATAGTGATATTTTTCAATAGCCACTTCATATTGTACATGAATAGACCCCTTGGAGAGAGATAAAGGGGGGGATTTAATAAAGCTTGGAGGGAGATAAAAAGCATCAACCAATCAGCTCCTGTCACTTTACAGGCTGTGTTTGAAAAGTGACAGTTAAGGTGCCCACACACTAGGGAATATTTTACAAGATCAGCCCGATTCCGACGCATCGGGACGACAGATCGTGTAAAATATGTCCTAATCGTGAGTCTCTACTCATGATTACGATGCGCGTACCCGCTGGTCGTACATCGCATCTTTAGATCTTGCCTGCTGCAGGCAAGATCTGAAAATCTCAGTCACGATGCGCTGGAATAGTATAGGATGCACAATAAATCGTGGGTCAATTTGGATAGTTTTTAACACCAAATTGTGCCCACGACTGCAGGGGGAGAAATCGGACACAATATTGGATCGTGACCTGAATGCCTAGTGTGTGGGCACCTTTAGAAGCTGATTGGTTGGTGCTATTTATCTCCAATTTTATCTATCTCCACCAAGCTTTATTAAATCTCCCCCAAAGTACCAACCTATCAGCTTCTGTCACTGCTACATGAATAGACTCCTCCAGGGCTGTAACTAGGGTAGTGCGACCTGTGCCATGGCACATGGCACCGCAGGGAAGGGGGAGCCGTTTAGGCCTGTCATTTTTCCTGTTTATTATCATTCTTACTTGCAGCTTCCTCTTCTTTTATCCTCAGCATCTCCTGGTCTTCCCCTATCTCTTCCCTGGCCCTTCCCCACGAGGCGATTGCCCTTTTTCAAGTGCACTATTATGTCCCTATTTAAAAAATGGAGGGGGGGGGGGGGGCACGCGCCAATGCTCTTTCTGGCACAGGGCACCAAAAAGTCTTGTTACGGCTCTGGACTCCTATAGCTGATATGTATTGTACCCATATTATATATTTTTTTATTTAACTGTTCATTGGCTTATTTACTGTAACAGTAACTATATTTCTGACGTGTAAAGTCAGGCTCTGTACGGTGTACACTGCTATAACAAGGCGCTGCCCACAGAACTGTGTACAGTACACAGTTCTGTGGACAGCGCCTTGTTATAGCAGCAGTAATGTTGTGTGCGCCCGCCCGCATAGGAAGTGGTTGCTGGGGCAACCGCTACAGCGTCTCAGTATCTAGCCGGAAGCCTGACAGTGACACTCGCAACTTCCTGGAGAGAAGAACCAGAGCTGCGCTGTGTTCACGGTAATACTGTGTATTACGTTGCTGGTGTAACCGGGACCAGTGCATTGCTGCTGCTCTTACTAATGATCCGAGCGCCCCGTACAATGATTTTTACACCTAGCAACAGATCCCTGCTTACAATGATGTGCATAAGGGTTATTCTGTAGTGCATGTATCAACCAGAAGGGGAATGGGGAGAGGGCAGTTGTACCACACACACACACACACACACGTCACTAAAAAATATGGTTAATGTTCGGTCATGTTTTATTCTATCGAAAGTAATTTCTCTATTATGCCTTGAGACAAAATGTTGGTGTACTATTTTTTGCACATGCACTATTAATGCTTTCCATTTTGTTTTAGTTTAGTATGGACTCGACCAATTTCAAAGTGGAAGCAGAATACATCAATAACCTGCAGCAACAAATCTATTTTCTTGAACTGGAGGCCAGTTTCCTATATCCTTATCATCTTGTGTTAGCTTAATGGCAAATCATTCAAAAATGTTCTGTTAATCTGTAAATAGTGACTAGGAATTTATCAATGACATTTTCATTAGGGGTAATAATTGAAGGCTAAAGGTAATGTTAATCTATCATATATATTTATTTAAAAAAAAAAATAGATTATAAAAAAATTTATATTTTATATTGTAATCTAATTTTGTTTATATATTATGCGATACAACTTAGTAATATTACATCAACTTGGGTTCGTACAACTTAAATTTGTGATAATTACTAAATGTTATCACATATAGGTCCAAATGTAATGGAGTGCAAGTTTTTTGTGCAGGACAAACTCGGAACTTCTCGCTCATTTGGAAGGTGCGAGTTTGTCCCAAAACTCACAAATGTAATAGGGTGCGAGATTTAAAACAAAATAGTAAAATTATACAATTAAATAATAATAAAAAAAAAATGACATAGGGTATCCCCCTAAAAGCCCAACCGGCACCTGGCTTTTGTGAGCTGGTCCTAGTTTTAAAAAATACAGGGGACAAAAGATGTAGGGGTCCCCCATATTTTCATCAACCAGCACCAGGCTCAGTGAGCCCGTCCTGGTTGTGGAAATCAAAAGAAAACAAAGGAATAGATACATCTGCACACATCCCCCAATACTGGGTAAAATACCCCGTATTATTAATATTGAAAATGATTTGATTCGGGGGGTGTTGCCAAATGACAAAAAAACATAAAGGACCATAACAAAAGAAGAAAAGTTTTGTCTGTTATTGCATATATAATGATAAAACATTTTATTATAAGAAAAATTGCTATTGTGCGCCAAATAACAGACAAAACCTTTCTTCTTCGCTTCTTATGGTCCTGGATACTGGTTGTGGAAATACAGGAGACAATATGAGTAGGGGTCTGGACTCTTTCTAGGCGGGGTGTAATGCCACAGCCAGGCACCCCAGGCCTGGGCTGATAACCCGGGCCTATCCCCGGCACCCCTGAGCGGTGGGTGTCGGGTTGATTGTGTAAAAAATAGGTGAAATAATATTGTCATTACAGTAGAACTAGAAGTCCTAGAAAGCCTCCCCCACTTGCTGGCACTTAGAGAACCACATATACCAGCATGCGTGGCATTAAGGGCCCTCTGGTATTCTGATGGAGCCAACATTTTTTATTAACAAAAAGGCCAAAGTTGCTCAGCAAGGTGCCTTGATATATGTATTTTTGGTGCACTTAGGCAGTATAGGAATGAGTGAAGGCAGGCTAATATATCTCCACCATTTTAGTGTACCATGCTGATACACCCGTTTACACAAGTAAAAGAAACAATTCTACCGTAGACTTGATTCAAGAAACAAGGAAGACTCATTATTCACAATAAAATCTTCAAAGTTTCTCCTTAACTCTGGATCTCCACTCGTGAGCAAACTAAAAAGTCCACAGACCTCCTACCCCGGCTCACGCTGGAAGCAGAGCACTTGCTCAGGAAGTTGTTGGTAAGGAGATCATTCCTAATGCTGTAATCATAAAGTGCAGCACATCACACTTTGTGGGTTTTTCATGGTTTCTTTTATATTTGATAGTTCAGCCTACAAAAAGTCTTTAGAGACCAGTGTGATTGTGGAGGTAATGTTTTTTTTTTTTTTTGCATCAATGACGTTTAATATCAGAGATTTCACTCCTGGCTCAGATATTTAATGGGGGGTAAATGTAATGTCTGAAAAAATGACATACAAAATATTGAAATTCCTTTTTGTAGTCATCTTTAAACACCCATGTAAAAGGCATACATTTATATATGTGAACGTGATAAATGGGTATTACTTAGGTAAATCAGATGACTGTGGCTTGCCATGGTAATGCTTTTCATGTGCTTGGTTCTGTACTATGTACTGTTTATGTCTTTAAAAAAATTAAAAATTGGAACATTTCTGGACTGATTTCTGTAAGTGTGATATTTGAACAAGGAAATTTGGTGTAGCTTTAGTTCCTGCTAAGTACAGTAGTCGTCTATTATTAAAATAATAGCTATGGAAAGCAGCTTTCTGGAAATATGGCAATGTGCAGTGAGCAGCTGTTGATTCATTTTCGAATTACCGTACATAGCTGCTCAGACATTCAACATTGGGCAACACAGTGCACATTATTTATTTGGATATCTCCTTCATATTAAGCAACCACTTCCAGAGAGAATTGAATCATTCACATTACTCCCTGTCCCACTGGAGGTCGGTATTTCGACGCCTATGTTATAGATTCCTTGCCGGGATTACACTGTCGGGATTGTGACCAGTGGCCGCATGACAGCATCCCCTTTTCAATCTCTCGCCCACAACCTACTGCCATCGGTGGAAGCTGACACTGTGCGCATGCGCAGTGTCAGCTTCCAAAGCAGAAGTGAAAGACTTCTGCTAAATGCCAGGGATCTAAACGCACAGAGATAGCAGTTAGCGCAACCTCTGTTTTAGTTAGCTCCCCTTTGTACTTAACGGGGATATTTTAATTTAAACGGAAAATATCCCCTGTGATATGGATCCTTAATTGCGGCAGTGCCGCAATTTTTAATACATAGGCCCCTTTGTCTTACAAACCGAAAATTGTAACTATTATACTTTTTATGCTACTAAATATTACTGACTTTTATGCTACTCTGGTAAACGCTGTCAACAAATGAGTGATGAAATGTGATGCATGTATTACAAAATGTATTACATATATTTACACTATATACTGCATTACCTCTGTGATGAATGGACCCGAAAAACTAAAATTTAACGAAAGCAAGGGAAAAGTAAGTAAAAACAAATATTTTAGTGGTGATGAATATGCCCCTTAGTGACAAGGTATTCATAGTAGTGTTTGTGCCCTGATTGCCGGAGATGATATGCAGCGTATATATATATATATATATATATATATATATATATATATATATATATATATATATATATCTCACAAGAAAGCAGACAATCAAGTCACCAAGTCACACGTAATTGTTACGCCTCTATCTATCTATCTATCTATATATATATATATATATATTAGAGATACAGATATACAGTGTATATTCTATAGTGATAAATATTTACATCTACAATATTATAATGAGACCAAAAAAGAGAGTTCTGTGGATGCTGACTAGGTAAAAACACTCCCCTTATTCAGCAAGTGACTGCTTGTAAGTTGGTTAGGTAGGCTAAATAAATTTGTAGAGGATGAAGGAATGAGGATCAGTACCTGCTAATGTATAATACATTTTTTATATCGTATGGTTAATAAAAGTGTGTACCAAATAAAAGCGTAGCTAAGCTTATCTATGTGTCTTTTCGGCTTCCTTGCATAATTAATGCAAAATAAAATAATCAGTGTATCAGAAAAATAAAAAGCATTGCTGATCTTTCCATGGTTGGGGAAATTCTTCCTCTGTGTCAGTGCTAATGGCTTCTTCAGTGCTCATATAAAACAAATAAAGGATATCTACATTGTAAGATACTATTTTAAAACATATTTTATTTCACGCACTACAAACTATGCACGTACAAGAAATAAAAAGATTAGCAGTTTATATTTATCTTTTTCGGGACTGTCAGCCTGTACTTGGCTATCCCGACATGAAAAAGTCAATAAGCCAGGATCAGGAAAACTGTGAACCAACAAGCAATTGATAATATATCAAGTATTGAGGAGGGGTACCACCATATAGGTTCATTTTCAATGCGTTTTGTTGGGGCCTGACCTCATCATGGGATGGTCCTAATGTGCCACTAGGTCCCGTATTTATACTCCTGGGAATGGGGTTCCATTGATGTTACCTCTCCAGAGCTTCCTGTTTCCAGTTTGTGCAATGGCGAAACTTACGGGTTCCAGAAAGCGCATGCATAGGGAACTAACTGTTTGGAAAACATTGTTTTTGAGAGCACATGCGCCTGAAGTAGGCGTAAGCTCATTCACTAACATCAGTATTGAATGTGTCTCATGTGATGGAAATGGACATTTCGATGGCTTTATATAACCTGGATATGGGCACAAATAAATGTAGTTACAGATTTGCCAATCCTATGGTGGAGGCCATATTTGTGGTTGGACATGGTTAAGAAGGATGATACTTAATACAGTTTGACAAATGAGCATAAGCAATTATGAATATAACAGTATACACAATATTAAAATCAAAATCCTCATTCATCCCTTTGAGTGACAATGTATCCAACTCAAAAATCTAATATATTTCATGCTGTGAATGTTTTTGTATAAGATCACCTCCCCAGGCACCTAGTTCTACATGGTCTATGACTTCAAAAGTAATACATTCAGGATCAGAATTGTGGTGACTGACAAAGTGCCTGGAAATTGAGTGGCTTTCGATTTTGTTTCTAATATTTGTAATATATTTTTGGATTCTCAGTGTGAGTAGGTGTTTTATTCTGCTCACATAGTTTAATCCACAGTCACACTATAATAAATAGATGACTGAGGTAGTATAGTTGCCAAAGTGCTTCACGAAGAATTGCTTTGTTCTATTAATATTACAAAAAAAAGCTTTCTATTCGGTTGGACATATTTGTAAATATTACAATGGCCACATTTGTAACATAGTATACATTTCATTAGGGTTTGGGATTTTGGTGTTCCTTTTAGTCGACTTGGGACTAGTATGTCTTTTAGGTTTTGGGTTTTCTTTAAAATAATATCCTGTTTTGATATAATATCTTTTTTTGATGTTGCAAGCTATAATATCCGCCTACTCCTACATACTCTAGTCCGATCCGACTCCGGTTCAGGCTATATACTCCGGTCCCACTCCGGTTCAGCCTACATCCTCCACTCCGATTCCACTTCGGCTCAGGCAGTTGCCAGATTTGTCAGTGTCCAAGTCCTGGGTTTTGGTCCTGTGCCTACAACAAATCCTGATTTCTGACAATTGTTGGATCTTTGGGTAGTGGTTGATAGAATTTCTCATAATTAAGTAATCAGGCAGCTTCCTTGACATAGTCTGCTTTATCTTGGATAACAATACCTCCACCTTTATTGACTTTTCTCAAGACCAGGTTATCATTATTCCATAATTCTTTAAGAGCATGCTTTTCAGTACTGATTACAGTAGATTGCTTCTCACACACATATTCAAGCGGATAACATTTGGAATTGCGTTTAAGGAAATAATTGCAGATACTTGCTAAATGCTTTTTTAGAGTGAGATTACTTACAAATATATTGAGGTCTATGAACATTTAAAATGTAGTAAGCTCTTGTGTAGTAGCAAACGTTAATCCCTTTTGGTTGTGTTAGCTTATGTGATGAAAGATTGAAGATAGCTTGTGACTTAGGGCCTGTGTGTTTTATTGTTGAATTCTTCTTCTAATAATTCTTATGGCCCCCTCGTTTCCCCCTTCTTCTGTATACCTACTTTTTAGGGTTAGAGCTATTCTTATATTCTCGTTGAAAGCAATTCTCCTTTACGTGAAAAAAAATAAATCATTATTAGACTCCAATCTGCTTAAAGCATTTAATCTGTTTGTATATTTAGTTTCCTCATTGACTAATGACTTATGTCTGTTGAAATTGGGTCTGACTTTATTAGTGATTAATGTCCAATCATTGTAAGTCACTACTTTGTGTGGGTATATATCAGCCATTACATGAAAACCACTGACAGGTGAAATGAATAACATTGACTATCTGGTTACAATGGCACCTGTCAAGGGGTGGGCTATATTAGGCAGCAAGTAAACACTCAGGACCTGATTCAGCTTTGGGAATAGAGAGAGATTTAGCACTTAACTGATCATCTTGGTGAAACCATGTTGCACTGCAGGTGGGGCTGATTTAAAAAATGCAGACAGTTTAGATTTGGGAGGGAGGTGTCCAAACTGACATCTAAACTATAGAGCAATAATAAAGCTGTGCAGTATTTGTGGGCTACATGCAAAAGCAGCCAGTATTTACACTACATGCAAAAATATGTATGTATTTACACCCCTTGCATTGAAATATGGTTTGACCAGGTACACAGTTAAGTGCTAATTCTCACTCTATTCCCAATAGAATCAGGCCCTCAGTTCTTGAAGTTGATGTGTTGGAAGCAGGAAAAATGGGCAAACGTAAGGATCTGAGCTACTTTGACAGTGGTCAAATTGTAATGGCTAGACAACTAGGTCAGAGCATTTCAAAAATGAGAAGTCTTGGTATGCAGTAGTTATTACCTACCAAAAAGTGGTCCAAGGAAGGACAACTGGTGAACCAGCGACAGGGTCATGGTTGCTCAAGGCTCATTGATGCGCGTGGGGAGTGAAGGCTAGCCCGTGTGGTCTGAGCTACTGTAGCACAATTGCTGAAAAAGTTAATGTTGGCTATGATTGAAAGGTCAGAACACACTGGGCCTGATTCTGACCCGCTCGCAAGCGGGTCGATGGTGGCCCAGTGCGCACGCGTGAGCCCCGAAGCGAGCGCAAAATGCACTCGCTCCGGTATCCAAAAGGGGCAGCTGTCGATGTTGATTGACAGCTGCCCTGTTTGGAAGGCGGGGAAGGGGGGTGGCTGAGCAAACGGAGGCGTTCCTGCAGGAACGCCTCCGTTTGTGGGCGGCCCTACTGACATCACTAGTGATGTCAGTAGGTGGGCTTCCTGCTCTAAAAGTGCAGGAAGTCCACTGGGGCTTGCGGCAACGAGACCCTACCGATGGCCGTGATGGTCTTGACCATCGCGACCATCCTCATGGCTGCTCGCATAAGCTGTGGGTGGTAACCCACAGCTATGCGAGCGGCCAAGAGGCCGCAACTAAAAAAACAAGCGCCCGCCCTGATTCACTGCGAGCGCTCGCTTTTTGCAAGCGGCTGTGAATCAGGCCCACAGTGCATTGCATCTTGCTGTGTAGCCACAGAATAGTCAGGGTGACCATGCTGCCCCCTGTCCACCACTGAAAGCGCCTACAATGGGCACATGAGCGTCAGAACTGGACCAAGGTGTCATGGTCTGATGAATCGTGTTTTTTTTTAAATCATGTGGACATACGGGCATGTATGCTTCATTTACCTGGGGAATAGATTGCACCAGGAAGAAGGCAAGCCGGCAGAGGCAAAGTGTATTTATTGTATATTCACAAATTATTAATTTATATCTATTTTAGATGTAAATCATGCTTTTATTTGACTTTTAGCACTTTTAAGGACAATAAATGATGTAGCCCTTATGGTTAATACTTTCTTGACCCAAAAAATTTGCAAACTAAAGACGAGATATGTTTTATTTGAGTCGGTGTGCCAATGAACAAAGTATAGCAACTTCTATATACACCTTTCTCCCATTTGTGACAATTATGTAGTATATTTTCCAGGAATCCTTGAAGAAAAAGACTTCACAAGAGCCTACTGACCATTTTGTTGTTTTCTTTATTCAGGAGCTTCGTTCTGATCTTGAAGGTCTGAAACTGGAAGGGAAACGTAAGGATGCAAATTTACTCATGTTACAACGAGATCAAGAACATGTCAAAGGACTGATCCGAGAAGGAGAAGGTATTATTTTCAATGTTAATTCAACATAATTGCAACATAATTTATCGCATTGAACTGGTGTCCAAAGTCTGTGCTAGCCTGGTGCTGTAGACTGCAGTTACTTTTGCTTGAAATGTGTTCAGAAGCCAAGGATTTTTCTAACTTGACGATTTTTCTGCCAATTTGTGGTGGGATTTAAAGCAGCAATTGTTTTTAAAGGCAAAATACAACATGTTGCGTTAAAAAATATTTTCCAACGCAACACCCAGGTTTTGCCTTAAAAAAATATATATATAATTAATGATTTTTTAAAATCTACCATATTAAATAAACTCCAAGGTGTCTTTTTTTGAAGGTAGGAAATAGTTATTTTTTTCATCTTTATGCCATAGAGGACACAGGTATTACATAAGATATAGGCTGGAGTAGGAGAAGAGTACAGGCACCAACTAGTTAAACTTTTTCTCCCATTAGCCTCGGCTCCTTCCCCCTGTATACCCTGCCCCCAGGCAGATTAGTTTGTTTGTTGCCTTGCAGGAGTAGGGACTGAGTTATAGACGCTTTTGAGCAGTCTAGGTTTTTTCTTTTTATTTAATTTAATTTATTTAATTTTTTAAAAATGAGTAAGCAGCGCTAGGCATCCTATAGCTAATATCAAGTGTAGTATCTGTTCTTATCAGTTTACTATGATACGCCCCCCTATCTGGGGGCCATATATTGAAAGAGCTTGCTCTGTCCACTCCATGCATTAAACTAAACAGGGTGCTCCCATTGCCTGGCTAGTCATGAACACTACCCTTCCTATTTATAATAGGGCATCTCTTAAGGATCTGACAGATAGGAAGTGGGAACCTTTTCTCAGGGGCATTTCAGTGAGGCGGCCTCTTATCTTGTAGAGACAGCAGTAGATACTGGTGTCCTAAACTCCAAGGTGTCAGCATCCAAGGCTTCTAGGCGATCTCTCTGGCTTTGTTCCTGGTGCACTGGCTTAGACTCTAAATAGGCCTTAGAGTCTCTTCCTTTTTCAGGAGACGTGATTATGGTAGCGTCGTCCAGGATGCATTCCTGCCTTCTGTGGCAGCCCCTAAGTTGCGAACTTCTAATTTTCGCTCCTTTGTCTGCAGGGAAAAGTCATGGGCCAGCCTTGCTCGAGGTCCCAGGGTTACTCATTCAAGGGTTCCAGGTCCGAGCTAAACAGCCCTGGTCTATCAGATGCCCTACCTCCAAGTCTACTGGTTAGCGACCACGTCGGACGCCTGGGTGCGAGGTTTGTCTCCCAAGGCTACGCCCTAGCATTTCGGAAGTGGCATGTAAGCCTGACGTAGTCATTCACTCCCTGGCTGGCTTCCAAAGTAATGATTCCAGTTTCCCAATCTCAAAGGGGCACTGACTTTTCAGCCAGCCTCTTCTTGGTTCAGTAGCCGATTGGTTCCTTCCGGCCATTCCTCAACTTGAAGGCCCTCAAAAAGTTCTTGTGGTCCCCAATTATCTTATAGAGCATTAGGTAGCGATTCAGTTTTTTAATTGGAAGTTCGTGAGTTCACTCCTCACATAGGGGGTACTGCAGCAGGGGGCTTTCATAGCCTCCATCGACATCCAGGAGGTTTATTTTCATGTTTTTATCCGTATCAGTCATCTGAGCTTACTCAGGTCGGTGGTCAGGGAGGAAAATTTCCTTTTTCAGGTTTTGCCATTTGGTCTTCACGGCCCCTCAGGTATTCATGAAAGTCATGGCGATTATGGCAGCTCATTTGCGCTGCAGGGGTATCAGGATTCGGGCTTATTTAAATTAACCTCTGATCTTCACCTAGCCACCTGAAGTTTTCAGGGAACATATCCATCTCACAGTGGATCCCCTTCAGTCCGATGGAGGGATCATCAGTTCCTCCTGGTCTCCTGCAGGCCAGGTTTTGCAAGTTCTTGTGTCATCACTGAGGGTCAATACTCTCTTGCACACATTCCCTGGGCTCTCTGGTCTTCCCCTTCAACAGTGTGGAATATGCTCAGTTTCACTCACGGCCTCTTCAAATGGGAATTCTGTCTTGGTAGAGCTGGTCTCACCTGTGGCTGAAGAATTGTTCTCTCGAGAGGATCAGCTCTCCCTCTTGTGGTGGCTCCAGGTTTCCCACTTAGACAAAGGTCGCCCCTTTTGGCTTCTAAAATGGGTTCTCCTGACCACCAACGCAAGTCTGTACAGGTGGGGGGTGGTAACCTGTCAGCAATCCTTTCAGGGTCGGTGGCTGGCTCTGGATAGTCGGTTGCCGATGGAGGTTCTGGAGCATCTTGCGGTCTTAAGGGCTCTTTTCCAGCATCATCCTGTCCTGCTGCAGTATGATAACACATCAGCCAATGCCTTCAATAACCATCGGAGCAGCAATTTCAGTTGAAAATCCTTCAAGGAGGTGAGTTGCTTTCTCAGCTGGCCAGAGTGTTATGTTCGGGCTCTGTCAGCAGTTTTCTTTCACGGGGTTCAGAATTGGAAAGCGAACTTCCTCAGCCGCTAGGGTGTTCACACCGGCGTAGGTGCATTTCACCCAGATGTCTTTCAGCTCCTAGTTCTTCATTAGGGCTTGTCAGACTACTTCTTCCTAGCACTTCCAAAGGTGGCTGAGATTCTGTGATTGCACCATAATAGAGAAGCATTTTAGGTGTACGCCTTGACGGGCCTTTGAAATTTAATTCTTCTGTACGTGTTGGTCCGGTTCTCACTGTCTCCACAGGTTTTCCACAAGTTGACGTTAGAGGGTGGCATGATTTTTCTGCTATCCCCTGATTGCCACGGTATATTGGTACGCAGATCTCCTTGGCCTCTCCTGGGACGCATCGCTGTGTCTTCCTCGGAGGTCAGTTTTTCTGTTTCAGGCCTGCGCTTCCATCCAGGTCTGAACAGTCTTGTTTCAATGGGGTGGTTCCTGAGACATCAGTCCTACGAACTTAGGGCTTTTCCAGTGCAGTCAGTTGTACTATGCTGAATGAGAGATGGAGGGGGTAAGGTGCGCTCTACCTAGGTGTAGTGATACTGATTCTGGTGGTGTGTTGGGTGGGTATGATGTGTGGTTCCTTGGTGTTGGGGGAGTGTAGCCAATGTGAGTGAGTGAGTGCTCCAGCCTAAACCAAAGGATTTAACCAGGTAAGACCATACATTTCCTTTTTGTGAATTGACCACATAAACTTGGGCCCCTTATTTGTTTTTTTGACTATGTAGATGGATCTGGGCTATCAACATGACCCCTATTTCATTATTGACACTTGGAGTACATAAAAATAACTTGCAAATATTTCACACATTTCTGAGACTTGTAATACCTAATCTCATTCCATTACATAGTTTGCATACCGCCATCTTCCCGATTGTTATTAGAGGATGAGTGCTGTATTCAATGAAAGGATCATAGTGAAATGCCGCCTTTAGCATAGAAACCTAATTATCCCTCTATTTTTTACTGCGTGTGACATGTTGCTGTTGAAGCCTTGCATCATGCTATTTGTCCAAATGGGATGCTCAAAATGAGGTTTCATAGTCAGCAGAAGCCTGTCTGTGCATAATAGTCTGCTCTTGGGTCTCAGATGCTCAAAGCTTCATTTGTCGCTAAGCTTGCCTGTGTAGTCTGAATTGTGTTTGTTCTGAAGTGTCTGTACTGCGAGCAATTTTTGCTGCTCTAGCCTTAGAGGATATTTTTGATAATTCACTGTTATGCTTGCCTGGCATTATTATTGGAATAAAGTGTGTGTGTGTGTGTGTGTAATTATTGAAACAACACTGGAAGCAAACTATACAGAAAGTGTACAGCACCCCCTGCTGGAGAAAGATAGTAATGCTATTTTCTTGTAACGCTATATTCTTTTTTTTTTCTGTGCTTTTCAGTGGGAGTCATGGTAAAATATATAGCCCATGTTCTAATCCAGCCTTTAATCTATTCTTATGCGAATTTTCAAGTCAATCAATTTTTATAGGTTTGGTCGTAATTGAGCAACAAACATACAACATTTATTTTTTATATATTAATAGAAATGTTATTGTGCTCTACTTCCTAAAGGGGATGCCACATGGAATATAATAGAATGGAAAATGTGCTGATGTAGGCTGTGATATTTTAGCATGTACTGCAAGCATAATTTATATTACAGTAGTTTTGTCTGTCAAATGAAATGATTACTGCATTGCGCAAACTACACAACATGACAGATCTACAGTATATACACTGCAGTACCAAAAGTCATGGGATAGATGCCTAGTATTGTGTAGGACCCCCTCTAGCCTGGCGAAGTGCAGCAATTCGATGTGGCATTGATTCTCCAAATGGACAGAAGACCTCTGGAGTGGCGTTGACCTTTGGTGTCTGGATAGCTTCCCACAGCTCCCTTAATTTTGTAGGTACAGGACCTTGGGTTCGAATGGACCTCTCCACCACGTCCCATAATGCTTGATTGGTTTCATGTCAGGCGAACTTGGTGGCCACACAATTTGTCTGTACTTTTCAGAATGCTCTTCAAACCAATTCTGGACAACTTGGGACCGATGACATGGTGCAGGATCCTGCTGGAATATTCCATTGTTGTGGGAGGTCCATGAAGGGTTGCAATTGGTTATCAAGCAATGCAACATATCAGTTACCAGTCCATGACGTGTTCAGATGGACCAGCGGACCCAACCCATGCCTCGTGAACACACACCCACACCAATATGGAACCACCACAAGCCTGCACGGTGCCATGTTGACACAAGCCCATGGCATCAAGGGGTGTGCTCCACATCCGAATCCTACCGTCAGCCCGAAACAACTAGAAAGGTGACTCATCGGACCATGCTACATGGTGCCAGTCCTACAGGGTTCAACTAGCGACATCACAAGCCCAAGTGAGACACTATATCTTGTGTTATAGTGTTAACAGGGGCACTCTGGTGGGTCTACTGCTCCCATATTCCATGGAATCTAAAGAACGCTGCACTGACCTGCTGGATATGCATCTGGCACTTCCTGCATTTAATGTGGATGTGACTTGAGCCAGTGTCGCTTGTCTGTTACCATGAACAATTCTGTCCTGACGCGGCTGGTCACAACATTAAGCACCCGTGGTCAGCCACTGGTGGGTGGTAATGCCTTCCATGTGGTATTCCCGGTACACACGTGACACTGTAGATCTAGGAATGTTAAATGTCCGCACAACTTCGGACATGAAATGTCCCATCCATCTGTCACCCACTATTAACCTGTTCAAACTCCTATAAGTCACGACGTCTTGCCCTGAGTAACCTAGTCGGTGTTCAAACTAGGGGTGAGCGGGTTCGGATTTATTTTCATTCTTTACATGCAGCAGCAGCTGCTCCTAACTATCTCTTTCACACTGCACTTTTCTTACTATAGCGGTGCCCTGGGGCGGCTTAGCTGGGCTAGTTTGGGGGTGTCCTGCGCTCTGGATTTGAATCGTAGTATGTTAGGGACCTACCCTACAGAGGTTACCTGGATATGGTGGGTAGGCCCATAACCTTGGCCAAGATTATGCTAAAAACCTCTATTGATTGCAAAATTTTATTGCATTTATATATATGATTGATGATTTGGAGTTGTGCACCTGAGATATGTCCGTTTTTGTGCCCCCCCGATCCGAGTCAGGCTCGACTTTTCCCGCCTGACTCGGATCTGAAATCGAAGCAAAACGTCATCATCCCGCCTTCCAGGTCTCGCGGGTTTTGCATCCTATATAAGGTACCCGCGTCTGTGCCATTTTCTCACTCGGCTTTGGACAGTGAAGAGGGAGGGTGGGAGTTAGGGCTGGCTGAGCTGTGTAGTGTAATGTTGTGCTGTGCTGCAGTGATGTGCTGCTGTTGTCCATAGGGGCTGTGTCCACTCCTCCAAAGTCCATAGGGGCTGGCTGTGTTGTGCTGTGCTGCTGTTGTCCATAGGGGCTGTGTCCAGTCCAAAGTCCTGTGCAGTGTCCCAGTCCTAAAGGGGTGCTGTAGTGTTGTCCAGGGGGTGCTCTGTCCATCAGGGGTGCTCCCCCCAAGTGCAAAAAAAATAAATATTTTTTCTGTGTTTGTGAATTGTGTGCGCAGTATTTGCACGTGCATCAACAAAGTAGCGCCAAGCGTGTTCCTGTGTCATAAGTAAAGGGCCGGCTGGCTTGACCGTTAAAGGGTGCTGTAACCCCCAAAGTGCACTCCAAAAAAAATAAAAATATATATTTTTTTGCGTTTGTGAATTGTGTGCGCAGTATTTGCACGTGCATCAACAAAGTAGCGCCAAGCGTGCTCCTGTGTCATAAGTAAAGGGCCGGCTGGCTTGACCGTTAAAGGGTGCTGTAACCCCCAAAGTGCACTCCAAACAAAATAAAAAAATATTTTCTGTGTTTGTGAATTGTGTGCACTGTGGCTGCACGTGCATCAACAAAGGAGCAGCGCCAAGCGTGCGCCTGTGTCCCATAAGTAAAGGACCGGCTGGCTTGTCCGTTAAAGGGTGCTGTAACCCCCAAAGGGCACTCCAAACAAAAAAAAATATATATATTTTTTTGTGTTTGTGAATTGTGTGCGCAGTAGCAGCAGGTGCATCAACAAAGTAGCGCCAAGCGTGCGCCTGTGTCATAAGTAAAGGGCCGACTGGCTTGACCGTTAAAGGGTGCTGTAACCCCCAAAGTGCACTCCAAACAAAATAAAAATATATTTTTTTGTGTTTGTGAATTGTGTGCGCAGTAGCAGCAGGTGCATCAACAAAGTAGCGCCAAGCGTGCTCCTGTGTCATAAGTAAAGGGCCGGCTGGCTCATTTCTTAAAGGGTGGTGTACCCCACAAAGTGCACTAGTGTCCAACAAAAATAAAAAAATATTTTCTGTGTTTGTGTGCGCCTTAGCCGCACGTATATATCAATATAACATAAATGGAGGACGAAACTTTCTCCGATAAAAATAAAATAGGGAAAGATCAAGAACCACTTCCTCCTAGTTCTGTTGCTGCTGCTGGGAGTTGTTCATCATCCCAGAGAGGAAGTAGGAACACCACTACTTTTACTAAACAATTGACCCTCCAACAGTCCCTAGCGAGGAGGATGCAGTACAACAGCAGTCATCCTGAAGCAAAACGTATAAATGAGGCCTTGACTGCTATGTTGGTGTTAGACGTGCGTCCGGTATCCGCCATTAGTGCAGTGGGATTTAGATAATTGATGGAGGTAGTGTGTCCCCGGTTCCAAATCCCGTCTAGATTCCACCTGCATCCTCAAAGCAGCAGCGACAAGCGTGCGTCTTTCTGTTAAAGGGTGGTGTAACTCTAAAAGTGCGCTCTACAAGCAATAAAAAAAATCTTTTTTTTCTGTCTTTGTGAATTGTGTGGGCTGTAGCCGCACCTGCATCCTCAAAGCAGCAGCGACAAGCGTGCGTCTGTCTGTTAAAGGGTGGTGTAACCCTCAAAGTGCTCCAAAAAATAAAAAATAATTTTTTTATGTGTTTGTGACTTGTGTGCGATGTAGCCGCACGTGCATCAACACAGTAGCAGCGCCAAGCGTGTGCCTGTGTCATAAGTCAAGGGCCGGTTTGGACATCTGGTCCGGACTGAAGGACGTGCCAACAATTTCTGACAAGTCTTCTGTCACTGCATATGATACTGTCCTCAAAGCAGCAGCGACAAGCGTGCGTCTGTCTGTTAAAGGGTGGTGTTACCCCCAAAGTGCGCTCCAACAAAATAAAATAATCTTTTTTTCTGTGTTTGTGTGTGAAATGTATGCGCAGTAGCCGCACCTGCATCCTCAAAGCAGCAGCGACAAGCGTGCGTCTGCCTGTTAAAGGATTACATCGGTGACGGCATCCAAGTAGGCATGTCAGACAGTCCGTACATGTACTGGCAGGAAAAAGAGGCAGTTTGGAGGCCCCTGTACAAACTGGCTCTATTTTACCTGAGTTACCCCCCCTCCAGTGTGTACTCCGAAAGAGTGTTTAGTGCAGCCGGGAACCTTGTCAGCGAAAGGCGTAGGAGGTTGCTTCCACAAAATGTGGAGAAGATGATGTTCATAAAAATGAATTATCAACTCTTCCAGGGAGACCAGCCTCCAGAACGTACAGAGGGACCTGTGGTGGTGGATTCCAGCGGGGACTAATTAATACTCTTTGAGGATGAGGATGTACACAACACTGAAGAGGGTGAGGAATCGGTGAATGAGGAGGATGAGGACGACATCTTGCCTCCGTAGAGCCAGTTTGTGCAGGGACAAATTAATTGCCAGCTTGTTTTGTGGGG
Organism: Taudactylus pleione; assembly: GCA_031769625.1. Classification (NCBI taxonomy): domain Eukaryota; kingdom Metazoa; phylum Chordata; class Amphibia; order Anura; family Myobatrachidae; genus Taudactylus; species Taudactylus pleione. The sequence goes on along the minus strand of JAUIMM010000324.1, from coordinate 6,534,061 downwards.
GCCCAAACGAACCAATCAATTCAGCCACAGTCGTGTGGCAGACCCTGCCGCTGAAATGATTAGTTTGTTAAAGTGTGCATGTCCTGTTTATACAACATAAAGGTGGATGGGAGGGCCCAAGGACAATTCCATCTTGCACCTCTTTTTTTTCTTTGCATTATGTACTGTTTGGGGCCTAGTTTTCAAACTGCCATCCTGTCTGCCACTGCAGTGTCACTCCTAGATGGACCACGTGTTTGTGCCGCCCACTCGTGTCGCTTAGCATGGTCATCCATCTACCTCGGTGCAACCTTTTGGACATAAAAACACTGTTGTGAGGTGTTCAGAATAGACTGGAAATGATTGGAAAATAAGGTTTTTGAGGTTAATAATAGCATAGGAGCAGAAAAAGCAACACATTCTGTGATTTTAGCTGTTTTTATGCTTTTTAAAAAAAAAATACAGATCCAAAACACAAAACCCAGAACCCAAAACACCGAAGGGTGGTTTTGGCAAAACCAATCCAGATCCAAAACACGAAGAAAGATCCAGATCCAAAACCAAAACACGAAAAGTGGCCGGTGCACACCCCTAGTTCAAACTGACTCTCGAGATGTCAGATTACAACTGATGCAGGTCTGGGCATTTCCAAGATGTCGCAGCTACAGTATTCCAGAAAATAAGTCAAGTTTTTTCTTTAAATGTAAGTAGAAACATGTATTTGTTTTCCCAGATTTTTTAAGCCTGGTTAAAACCTGACTGCGTATTTCATTTTCATATTCTGATAAAATTTAAGTATCTTTATCCTTTTCCAGATGCTCGTACTGCTAGGTTGGTCAGGAATACTGTTATTCCCACAACACAGTCTGTAACTCCTAAAGATTCTATGGATAGGAAGAATGAGTGTGTAAAATCTATATTCACTTTGTCACGAGTCTCACTGCGCCCAATTCTGACCAGCGCTGGGTGATAAAGGCTATCAACCAATTATTGCTGATTTTAAACAAGGGATTTGTCTTTAGCTGATCATAGTTTAGAAGCTTTAACCTATATAGGTGATGCTTTAATAGATTCTATTCAGTTACAGTCTCATATTTAAGCCTTGACCATTTCCGCCATGCGTTCGCTATGGTTTAACACATGGAAGGCAGACATAGAGTCCAAGTATGCTCTAAAGGCATTGCCTTTTGAAGGAGGGTCTTTGTTTGGTCCAGAATTAACTAAATTTATTTCTCAGGTCACAGGAGGAAAAAGTCCTTACCTTCCTGTAACAACACCAAAACCAAAATTCCTTCGGTTTCGTTCGTTTCAAACTGAAGGCAGGGGAAGCTTTCAGGCCTTCCAGGGTGTACCTAGGGGTTCTTAGAGAGGTACCTTCAGGGGACGTGCTATCCCCAACACCAGTCACCCTGCTGCTAAGCCAGCAGGTAAATCAACATGACTGTAACGGGACTAGGATCTGTTCTCTGGTGGGAGGCCGCTTACTCAATTCCAGGAAACTTGTATTCAGTCCAATCTGGATTTTTGGGTAAATCAACTAGTAAGCAGGGATTACATTTTAGATTTGGAGGGTCCTGTTCCAGAAATATTCTTTTCTTCTCCTCTCCCTGTGGCTGGAGCAGAAAGACGGCTCTCATACAGGCAATTTCTCCACTTTCCAATTCCGGATTAATTAATCTGGTTCTGGTACTACAGTTCTACTCCAATCTTTTCTTGGTAGACGAACCAGATGGGTCATTTCATCCCATTCTCAACCTCAGGTGGTTAATTGTTTATCTCCATTTGGAAAACTTCAAGATGGAGTCCATAAGGATGGTCAGTCATTTGTTCCATGAAGGAAGAGGAATTTTTGTCCTCCATAGATATCAAGGATGCCTACCTCTATATTCCTATATGGAGGGGTCATCAACATCTTATGCGGTTTGCAGTGGGGCATCAGCATTTTCAGTACCAGGCTCTGCCATTTGGTTTGGCCACCATTCCCAGAGTCTTTACAAAGGTTATGGCACACATGATCTCCCTACTCAGGAGTGGGGGGATAAATGTGTTGACTTATCTGGACGATTTGTAGCTAAAGGCACCCTCAATAGCCCTATTGCAACATCTTCAGATTACTTTAGGCATGCTCCAGAGATTCCGCTAGATCATCAACTTTCCAAAGTCAAAATTAATTCCATCGTACAGGATGGTATTTTTGGGTTTTTCCACATGCAAAGATTCAAGATCTTCAATCTAAGAGAAGGACCATTTTAAAGATGTCTCATACCTCAGTCCTGAGGGCTATGCAGCTACTGGGAAAAAATGGTGGTTTCATTCGATGCAGTTCCTTTTGTCAGATTTCATGCCCAACCACTGCAAAACCAATTGCTTCATCGATGGGTGGAGCCATATATGATCTTGAAAAGACAATAAAATAATTTAATTTCCAAACAAGCTCCTGGATGATTTGGAAGGACTTGCGGTTAGGTCAAGGCTCGGCAACGTGGGAATTAAACAGGCAGATATTCGGATTATCTCTGCAGACCCGACAGTCACTTCTATGGTGGCTACAGGATGCAAATCTGCAAAGAGGTTGCCAATTGTCATTAATAAATTGTATCATTGCCACCACAGATGCCAGCCTAATAGGCTGGGGGGTGGTGGTTCCAGACAGGCACCTACAGGGTCTTCGCTCCATTCAGGAAGCTTCTGTTTCCATAAATATACTGGAATTAAGGGCGATTCAGTATGCATTGGTTCAGGCTCAATTTCATCTAAGGAGCCTACCAGTGCGAATCCAACCAGACAATGCCATTGCAGTTGCTTTTATAAACAAACAGGTGGCACACGTAGCTGGCAAGCAATGAGGGAGGTTTCTCACATCCTTCATTGGACATAAATTAAGGAGTAGAAGAAGGTGTAAGGAGAAGCATATGAGGGAAGAGCTCCCTGCTCGTGAGGGCTTACATTCTAAAGGGGAGGGGCAGACAGACAGGCGTGACGCAGAAGGGGTAGATAGGGAGGAAAGAGCAGTGGGTTAGGATGAGAGCTGAAAGGCCTTGATGAAGTACTGGGTCTTGAGAGCCCGTTTGAAGATTTGTAGAGAGGTGGAGAGTCTGATAGGGAGAGAGAGAGTTCCAAAGGTAGGGAACAGCATGGGCAAAATCTTGGAGGCAGGAGTTGGAGGAAGTAATCGGTTGGCAGAAGAGACGGCATGCATTTGTTGAGCGAAGTGTACGGGCGGCAGTGTGAAGGGAGATGAGGCCAGAAATGTAAGTGAGTGAGGATTGGGTGAGGACTTTGTAGCCGAGTATAAGAACCTTGAATTGGCATATGAAGGGGAAGAGGAGCCAGTGTAGGGCTTGAAGGAGAATGGAAGTAGATGTAGAACGTCTGGAGAGGAAGATGAGCCGAGCAGCAGCATTGAGGACCAATTGTAGTGGAGATTGGTGGGAGACTGGGAGGCAGGCTAGGATGTGGTTACAGTAGTCCAATCTGGAGATAACCGGCGAGTGGATGAGGGTTTTAGTAGCATACAGGGTGAGGAAGGGTCTAATCCTGGAAATATTTTTGAGATGGAAACGGAGGGACTGCGAGAGGTGCTGAATGCGTGGTTTAAAGGAGAGGAAGGAGTCTAGGATAACTCCAAGACAGCGCACTTTGGGGCTAGAGGAGATAGTTGTGCCATCAATAGATAATGAAATTGTGGGAAGTGAGGTAATAGAATAGGGTGGGAAGATGATCAGCTCAGTCTTAGACATGTTAAGTTTAAGAAAGCTCTGGGACATCCATGAAGAGATAGCAGAGAGACAGTTGGAGATACAAATGAGGAGCGAGGGGGAGAGGTCCAGAGGGTGGAAATTTAGATTTGAGTATCATCAGCATGGAGATATTGGAGGTCAAAAGAGTTGAGGAGTTTACCTAAATAGGACGTATATAGGGAGAATAGGGAAGGTCCAAAAACAAAATGTTGGGAAACTCCTGCTGTTAATGGAAGTGGGGGGGAAGAGGAGTCATGATTCTGCTCTTTTTCTCTTTGACTTGTTATCCAAATTCCTCTCAAGGTGTTCCATCTCAGTATCCCCTAAAGACAATACAGTGTCTCTATTGTACAGCAACTCTCTGTGGATTCCCCCCCCCTGAACACCACTATATGCATTATTCTAGCCTTCACAATTATCATATTGTCAGTGTATTTTAGCTATACTTTTAATATAAACCTGTAGACACATCATGTCTTCTGCTAACAAAGTACCGTATGTTTATATACATGTTTTATGTAGAGGAACAGAGGGTAGTTGTATTTATATAAAAATATTTCCTATTATAAACTTTTTTTTTTTGTTCTGTGTTTTTGTTTCCTATTTATTCATATTTCGAAATTCCTAATGTTAAACAATATGGCACTATACCACAATTTTAATGAAAAATTAACTTCAATAAAGACTAAGGGCCCTATTTACTACAGATCTTGCGATAAAGCAGTTTTATCACTGTATTTTTCCCAAAAATACAGGCCCTCATTCAGAGGCGGTCGCTCGGGAGCGATCGGTCGCACCCAAAGTGATCGAGAATATGCAAAACGAGCGCTCAATCGCAACGTACATCGTAAGCGCGGAAACACCCACAACAATGAGAGCACACCTCCTATCTCTACGGCCTAGTTCAGAGTCGGTCGCAGGCGGCAACCTACGTCAGCACGATTAACACCTGTTACATTGTTAATTGCCTACAGACATCGGTTGAGGCAGAAAACATCGCCTGCACTCGCAATGCTTAAGGTAGACCCTGGGCTACCTTTAGCACTGCGAGCAGTAGCATCGTTATTGCAACGAGATGACGTGTGTGATGACTTGCTCAGTAATATAAGCTCGCCCTTAAAACGCCCTTTTTTAAGGTCAACCACGCCTGCGTTCACACCACCACACCACCGTTCACAAGCACCCTCCCCTGTAACCACCCACAAACGGCACGAAATGTCAATCACAGCTACGACCTCGTAGTGACTAACGAGCAAGAGGATTGTGGTCGGAAAGACAAGCTTGCACACGCGCACTGCCATGTGTACGCAAGCGCAGTTGAAAAAAACATCGCTCGCTACGTCCAATCGCTCCGTGCAACCGCCTCTGAATGAGGTCCACAGTGAGAAGGTGCCCGCGCATGCGCCGATCGACTCACCATATGCAGCAGCTGACCAGGGTCACAGTGCAGGAGCCGGGAGACCAGATGACCGGAGCCCCAGAGGACACCATTGGAGCACCGATCACCCTGGATGCAGGTAAGTTGTTTTTTGTTTTTTTTGCAGTGATCAGCTGATCACTGGGGCCTGGCTCCCAGCTCTGCTCTGCCTGTTAGAGCAGAGCAGGTGTCGAGGAGTGGGGAAACCCTGGATAACGCCTTCTCAAGGTGGAGTTATCACAGATGTGTCCTCTTGCATCTTTGTGGATCGCGCTACAAACATGAGCATGCATCGTGCCATGCGATTACCTGTGGCCACATACGCTACTCCAAGCCATGTGCTGCATTCGCACCATGCAAACCTATAGAGTTACGGGTGTGAAAGAGGACAAATCTGAATCACAGGGCTTCCCCCGTTATTTTTTCACATTTTATTTTTAGTAACTTTGGCCAGATCACATTTACCATTACAATTATGGGAAATGCGATCTGCTTACTAAAGTATGTGATAATTAGAGTTTGGAGTAGAATATTACGAATTCTACTCCAATTGCCCTTTAGTAAATTTATGTAAAGCTAAAATAATGTGAAAAGGGTGTGAAAATCCCCTTTTCACTGTATTTTAGGAAAAATAATGTTAATAAATAGAGCTCTAAGTATTCTTAGTGGAATGTACATGGTACATTTTGTACCTTATAAAAATAATCACCCTTCCTCTGCTTTGATTTTGGATCTAACAATTTTTGAGTTTTTCAGGTTGCACCCCTTATCCCCATACAGGCATAGGTTTTGGCCTGAATTTGGGAGTATAAGGGAATTGTCTTTGTATTTATCTAAACTGTTTTGGTGCTGGACAATCTACCTGTCTATTCTAGTCTGTCGCATTTTAGTCTACACAGGCCAGAAAATGTTACATACGTTAGACTAGGGCAGAGGTTCCCAAACTTTTTTGGACCAAGGCGCCCTGGTGTAACAGCATTGATTTCACGGCACCCCTAAGCCAAAAGTTCATGATTGAGAAATTCAGAAAAAAATGTAGTGACGTAAATTGTGCTGACCTGTCATCCTTAGGGTCAGTTATGTGGTGATGGAGGAAAGGTTTGCGCTTCTACTTGTCAATTGATCGGCCAATATATCTGCTGCCCGTCGGCCAGTGTGTACCCGCGATATGTCGGTGAACGTCGCCGTTCACCGACAGATCGCATTGGCTGTGCTGCACAGCCGATGGACAGATATGTCTGCAGACTGTCCGTACACACACAGCGACAGCCGCAAGGAGGGGGGCAGGGCACGCCCCCGACATGGCCGCCGGTTCCCGAGGGCCCAAGCAGATGATGGTCGTTCAGTGTATATGAATGACCATCCTCTGCAGATATATCTGTCAGGTGTGTACCCACCTTTTCACTGACTGTCATGACAATTGTGATTAAATAAGCAGATATCATCTTATTATCTGTGTTGTCTTTGCAGCTTCCCATTTAAAAGAAAAGCACCAGGTGGTAGAAGAGATTGTTCAATTAAAAAAAATGAAGGTGCTTAATGACAGACACATGTCTCAAAAGGAGATGGAGATACTTCATAGCAAGCAGGAGCTGGAGCGTGAGGTGGTCAACTTAGCAAACAGTGATCAGAAAGTGCATGCTCTCCAGATACAGGTATGCAGTACACCCAGCTACCACAGAAAATGGGTACAAATTACTGCAATAACGGCTCCAGATAATGCAAAAAAATAATATGGAACATATCGTATGTCACTGATTTTATACAGCCAAGTAACTTGTTGGTTATAGCCTGTGTATTACTAAGTGATGTACCTGAACACAAATGTTGTGCTCTATTCTTTAGAGAGGCTCTTGGTTTAAAAACAATGGCTAAAAAGGTGTCACTTCTCTACCTTATAACATGGAAGGGCTGTGTTATTTCATAGATTCCTGGCAAGTGATATGGTAAAAAACACGTGCTAATGTAGAGATAGGGCAAGTGGAAATGCCAATCGTTATGGTAGCACTAAAAAGCATGGTTTCTAATGTCAGACCTATTTACATGTCTTTTTGTGCATTAAAAATGCAAGTAGTATGCATTTTAAAATAACATTGGGAATGTAGCCCTACCTGACATGGTATAATTGTATCTTTTGAGTATATTACTTCACCACACCTTCATCTACATCACACTAATCTCCCTCCCTCCCTCTCCTACAAATGAATCCAACATCTCTTGCCTATTGATCACTTCCTTCCACTCCTGCCTCCAAGATCTCGCCCATGCTGCTCCCTTTGTCTGGAACTCTCTCCCTCTCCCTATCCGACTCTCCACCTCTCTACAAATCCTCAAACGGGGTCTCAAGACTCACTACTTCAAATCCTTCCAGCTCTCATCCTAACCTGCTGCTTACATGCTTCTTCCTCACTGTCTACCCTATCTGTGTCACCCCTGTCTGTCTCCACTCCCTATAGAATGTAAGTTCTCAAGAGCAGGGCCCTCTTCCCTTATGTGCTTTTCCTTCCCTCACTCATACGATCATCTACTCAAAACTCTCCACAAGGGCACTTAACACTTTGTAGCTGACGCCCTGCTGCTTTTTTGAGTGTTATGATCACTGCAGCAATGTTTATAAACTATGTTCTTATTCTGTATTGTCTTGTACTGTAAGTCGCTGTTTTACGAGTTTGCTCATTTGTTAATGTACTTTGTGAGGCGCATGCGGAACCCTTGTGGCGCCATATAAATAAAGGATAATAATAATATATTATCTAAAAGTTGTGGGCAGGCTACAACAGTTTATAATGAAGAAGGAGAGAATAATATTTTACTTTTAGCAATGCTGCAGTGAAATACTATGACTAGGACTGAAATTTTGGGAAACAGTTGTCATCAGTGGCAGCTCCCACCTTTCTTGAGGAGGGGGCTGCCCGCCGTACTGCTTTCCGTTTCCCACCTGCCAGGTCCATTGCACAAGCACAATGGATCTGGCAAGTGCATGTGTACAGGTCTGACTTCTAGGGACTGCATCAGCTGCAGGCCCTAGGAGCCGGGTAAGGCTGACGGCAAAACAGGTGTGGCTTCTCACTGAAAGCACGCTCTCTGTTAATCGCCTTCCAGACTGGCAGTCCCACGGGGAGAGAACACCTCCCCCTGGGACTGCCCTGTCCTTGTGTGTGATTAGCAGATAGTGCTTCCCATGGGATGTCGCTGCCAGTTAAACCAGTGCACACGGACTGCAACTGGCTCACTGGAGGTTGAGGATGTTTTTGGGTGGGCTGCAGTCTTGCAGTCCCAATGCAAAATCTCACATTGGTTGTCATCATTCGATAAATAAGCTTCCTCTTTCCTAGCAGTTATTTTCTCTAACAACATATAGCAAAATTAGAGGATAATGTAAATGAATCCACTACACATATTTTAAACCTTTGCTTCACAAAGTAAGGAAGAACAGCAAATTGAATTCAAGGATGTAGAGCTAGAGGAAGAACAACCTGCTATTAATGGAATCATATAGTTGAGAGATGGGAGACCTGCACTTCAGATTTATGGGTTATGTAGTGGGTTTAGTGCTTGCTGCGGACCTCTATGTGGGTACCCAGCCCAATTAGAAGCATAAATTATGTTTGTGGAGGTCAGTGCTACACTTTAATAATATGCTGATTGTTTGTGTTTAAGGAATTGGTTTTAATGATTAAGAATTGGGGCACGATGCCCCTCGTGGTGGTATAGATATTATGCAATAAAACAAATGCAGTATTGATAAGGTCTTCAATATAATGTTGTGAATCTCTAGTACACCAATCAAGGGATAAGTGCACCAGTCCCGGTATAGTTACAGTTAATAGATCAGTGTCTTGCACAACAATGATAATGTAGGTCCAGGATATAGCACCAGTGGGGTTTCGTGGATCCGACTGGTGTGTATCTGAGTGTTTGTACGCGGGGTGTATCAGTATGTGTCTGGTGGGGCGGCATCCCGTATCCCCCAGGTGCTCATACTTACCCTCGGTGTCCTTTGTCCTTCACTTCCAGGTGAACGGTGTCCTCTTCTCAGTCCTCATTGTGGTCTCCGGTCCTCTGCTCCGCTGTGGACGTCAGTGCAGGACACGCGCTGGCTGGGATGCAGTATCCTCACTGTCGTCTTACGAGACTTCCGGGTTACTGCGCTCTCGCGAGATCGTGCAGTACTCCGGGCTCAGCAGATGGTCACGGTGGCTCGACTCGGCGCCGTGAGGAAACTTAGGGAGGGGAACACGGTTGTGTGTGGGTCGTGGGGTAGTGTCTGCGTGTTCCTTACAATGCGTATCGGCTATTAAGCCTTCTTCGGGGAAATCAATTCTTAATCATTAAAACCAATTCTTTAAACACAAACAATCAGAATATTATTTCCTTTTGTATTCGTTTATTAAGTGGATTCAAAAATACAATAAAATAAATAGTCAGAATAATGTATCATAGAATATCGGAACATAGCAAATCGGAGTCAGTGTTTAGATATAAGTCAATAGAAAAAAATAACTTCTGATTGTAAGAATAGACGGACCCAAGGAAAAGTAAAAACAATTACATATAGCGCAATCCTAATGGGTCAGTGGGGTTAACCCGGACATATAGGGGCTGGGGTGGAGGCGATAGGGAGGGGAAAGGGCAAGGGGGAGCGAGTCAGGGAGAAGAAAGAGGAGAAAAAAATTATAACTTTTGAACAGTGTTATTCTGTAAACTGGTAATGTATTCCATTTTCCATATGAACCATATTCTGTTCAGAAGTTCTTGTCGGCTGGGAGTATTCGGAACCTTCCAATTATGGGCTATCTGATACTTCGCTGCGCATGATATATGGAGAACCAGTTTATTGGTGACATTAGGGACACAATCGGGGCGCAGAGTAGCAGATTCGTAGGAGAAAGGGAAGTCGGGAGATTAGTAATTTGGGAGAGTAAATGGGAAGATCAGGGGACATGTCCACCAGATGTGAAAAAATTTACCTATTTGGCCACATCCTCTCCAGCATAGGTTGCAGGAGTTAGGATACATCTGATGGAGGCGTTCTGGAACCACGTACCATCTGGTGTAAACCTTATAAGAGTTCTCACGAATAGCTACGCTAATAGAGCATTTTGAAACAGCCAGGCGTATAGCATCCCAAAGTTCTCCCTCAAGGGATAAGCCCAGATCCGATTCCCAAGCCTGTTCATGTGCCTTGAGTGGGGGCGACTCCAACACCAGAATAGAATGGTATAAATATGAGATAGCCCCCTTGTCATTAGGTCTGTAAAGACACATTCTTTCTAAAGGGGTGGAATTGGGAGAGGCGGGAGCAGGGACGAAGCAGCAAAATTACGTATTTGTAAATATTGGTAGTAGAGTGAGTTGGGGATTCCGTGTTTTTCTTGAATATCCGAGAAGGACATGGGGGAGAATGCCCCGATGATATGGTGAAATCTTGTAATGCCGGCCGAGATCCAAGGACGAGCCATTACATGGGATAGGCCCGAGGAGAATTCAGGATTATTCCAAATAGGAGTTAGGGGAGAAAGGTGTAAAGAAAGATTTAGTCTTTTATTGAACGAGTCCCCGTTACAAAGTGTCAGTGCGACAGTGGGATCAGGGACACGGATTTGGGTCTGTGTTTATGGGGGAACCATGGCAAATAAGAGATCGAGCGTACGTCTACCAAATCACTTTCCACGTCCACCCATTGCTTAATGTGACAGGGGGAGTGCCAAGAAGTCAACTGACTTAGTCGGGATGCTTTATAATATCGATGTAGAATGGGTAACCCTAAACCTCCACTCCAAGAACGTTTGGCAAGTATGTCCCGACGGATTCGGGGTCTTTTGTTATTCCAAACAAATTTGCATAGTGTAGATTGGAGAATATTGAGAGTATGAGAGGGGACAGGTACCGGGAGTGTCTGAAAAAGATATAGCAGTATGGGGAGAATGTTCATTTTCACAGCGTTGATGCGACCTACCCATGAGAGGAAATATGTTTGCCATTGTTGTAGATCTCTATTGATTGATCTGATGAGGGGGGGTAGTTCGATTTATAGAGGGAATCATAAGATTTCGTAATGAAAACTCCAAGGTATTTCAGTGAGTCTTTCTTCCATAGAAAATTTAAATTTGATTATAATAGTTTCCTCATATTTCCAGTGAGATGGAGAGGGAGAGCTTCGGATTTAGTATGATTGACTTTATAACCCGATAAATTGCCATAGAGACAGAGTTCATGAAATAAGTTGGGAAGAGCCGTAAGTGGTCTTGTCAGTGTGAGAAGTATGTCATCGGCAAATAGAGAGAGGGTATATTTGGAGTGTTTAATCTGTACGCCAGCTATGTCAGGGTTGGCCCGTATGCGGCTAGCCAGTGGCTGTATGACGAGGGCAAAGTCAGAAAGTAGACCACCCGTCGAAACTGTGGCAGAAGGGTTATAGGGCTTGAATGGCCTGAAGGAGCTTTCCTCAAAACCCAAAATGGCGCAGCGTTTGGAACATAAATGGCCAGGAAACCCTGTCAAAGGCCTTCTCCGCATCCAGAGCAAACACCAGAGGAGGAAGTTTGTGGACATATCAATTGTGCACCTGGAATTGTCTAGCAACTGTCTGGATGGGACAAAGCCCACCTGATCAGGGTGGATTAGGGTGGTGAGGTGTGGGTTCAATCTATTTGCGAGTACTTTGGAAAAAAGTTTTAAGTCAGTATTAAGCAGTGAAATGGGCTGATAGTTGCACACTAATAGAGGGTCCTTATTGGGCTTCTGGATGACCGTAAGAGTAGCTTTGATTGTAGCTGGGTGAAATGGAGCTCCTTCAAGGATATGATTAAAAACCGCAGTTAGATGGGGTATCAGGGAGGATTGGAAGGTTTTATAGTAGGACATTTGCAACCCGTTGGGGCCAGGCGTTTTAGAGGATTTTTGTGTTTTGAGGGCTGTGATAATTTCTTCATCAGAAGTAGGATTGTTTAGGGCAGAAGAAGTCACAGGGTCTAGATGGGGAAGGCTGCAAGAAGTCAGGTAATCTACGGTAGAGGTGTCGGTAGTAGGAGACAAGGGAGAATATTCAGAGAGATTATATACATCTTAAATAGTGAGTTAATGGTGGTCGGGTGGTAGTGATGAGTGCCATGATCATCTTTTAACACTGGGATAGCTGTTCTAACCTTTCTAGCTTTTAACCTGTTGGCTAGTAGGGTGTCTGCTTTGTTACTTTTTTTTTCATAACATTTTTGGTTAAGCCAACGTACAGTAGGGACTATTCAGTTTTTCAGCCAGAAGAGCATTAAGAGACACTCTGGTGGAAGTCAGTTGTTTATATAGAGAATGGGAGGGAAGATATTTGTGAGAGGTTTCCAGGCGAATTACCTCTTCGGTCAGAGAGGTTAACTGGGATCTGCGTTCTTTATTTCTAAAAAAGGCATAACTAATGATATGCCCTCGAATAACAGCTTTATGTGCCTCCCACGCCAAGGGGGAGCAGGTGGAGTCAGTAGTATTTTTTTTTTTTAAAATAGTCCTCTAGGGAAAGCTTTATTTGCTCTTGAAATTTTGGGAAAAAGTCAAATGACACAGCGATAATAGATTGTTCAGACCAAAGATTGGTGACTATAGAGGAGCCAGAGAGGTGCTTGGATGCTGGGGTACAACAACAACAAAAAGATCTATCCTTGAGTAGGATTAAACAATCAGCATATTAGCGCTGACCTCCACAAATATAATTATATTAATGAAATCATGAAGGAATTTATGACCCAATGTATGGGAACAACTAACTAAAAATGTACTGTTTATGAGAGCTGACAGTTCCAGCAGTTGAGGACAAATTTCTGATAGTGACTAAAGGGAATGATTCAATAGAGATAGCACTGTTTGGTGGGGCAATTTACAATCATTGGAACTCTTATAAAGGCTGGAGAAAAATGCAAATGGAGTACGCTTCAATATGGACGTACAATGAAATGCCACAAAGTGATACCTCTGCCATAGGTGAACCCCTAGGTAACCTGGGGGAAGACGACAGGAACAGCGACAACGGCAGCCTGGTTGTAGAGACCCATGCCAAACAGGAGGAAACCATACAATCTGTTCCCAATGATTCAGTATAGACACTAGAACAGTGTAAAAAAGAATTAAAAGCTAAAAGAATAAGGCAGAAATAAAAGTACTGCAGGAGCAGAAAACAAAACATCAATGAGAGACACCGGGAAGAGACTTCACGCTTTGGGTGGCCCGGCGTAATCAGAAGGTTCAGAACATCGGTGCTAAATGTGTTTTGCAGGTGTAACAGGGTCATGCCTGTTGCATAAAGAGTTGGGGGTGAGCTCCAAAATGTTAGTCAAGAGTCAGCCTGCATAATCATCACTGTCTCCAGCTCAAAGCGCTGTCACCAACACCCAGCCCTGCCTGCAGAACTCACTGCTGTTTCAGCTACCAGCGTTGTCACTAACACCCAACACTGCCTGCAGACATCATCGCTTTCACCAACATCCAGCACTGTCTGCAAAACTCATCACTGTTCCAGCTCCCAGCACTGCCTGCAGAAATCACTGATGTTTCAGCTCCCAGAGCTATCACCAACACCCAGCACTGCCTGCAAAACTCCAGCTCCCAGCACTGCCTGCAGAAATCACTGATGTTTCAGCTCCCAGAGCTATCACCAACACCCAGCACTGCCTGCAAAACGCATTGATGTCTCAGCTCTCAATTCTAATCTAATTTCACAGTACTGTCACCAATACCCAGTGCTGCCTGCAAAACTCACTGCTGTTTCTGATCTCAGTGCTGTCACCAACACCCGGCGCTGCCTGCAGATCTCACTGCTGTTTCAGCTCGTAGCGCTATATCTAAAACCCAGCGCTGCCTGCAGAACTCATCGCTGTCTACAGCTCTCAATACTAATCTCATTTCCCAGTGCTGTCACCAATACCCAGCGCTGCCTGCAGAACTCATCGCTGTCTGCAGCTCTCAATGCTAATCTCATTTCCCAGTGCTGTCACCAATACCCAGCGCTGCCTGCAGAACTCATCGCTGTCTGCAGCTCTCAATGCTAATCTCATTTCCCAGTGCTGTCACCAATACCCAGCACTGCCTGCAAAACGCATTGATGTCTCCGCTCTCAATTCTAATCTAATTTCACAGTACTGTCACCAATACCCAGTGCTGCCTGCAAAACTCACTGCTGTTTCAGATCCCAGTGCTGTCACCAACACCCGGCGCTGCCTGCAGATCTCACTGCTGTTTCAGATCCCAGTGCTGTCACCAACACCCGGCGCTGCCTGCAAAACTCACTGCTGTTTCAGATCCCAGTGCTGTCACCAACACCCGGCGCTGCCTGCAGATCTCACTGCTGTTTCAGCTCGTAGCGCTATCTCTAAAACCCAGCGCTGCCTGCAGAACTCATCGCTGTCTACAGCTCTCAATATTAATCTCATTTCCCAGTGCTGTCACCAATACCCAGTGCTGCCTGCAGAACTCAGTGCTGTTTCAGTTCCCAGTGCTGTCACCAACACCCAGCGCTGCCTGCAGATCTCACTGCTGTTTCAGCTCGTAGCGCTATCTCTAAAACCCAGCGCTGCCTGCAGAACTCATCGCTGTCTGCAGCTCTCAATACTAATCTCATTTCCCAGTGCTGTCACCAATACCCAGCGCTGCCTGCAGAACTCATCGCTGTCTGCAGCTCTCAATGCTAATCTCATTTCCCAGTGCTGTCACCAATACCCAGCGCTGCCTGCAGAACTCAGTGCTGTTTCAGTTCCCAGTGCTGTCACCAACACCCAGCGCTGCCTGCAGATCTCACTGCTGTTTCAGCTCGTAGCGCTATCTCTAAAACCCAGCGCTGCCTGCAGAACTCATCGCTGTCTGCAGCTCTCAATGCTAATCTCATTTCCCAGTGCTGTCACCAATACCCAGCGCTGCCTGCAGAACTCATGCTGTCTGCAGCTCTCAATGCTAATCTCATTTCCCAGTGCTGTCACCAATACCCAGTGCTGCCTGCAGAACTCAGTGCTGTTTCAGTTCCCAGTGCTGTCACCATTACCCAGTCAATCTGCAAAACTCGCTGCAGCCTTCAGCTCTCAACATTAATTTCATTTCCCAGCGCTGTCACCAATACTCAGCTCTGCCTGCAGAACTCGTCGCTGTCTCTGGCTCCCAGCGCTGTCACCTATACCCAGTGCGGTCACCAGTACTTCATGCTGTCTGAAGTGATGAGGACATGTTGGAAGTGTTAACGGATGTTCTGAGGGGTAAATGGAAGAGATCTCGGGTTTCGGAAGATGAACATCACAATATCAATTCTGATATTTCTCTTCCGAAATAGCTGAAGTGAAAAGTAACAGTGTTAGAGAGATGTTTGCAATCACCCATTTAAATGTAAATAAATAAAAACCTATTGTAAATCAAACTATACCGGTGATTTAAAAAAAATTAAAAAATCTATAATCATATCATACATAACTATTTCCATTATATGTTGGCATTGAATGTAAAAATATAACCTAGTTTAGTTGACTGTTAGACCAGCAAAGGAATCTTATACATAATATGCAAATTAATAGATTTGCTGATTGCAAGAAGGAGGCACTTATGCCATTTAAATTTGAGTTTTAACTTTCAAACAGTAGCTTTGTTACTTCTTGCATAGTATATTTATTAATAAACAAAATTTATACAGTACATAATTTTAATATCAATAAAGCCAGGATATACAATACTGGTTTCAGTTGAATATCTACCTTAAGCTAGATGGTTATGAATCATAATTGTCCAATAGTGGTTGCCAATTACAAAATGTGTGGACAAACAGAAGCACAATTCTGTCAATCACCACATAACTGAACCTAAGGTTGGCAGGTAGGCACATTTTATTTTTCCTATTTTTTTTGGACTCTCTCAATAAGAAACTTTTGGCCTAGGGGTGCTTTGAAAAAATTCTGATACTCTAGGGTGCCGTGATTCAGGAAAGTCTGGGAACCACTGCACTAGGTTAGGGTTAATTTTAGGCACTTGGTGGAGGTTTAGTGTTAGGCACCAGGGGGAGGGTAAGGATTAGGGTTAAATTACAAAAATAATTTGTTGACCAGTTTTGTGTCGACCATTTGAACCTGTCTACCTTTTGTCTCTGTCGACGTTTTGTCAGTTGACCTTATGTCCCATACGACCTATTGCATGTCGACCATCTGGTATCAACCCATTGACTGTCGACCTTTATATTGTCGATCAGCCCAATAACTTTAGGACCCTTACTTCCATCATGAGAGCAGTTTTATAACAATGCTCGATTTTTGTCTATATTTCATAATTGCTCTTGATTTGATAATATTATGTCACTCAAAAGATTGAAATGTGTATATTGGTGACAGGTCTCTCAGCCCTTTGTGAATGGTGTGTTCTCTTTTCTCAGTGTAATCAGTATGCTGTCAAATTTATCAATTTGTTTATTTTTTTTTCATACAGCTGAAGCAAAGATTGGAACAGCAGAAAGAGATGGAAAACCAGCTGTCACAGAAGAGAATTGAGCTTCTGAAGCTGAATTCAGCCAGGCACGAAATGGAGGAAAAGCTGATTAAACACACTGCAGCAACCCAGAACCAGCTCACATTTGATATACGGTACAGAGCACTGTTACCACTACACTTATCAACATTTTCTGTCAGCTATTTGAGAGTTGTAGTTCAACAGCTAAAGTACAAAGCATGATCCTGAGGGTGCAACCTGTGCCTCTCCAGATATTGTACTACTGCTAGTCCCAGCAAATGAATTATGAATTCCACAATAGCCAAAGAGTCATTTATATTACACTGCATAGCATTTCTTTCTTCTTCAGGGTCCATAGGACTCCACAAGGAGACATTGGGGGTGTAGGTGGGACCTGGAAGACCAGACACCAACAGCAAAGATTTTCAATCCCAGGATGCTCTGGTCCTTCCACCTATACCCCACCCACAGCCCGAGGGCACTTCAGTTTCGTTCGGTGTCCGGCTTCTATCTTGCCCATTCATACTGCAACCTCCTTGAAGGAGACCAGAGATAGACGTATAGAAGCTTATCATAAATCTATATACTCTCTTACAGGAGCTATTACTCGTCTTGCTAGGGCTACGGCCTGGGTGGGAAAAGCCATTGAGAGTTGGGCAGAGGCCCTAGAAGAGATTTTTTTCCCCTAATGCTTTGAGAGAACAGCTGCCCTACGTATCTCACATTAGAGATGCAGCCTCCTACTTAGGTGAAGCAGCTATGGATACGGCTCTCCTGGCCTCCAGGATATCTGCCACTTCGTGTCACAATCGTGGGATTTAAAGACTGTGTTCCCGGACTGGGCCTTGGACCTGTATCACTTGGCGCAGACGCTCGCAGGAGGAGACTTGGTTTAATAACGTTCCTCCGCATGAGAGGAAGCAGTGAACTAATAGGGAATTTGAGTACTGTTAGAAGTGGTGTGGTAGCTTGGAAGCCACTTGGAAAGACTGGATAGCCTTGTGTGGATGTTAGGAGCTGAGAAGCTACGTGGAGCGGTTGGATAGCCGTGGGTAGACGTTGGTAGCTGGGTGACTACGTGGAGCGGCTGGATAGCCGTGGGTAGACGTTGGTAGCTGGGTGGCTACGTGGAGCGGCTGGATAGCCGTTGGTAGCTGGGTGGCTACGTGGAGCGGCTGGATAGCCGTGGGTAGACGTTGGTAGCTGGGTGGCTACGTGGAGCGGCTGGATAGCCGTGGGTAGACGTTGGTAGCTGGGTGGCTACGTGGAGCGGCTGGATAGCCGTGGGTAGACGTTGGTAGCTGGGTGGCTACGTGGAGCGGCTGGATAGCCGTGGGTAGACGTTGGTAGCTGGGTGGCTACGTGGAGCGGCTGGATAGCCGTGGGTAGACGTTGGTAGCTGGGTGGCTACGTGGAGCGGCTGGATAGCCGTGGGGAGACGTTGGTAGCTGGGTGGCTACGTGGAGCGGCTGGATAGCCGTGGGGAGACATTGGTAGCTGGGTGGCTACGTGGAGCGGCTTGATAGCCGTGGGGAGACTTTGGTAGCTGCGTGGCTACGTGGAGCGGCTGGATAGCCGTGGGGAGACATCGGTAGCTGCGTGGCTACGTGGAGCGGCTGGATAGCCGTGGGGAGACATCGGTAGCTGGGTGGCTACGTGGAGCGGCTGGATAGCTGTGGGGAGACATCGGTAGCTGGGAAGCTACGCGGAGCGGCTGTATAGCCTTGGGTAGACGTTGGTAGCTGGGTGGCTACGTGGAGCGGCTGGATAGCCGTGGGTAGACGTTGGTAGCTGGGTGGCTACGTGGAGCGGCTGGATAGCCGTGGGGAGACGTCAGTAGCTGGGAAGCTACGCGGAGCGGCTGGATAGCCGTGGGGAGACATCGGTAGCTGGGAAGCTACGTGGAGCGACTGGAGCACAGTGGGAAAGCTCACTAGGAAACTAGTTGCACTGGCAACTTGTGTCAGCATTGGGGAACCTTATATAGTGGACGCTGGGAGCTGACAGGCTGAGAGAGAAGGAGAATACTCCTCATTGGTGGTAGTGTGTCACATGGGCAATCCAAGATGGCCGCGCCCATGGACCGGAGGACAGCGCTTCTCAGAAGAAGTCAGCAGGGACCAGCGACCAGCAGGAGCCAGCGTGGGAGCAGCAGAGCAGCGGGACTCTCCAGAGGACAGCGGAGACCGGCTAGAGAGAGAGGGAAGCAGCGCACAGCACGGGAGCCGGAAGACAGCGCGGGTCAGCACCCGCAAAGGTAGGCGACGGGGTCTGATTCTGGGGTCTCCAGGGCGGCGTGTGACACTTCGGTAGTGGCCTGCCGTATTCTTTAGCTACATTCCTGGAAAGCAGATTCAGAATCAAAACGGGCTCTATAGTCTTTGCCTTATGCAGGAGACATCCTATTTGATCCAGAATTGGATACAATTGTGACTACTTTGGCGCTAAACGACGGATTTCCTGCCCTCTGCATATAATACAAAGCCGTGGGCTTCATCCTTTTCGGTCCTTTTGCCCTCAAGGCAAAGCCAAGGGTCAGTCTTTTCCACAGCAACAGACATCAGCCAAGGCCTCTAAGCCTAGGGCCAAACAAGCCTGGGCTACTAGACGTCCACCTGCCAAGTCTGAGGACAAGCCTGCAGCCTGACAGGGTGGGCCTTTCCCTGGGGTTCCCAGGGTGGGAGACCGGTTTCTTCAATTCACCCAAGTTTGGCATCAAAACACAACCGATGCCTGGGTAAGAGAAGTGGTCTCCCAAGGATACGCCCTCTCCTTCCTGAGGCGACCCCCCAACAGTTCTTTTGCACAGGACCTCCGTCTGACTCAACCAAGGCCCTGCTGCTCTAAAAGCCATTCAGTCCTTACTGAATTCAGGAGTAATAATTCGGGTACCCTCCTCACAACGGGACAAGGGCTATTATTCTACCCTTTTCTTAGTTCAGAAGCCCAATGGGTCTCATCACCCTATCCTCAACCTCAAGTCACTGAACAAATTTATCAGGGTGCCCCGATTTCGTATGGAAACCCTTCATTCTATTATCCTAGCTATGAAGCCTGAAGATTTTATGGTATCCCTACCTTTCAGGACGCTTACCTACATGTACTTCTAGTGCCTTCTCATCAACAATATCTCCGGTTTGATACACTGCACCAACATTACCAATTCCAGGCTCTACTGTTTGGCCTCTCAACGGCTCCTCGGGTCTTTACCTAGGCAGTTATTGCGGCCTCTCTTCATCGTCAAGGGATCAGACTGCTCCTGTACTTAGATGATCTCTTGCTGTTGGTAAGCTCCCCAGAGACTCTTCACAGCCATCTGCAGGTAACCATTGCCTTCCTACAAATGCACGGTTGGCTGATCAACTGGACAAAGTCTTCCCTGATACCCTCTCAAAGGATGGTACATTTGGGAGCCCTCCTGGACTCTCGAGTTCAGAGAATCTTCCTAACGGCAGACTAGATTTCAGAACTACAGCACAGACTGCGCAGACTGCTTCACAATCGCAGGCTGTCGATTTACTCTGCAATGCAGGCCTTTGGATCAATGGTGTCCACCTTCGACATGGTGGAGTTCGCTCAGTTTCACTCCAGGTCCCTCAAACACCTGATCCTCTCCAGGTGGAACGCGTTACCCCATCTGCTCAAATCCCATATCATGAGCCTCCCCCCCAGAGGTTCGCCTGTCCCTAGGCTGGTGGCTAAAGACTATCCATTTGAACGAGGGTCGTCCATTTTGGATCCCGGACTGGGCTCTCCTCACCACAGATACAAGCCTCCAAGGGTGGGGCGCAGTAACCGTCCAGCACTCCTTCCAGGATCGATGGTCCCCAGTCGAGGCAATTTTGCCAATCAACATCCTGGAACTTCGAGTAATCTACAGAGCTCTCACTCTGGCTCAGAATATTCTGAAAAACGGGACAGTACAAGTACAGTCTGACAACGCCATGGCTGTGGCCTACTCAATCACCAAGGGGGCACTCAAAGTCAGTCAACAATGACAGAAGTGTCCTGTATTCTCACCTGGGCCAAACGCAATCACCCAGCCATCTCCGCAGTGTTCATCCCGGGAATTCTAAATTGAGAACCGGATTTCCTCAGCCGTCATGACGTGCATGCAGGAGAATGGTCTCTACATCCAGAAGTCTTTCAGCTTCTAGTGGACAAATGGAGTCTTCCGGAGGTGGATCTCATGGCCTCCAGACACAACAACAAACTTCCAATTTATGGAACTAGAACAAGGGACCCCGACACGGCCTTCATAGACGCATTGTCGGTGAAATGTAACTTACATTTGGCATATCTCTTCCCTCCTATCCCTGCTTCCTCACGTGCTTCAAAAGTTCAGACAGGAGGGTGGCACAGTCTTGTTAATAGCGCAGGTCTGGCCCAGATGTCACTGGTACTCCAATCTTCAAATGCTCTACATAGATGTTCCTCTTCAGCTTCCTCTACGAGTAGACCTGTTGTCTCCGGGTCCATGTCTACATCCAGACCTAGGGCCTGATTTAGACCTGGTCGCTAGATGCGGACACTCACTCCCAGCGTCTGCAAATTCGGCTAAGTGACGTCAAGGCAGGCAATCGCACGGCAAGGCATAAGCATGCCCACTATGTCTTGGCGTGCGATCACTTTGTGTATGCAGATTCCCACCAGCCCATCTTTAGCCGCCCACTAGCGAACATCATCTCCAGGAAGTGTATACAATATACAACCATCGGTACATCAGGTCCCATCGGAACTGACCGCAGCGCTTGCGGTTGACTGTACCCTACCGCAAGCACTGTGAGCACTTCAGTGTATACTTCAACCAGGTGACGTGTACTGTGACGCTGCCTGTTAATTATGCACGTCTCTGAAACGGTGTTAAGATGCTCAGGCACGCCTGTGTTCGCACATCCACTCCCCTGTTTCCAGTGGCCAGCCCCTGTTACCACCCACAAATAGCTTGACCTGTCACTCATTCAGCTGGGCTGTCTCTGCTGGGCAAGCGATTGCTTCCCGATCGCTCGGACTAGTTTGCGCAACCGCACTGTGATGCATACGCATGCGCACTTTGCAAAACATTGCTCGCTCCGAGTGATCGCTTGCTAGCGAACGGGTCTGAATCAGTTCCCTAGTCCGTCTGTCTTTAACTGCTTGGCTCTTGAGACATCCCTCCTAATAGCTAATGGTTTTTCCAGCTCTGTGGTCCAGACCATTCTCAAAGCACGTAAACCAGCCTCAGCCAGGATTTACCACAGAATATAGCATACATATTTCCAATGGTGTGCTCCAAGAAACTATGACCCTCAGGTCTTTAAGGTTTCTAGAATTCTTGCCTTTCTTCAAGCTGGATTGGATCTAGGCCTCCGCCTAGCATCTCTGACAATGCAGGTCTCTGACAATGCAGGTCTCTGCCTTGTCTATCTGGTTTCAGTGCAGAATTGCTCCTATACCGGATGTTCACACCTTCATACAGGTTGTTCTATGAATACAACCCTTTATCCCTCCAGTGGATCCATGGTATTTGTCAGTGGTGCTCCAAGCACTTCAGGAACCTCCATTTGAACCCCTGGAATCAGTGGATGACAAAAGGCTCACTGCGAAGTTTCTTCTGGCTATAGCATCTGCTCGTAGGGTATCAGATTTTGGGGCGCTTTCATGTCGCTCCCCCTTTTTGATATTTCATCAGGACAGGACTGTTCTTCGAACATGCCGAGGCTTCCTTCCCAAGGTGGTTTCTCACTTCCACCTGAATGAATAAATTGTGGTTCTGGCCTTTAATTCACCAGACCTCTTGGCAGGTGAGGCCTCTTTGGTTGTGGTCCGTGCTTTAAAGATCTACGTGGACCGTACTGCTTCCATCCAGAAATCGGACTCCCTCTTTGTCCTATATGGATTCCACAAGGAGGGATGGCCAGCTAACAAATAGACTCTGGCCATATGGATTCACATGACTATCTCACAGGCTTACACGCAGACGGGCCTTCCTGTGCCGACTACAGTCTCTGCTCATTCTACTTGCTCTGTGGGTCCCTCATGGGCAGCCCGGCATGGCGCCTCAGCTGAAGAGCTATGCAAGGCGACCACCTGGTCTTCTGTCCATACCTTTCTTAGGTTTTATGCCTTTGATAAATTTGCCTCTCAGGATGCTTCTTACGTGCATAGGGTTCTCCTATCAGCTCAGGAGCGTTCCCACCCCTGACCAACTGCTTTGGAAAATCCCCAATGTCTCCCTGTGGAGCCCTAGGGACCCTGAAGAAGAAAAGGAGAGTTATGGTAAAACTTTCCTTGGTTAACTCTCTTTCTTTGAAGTCCATAGGGTGCACAGGGCACCCACCCTGACGCTCCTAGCTTCTATGGGTTTTCATCACCTGGTCACTTGTTTCCTTCTCTGTGTGAGAGTGTGATTCCTCAGTGTACCAGTCTTCCTTCTCTACTATCCTGCTGCTGCCTTGGGCTTGTTAACAAAACTGAAGTGCCCTCGTGCTGTGGGTGGGGTATAGGGGGAAGGACCGGAACATCCTGGGATTGAAAAGCTTTGCTGTTGGTGTCCTGTCCTCCAGGTCCCACCTACACCCCTAATGTCTCCCTGCGGACCCTATGGACTTCGAAGAAAGAGAGTTAACCAAGGTAAGTTTTACCATAACTCTCCTTTTCTAGTCAGTCAAATCTATGGTCCTCAGTCTGCACGAGATGTAAAAAAAATTCAAATGAAAAAATACCACTAAATAATCTTCATTTCTTGCTTTGAAGTAGTCCTAGGGTGTGATTATTAAAAATAAAAAAAATATCCAAAAACCCTTCCCATCCAAGTTTACAGTCTCTTTTATATATTGAAGACTCTCTCCTCTGAATAATAATTTGATAGTTGAATGCAAAATAATGCTGTCATGTTTCCTATACTTTTAAATAAAGAAAGAAAGTATAAAAGAATGAAAACAAACCTCTGTGAAAAGCACAATTAAGGTTTTGCATGAAGTAAAGAAAATCATGTAACATCGACTGGCCCCACAAAAATGATTTTATGCCGACTCCATATATGACCTCAATAATGATGTTACTGATATCATATAGTGTAATCCAACCACCGCTAATCAGATGACAAATTCCTGTGTTTTTTTTTTAGTATAAAACATAGACCAAACCTCCAATAAAATACACATAATTGGTATCTGTGTAATGAAAGTAGCTAAGGGAAGAATAACAAAAGTGCATTATTTAAAATGTTTTTTTTTCCACCATATAAATTCAAAAACTAAAAACAAAGCAAAATACTATTTATTGGTTGTTATGATGCCAAAAGAAAGCTCCATCTGTCTTGGTAATAATAACACAAATGGCAAAAATTGGAGCAGCTCCTTTAATACACATTTGGCACTGGTCCCTTGCAGGCAAAGGGTTAAGTATTAAAGGGACACTGTCGCCATATTATTTTGTTTTATATGCTTTATGCTTGCAAATGTAGGAAATCCTCTTGTAATGATTGTTAGAAACATAAGATACATTTCTAACTGAATCTCTGAGACCTATATGTAGCATATGATTTTTGATGATTTAAATGTATGAGTGTTGTTCAGTAAATTGATGTATCATGAGTATGAGAAGACAAGCATGCTGGGTATCTGAGGCGACCTGTGATTAGTAAGGGTAGAGACTGCGCCATGAGTATTTATAGGAAAAGTGACTTGTGATAACTATGAGAAGTGACGTTGGATAACTGAACTGTAATAAGTAAGAGAAGAGAGGTTTGAGTGTTTGAGGTGGGATAAGTGATGACTAAGTAATTTGACTTTAAATAGAATGTTTCAGGTCTTTTGTTTCCTGGGAAATAATAAATGTCATTTCTGACATCAAACATGTTGCTAATATAAATGGAATATGTTTATCTATGTATTTATAGCTCATGTAATTCCAGAAATAATCAACTCTGAAAGGCTTTATTCAATTATGCGATATTTTTGCTCAGAAGTACCAGCTTCAATGACTATAGACTTTCATTTAACGCCTTATTTATTTTTAAAGTACACAAGACTTCCATTTAATTTTTACAAAAGTTTTTAGGACAGATGTATCAAACCTTTAAGAGAGATAAAGTGGAGAAGTTGCCCTTATCAGGGGCAAACACAGGATTTCTAGAGGGGGGTTTCCAGATGCTTTATTTTACAGTGAGTGTGGCCAACATGTTAATAGGGCATAATTAGGGATGTAGTTATGGACCGGCGGCTGTGATGCCGCTAGTCTAAATCCCAACAGGGGAAGCCCGATAATGGATTTAAGATAGGTGTCAAAATATCGACACCTATCTTCATCTGGTCACCGGAATCCAGAAGAACGGCTGCCCGAACGAGGTAAATCCGGGGCGCCCTTAGCATTAGCCGTGGGGGGTTAGGTTTAGGTAGCATAGCGGGGTTAGCGATAGGTTTTGGGGGGGAGGTTAGGATTAGGCACCTATAGCGGGAATGGCTAGGGTTAGGCCCCAATGGGGGAGGTTAGGGTTAGGCACTAAGGGGGAGGGTTAGGTTTCGGCACGAAGGAGGGAGACTTAGGTTTAGGCACTAACGGGGAGGGATAGGGTGAGGAGGGGAGGGTTATATATAGGCTACAAGAAGGGAGGGTTAGGGGGAGAAGGGGGAGGGTAAGTATAACCCAACCCTTGTCGGGATACCAACCATCAGGAATGACGCTGTTGGTATTTTGACAATAGGCATCCCAACAGCCGGCATTACATACCGATTCCCATAATTATCACTTAACAAGCTATAAGTCTGCCTCATACAAGTGCAGTGTATGTAACACTTCCAACATATACAGGGCAAGCAATCACCATTAAGCCATTAGATGCAGCAATAGGACCAGCCCACCTGAGTTGAATGGGTTTTTTTCCGTATAAAGCCACTATTCCACGATCCAAGTCCCCTACACTGAGGAGCATTGGAGTTTTGGGGAGAGCGGCAGAAGAAAATGTCGACATGTTCACAATGTTGATATAAACTGTTGACATATGAAATGTCGACATTCTCTGAATGCCGACATTAGACATATGCTTCAGGACAGGAGGGTTAGGCTACAGGTGGGTTAGAGGTAGGGATAAGGTGATTCTACTCACCGGTACATTGGCACACCAGTTGACTCAGCTGGAAATTCTCCTCAAGTGACCGCCAGTACCTGGAAACCGCCACTGAAGGTGCCGCTACTGTTGGGACCAGTTAAGATACCGCTATACCACAAGGGATGGTTTAAACATTCTATCATGTCGACATTTCAGCAGTGCCAACATGATGAATGTTGACATTGCGACCATGACGACCTTTTGAATGTCGACTTTATGAATGTCTACCTAGTATACCACACCTGCTAGGAGAAACTGCTGTCATTTGGCATGCACAGCAGATCTCTTCCATTCTCTGTACTGCAGTTTGTGGCAGACGTTCTATTAATGCTTATTATATACTACTGCTTTGGCAGCGCAGCGGCTTGTGACTTTTAGTAAAGGCCCTACATTTGTTGATGGTTGAAAATTCTAGCTGACGATGGAAAGTGAAGATGTCTTCCAGTTAGCTGTTCACAAACTTTGAAAAAATATTTTTTATAGATTTGTTTATTTATTTATTTTGACAGTTATTGGGATCTCTGATATTTTTTTTCTCCATGACCATCCTTTTTAATTTTTGTATAAAAAGGCATAGCTGCTATTTCAACAGACGGATGCAAATGCTCCCAAATTTGATAGATATTGTCCGTACTAGAGACCAGGGAGGAATACAGTTTAATTCTTTATACAGTAACCTGCTAGATCCATGCGACTAACACACACATACAGTACTTCTGCTATATCTGCTGAACAAGAAATATGTCTCACCCAATCCATATTACAGCCAGCCTCTATCAGATGATAGGGGATCTTCTTCATACAGACAAGCTCCCTAGATTATGCTTCAGCCTTTACCCCCTAAAAAAAAACCTCTTCCCAGCCCATCGCACAGATACACTCTTGATTTTTAAAAAGCAATTAATAAAAAAATCTGCTTTTATTATTCATAGCAAAAGCTACATTTTTGGAACTCTGGTTCCATGCTATGCAACCAGAGTGAACATATGTTGTCGCCATTGTAACAATGTCGACTGGCAACGTGTCTACAAATGTCTACAATGTCAGAATGTCGACATTAGGGTTAGGCTTCAGGAGGAGGTGATGGTTAGGCTATAGGGGGGGGAGTTAGAGTTAGGCACTAGAGGGAGGGGTTGGTATTAGGGTTAGGGGATAAATCATGATTGTCAACATATCCTATCCAACCCGGGCACACAGCTCTGCCTACATAAGCAGGATAGTGTAAAGCATGACATCTCTACCAACTGTCCCTGTAGTCGGGACAATCATTGAAACTTGGGTCTCTCCTATCTGTTCTTACTGCTTTCACTACCCCATACTGCTTGTGGTTTGGGATCAGTTGCTGCTTTTCTGCATCTAAGAATATTGTTCAATTACATTCAATTATTAATGCCTACCACACCATTCAATAAAAAATGTAGCCCCCCCTCCCCCATTTATTGATTAAACATTGTTACAAATGTCTGTTGTATTAGTCATGCTTCAGAATTATTAAGAAATAATATATTAAAAGATGAACCCTTATCGAACTATTAAATCAATAGCCCAGCTACGCACCCACTTTACATTAAATGTTAAACCCCCTACCACACCATTAAGTTAACCACCCAGTGCTCCACATCCACTACATTAAATGACTAACCCCACCTCCAATAAATTAACAACCCCTCACAAAACGTAACTTTTCCCTTGATGGTCTTGACCATCGCGACCATCATCATGGACGCTCGCATAAGCTGTGGGTGCTCACCCGCAGCTATGCGAGCGTCCAGGAGGACGCTCCATTTTCATGGAGGAGGGCCCTGATTCAGAGCGAGCGCTCTGGTCACAGCGTCCGGCTCTGATTCAGGCCCACAGTGTGTACTTGGCTGGTACAGCATAGAGAGTATTTCCTTAAGGAGAGGAGTTTCTGTGGCTAGGAGGGGTGCCATGAAGTTTATTTCCTTTACATGCCAACCTCTGCATGAGCGGGACAAAGAGCAATAAAGATACTCTGTCTGCTGCCACCAACTGAGTATCAGGGCTGTATATTTTGTTTAGTATAAGTATATTGGACAGTTGGTATGCAGTATGCAATCAGAATGTCGACAAGTGTCATGGGATCCCTGAAGGCAGGCACCGGGATGTCAGCAAGTGTGAGATGCTACTTACAGCTACTTACCCTCATGTTTACATTTGTACTGCCGGCATGCGTGAATTGCTTTAATCCCGGTGCCTGCCTTCTGGGTTCTACATACTGCTTGTCAACATTCCTTATGTATCCCGGACAGTTCTCTGCATCTCTGCGTCCAATTATTAAAGTATGCATTACCACAGAAAATGATCATCCTTAATCATTGATGATGTTCTGCAATTGGTAGTAAGATATATATTTGATTATTTTTATGTAGAGGTGCATATAAAATCACAGTTTTCCTGTACCATTTTAAAAAGAGTTTCACAACACCACTCTGCTGTTTAGAGACCTGTATTGTATGTGGCTTACTGCTGATTTATATTCCCCTCCTTACATCATGACATTTCCCCTGTTCCATGCAACTTTTCTTCATTAGGTTAATCACAGGTCAATGACCCCCACAACACCTCGTCTCCTGCGGCCATTCTAAAGATGACTACAAGTTCTTCTGTCCCTGCCCACTACAAGTACATGAAGATGAGCAGGGGTTGAAGATTAGGAGAATAGAATAAGGTTCTATGATACTAGTCAAACTTAAATATAAGATATATGCTTTAAAAATTGATAACAGGGCATATAAGTAATATGTTATAACTCCTAATATCTGTACTATTACCTGCAGGAATGAAATAAGTTTCCTCCACCAGCAACTGCGTGAGAAAGATCTGCTGACTGAACAGGAGCGTGTACTGAGACAGAAAATGATGACCGACTGTGGGGCACTCACTAGTGAGAACAATGCAATGCATTCTCAAATGTTGGAGCTCACGAAACAACTGGAAATAGTAAGTTAGAGGCAGGGGCGTATTAAGAGAGAAGAGGGCCCGTGTGCAGTCTCCATGTGGGCCCCCTACTCTCTAGCGGGCGACAAAGGTGAGCAGACTCTGGCACTGTTAGAGTCTACTGCACCTGCGTCATGTTCCTGGTAGTTTTTCTACACCTAGTAGAAAAAAGAGAAACAGTGTAATGAATTATTAAACTTAATTGTTTAACATTCTGGCTCCCGTAAGGGCTGAAATAATACACTGTAAATCTGACCCCCAGGCGTGTTAATCAAATTATGAAAAAACCATAATAGATTTACACATTCATATCTATGAAACAACCTTCCGATGATATAAAGGAACCATTAGCAAATATATGAAGTATGTAGTTGTACAAAAATTAGAAACGATAGGCAAACATACAATGTATGTGAATATGCAATCAATCCAAATAATGAGGAATAGCTTATATTCTGCTATCCCCTGGCAAGAATATATATATATCAAAATTCTG
The DNA here is from genome assembly GCA_031769625.1 of Taudactylus pleione. NCBI lineage: Eukaryota > Metazoa > Chordata > Amphibia > Anura > Myobatrachidae > Taudactylus > Taudactylus pleione. Next base: position 6,504,920 of record JAUIMM010000324.1, on the reverse strand, counting down.
CAGGAATATCCTGAATTTAAATCAGCAGCAAACACCACACCAATGAAACAATAATATAAATAATATTTCTTCTTCAGGGTCCATAGGGATCCAAAGGGATACCATGGGGATAATGTGGTTGGAGTGACCCAGGCACTAAACAGTTAAGCATTCAGCTCCCAGGATGCCCCAGGTCCTCCTTCACATATACTCCAAACCTGTCCACAGGCATTCAGTTGTTCGTTTGGTGCGGCAGGATTCAGACACATCTTTGTAACGGGGACTGCTCAGGCAGTCCCAAGCTTTAATTTTATTTATTTTGTTTTCTATGTTATAGCGTTAGCAGTGCTGAGCGTAATAAGACGCCTGCACTGCGACTCCGTCTACCTCTGCTGGGCCTTAACACCAGTAATGTCTGGTGATTCACGGCATAGCTTGCTAGCGGCAACGCCGGGGCCCGAATCGCAACTGGACGCACGGAGGTATCCACACTTATGGGGAATCGCACGCGGCGCTGCTGACCAGGCCCTACGACATGGAGGGGAGGACTAAGGGGGACACCCGTACCGGGCCCCAAGGTCCAGACGGGACCCATAGCCACCACCGCCAAGCCCCAGCTCCCTTTAGCCTGGCCCGAGTAGTGCTGGGCTCTTTCAGGTGGCTTAGCTGTGGCCCGGGCCAGGCATGACTTTACACATACAGCTCACTGCAACGCGGCTGCGTGACGTCATTAGTCACGTCGCCGCACATCTTCCCTGCCCGGGTCGATGTGGATGGATCTCCGGCCTGCCATCACTTAGTAGGTATTTGAGACTGCTGTTAGGGCTGCGGACGGAAGAAGGGGCAGAGGAAGGTGATGGTGGCGGAGGGTGATGGACTGGACGTAGTGAACGGTAATGGTGCCTGGACGCAGAGGGGGCCCCATCACCTTCCTCTGCGTCCAGCCCATCACGTTCTGCCCCGACCTTTGTCACCTTCCTCTGCGTCCAGCCTCCTTCACCAGGCACCATCACCATTCTCGAACGTCGGGGCACAAAGATGATGGGGCAGAGGAAGATGAAGGAGGCTGGGGCAGAGGAAGATGAAGGAGCCTGGGGCAGAGGAAGGTGACGGGGGCTGGGGCAGAAGATGACGGGCTGGAAGCAGAGGAAGGTGAAGGAGGCTTGACGCAGAGGTTGGAGGCAGGCGCTGGACGCAGAGGATGGTGAAGGGAGCAGTGGAAGCTAAAGGGGGCTATGGGCAGAGGAAGGTGATGATGGCTGGGGGCAGAAGGTGACGGGCTGGACGCAGATAAAGGTGATGGTGCCTGGGGACGGAGGAAGGTGAAGGGGGCAGAGGAAGTTGAAGGGGGATGGGGGCAGAAGGTGATAGGGGATGGGGACTGAGGAAGCGGTCTGGGGACGGAGAAAGGTGATGGGGGGCTTCTGGGCTGAGGATGGTGATGAGAGGCTGAATTTGAGGAAGGTGATGAGGGACTGAGGACTGTGGATGGCTGTTTACATACACCATCCCTCCTACCACTGACAGCACTGTCATCAAGAAGACCTTACAAGAGATGGCAGACAAGAACTACAGCCTGCATCATCAGTGACAGAGAGACAGTGTGGTAAGTCATAGTGTATTTTTCCTTTATTTAAAGTCTGGCATATCTTTTAGTTAACATTATCATGCTTCACATATCACACATGCAGGGGAGGGATGTGCGGGATCGGGGATGGTGGTGAGAAGGCGGGGCCCCCTGAGACATCAGTGTACCAGTCCTGAGATCTCTTTTGCCAGCCCTGCTGGAGACGCACTGGAAGCCGCCGCAGTGAGGGCTCGGGGCCATTCGCTCCCTCTCTAGACCACCAGGGCCTTATCGCCTGACGCCGGGGATCAGCAGCAGACGCTTCTGCTGCCATGAGGCCAGCGTACTCGGCCGGTTGACGCGGCTTAGAGGTGGGTAGGCTCTCCCCCGGCTGCTTATCCCCCGACTCAGACGCAGATCCATCAAAGGTTTTCCCACATCTAGGTTGCTTCTCCTACCCTCCTCGTGCATATGAGACGCTCACAGCCCACTATCGGTGCTCTGCTGAAGCGGTTTGGTCTCAGGAAGTTTTGGGTCAGTCTCCCTGTATACCTCTCCCCTGGGTCAACTATGTAGTGCTCTATATCCTACCAAGATTTGAGTAGTTGATTTACATATTCATTGTATGTGATGTTTTTGCTAGCTGCTGTGTTGATACTGCCTTTTATAACTTATCACTGTTTTTTTTTTCTCTTCCTCCCAGGTGGGTGGGGGTTTTCCTTGGTACTTCAAATTTATTAGTTATTTGTGAAGGCTGTCATATTACATGGCATTGCTACCTTTATAACTGATATATCAAAAAATAAAGGGAATAAGGAGGTGGAGGCACCTGTGCTGGTTTCATGTAAATCCTATTTGGCGAGTTTGTCCCCTCAGGACTTTATATGGTTGGTTTGTGTGCTGTCTGTTATAAAGAACCATCTCACCAGTCCAGCCTACCAACCCCTGTACAGGAGCCATCTTGGGTGTTCTCCTTGTCTAAGGTGATGAAGCAGCTAGTGGATCATTTGGCTACTCCCACGCAGCCTCCTCTAATGGGATACCCATAGCAGTTTCAGCATGCTATGTTTGCTCCCCCTATACATCCTTCCTGAATGAATGTTTATGCCCACTCAAGTCAGAATATGGCTCAGTCGGCTGTTGCAAACAAACTGGTAGTCACTAAAGCGCCTATCTTTTTATCAGTCTGCTCAACATGTAGATTCAGGCACATTCTCTGTGGCATCAGATGATGCACCTGGTTCTTCTCCAGGGTCTATCTAGGGAGAGGAGGACCATCCTTCTACAGTGGATGTCCCTTCTTTGGTGAGGGCGGTCAAATCAATCTAAATATACAGGATGATGAACCGGCTACTAGACGGAAGGCTCCAGTGTTAAACACCAGAAGGTGGTAAAAGCTGAGTTTACTAAATCTGAGCAGCTCACTGAACTTATGGATGAGGCATGGAGTAACCCGGATAAACTGTTCCATGTTATGAAAAGATTAGCATCTTTGTATCCTTTCCCAGCTACTGAATGTACTAAGTGGGAAATCCCTCCTACTGTGGATGCTCATGTGACGCATTTAGTCAGGAGTGCTACGTTGCCTATTCCGTCAGCATCTTCTCTTAAAGAGTCTACAGATAGAAAAATTTAAACATGTCTTAAAGCAGTATTTTCATTGTCTGGAGCTGTTATTCGGCCGGCAATGGCTGGGGCTTGGGTATCCAAGGCTGTTGAAAAATGAACGGGGGCATTGGAAGAGACTCTACCAAATGCTACCAGAGAACAGCTGACATACAGTATATCTCCCACATACGAGAATTTACCTCCTATTTGGGAGAAGCTGCATTAGATGCGGGGCTCATAGCTTCCAAAGTATCGGCAGCCTCACTGGTGGCTCGTAGAGCCCTTTGGTTAAGGTTCTGTACAGCAGATACAGGGTCAAGGAAGGCTCTGTAATCCTTACCTTTTTTTGGAAATATACTCTTTGGAGCAGAGTTTGACAAGATAGTGGCTACTGGCAGCTTCAAAATCTGCAGGTCTGCCATCAACAGCTACATTAAAGTCTAGGCAGTCTTCTTTTCGGTCCTCATGGACAAGCAAAAGGACAGTCTTCCTCTGGGCCGTCTAGTTCTCGCAGGACCATCAAGCAGCAAACTAAGTGGTCAATTCTATTAGGTGCGAATTGCGAGTAGCGAGTTTATTTCTTGAAACTCGCACACTTCACAGCGAAGCGCACTCCTGAGAATTCTCCAATCCAATTAAAAATGCCTATTCGCACTACTCGCAGCTGAGGGGTGCGAATTGACTGCCAAATGAGATTTGCGAGAAATGCATGAAAATGTGGGGAGACCATCCTGGACCCTCCAAAATGGATAATTTCATTAGCAGGACCGTATAGAAGGCTGTTTGTGGGCAGTAGGAAGGTAAAGTAGGTTTTTAAATGTTTTCAAGTGGCTGATTTGTGTTTTTTTTTTTAAAATCCAAGCAAATGATAAAAAAACAAACTTTTTGTTTAATCTCAAACGAATTAAATGAAAAATTCAAAAAAAGTAGGAAAAAGTGTGATTTTGGGGTACTTTGAGGGCACCTTGAAAAATGTAAAAAAAAATTTTAAACATTTTTCAACTTAAAAATTATTGTAATTAACTCTGGGGTGCCTAAACTAAAGCAAAAGTTGATGTTCGGGTAATTAGGATTTGTTTTTATTTAACCCCAAAAAATGACATGTAATTATTGGACTAATTTAAGCTAATTGGAAACTTCCAAATGCCTAATTAGTCATTAGGGGATGTGTCCAAGGGGATCAGCATGGTGTCCCCACATTTTAACCTTAAAATAAAGATTTTCCTTTCCATCTCTCACCCTCAGGGAGGTGCGAGTGGAAAGTTGCTAATTCAGTCTGACTGATTCAGTGCGAGTTGCTAATTGGATTGTAATATGAATTCGCTATGTGAATTCGAAGTGAAAATAGCAACTCGCTCCTCGTCATTCACACCTAATAGGATTGACTCCTAAAGGTCCCGGCTGGCCAGATGTGTAGCTTCTAAGCTGGACAACAAACACTCTGCCTGATGGCGAGGGCCTCCTCCTGGTGAATCTATACAAGCATGAGCATTGTAATAATAAAAAAATTATGAAATTATTTATGTAACACCTCAATTCTGCAATTCCTCGGGTGAACGTTGAACATCAAACAGTCCAGTCCAGTTTCCTAATTATAAACAAACTATTCCCTTGTGAAGTTGTGAGTCACTCACTCGGCAAATCTCAAGGACAAGTGACGAGCTCACATGTCTGTGTGGATAGATGCGTCATGCACAGAGAGCAATAAGCTTTATGCCAATTTAACCAATTAACATGTTTCGGCACTTGGTTTGAACTTTTATTACTTGGAAATCGCCAAGTTAGCAAATGGATAAATATGAATAAAAAAAAAAGTCAGAACACAAAAACAATGTCTGAAAATTTTGAGACCCCTGCCAGTTGAAGACCCAGAGAAATCCCCCCTCCCTCCTTCCTAGCCCACATACTCTGATAGGACCTGATTGTCTCACATCCTGCAGTTCTACCTGGTTAATAAACGAATCCCTAATTAAGTTATTCATTGTGTGGACTGACCTCCATCACACACCGCTGACACCAATAAACATACAGTAGATTCTGCCAATAGGTGTTGGGCCCAGGCCACCAGAATGTGCAGAATAACGATACCAAGAACTTAGCTGTAACAACATGTAATAAAAGCATCTGGGTGAGCACAGTAAAGATTTTTATTCATACCATGGTTGAAAATGTACAATGTAAATGCAAGTATTGGGTTCGCCAAGCTAATGGGTTCAGAGAATTACGTTACATGAAAATTCGCCAGGCAGATGTAGTTAAAGTGGGAAAAATTGGGGAAAGTCATTAGTGATTCCCTGATAACCCCAACCCTGATGATGTGAAAAAGGCCATGGAACCATAGGCTTAGCTGTAGAGAAGCACGTGTATTCCATTATTCATGGGAAGGTGATGGCACACAAAATGTAGGTGGCATTACAGATATCTTATCAAGGCAAATTAATCGGAGGTGCGCTCTGTATGACACTAAGGTAAGTATGTGAAAGAATGTGAATGAATATATACTGTAGATAGGATGCTGTCTATATCTCAGAAAATAACTTCAGTAGGATTTTAAGTAGACAGTGGCGATGCTGCAAAACCGTTTATGATTTTCTAGCAGTGGCTTTGAGTCATGCGCTGCCAAGCTAAATGAAAATTGTACAACTACTGTAATTTCAAGACCACATACCTGTTGAGACCAATACTCTCTACCAATGCTCTATTCTATTCTGCTGTCTAATGCCGCATATCCACTAGGCGATTTAAATGAGCGATTGAACGATTACGACATCGTAATCATTCAATCGCTAATTAATCATGCATTAATCGTGCACTATAATGTCAGAAACGACCAGTGATGCTCGCTTCCACTGGTCATTTCCTACATCAATCATTGCCTGAACATGCAGGTCAATCTGCCGATAACGACAGATTGGGCATGTGCGAGGATGAGGGAGGGTGCCTGCACTGAACAACATATCATTCAGTGTAGGCACTACAGGGGATGAGGAATAACTGTACGATTACAATGTTGTAATCGTACTGTCGTTCCTCTATCTGCTAGTGGATACACACCTTAATGGCACAAAACCAAAAGAGCCCAAGTACAAGTGCTTCAAGTGTCACAAGATGGGATATAAGGCCTCAGCATGTAGAGCAAATTAACCCAGTGGTGCTTCATCAAGCCAGCGTGACAGACAGAATGAGTCAGCACTAATTATAGCAGACAGTCACAGCAAAGATTGCTGGTACATGGACTCAGGAGCCATAAGACAATTCAGCTGTAATGAAAGTTGTTTAAATTCTTCAAAGTTGTGTGATCTTGTAAATGTTAGAGGAATAGACGATAAACAGCCTGATTCAGTGGTGGATGCAATGTAGATGTCGAACGTACAGTAGTGGAACAATTGTTTGCTATTAATCATGTGCCAAAGCCACACTGCGCACATGCGGCAACGGATTAATGATGGTAAACACTGTGTGTGGATTTATTTGTTGGTGTCGGGTAGACAGCATTGGGGGGAGGTAATGGGAGGTGGCTACAAAAATGCAGGCATTTCGAGAACATTTTCTGGACATCCCGTAATGAGCCTCTGCAAATTCGTATGCAGCTAGCAGTGGCTTAGGTGAGACAGGCATTCTGAGGCAGCATAGGTTGCTGAGATGTTCATGTGTGAACAATCTTTCTGATGTGAGACGCAGGTCTGCTTCCGCTGATTTGAGATGCAAGTCCTCTGCATCCGAAATCATAGCTACGTATGCAACTGCATCCACCTCTGAATCAGACCCAAAGTCCTAAATGCAATTAAAGTCAGCACAATCACTGTGTGCTGGAGGATCAAGGGCAAAACAATTGTCGCACACATAGAAGATGTATTGTTTGTACCAGATCTAGGAACCAATTTGATTTCCATCAGTGAATGGGAAAAGAAGCGACACAAGGTCCTCTTTGCAGAGGCACAGTATGTTGTGTACAATAAAAGAGGGACTGTAACTGCAACAGCAACCTGGTGCCAACAACTGTATATCCTAGACACTGAGGAGTGTTGTACAATGGCAGCTTCAGATTCCAAGCAGTCTATGTAGCTGTGGCATAGTAAACTGGGTCATCTAGGATATGACTTTGTACAGAAATCTCTAGATGGCATGGTGACGGGGATGTCCATGAACAATCCAGAAAGACCAGAATGTGAAAATTGCATGAAGGGTAAGCAAACACATTGCTCCTTTCCAAAGTTGGAGTCCAGAGCGAGAGCACGATTGGAACTAGTGCACACGGGTGTGAGTGGACTGATGGAAGTGGAGTCAATGAGTGACAGCCGCTACGTCATAATGCTCATAGATGATGCTACAAGGATGATGCATGTATACTTCCTGAAAGCCAAAAGTAAGATTGCGGAGTACAACAATCTAGTGGAAACTCAGACAGGCCTAAAAATAGTGCTGAGGTCTGATAACACTGTACAACAAATTAATACTTTTAATTTATTTCCTTTATAAAAATAGTCATACATTACTAACTTGAGGTCAAGAAAAACTAAAATGACTTCAGAATGTTTTTACTAGCTCTATTTTTTGAGCTACACTACGTGCACTATACTGTATGTACATTAGTAATATAGTCATATTGAAAAGCTATTTTAAAATAATCAAATTTTCTTGATAGAAAATAAATAACAGTTGTTTTAATTCAATCAATCACAAATAACTCAAAACGAAACAAATATACAGCATACGAAACAAACATACAGCATACGTAAGTACTATCTAATATAGTGGCCTATTCATGGGGGTGCTTTCTCTCTGCTTGTCACTTGTACTCCTCTTCTGGGGAATCTCTTGTCACTGTCCAACAGTAGTGATTCACCTACCCTGATATCTTTGTTCCATTGCTGTAATGTCTTGGTGGAATCGCTCACTATGCTTGTCACTCAATGCACCACAGTTATCTTGTGTGGGTAATCCTGTGAATCGCATATATTTGAATAGGGGAGGGGACAAATAACTGATTCATTTAATTGGGTCATTAAATGCGGAACGCAGATTGCTGGTAAGATTCTCTCCATTCTGCCCACTTCACTAGGAATACCCCTACATCATCATAAATGGGCTATGGACCTTATTCAGAGGTCTACAACCGCACGACCGCCTCGATGTTTGGCCAGTGCGCATGCGCACGAGGGAGCCGGCTCCCTCGTGCGCATGCGTGAGACCTGCTACGACCGACAGCGCTGGTCGTAGCGGGTCTCTTTCCAAAGGGGGCGAGCAGTCGATGTTGATTGACAGCTCGCCCCATTTGGAGGGTGGGCCGGGGGGGGTTGGCAGCCCAAACGGAGGCGTTCCCATGGGAACGCCTATCGTTTGGGGGAGGCCCCACTGACATCACAAGTGATGTCAGTGGAGAGCTTCCGGCTCTGACAGAGCCAGAAGCTCTCCAGGGCTTACGACAAGTGAGACCCTACCCTAGGGTCTCGTCGTAAGCCGCGATGGTCAATGACCATCGCGACCATCACCCGAGCGGTCGTTAGAGCTGTGGGTGTAAACCCACAGCCTAACGACCGAAACAGAGGTGGGCAGTCAGGATGCAAGCGGCCGCCCAATTTCTGAGCGACCGCTTGCAACCTCCGACCGCCTCTGAATGAGGTCCTATATCTCGGAACTCAGAGCTAACTGAGAGTTTTAAATGTCATATTCATTCTTTGCATGCTGAAATCAATTAGAAGTAACTATTTTCACATCGGAAACATTTTCATTGTTGTGCAGTTTAATGGTAGAAAATATGTGAACAAAGATCTTGCTACTGTATCTTTTTAAAGAGGAATTGCATCCAGCACTAACTTACGATTGTCAACACACCTGAGCAGAATGGCGTGAATGAGAGGGCAAACAGAACAATCATTGAACGAGCATGGACTGTGTTAAGTGATGCAGGTTCTGGGGAGAAGCAGTCCTAACTAACTGTGGTGTAAGTGACAGGTTCAAACTAAAAGACCTTGTGAAAACCAAAAAAAAGGGGGAAGAGAAAAAGCGCTAGAAGATTGACAATGATCAATACATTTATTACAAGTGTAATTGGAAAACAAAAATAAAAACAAATAAATATATATCACTAACATGAGTTACTAAAAGCCACTGGTACAACTGGTTGGAACAGAAATAATAAGAAAACGAATTGTTACTTATGTAACAGCTGCTCAGAAGTTGAAAGTTGTTATGCAAAAAGAAAATGTAGCAATTTGCAACTCATTCCACAATGTGTCTGTAAATTACAGCAGGTTGCTCAATGAATCAAATGAATACAACAGCCCAGGATCCCAATGAATACAGCTGAAAAAATGTATAAAAAAACTCTAGATGTAAGTCATATGATATATTTATGATAGAAAAAAATAAATATAGGAGTACACTCAACACTGGTGAAAAACTCTGTTCAATTATAAAAACCTATATAGGTAATCAGCTGATATGTCCTTACAGATGTTGGTGAGGAGATCCGTGGGTCCTGCCCTGCTGATATTGCAGTTAGCGCCGTGATTGTCCAAACACCACCCCGTGGATATACAGTAGCTGTTGGGACAGTATATTGTGTTCCTCTAATGTTATTATCTAAAAGCAGCCCCTGGCAGATAGACACGCCGGACAGATGAATAAAGCTCTGTTTATAAATTTACTAACCGGATCCGATGCATCTCCTCATAAGGAACCCCGTGCATCCACCAGTGCCGCTGTTGGAATCTGATTCTACACTGAGGACACGGTCCATGTTTCTGGCAGAGACAATTTGCCAAATTGCTTGCCGGGTCTGACCTGGCAGCTGTGTTGGAGCTGGTTCTTCCAATAGCCATGTAGCTGTATCTCACCACTCCTGGACAAGATGCTAAAGTCCCGGGAAGTGGGAGGGGGTTATGGCCAAGTTTGATATAGCTCTTGTGATGGAGCTTGTGCCTTCGGTGATTTCAACTGGAAAATTCACGATTACGGTCCTGCTGATGGTGGTATGGGAAATCTGATGCCTAGGTACAGCGGTCAGTGGAAGCTTCTAACGCGTTTCTCAACCTAAAGCACTGGTTATTTCTTCTTCAATTTCCTCTGAAGAAATAACCAGTGCCCAATAGTGTGCATATGAGCAACTGCCGAATCAGGCAATGAGTTCCTTATTAAAGTACCAAAAAATCTTTGAAATTGAATACAGGGAAAAGTGAAAACGGCGAAAATTACGTCATCGGCAAAAAATATTCGCGGATAACAGCTTTTCGCTCCAAATTGAATACGGCTCTAAAAGTCTGGAGCTACAAGCCTTCCTTGGTATTCCTACCCTGGATACCTGTTTGCACTGGCATGCACAGCTGATCTAGGAAAAAAACAGCTTACTGTTGCCTTGTCTACCACTGAAGCTGAGTATATGGCGCTCACAGAAACAGCCAAAAAGGCATTGTGGCCTAAGGAGACTTTGTGTGAACTGGGTCTTCTTAATCCAAATTACACCTTCAGCATTGCATATTCAAATGACACCATCAGCATTGCAAAGGTACAATTGATTTATCCTCCAGCACCAAACAGCATTTCATAAGAGAGTTGGTGTAGTCAGAGTCATTTATGTAACTAGTGAGGGAAACCTTGCAGATATGTTAACTAAGGCTTTGACATCACATGCGATCAATGCTTTAATGCCAAAATGTGGACTGGAGTGCATTTTTTAAATGTTGATGTGTTATATTTGTAATCAGAGGCAGCCTTGAGCGAGGGGGGGTATTGAGTGCGCTCTGCACTGTCTTATCAGAGGTCCCGCATCCCTATAGTAACGTATAAGTGCATAAGCGATCTCTGACCCAGTGCGCCTTCTGTGCATAAGAGCTTTACCACATGTTCCTCTTCCTCTGTCTTCTGCACAGATAGGACATGCCTCTGAGTATCTGTGGAGAGACAGTGTGCCCCCGGCATACACTGGTGCCATGTATAACAGTGGCGGTGCCACCACACACCACTGTCACTACCGCTGGCCGCACTACAAGCCCCTCTGCATGTATCTGCACGTGCGCACTACAAACAGCACACATCACCGGATTTAATCAAGTCAAGGTGATGGTGTCACCACACACACTGCAGTCCCACTGCCACTACTGCAAATATCTGCACATGCACACTACAAACACGACACGCCAGCTGATTTAACCCACTCCTGGCTGAATGTGCCTCATATTGAATGTTCCTGCATTATGCTGTATTACCCCTTTGTTCACTCACATCCTGCTGTTCTACCTGGTTAATAAACCAATCCCTGGTTAAGTAATTCATCTACCATCAAAAAGCAAAGATTTTACTATTTCAGTAATGCTTAAAAAAAAAAAAATCCGTATTTCGGACTATTTGGATATGGGAGACTCAACCTGTATAGAGATTTCAGATTTTTTTTTCTTTTGAAGAACATGTATAATATATATAATGAAATGGAGGGACAGGCACATCAGTGTTCCTAGCTGTCTCTCTTACTTGGTTCCCACTCACACTGACCTCTCATGTTACCAAGCAACAGATGCAGGATCAGAATATCACATGTTTGGATTACATTGGCTGACTCATGATCTGCATCACATTCATCTGCTTTCTGTCAGGTTGCAGGAAGTTGTTTGGTCTAGACTCTATGGAATTCTTATATCTCGAGAAACTTGAATGAACTAAGAAGACAAAATATAAAACAAGATAACATAAGTTAAAATATATATAATAAATAATTATTAAACATTTCACAGTGAGTTAATTGAATATTTGAATATTGTCAAACATAGTAAAATGAACAATGCACAACATATATATCTATATATTGTTTTGGTCATTCTTAACAATAAGTCATGTACCATAGAAGTATGTGTGTGTGTGTGTGTATATATATATATATATAATCTGTAGTGCATTTGTACAATATATATAATATAATATACACAATGGATGAGTGATGAAGTTTATTGCATTCTAAGCAAGTGACGGTTGAGTTTTAATGACAGCATTGTTATAAATTAAATAAGTTGCACAAATTACGAACAAAACACAGGGCGATAACAGTAAAATTAAGTTTACATTGATATATTTCTGCTGTAATGAAAATATTATTCACTGTGTTTTATGTGATATTTATGGTTGTATATTAATATTGCTGCCTCATGTATTCCAGCAAAGGGCACTTAAGGAAGAAAATTATACCCACAATTCTACAAGCGTTGCTCGGCTTTACAGTGTCAAGGAGAGGGAAGAGCAGCTCAGCAAGGAGGTGAAATGGCAGCAAGAACTACTGCAGCAGCAGAAGGAACATTTCAAAGATCTGATAGGACAGGTAATTGTACTGTAAAATATTATAGTAATGTTTTGTGTTTGCCTTGTCAACTTATTGAGAGGTTCATATATCGGTAGACACACATGTTGTCTGAATGAGAAAAAAATAGTTCCCTTTATACGTTTCATTACATATCATTACACTTTAAGTGGGAGAACTTTTTTCTAAAGAAATGAAAGAAAGTGGAGAAAAGGAGGCAAAACAAGGGACGGATTTAATACAGAATAGGGATAAAGGAGGAATCTCTTAAAGCACTGGTCAAAGAATAAAAGGAAATACTGATATATTCTGGACAGAGACATAGCTAGAAATTGAATTGCCCTGGGGGCGATAGAGCACACAGGCGCTCCCCTCTCTCTTGGCTTGGAGCTTAAATATAGTACTGTCTCTCTGCTGTCAGTGTACTGAAACATCGGAAAAACTTTGGGTCCTGTGTGATTTTATTCCTGTCTTCCTGAGTGCTGTCACAGCTGCATATGTTTATTTCCATCCCAGTCCAACATAATAATTGGAGGGTACTAGATGCAAGTAAACCATTGATGCTACATTGGACTGCCGACTCTCAACTTGCACTACTGCCCCCTGCATTTCACCACAGGCTCCTGCTACTTACCACAGCTCCTTGCATTACACCACAGGCCTTTGCATCTCACCACAACCCCCTGCTTCTCACTCCTGCCCCCTGCATCTCACCAGTGTCGCCACAACCTCCATTGCTGCTGGCTGGGGCCCTGTCAGTGAAATGTCCTGGGATGGGCAAGAAGATCATGGATGAGAGATTTGTTTTGCAGCTACCATAAGCATTAGCAACATATCTCCCTGGGGCTGGGGCATATGTGCATATTTTCGCAGCCTCCATGGGATGGTGTTCCGAAGGTGGTTTTTTATTTATTTTTATTCCTGATAGCTATGCCTCCCTTGGCTCCTTCCTGGCTATTGTGTCTGCATCAGGGCATCTTCATCGGTTCGTTGGAGGCTGTCTCTCACTCTCTGTCTGCCTTGAATATGGCCCTGCTCAGTCCCTGACTCCCACCTCTCTACGCTGCTGCTAAGCAACAGGGCACATTGGTATCTCTGATTGGCTCTCTGAGACAATGAGAGCCAATCAGAGCTTGGCTCTCGGCCGTGCAGTAGCAGTTAGTCCATTGCACAGCACAACATTCTTTTCTGTGACTTTTTTATTCATTCCAGGCCTCAGTTTCAGAGCCTTTCTTACTGTTTCAGCACCTTGGCCAGCTCCTATACAACAGCTTGGTGCAAGAGTTTTTTCTGTGAATTTGCTTCACTAAAATAGTCACTGCTCGGCTCCCTTTTGTCACAGATGAATGGTTCATACACCTAAACCTTCCCCGACCAATGTTGTATTGAATAGTGAAAACCCCATCAAAATCCATCCAGTGTTTCAAGATATTAGCCTGAATGAACAGACAGACCCCTAAACCAGGGACTTTTATTTTACATATATATATATATATATATATATATATATATATACATACACAGGGGTTTAGTTATGAGAAGGTCTCAATCCCGACATCGGAACCCCGACAAGGAATTTCAAATAGGCATTGAAATACTGACGCCTATCTTAATCCCGACACCGGAACGCCAAGGACGCCAGCCCGACCAAAGGTAAGTCCGGGGCGCCCTTAGCGTTAGCCGCCGGGGGGGGTTAGGATTAGAGAGTCTAGCAGGGTTAGGTTTGGGGGGGAGATTAGGGTTAGGCACCCCTGGGGAGGAGGATTAGGCACCCCCAGGGAGAGATTAGGGTTAGGCACCCCCAGGGAGAGTTAGGCTTAGGGAGCGGTAAGTGGGGGTTAGGATTAGGCACCCCCGGGGGGAGGTTAGGGTTAGGCACAAGGGTGGGAGGTTAGGGTTAGGCACCACTCACCACTAAGGGAGGGTTAGGGAGGGGAAAGGGGAGGATTAGGGTACTTACCTACCCCAGTCGGGATCTTCATCCCGTCGGGCATCCGCTGTCAGGATTTGAACAGCCGCCGGTATTTCAATACCATTCCATATATACATATATATACATTCACCTTTAGGAGGCGATAAAAAAGTAATTGTTTACACCTATGTTGCAATGCAATGATTTTTTTGCATGTAGCAAACAAATACTATGGAGCTTTTACACTAATATTTAGATGTGTGCTAGGACACACAATCTCTCTTAAGCTAGGTACACACTATGCGATTTTTTTATCAAACCGATGATTGGGAGGATTTTTCTGCAAAATCACACTACACAATTTAAATGAAATACCTGGTGAATTTCACAGTGAATTTGTATATGTACACCCACGAGGATGATGAGGAAATTAGGAATAATCAGGAAATATGAGCAGATTATCGAGAATGCACACATACTACATGATATTGGGAAATTGAGGCCGAAATTTTCGGTCTTGACCGACAGATTGGATAATCGAAGGAATGCGTTGTATATATTTATATATATAATTTCAGAAATGCTCTGCATAGCTCTTTATGTATTGTCCTTCCTTTTTCTAGATTGACTCGCTACTCAAAGGAAACAACCTAGAAGACTTACATAGCAACACTGTGAGTAGCCAGATTGCTGAACTACAAGCTATTTTAGCCAAAGAGGAGCAACTCAACACTGAATTGCGAAGAGACAAGATATTACTAGTTGATCATGTATCTAACTTGCAAACCCAGGTAATGTGATAGTTTAAAATTTCTATATCTAATCACTGTATTTATTTGGCAAGTTAAGTGTTTAATTATGTAATTTCCATTATGTATAACACACATAAGGTGAGGTAAGTAAGTAATAAGAAAAGCATATCTTATTATTTATTGCACATTTAAATGTATGCACTGATGTATTCATGGAAGCTAATTTTGGTGAATTGGGGATACAAGAAGAAAAAAATCTCTGGTCCAATCTAATAAAGAGTAAACACTGATTCGAACAAGGGTGCCCAGCAAGTATTTTTATATCATTACAAGTCAAAACAGGCAGGAGTGCTGATGAGGGAAAGGTGGGTTTCTGGGCCAGTCGAATCTAGGGGTCCGGTATTATAGGGTAGGGTAACCAATCACCACTGGGTCAAGAACAAACCACATTCCACAAACTAATAATAAGATGGGCTGTGGCTGTGTGCTCTCCCAGTACCAGGGCCAACACAAAGACTTTGTGGCCCTGAATAAAGGTATTCAATCAGACTAGTTTAGCCCAGTGCAAAACTAGTACTTTGTACCTTCTAACAGCATTTGATAATCTGTCATTAGAGATGACTGAAATTTTCAAACTATTCTCTGTTAGGACTTTTCACTAGCGAAATATAGTCTTAAGTGTTTCAAGTCCTAACTCAGCCATATCACGCAACGGAAGAATGTTACCAGAGGCATCCTGGTTCTGTTCATTGACTATAATATCCACAAAATGCAAATTTGCTAAATCATCACCGTGGAATGACAAAGCGGAATTTGCATACAGCAATGTGGGAATTTTGTAAAACATTCTGTTCCACGATGAAGCAAAAGTTGTACAAAATGTTGATGCACTTTTGTTCTTCCCTACTTATCGTCATTTCCTTTCAGCAAAGCTGCAATTCTCTTCATTAGAAGTGTAGGTATGTTTAAACTAACGAAATGAAAATAGACACAATATTATTAATATTGCACTTCATTTATAGGGCGCCACAAGGGGTCTGCAGCGCTGTACATATAGTACAGGGTGCACAGAAACTTACTTTACAATACAGTAACCAAAATATAAACAGAGCACAAGTAACAATTAGCAACACAATTCTCCATACACAGTACAGCTCTGAAGGTGAAGGCTGTCATTGAAGTGTTTGAGAAGAGGGCTGTGAGACAGTATGGAGGAGGACCCTGCTCCTCGGAGCTTACAATCTAGGGGAGAGTGGAAACAGACAGATGACATGAGCATGAGTGTGTAGAAGGGGACCTGAGTGCAGGAAATAGGCAAGTTAGAGATGGCTGAGGCAGGAAGGAGAGCAACCTGTTGACACGGTTATGTGGTGAAAGGGTATGCTTTGATGCACAGGTGGGTTTTCAGTGCACGTTTGAAGCTCTGCAAGGTCAGGAAGAGTCTGATCGAGTGAGGGAGTTTATTCCAGTGAGGTGGGCTGCACGGGCAAAATCTTGGATACGAGCATGAAATGAAGTAACCAGGGTGGAGGATAGGCAACAGTCATTGGCAGACCGGAGTGGGCTGCAGGAAGTATGTAAGGAGATGAGGTTGGAGATGTAGGGAGCAGTGGAGTTAGAAATGGCCTTGTATGTGAAGGTGAGGAGTTTGAAGAGGATTCTGTAGTGGAATGGGAGCCAGTGTAGGTTTTGGCAGAGGAGAGCAGTGGAAGTGGAACAGCGGGAGAGGAAGATAAGTCTAGCTGCAGCATTGAGAACAGTTTGGAGGGTAGCAAGATGGCAACGTGGGAGGCCAGTGAGGAGAAGGTTGCAGTACTCGAGCCGAGAAATGATTAGTGACTGAATAATCAGATTGGTAGCATTCTGGGAGAGGAAAGGCCTAATGCGAGCGATGTTGCGTAACTGGAACCGACAGGTTTGAGCCAGAGATTGAATGTGGGGGGTGAAGGAGAGGGTTGACTCAAGGGTGAAACCCAAGAAGCAAAGTTGGGTGACAGGGGAGATGATGGTGTTCTCAACAGTGATAGTGAGATTGTTTGGAGTGGAGACTCTATTAGGGGGAAAAATGATGAGTTCGGTTTTGTCCATATTGAGCTTCAGAGAGCGCTCGGACATCCAGGAAGAGATGGCAGAGAGGCAGCTGGATGCCAGAGAGTGGACATAAGGGGAGAGTTCATGAGATGAGAGGTATAATTGCTTGTCATCGACATAGAACTGGAGGCCAAAGGAGCTGATGAGTTCTCCTAGTGTAGAGGTGTACACGGAGAAGAGCATCGGGCTGCAGGACATCAACGGGAAGGGGGGGAGGTGGAGCCAGAGGCAGACACAGAAAAGGAGCGTTTGCTGAGGTAAGAGGTGAACCAGGCATGGATGGTGTTAGAGATGCCTAAGGTCTGAAGGGTGAGGAAGAGGAGAGAATGATCCACGGTGTCGAATGCTGCAGAGAGGTCCAGGAGGATAAGCAGAGAGAAGTGGTTGGTTGCAAGCAGGTCATTGGTGACTTTGGCCAGGGCAGTTTCAGTGGAGTGATGTGGGTGAAAGCCAGATTGGAGAGGATCAAGGATGGAGTTGTCATAGAGATAGCTGGTGAGGCAACAGTAGACAAGCTGCTCAAGTAGTTTGGAGACAAAAGAGAAATGTGGCGGTAGTTGGTGGGTGAGGACGGGTCAAGGTTGGATTTTTTTAGAATAGGTGTGACAAGAGCATGTATGAATGATGAGGGAAAGATGCCAGTGGAGAGAGATAAGTTGAAAAGGTGAGCAAGGTGGGAGCAGGAAGTGGTGTAGAGGGAGAGGGAGCGTAGAAGGAGAGAAGGGAGGGGGTCAAGGGGGCAGGTGTAGGTGGGAGAGGACAAGATGTGGGAGTGACTACAGTATATAACTTGTAGGACTTACCAAGAATTGTATCTAATACGCTCTGGATTTGAATCCTAGTATGTTAGGGACCTACCCTAAAGAGGTTACCTGGATATGGTGGGTAGGCCTATAACCGTGGCCAAGATTATGCTAAAAACCTCTATTGATTGCAAAATTTTATTGCATTTATATATTATCAATAATTTGGAGTTGTGCACCTGAGATTGGTGTTTAGAAGAGAGGCAGACACTAGTACTTATGTTCATTAGAATGTTACAGCTTGCACAGCATTTTGTATTTTGGGAGCGTAGAATCCTGTCTGTGCTCCCTGGAATCTCTGAATTACATCAGGGGCATGCCACAATGGTGAATTTGTAACTGCACCAATTTGTTGAAGCAAAATGGATTTGCACCTCTCATAACAATGAACACCTCTATAATTGATGCTTTATCTCAGTTCAATAATCTCGCTTCTGTGCTATGAGCACTTGTGCTCTTAATTGCTACGTTACAGAGTTATTGTTCACTCTTTTATAGGTTCAGTTTATCATTGGGCCGAATTACAAAGATTCTTTTCAGGTCGAACTTGTCAACAAATCTTCTCATGGATTGTTTGTTATATTTAGTAGACATGCAAATTGCAAAAATATATAAAGATTTATAATATTTTCCAATAAAACCTACGTCCACTAGATGGCAAAATTACTTTGTCTGCTAGTGAGTCAAAATATTTCAAACCCAAGTATATTTTCTGTTCCTTTTACTGCGTTAAATTATGAAACAATTTCTAGACTATGCCATTTTGACCAGTAGATCTTTGCCTCTAAATACTTAGTATTGTGTCATTTCAATAAACTAGTTTTTGGTAATAAAAATATAAAAAATATAATTTTCAAATCATAATTTTCCCGTAAATCATGGATCTCATGTGTTTTAGATTGCAGAAGAATTTCTCCTTCGTAGTCAGGTGCCGTTTCACACAGGTGAGTGTGTGGGGAGGGTGTGGATGTAGTGCTTCAAATAGATGTCATTAGAGAAAGTTGTAGGTAGATGGAGTGGATGGGAAGGGTGACTGCAGGCATCTTGTCACTGTGTAAAATGTTTCAGGATTCAGCCTGGGATCGGCCGTTACTCACCGCAGCGCCGGCTTCCCCTGACTAGAAGCACTGTCAGACTTCAGGTGCGGCGGCGGGTGACATGCTGAGCATCATCCCCGGGCCATGTTGACTTCCACGCAATCCTCCATATCGGAGTTCCCGCAACGGTGGTCATGGGTGCAGCCATATTGTCTGTATCACCTGACACCAATGGTAGCCTGGTCACCTCTCAGCTGACTCGCTCCTCCAATGGACGGCTACCTAAAGGTATAAAACAGGACTCCATGAAACAGGAAGTCTCCTGAACAACAACTCTTCTCCAGTAGCTGCTAGCTTTGGATCGCTGTTCCTGGCTCCACGCTGTTGTATCCTCAGTACACTTCACCAGTTTCTGTGATATTTAACTTCAGTCACTACTGTTATTCTCCAGTGATATTCAGCATCGGTCACTACTGATATTCTTCAGTGATATTCGACATCAGTCACTTCAGTGATATTCAACACCAGTCACTACCAGTGATATTCTACATCAGTCACTACCGGTATTCTTCAGTGATATTCAACATCAGTCACTTCAGTGATATTCAACATCAGTCACTACTAAAATTCTACAGTGATATTCAACATCAGTCACTTCAGTGATATTCAACATCAGTCACTTCAGTGATATTCAACATCAGTCACTACTAAAATTCTACAGTGATATTCAACATCAGTCACTTCAGTGATATTCGACATTAGTCACTACCAATGATATTCCACATCGTTCACTATCAATATTCTTCAGTGATATTCGACATCAGTCACTTCAGTGATATTTGACATCAGTTACTACCAGTGGTATTCCACATTGCTCACTACTGATATTTCTCCAGTGATATTCTACATGGGTCTCTACCAGTATACTTTAGTATTACTAACATCAGTAATTACCAATATTCTCCATTGATAATCTTCAGCCACTCAGTTGTCTTCTTATCTCCCTGTCAGTTACTAATTCCTTGGTCCCTGACCAGGGGGCCGCGACCTGCTCATTGGGCGCAGCTAATATCCATATCCCAATTGAAGGGGTCATTGGTGAAAACCACCAATGAGGTAGATTCCGCGCCTCTGGTCAGGTGTCATCAACACCGTATATTAGCTGATGAGGAAGTCATATGTACTTCCTCCTCGTTTACTGCTGCCTCCCCACCTAGTCATCCCGACTCCCAGTCCTCAAGGGCCAGGTCATGACAAAATGTTTGTTTGTTAGACAACTAAAATCCAGGGCAAACAGGCTACTGTCACTGTGTGTTTGTTTGTCGGACACTAGTAGCACCTGTAATCCAGTGCTAACAGGATCTTTGTGAACAGTGAACTTGCACTGGTTTTATTCTCACAAGGATATCTATCTACACTGCAGTATTTAGTGTCACTTGTGTATGAGGACACAGACATTGTGATTATCTTCAATCTTATTTGTCTAAAAAAAAAAAAAAAACCTATGCTGTGCCTGAATGAGCTGCACCCCAAAGAACTTAAAGAAGACATATTTTCCTGTTTTAAAATGTTATTCGATTTTACTTGTAATTCAATTTAATCCTATTAATAGTGTGTGATGTAACATGTAACAATAGATCATACAGCGGATTGTGCAGTATGTATGGTGCGTGCAATGTATCTTTACATCTTGCTCGGTGGCACCTTCATATGGTGTGTACCGAGGTTAAGGGTGTCCATGAGTGCTATGTGCGAGCCTGACACTGTTATCCTAGTGAATCCTCCTTCCACCATTCCTGAACCCTCTGCAAAAGTGAGATTAAGTAGTACTAAAAGCAATGATGATAGTTTAGACATAGAAATTGAGGATGCTACTTTGAAAGTTCAACAAGATGAGGGGGATATTTGTGTATCTGACACTAATGAGGATGTTGATGATGAATGTGTTGGACAAGAACAACTTGATAAAAATCAGTAGAATTATGCTATTTGTGCCAGTGGCAGCAGTTATTGCCAGTGATAAGAAACACATTGTCATGCCTGGGCAAAATACAAAAAAAAACACACTTTCCGTGTGGAATTGTTCGTACCCAAATACTGACATTTGTAAAGGCATCTGTGCCATTTGTAGTCCAAAGTAAGTAGTGGTAGGGAAGTTAACCATCTAGGCTCCTCCCTGATATGTCATATGCAGTCCAATGCCAACACCTTCATCACCAACCTCCTCATTAATGATCAAATGGTAGCCCTGCATCCAATTTGCAAAGGAAATCTGACTCCTCCCCTATCCAGGAGTCCCAAAAAGAATCCTTGCGCACCAGGGCTGCTGCATCATAGAAAGGGACCAAGAAGCCTCTTAGGCCCTCATTCAGAGCCGTACGCTCTGAGCAGAGCGCACGCTCTGAATGAGGGCCGGCCTCCATAACTATGGAGCGTCCTCCTGGATGCTCGTATAGCTGTGGGTCACCACCCACAGCCTATACGAGCATGCAGTTTGATGGCCGCGATGGTCTTGACCATCGCGACCATCGAAATTGCGAGCCGGAGCCTGCGGTTGAGTTTTTCAACCGCAAGGCCCGTAGTGATTTTGGCTCTATCAGAGCCAAAAGCACTCCCACTGACATCACTAGTGATGTCAGTGGGCCGGCTTCTGACGGGAGGCGTTCCCGTGGGAACGCCCCCGTCAGGGAGGCACGCCCCCGGCACGCCCACCAAAGGGGGCGTGCTGTCAATCAACATCGACAGCACGCCCCCTTTGATCAGACACAACGAGCGAAGGACTTTATTTCGCTCGTCGCGTCTGGCGCATGCGCGCGACGGAGCTCCCTCCGTCGTGCGCATGCTCAGTGCAGAACATCGACCCACTTGCGAGCGGACAGCCGCTCGCGAGTGGGTCTGAATCAGGGCCTTAGTTTCAAACAACAATTGACTGTGAAACAATCATTTGCAAGAGCAACTAAGTATGACAGTCACCATCGGATCAGTGAAGTTATGATGGCTATGTTAACATCGCATCTGCATCCAATATCGGCAATCAATGCATCTGGTTTTATTAGTTGAGGTCATGTGTCCAAACTACCAAATTTCATCTTGATTCTAGTTTTCTAAAACAGCAAATCCTCACCTGTACCAGGATGTTAAAAAAGTTATTCTTTGCTTAGAAAATTTAGACTATCCACTTACAGTAAGTACTTAACTACAGTTATGTGGACAAGCGGTACTGGTCAAACTAAAGATTTCAATGACTGTGACAGGCCACTGGGTTGGGTATATCGCCTTCAGCAGCAGCAGCATCTAACACACAATGCCAGCTTATTCACAGGCAGGCTACTCTCTGTATCACTGGCTTCACTAAGAGTCATACCAGTGTCAAAATTTATGGATGTGATAGCAAAATTGCATACCCCGCTTAGACTCTCCTCAGGATTTGGCATTTCTGATAATGCAAGTCACATTGTACTAGCATTAAAACTGGGTGAATTTGAACACATACCATGTTTTGCACACACAATAAACTTGGTGGTTCCGAATTTGTTAAAAAAAATTACAGGTCCATGCAGGAGATGCTGACTGTGGCCCATAAAATTTCTGGGTGTTTTTGGCATTATAGCAACTGCATGTAATAGATTGCAGTAGCTTCAAGAACAGTTTAATTATGGCATACCATCACCTGATGCAAGAGGTAGTAACCAGATGGAATTCCACCCTAGGCTTCAATGATTGGAGGAACAGCAACAAGCCATCCAAATGTACACAGCAAGCCATGACATAGGGAGAGAGGGGTCATCTTACCTTACTGCAGCACACTGGAGAATATTCTTGATTTTATGCAAGCTACTGAAACCATTTGAAGATGTAACAACTGAAGTGAGCATACATGGCCAGCCTGAGTCAGGGAAGCTGAAAGAGATTAAATGAAGTATGTTGGACTTGTAGTGATCCAATTGCAAGATGAGCTTGATCTACATTTTGGCAATCATGCTTGATTCGAGCTTAAATTTGTATTTAATGTCTTTCTTTCCAACTGGCACAGACCTTAAGATATGCAAAGAGCTCCTTGTGAGCAAGTTGTCAGCTCAAGTGGCACATGACATAACATATACTGCTTCAGTTTCTACTGCAAATGCTTCTGACAGGAAAACTGACTTTTCCAAGAGACCCACTGGTGATGAAGATGAGTCAACTAAGTGCACCAGAGTGAAACATTATGACATCTGGTAAGGCTTAAAGTAATTGCCCACATATATTAACACCTCTACCATCACTCAATCTGATACAGTAAACATCAACAGAATGGTAAAGGATTACTTTAATGAACATGTAAAAATTTGCATCTCTCGTAGCCCCTTTGAAGACCGGGAAGAAAAAAAGGCAATTGGAGCCCCTTGCACAAACTAGCTATAATGTACTTAAACTACCCACCTTCCAGTGTGTACTCAGAGTGTTTAACACAGCTGGGAACCTTGTAAACGATCGGCATGGAAGGCTACTTCAAAAAAATGTGATAACCTGATATTCATCAAAATTAACCACAAATTCTATGAGGAAGACTTTAGCCGCCATTTATAACAAACAAAGACTACTGGAATCCACCATTGTTTGGTCATGACGATATAATCAACAGTGAAGAGGATGATAATGAAGATGATGACTTCTTCCAACTGTGAGGATGCTTAACAACACTGTTAGCCAGCCAAAGCCTATTGGGAGCTTGGTTTAACCCTGTGGTTCTCAAACTCTGTCCTCAGGATCTCAAACAGGTTACATTTTCCTGGTCACCTAGCAGGTGCACAGGTGTTCATTACTCACTGACATATTTTAAGAGCCACAGAGGGAGATAATTATTTCACTTGTGATTCTGTGAGGCATAATGGAAAACATGCACTGTTTGGGGTCCTGAGGACTGAGTTCGAGAATCTATAGTTTAACCTTTTATGTCCGTATTGCTGAAGTGCTGGGTTTGTTAAACTGTGCATGTCCCTTTTAATATACAACATAAGAATGGGTGGGAGGGACCAAGGACAATTCCATCATGCACCATTTATCATTTTGGACTTTGCCAAGATTGTGTGTGTTTGACAGGCAGAGTATATTAATGTACTTTACTGGGTAGTTGATGTTCTGTGTCTTGCAAGACCATCCATCACTAGCTTCTCATCCAGACAAATAGGGCCTGTTTCTGGAAGCTTACCCAAAGATACATAGTAGTATAATTTTCCTTATCATTCTTTTTTGTGTGTCTTTGACAGGCAATGACTAATTGACTATGATGAGTTCAGATAATCTGAGTTTCCCAACTCACTTCTAGAAGTCAAGGCAGCAGCATACGTCTAATTATGGACAGCCACTTGTCACAAGGGTTGATGTACTGTATCTTGTATTTTGTATCTTGTATTTTGTTTCTTTTAACTGTTTGATTTGATTGGGCCTGTGATTTGCTGCTGGATTCACATTTAGATGCTTGATTGTTATTAGATTTTTCCGTGCCACAAATACTTCTTACTTCCAATCACTTGTATTGGCTTGAGGCCTGTGATTTGCTCTTTGGAGTGTGTTGGTCCCAGGGCCGTAGCTAGGGTAGTGCGGCCAGTGCCATCGCACAGGGCACCACCGGTCAGGGGGCGCTGTTTGGCCTGTCAAATTTCTGTTTATTATCATTCATGCTTGTAGCTTCCTCTTATTTCATCCCCAGTATCTCCTGGCCTTTCCTATCTCTTCCTGGCCCTTCCCCATAAAGCCATGGCCCTTTTTTGGGTGCATTATATCACTTTGAAAAATTAGGGGGGTGCCAAAGCTCTTTCTGGCACAGGGCACCAAAAACTCTAGTTACGGCTCTGGTTGGTCCTATATTATATTTTTTTACAAGGCTTTTACTTTTAAGCTGTTAGTTCTTGTTTAATGGAAACATAGGCTTGTATAATTTAATAAACTGCCATCCTGTATGCCACTGCTATGCTACTACTGTATATTTCATAGATGTGCTTTATTCGTTTAAATTGCCATGTGTTTGTGCCACTGCTCTGTCGCTTAGTTTATAATACAACATCTAGAGCAAAGGTAAGTTAACAATGCCCCAACATTCAAAGGATTCGATTTTATACAACATACATGACATACTGTATAAACACACCATAACAATATGTGTGTGTGTATTATAGAGTACTGTGCAAAAGTTTTAGGCAGGTGTGGAAAAAATGCTGCAAAGTAAGAATGCTTTCAAAAATAGAAGTGTTAATAGTTTATTTTTATCAATTAACAAAATTCTAAGTTAACATACAGAAGAGAAATCTAAATCAAATCCATATTTGGTGTGACCACTCTTTGCCTTCAAAATAGCATCAATTCTTCTAGGTACACTTGCTCACAGTTTTTGAAGGAACTTGACAGAACTAACACAGATCTTCTGTGGATGTAGGCTTGCTCAAATCCTTCTGTTTCTTAATGTAATCCAAGACAGACTTGATGATGTTGAGATATGGGCTCTGTGGGGGCCATATCATCATTTCCAGGACTCCTTGTTCTTCTTTACACTGAAGATCGTTCTTAATGACATTGGCTGTATGTTTGGGGTCATTGTCCTGCTGTAGAATAAATTTGAAGACAATCAGATGCCTCCTTGATGGTATTGCATGATGGATAAGTACCTGCCTATATTTCTCAGCATTGAGGACACCATTAATCTTTACCAAATGCCCAACTCCATTTGCTGAAATGCAGCCCCAACCTTGCAAGGAACATCCACCATGCTTCACTGTTGCTTGCAGACGCTCATTATTGTACCGCTCTCCAGCCCTTTGGCTCAGAACTGGCAGAAACCAGTGGGACCCAGGTACACTCATATACTGTTCGGAGAAGTCTTGCAAGAAGTGGTCTTCATGGAAGAATTGCTGCCAAAAGCCATACCTTCGATGTGGAAACAAGGCCAAGTGACTCAACTATTCATGAAAACATAGGAACTGGGGTGCAGAAAAATGGCAGCAGGTGCTCTGAACTGATGAGCCACCCATCAGGCTGGAGATCACTCTGTCATGCTGATTGAGTTAGAATATCTGACTGGAAGCATTAAAAGGAGGATGGAGCTTGAAATCATAGTTCTTCCTCTGTTAACCAATGTTACCTGCAAGGAAACACGTGCAGTCATCATTTCTTTGTACAAAAAGGGCTTCACAGGCAAGGATATTGCTGCTAGTAGGATTGCACCTAAATCAACCATTTATCGGATCATCAAGAACTTCAAGGAGAGAGGTTCAATAGTTGTGAAGAAGGCTTCAGGGTGCCCAAGAACGTCCAGCAAGTGCCAGAACCATCTCCTAAAGTTGATTCAGCTGCGGGATCGGGGCACCAATAGTGCAGAGCTTGCTCAGGAATGGCAGCAGGCAGGTGTGAGTGCATCTTCACGCACAGTGAGGCGAATACTTTTGGAGGATGGCCTGGTGTCAAGAAGGGCAGCAAAGAAGCCACTTCTGTCCAGAAAAAACATCAGGGACATACTGATATTCTGCAAAAGGCACAGGGATTGGACTGCTGTGGACTCTGGTAAAGTTATTTTCTCTGATGAATCCCCTTTCAGATTGTTTGGGGCATCTGGAAAAACGCTTGTCTAGAGAAGGAAAGGTGAGCACTGCCATCAGTCTTGTGTCAAGTGAACAGTAAAGCATCCTCAGACAATTCGTGTGGGATTGCTTCTCAGCCAAGGGAGTGGGCTCACTCACAAGAACACTTCTCACAAGGCAACTTCTCCCAACCATCCAAGAACAGTTTGGTGATGGACAATGCCTTTTCCAGCATGATGGAGCACCTTGCCATAAGATAAAAGTGATAACTAAGTGGCTCGGGGAACAAAACATCAAAATTTTGAGTCCAAGGCCAGGAAACTCCCCAGACCTTAATCCCATTGAGAACTTGTGGTCAGTCTTCAAAAGTCGGGTAGACAAACAAAAATCCACAAATTCTGACAAACTCCAAGCATTGATTAGGCAATAATGGGTGGCCATCAGTCAGTATGTGGCCCAGAAGATGATTCACAGCATGCCAGGTCGAATTGCAGAGGTCTTGAAAAAGCAGGGTCAACACTGCAAATATTGACTCTTTGCATAAACTTAATGTAATTGTCAATAAAAGCCTTTGACACTTAATAAGGGCTAAAATCACTGAAGTGGCAAACTTTGCGAAAACCAATACTTGTGTCATTCTCAAAACTTTTGGCCATGGCTGTAGACTTACTCTAGGATATCTGCTGGCTTGGTATCTGACTGACTGTAATAATCCTGTTTCTGTAGTATAACTTATTTCTTTAGTAATGACAGACTATACAGTAAGGTGGGCTCTGTAATTTAAACTGTCTCTGTACTGTGGAAGGAATTTATTAAAGGGCAAGCTCTGTACTACAGACTGTTTCTGCTCTGATGTCTTTCTCTTTATTT
The DNA here is from genome assembly GCA_031769625.1 of Taudactylus pleione. NCBI lineage: Eukaryota > Metazoa > Chordata > Amphibia > Anura > Myobatrachidae > Taudactylus > Taudactylus pleione. The sequence goes on along the minus strand of JAUIMM010000324.1, from coordinate 6,477,462 downwards.
ACTTTCTGTATGACAAAACACACACAAGGGAGCGCTATAATAAAAAGTTACAAATTCATTTAATATAACATGATTGTTGGGATATATTTTACACCTTACATATAATAAAACCACTTAATTTGACCAAAGATAATTGAAATAAATAAAAAACTAGTATAGAATAGAGCAGAATAGCCTCAAGAAGAACAAATATAAAGTCAACTATGCCTTTGTGAATTAACGTGTACATTTATCCAGGTGTATAATATAAGGATCAATAAGCTCAAATGCTGGCTTTTCAAACTCAACCTCCTCACCGTGAATCAACCTCACCACCTTGCAGATTTCGATCCCCAGTACTCTGTCCCGGGGAGGGCAATACCTCAGTGGATTACGCTCACCATAAGATGTATACGCATCCACCTGATGTTGACGATGGAGCTGTGTCAGTGGGAGCAACACATCATCAGCTGGTGTTTCCACACTGCATACAGACTTAGCCATTTACTGCTGCTACCTGTATGTCAGCATCACAGCTTCCACACTGCATACAGACCTGCTCCAGCTACATCAGTAAACTAGAGTGTATACCGCTAGCTGTTTTCCATCTGGCGCCGCTGTGTGTCGTTACCTGCCAGCACCGCAGCTTCTACACTGTATACAGACTTGCTGCTCCTCCGAACTGAGCCGGCGTATGCAGCCCCATATCATTAATAGGTTCCCCCCTCCCCATCCCCTCTACACTTTCTTTGTTTGAGCCTGTTCGAGCTTTACAGAGACAGCTGCAGCCTCCACAGACATTCTGAGTGGCTGCCTGTGAGGGAAGGATCAGCACCGTGCCAGCGTCTGTTCTATGACAGATGGCTAAGGACGGCTGGCTGCTGCAATAAATGATAGACTGCCAACAGCTGGGTATGCACTGTGGGAGCGGGGAGTCATGGACAGTCAGTCAGGGGTGTATCTAACCCCTGCCCGTGGGTGGCACTGCCGGGCGGCGCTCTCCTTTGGCTGGCACCCCTGGCGTGTGCCATCCTGGCCAATGGGTAGATACCCCCCTGCTGACTATACTTCTGTGCCAGATAATTCTTTAATTCATTTGTCTCTTGTCTTTCTGGCTCACGATGACTTGACTGGCTTCATAGTCTGGCTGTTAACTCTTGGCTTGTATGAGTATCCATTCTGGCTCTTGGTCCTTGGATTCACTGGTTTTTCGTTATAGCTTTCACCCTGCATTTGGTTCATTGGCTGCTTTGTCTGTTTTTAGGTGTCAATGCTTTTCTGTTTACATGAATACCAATCTCCCAACTACTTGTACCTCTCTTGAACTACTGGTTTTGCAGTGCCCATGTAACTTATTCACACTGCAATTGAGATTTTTACATCAGTGTTGAGTATTGTCTAGCAGTGCATGTTTTTCTGGCATCCTCACAGAATCACAAGTGAAATAGTCAGTGCTGCCTTGCTCACACATACCTGCTCTCTTGGAATGTCTGGGAGACTCCTGGTCTCGTGGGAAAGTGGGTTAGCCTACCCGAATGTTGTGTTGATTTCCGTCATCTTGGACCAACTGCCCCTGTACACTTCCTCTAATAGCGGCACTGTACATCAAGGACGTTACCATGATGATTGTGGCATCACTCCCCCGTACTGTTAACTGGACGCCTACTCCCCTGGACCCTCCCAGAGTGTAGTGCCCTGAAGTCGGCAAATATGCTTATGGATCTTTTAAAATTTCATGGCTGTAAGACCAGACAGCAAGTACCCCATGCACTGTCGATGGTCAAAGGGGCAAGGGACAAAAAAACAACATGCAGTTAACAAAATATGGCAGAAAACAATGCTCATGTAGATGTGTAACTAAATAATGCCTTTGTTTGGTTGGTTTTTATCTTTTTAACACATCGTATTTCAAGTAGCAGAAAAACATTTTGTTCTAGAGCAACTTTACGTGCATAGGGGTTATCAGTTACAGCGTTGTCACACACCGTACGCATTTCACAAAATCTTTTCAGAAGACAGATTCTTTGCCAAGTTAGAAAACTGACACTAATTAGAGCTTGTGTATTCAGTAGATTCTTTTCCTAGGTGTTTTCATAGAGTATGACTTGTGGAAGAAACTGTAACAAGCAAGAATGTGAGTCTAAGTGGTAACATTATCAAGCTGTGTGTTTATTTTTAACAGCAGGCACAGTGGTTTCGATACATACATACAGTTACATATGGAGAGGCAACATTTACAAAGTAATGCATTCTAGAAATAGAAGTGTTTTAGCTCATGCACTTTTTTGCTTTGAATTTAATGTCTAGAACAGTGGTTCCCAAACTGTGCGCCGTGGCACCCTAGGGTGCCTTGGGACACTTGCAGGGGTGCCTCAGGATGGTGGTCCAGCATCAAATCAAATCATTTTTGGTCAATGTAATGTAAATATGTGGACAAACAGAAGCACAAGCCTGTCCACCACCTCATAACTGAACATAAGGATGACAAGTAAAAGCACAATTCACTTCACTTTACTACAGTACTTTACATTTTTTTTCTGAATTTCTGAATTACTTTTGGCTTAGGGGTGCCGTGACAACAATTCTGAAACTCTAGATCGACACGGTTTAAAAAAGTTTGGGAACCACTGTCCTAGAGGATACTTTAGTAATTTTTGGTATGATACACATAACTTCACAGGATCATTTTTCCATTGCTGATTGGCTTATACAATCCATTTAGACAAAATAGATTTTTCCATCTAATTTTACTGCAGTATTGTTTGAATCTATGTGGTGGAACTTTGATAAACTCAGTGGACTTTGAAGGTTGTATTTTAAAATAATTTGGGATCTATTTATGAAGCCAAATATCCTCATAAATAATGTGGAAAGAGCAGTTTCCGCATTACTTAACTAAAGTTGCTCAGTTTTAATTTTGGCCAGATTTATGAAACCATTAACGTAAGAGATTTTACAATGTTTTCATGCATTATTTAAGTACTGGGAGCTGATCGACAGAAAACTGATGTTCCTTGTCATCTATGGGAACTATGATTTTGAATTTTTTTTTCTGTTCTGGACTCATTGCTCACTCTCTTCCAACCCCTCCAAGGAGTCTTACCTGCTGGGATCCATCAACTAGGATCCATAATCTACAGCTATCTTTATACCACACCATGGTTTTTTGATAAGTTGTCATTTTACATACAAAGCAATCTTTTAAACCTTAAACCTAGTACATAGGTATTTAGAACATTGCAATTTTCTTACCACAGCTCCAGGGCTGCACTGGGCCAGAGGGGCATGTGCCTCCCAAGACTGAACCCTGAAATTATCACATTTGGTCAGCATCTTTAGTATTGATCACAGCCTATGTGGCCTCTTGATTAACTTTTGGTCCTATGGGTGTTCCAGAGGACCAGTCTTGTTTTACTGTAAGACCCATGTCAGATGCCAACACTCTGCGATTAATGCAGTAGGTCATGGTGCACACTTACAGTAGTTTATAGGAATCTGTGATCTGCAAACTTTCTTTGTTCTAGGAAATAATATTGCCAGCTACAGTAGGAACAGCTGGTGGATAGATAAGCAAGCTTGTCCATTACCGCTGGAACATGGGAAAGTGAAAAATATCACTTTGCTTGTCCCAACAGAGGAGGGCAGGACCGAGCATTTGCTCTCTGAGCTGATGATCATGTGACCACTTGAGCCTGCCCCATAGCCAGATTTTTTGGAAGCCTACTTAGGAAGGTACATCACTTCAAATACAACGAAAGAAAACACTGACATGAATCTTTTCAAGTTAAACTGTTTACTGCACTGTTAACAAAAACATAGAATGGAACAATGCAGGGTGGGTAGAGTGGACAATCTTACTCCCTAGAACAAAGTAAGTATGCAGGTCATAGATTCCTGCAAACTACCGTTTGTTTGTTGGGAGGATTATCACCTAGCAACAGCTGGTGGGCAGAGTACCACACACCTGGTGGTTGCTCTGAGAAAGTCAGTCTATTGCAAATTGGTTGGTTTCCAATCATGTTTGGTAAATGTACACTTAGTGGACCAGTCAATGGTATGCAGTATGGATTGTAGGGACGTATCTTTTCATAGCTGTAACTATCTATCTATTTGTAGAGGTTTTGATAGGTCCAAAGGGTTTACAGCAAGTAATAAATAACTGAAACGCTTCCCTTCATATTTGAGGGAAGCTTCGCAGTATGTGGTAAGGCATGTTACCAAATATACACTTGGATTTGTCTCATCTTTGATTATATAGATTATATAGACATACTATACTGAACTGTATGATTTTTAAAGGAAGATATTTTGCATAGGTAATATAATTAATGCTAGTTCGGCACCACTAGCTAAAGCTAGTATTAATGCAAATTTCTTTGCTAAAAGGACACTCTCTGAACTTGTGTCAAAAGCAGTTAATAAGGCTAGAACAGGCTCTATATTCCAAGTACTTGAATACTGTGGATTAATAGGTCTGGGTAGGAAAAAACTCCTCTGAGTAAGTTATGGTAAAGTATGTCTTCAGTTAACCTTGGTGATTACAAAGCTGATGAAGATCGTGGCTGATGCTAAACCTGCTTCATATTTGGCAGCAAGAAAGTCCAACACCAGATGGAGAGCAGCTGATCTAACTGTATTCGCAGTACTACGCCATGCATTAAATTCTCTAATCATGTCAGAGGTCCTTGCATGGCCTCAATAAGACATTAATGACTTTAGGAGAACACACCCTTGAGTATGTTAGTATCCCAACAATGTCAGATCTGGAGTTCCCTGGAAGCAGTCTTTGTAGAGTTCAAAAGGAATGTTGGGCCCTTTGGCTGGCTGAAACTAGGGAATCATGCTATGGATGACGAGAGAAGATAAACCAGAACTAACTGGGATACCTGTCTGCTTTAATTTTATGCAGTAGAAGAGCCAGTGGCGTAATGGAATATGGAAGAATAAATTCTGACCACGGGAAAGACATTACGTCTTTCTTCATGGAACCCTGTTTCCACACTCCGGACATAAAGGTGGGAACCTGAGCTTTGAAAATGAGTTGCAAAAATATCTATTATAGGAACCCCTGAAGGTTTGAACCATATTTTTAAAATATTAAAATAAGGCCAAATTGCCCAAAGCCAGATGTTGGTGATAGAGAATCATCCAGTTCGTTTAGTGTTACCATGAATGTACACTGCTGTTAGGTGAATATACTTTAAATAGACCAATGCCTGATCCCTGAGGCTTCTGTGCACATTGCAGACAAGTAGAGCCTCCCATCCTGTTCAGGTAAGAAACTGCAGTTATTATCCAGACAAATTTGAACTGCAAATTCCCAAAGGTCACAGGGAACTAAAGCCTCAGGGACTAACATGGCTGGCCTTAACTTGAGTAGATTGATAATGAGCTTACTGCTCCATTGTGGACCATCTGCCTCTCACTGCCTGGTACTGAGTGAATACTCCATAACCTTTCAGAAATGCTTGTTCTCAATATGTTCTGTGAATATCTGCAGTGTCAGTCATGGAAGAATCCTGGGTACAAGGCCTTCATTTTTCAAATAACTTTGTCCCTTAAGTGCACAGGTTCTCAGTCTCTGTTCTCACAAACCCAAACAGTGCATATTTTCCAGGTGTCCTCAGAGGGATGCAGTCGAAATGCCGACAACCGGCTTCCCGACTGTCTAATCCCGGAAAGGGTCTAATGACAGGCGTCGAGATCCTGATGCCTGTCATTTTACCTATGCCGGGAGCCTGACGCCCGGCATACCGATCGAAGGTAAGCCAGGCGCGGACAGCTGCTGGGGGGGAAGGATTAGGTTAGGGGCTCCCGTGAAGTGGGGGTCTTAGGGTTAGGCACCCCCCTAGTAGGGTTAGGCTAGGGGAAGGGGGGGTTAGGGTTAGGCACCCCCGGGGGAGTTTAAGGTTATGCACCCCCCCTGGGAGGGCTAGGTTTAGGCAGCGGGGAAGGGGGGGTTAGGTTTAGGCACTAGGGAGGGAGGTTAGGGTTAGGCACCCCTAAAGGAGGGTTAGGGGGTGTTAGGTTAGTTAGTACTTACCTTTAGAGCAGTCGGGATCTTCACTGGTGCCGGGCTTGTGGCGTCGAGATTTGAACCGCCGGATAGGTATTTTATGCCGATCCCTCCTCAGAAACATAAGTGAAATAATTAGCTATTAAAACGTGTCAGTGAGTAATGAATACACCTGTGCACCTGCTGGGTGACCTGGAAAACGTAACCTGAGGACCGAGTTTGAGAACCACTGCTTAAATTTATATGTTGAACTATCAGTGAAACATAATTCTGATCTCTTCTGGAGGAACTGAGAGAGAATAGATATCTCTTATGCATTCCCCAAAAAAGTTATGTTCTGGGAGGAAGTCGGGACAGATTTTGGCTTGTATATGAATAAGCCAAACTTGGCCAGGGTAGACATAGTTAACTGATTTATATGTCCCAGTCTGAATGTGTCAGCAGATTATTGTCAAAGTAGATTATGCAGTAGACTCCATTCTCAGGAAGGTAACAATAAAATGGCATGGAAATACTGCTTTCATTAAACATGTGCAGGTGTAAGGTGCTATTGAGAGTTTGATCATCATGATAGTCCACTGAAACAGATGGTCACTTTAGTAGACAATGCAAAAGACTTCTGTGTTTGGGGTAGACTTAGACCAATTGGAAAACCTACTATAGGTCTATTTTTAGTCAAAACCAATTTTTGGCAAAAAATAAAAGTTATATCTGCTAGCCCTTTTATCCTAAACCATCTCTTTTGTATGTGTGTATACAGCGCCTTCACGTTTGGCACTAGTCTGAATGACCAATTTGACCTCTATTTGAAATGAATCATCCAGCCTTTGGAGGATGGGTCTGCCAATTCTATATTCCACCACTGTCGAGCTATCAAGACTGTCAAGCAAGGGGCTTCAACTCTTTAAATATATTTTGGAAATGGAAGTGAATGGGGCAGACTCAGTCTGTGTTTTAAAATAATTTTAGGAGCCACCTGTCTAAGCATGACATGTTTGACTTGTAGTGAGCCCTGACCTCACCTATGAAATCTGGGCCAAAGAGGTCTGCATCTACCAGATTGTGCATGTAAAGTGGCCTCACGGCTAATTCCATTAGTCCAGCTCGCACCAGCAGGTGAGCCCTTTGCCAACAGTGAGAGTGGCTCTACTAATGGCTTTCAGCAGGGCATATTTGAAAGCTACTTGTCAGGATCTGATTTGTTTGTGAATCTGGACTGGGGTCAGAGTGAGTGAGGCTGGTTAACTTGAGAAGTGATCTGCGCATGTGCAGGAATCTCTGGGAACGGCTCTGGACCGGAATACTAGATCACCGGAATGGGACCTGATGCTGGATAGCTGGAATGGAACTAGATTGGTTTGAACACCGGAATGGGACCGTATTGGCTTGAACACCAGAATGGGACCGGATTGCTTGAACACCAAATGGGACCGTATTGGCTTGAACACCAGAATGGGATCGGATTGCTGGATAGTGGACTGGAAACAGTGGAATCAGGTATCGGACTGGAACCAATGGTGCTGGTTGTCAGATTGGGACTTATGATACAGGATATCAGACTGGAACCAATTAATTCAGGTATCGGACTGGAACCAATGGTGCTGGTTATTTGATTGGAATCGATGATACAGGATAGCGGACTTATCATCAATTATCACCAATCAACCCCTGAGTTCTATGTGTTTTAGGGATGGGCGACTGCTCATGGGCCAGTGAAGACTCGTCCCACAGGCTAAAGTTTGCTAGCCAGCATTCTAAAACAAGGGTCAACTAACAGTAAATACTGTTGGTAATATTGTTACCATGTCACTCTTCAATGGTCTCAATGATTCTACTGTCAATATATTTCATGCAGTGTTTTCACAGCTGACTCTCTCAGGTGTGACATGAAAACAGAATTCTCCATTTTCTTTATGGCTATACTGATAAAGCAATGGTAAAAGGTTTTACAGTGTGCTTGTGTGGGCGCTTCTAGGGTCAGAGCAAGCCTAAATGTGACTGTGAGCATCCCTAATTAGAACTCACAAGGGTAACAATAATGGCAGAAAAAGAGTGTCACAAATAATTGGTGTTAGCCCAGTAAACCATAAAAAGATATTATTTATTAAATATGTGCATAGATAATTATGCACTGATCACCCAACAGATAAATCTGGTGGATATGGGTACATAAAACATTGAACAACAGTAGGCAGAAATAATGTGCCAGAAATTATCATAATAAGGCCTTAACAAAGAGGGCTAAGTTCTCCAGAACTTGGAATCATAAAACAATGTAATGATCTTAGGTCAGATCATCGTTTGAATCTGAACAATAAATCAGTATAGTTAACACGCAAAAGTTGTTTTTGCAAGATTGTTTCATCACTCAGAAAATTGTCAAATAGTTTAGAGAAGTAGATTTTAGCATTTCAGTATTCCTTCCAATCTATTCATGTGTGTGTTTTGTTTGGATTTTTGCATACATTTGAACACAATTCGCTCTTTGTTGCTTCAAAAATGTTCACCGTCTCTAATGGTGCATACACACTTGCCAATATTTTGAACGATAGCGATATTGTTATCGTTCAGTCATTTACTATATCGGCCAGTGCGTACGCTAAATCGGCGAACGATAACGACGAACGACCAATGATGCGTGCTTCCGCGGGTTGTTGGTCATTGTCGTTCATCGCCCGAACATGCAGGCAACCTGATGATATTGTCAGGTTGTTGCATGTTTGGGGATGAGGGAGGGTGCCCGGCACTGAAAGATATTATTCATGATCGCGTTCAGTGTGTGTGCTCTATGTCGTTAATGACATTGCGCACACCCCTGCCGGGGACACACTAGACGATATCGCTCATGGGGCCTAATTCAGCAGTGCAAGCTAGTGCACTGCTGAATGCAGATTCCTGATGTTTGGGAATCTGCGCAGGCGCCAGACTGGTTGTGCGCATGTGAAGAACAGGTCTGTGAGCCCACATGTAAACTGGTAGCAGACTGTCATTGATTTCCCGAAATGGAGGCGTGTCGCCGCCATTGCGGGGAAGGGAAGAAGCTAGGATCTCCATCGGCTGATGGAGATTTCCTGGCCTCTTCCTCTAAACTGCGGCGGCCGGCTGCGGGACCTCATGGGTCACCGCAGCCGGCCAATGGTACGAAGATTATCTGACGCTGCGTTGGACAACGTAGCATGGGTAAGTAATGCACAGGAGGCATGATGCATTACCATATCTGCAAGGATCACAATTGCAAAGCTGCCTGCATGCAGCTTTGCAAATACGATCCTTGCAAAATCAGGCCCTTGGAGTGAATCGTCTAGTGTATACACACCTTAACAGTTCTTAGGGCTTCACAATTTCCTTATCTGATAATAAAATGTATTCATTTCTTAATATTTTTTCTTTATAAATTATTATATAGCAAATCTGGACTATAATAATTTCTCCCCAGAATTCTGGGAATAGAAAGCAGTTATCCAGAAATGTATTTCACGAACTCTCTTGGTAGTGTTTTACAGTAAGTTTTACTTATGCATATCTTCAGCAGCAATGAAGAATAAATAATTGAATCGATGTTAGAATCCGGAAAAGACACAGTTCAGCAGCTCCAGATGCGGTTAGCTCTAGTGGTATTAATCAGTCTCCTGGCCAGTGCTGGCACTGGGTGTGTCAGCTCCCTGAGCAGGTCCATATCTGACTATCAGAACGGCAGTGCACCCTGGCCTGTGTTACACTGCCGCCTCTTCCCTCCCCCTCTCCTTTCCCCTGAGCTACTGTAATAACATGAATGCCAGCAGCTAGGTAGAGGGGCGGGATTCTCAATCTCCGATGGAGCCGGCCAGGTTGCTGTGGCTGAAGGATGCCATACTCCTTGAATGGCCCTAAAGCCAGCCTCGCTCCTGGCAACCATTAAGGTGTACAGACCAGGTTGTATTCTGAATCTTGAGTGCTACAGCTGAGTTCAGAGCCTTGCTGGTTTCTGGACCTTTGATGATTGGGTGTTCACTTCTTTGTGGGTTGAAATCAGTCTGATCCTGTCAGTCCTGGTGTTTACTTGGATACCTGCTCTGTGATATTTTGGGGAGTTTGTTTATCTGTGCTATTTGGAAGATCTACCAGCATTTCTCCACAGTCCAATCAATCTGGGTTTTATCTGCCCAGTGTTTCTCTACACTTTAATCATCTGCGATGTTTAGGAGTCTGGAGCCCTGTCAGTATGTTTTTACAGTGCAACTAATCTGGGCCATTCAGAACATTCAAGATCTTCCCAGTGTCTTTTTAATGTGTAAATCATCTGTGCTATTTGGAAGGTCTGGCCAACATTTCTGTACAGTGCAATTATCTGTGCTATGCAGAAAAACAGTGAACCTGTTAGCATTTCTCTTCTGTGTGAATTACTTGTGCTATATGAACAGATCTGCCCAGCATTCTCCTGCAGTGCAATTATCTGTGCTATTCAGAAAACCTGTAGCATATTTTTCAGTGTAATTACCAGAGCTATTCTGAAGTTTTGGTTAGCTATTGTTTACAAATAGATTTATTATTGTCTAGTTATTTCAGTTTAGTTGGCATATTTAGTTCCTGGTGCCATCTAGTTAAATTGTATATTTAGCTAGTGCTTTTCATTTCTTATGCCATTTAGTCATTTTGAAGTGTTCTGTTACCTTTAAATATATGTGGCTTTGAGCTTAAGCCTGCACTACTTATAATCCTGGTGGCAGACGAATACCAGTGACCAATAGTAGTTTTGGAAAAGAGGGTTGTTATACAGTAGGTGAATTATTTGGTAATTTGGTTCTGCAGACTCGGGGTCATGGTAGGCACTCATAACAATACAATATTATATTATAACAATAATTTTATATTATAACAATACAATATTGGAGCAGTGCTTATCACTAATATTTTGGATCAACCATTGCATATCTCTCTCACCTCTCTATTCTCTTTCCTCTCTCTTGCTTTCCCTCACTCACTTATTCATCATCAGTTACATGGTATGCTGATCGCTCTGTTCACATTTAACCTTCCTGAGAGTATTCTGCAGTTTGGAATACCCCAAGCCTGCATCTGTCTGTGTACCCACCATCTATGAGATTATGCAGGGACACTTTATGGCAGATGTCCTCATTGCTTTAACAGGGGCACAGAGCCACATGCTGTGAAAATTAGCCTGCCTCTATTCTTGCCTCTCCAAAGCAGGGCATTTAGCATGATTATATAATATGTTTAATTTATTTTAGGAACGTTTCTAATACAATATCTAATATTCTCTGCTTAATCCTATTTGGAACTTGCTACTGTAATTCAATAATAGAATGAAGAACCCAACAGATAAATAACTATTGATACATATTGAATTTAAATACTCTGTATAAAACTGTATGACTGAAAATAGGTCTTTGAGACCTGAAATACACTGAGGAAATTTCATGCATTATCTGTTGCCTAAAAGTGTGGGGTTAGTCTCTTAATAATTTAACACACAGTCCCATAAGTGTCTGTCTACATTCTTGCACTGTCCAGAAGCTGTTAAAAAAAATGAAAGTGTATATTGTTCTTTCAGTTGCGGGACCGCACAAAGGCCCTGATTCAGAACCGCTTGCTGCCCGCACGCTGGGATTGTGGGCGTTTTTTTTTTTTAACTTCAGTCGCTCGGCGGGGCTAGCGCACGCCAGACGCCTCGCATGCGCAGTGCCTAAACATCGGTCCGCTTGCGAGCAAATCTGAATCAGGGCCAAAGTGTGTAGTTCCCCTTAAGAAAGGCTATGAGTGACACTATTAAGAAGTTACACAAATGACAGCAACAGCTGATTATTGGTAAAGAACTCCATGTGGTCCTAACCATAGTGTGATTGTATGCAATTAATGGAATCAAATGAATAGACCACAAATAAACTATTCTGTATCTACAATATAATAATGCAAGACATCGCACAACAAATAAATACAATATGTCTATCACAGTGCAGTGAAGACATAAGGGACACTTAGAAACTGGAAAAGTGTGAAACTGAGAGGAGATGGGTGGCATAAGGACATTCCTTGCTAAGTGTAGTTGAGGCCCACACAGCACTTAGCTTTGCTCTGAAAGGCAGAAACAAGATTTCATTTTGCAGGATGGGATTATTTAGATTAGATAAATAGGTGTATATGGCACATACAGTCAGGTGCATAAATATTGGGACATTGACAGAATTTTCATATTTTGGCCTCTATTCACCACCACAATGGCTTTGAAATGAAACAAACAAGATGTACTTTAACTGCAGACTTTCAGATTTAATTTGAGGGTAATTACATCCAAATCAGGTGAACGGTGTAGGAATTACAATGGTTTCTATATGTGCCTCCCACTTTTTAAGGGGCCAAAAGTAATGGGACTATCAACTCAAAAGCTATTTCATGGACAGGTGTGGGCTATTCCCTCATTATTTCATTATCAATTAAGTAAGTAAAAGGTCTGGAGTTGATTCTAGGTGTGACATTTGTATTTGGAATCAGTTGCTGTCGACTCTCAATATGAGATCCAAAGAGCTGTCACTATCAGTGAAGCAAGCCATCATTAGGCTGAAAAATCAAAACAAACCCATCAGAGAGATAGCAAAAACATTAGTTGTGGCCAAATCAACTGTTTGGAACATTCTTAAAAAGAAAGAACACACCGTAGAGCTCAGCAACACCAAAAGACCCAGAAAACAACTGTGGTGGATGACAGAAGAATTATTTCCCTGATGAAGAAAAACCCCTTCACAACAGTTGGCCAAATAAAGAACACTCTCCAGGAGGTAGGTGTATATGTGTCAAAGTCAACAATCAAGAGAAGACTTCACAAGAGTGAATATAGAGGGTTCACCACAAGATGTAAACCATTGGTGAGCCACAAAAACAGGAAGACCAGATTAGAGTTTGCCAAACAACATCTAAAAAAGCCATTATAGTTCTGGAACAACATCCTATGGACAGATGAGACAAAGATCAACTTGTGCCAGAGTGATGGGAAGAGAAGAGTATGGAGAAGGAAAGGAACTGCTCATGATCCAAAACATACCATCTCATCAGTGAGCATGGTGGTGGTAGTGTCATGGCGTGGGCATGTATGGCTGCCAATGTAACTGGTTCCCTTGTATTTATTGATGATGTGACTGCTGACAAAAGCAGCAGAATGAATTCTGAAGTGTTTCGGGCAATATTATATGCGCATATTCAGTCAAATGCTTCAGAACTCATTGGACGGCGCTTCACAGTGCAGATGGACAATGACCCGAAGCATACTGCAAAAGCAACCAAAGAGTTTTTTAAGGCTAAAAAGTGGAATGTTATGCAATGGCCAAGTCAATCCCCTGACCTGAATACGATTGAGCATTCATTTCACTTGATGAAGACAAAACTGAAGGGAAAATGCCCCAAGAACAAGCAGGAACTGAAGACATTTGCAGTAGAGGCCTGGCAGACCATCACCAGGGATGAAACCCAGCGTCTGGTGATGTCTATGCGTTCCAGACTTCAGGCTGTAATTGCCTACAAAGGATTTGCAACAAAGTATTAAAAAGTGTAAGTTCGATTTAGGATTGTTTAGTTTGTCCCATTACTTTTGGCCCCTTAAAAAGTGGGAGGCACATATAGAAACCGTTGTAATTCCTACACCGTTCACATGATTTGGATATAACTACCCTCAAATTAAATCTTAAAGTCTGCAGTTAAAGCACATCTTGTTTGTTTCATTTCAAAGCCATTGTGGTGGTGAATAGAGGCCAAAATATGAAAATTCTGTCAATGTCCCAATATTTATGCACAAGACTATATAAAGACACAGTGAGAAAGAGGATGAACACCTTGGGACTCTTCTGGCACAAGCTGTATGATTGCCTGCTTCTATTCTAGAACCAAAGGGGTTATGGAATTAGAGAAATGGTACAATCAAGGGCGCTAGTAACGATGCGAAATGAATAAGGCTATTACTTCTCTTAATTGTGGTCTGAATCGGGGGTGGTAGAATTCCTGGACATGTCTTAAAGGCTCCTATAAGCAATCGTTAAAACATCACGTATCAACATGGCCATCCATTTAAGGAGAAAACTCACTTAATAGTGTGTTATCTTTATAGCAAACAATTTTGTTGCTCATAACTGGAATAGACAGTTCCAAGTGGGTGGGTCAAACTCAAATGACCTGGCAGTAAAGTCAGTGTGCTCTGGTGTGGGACCGGAATATAAAGACACTCTGTACAGAAAGTTCCAGCGTGGAACACGTTTCCTGCTTTGCAGTAGGAGCTCTGTGTTCCTGGAGATCTCACTCTTATGTTGAATCTAATATGAAGATGTAACAAGCTCTATTTTAAGACAAAATTGTAAATAATAAAGTGGTTACCCCTAAAATGGTAGTTTGGTTGAAGTTTTTACTATTTCATCTCAGAGAACCCACCAACTTTGAAAACTAGAACCTGATTGATGTTATTGGCTTGTCTTCATAGATTACCAAGTGGGCATTCACTTTGAAGTACGCTGTTCTTAAATTTTAATAATTATTATGTTTCTTTTTTTTTTTTTTCAGATAGCAAATAAGGAAAATGAGCTACTCCACATTTCTTTAAGAATAGAGGCGTTGAACAAACGTGTATCAGCTGTGAAGTCTGAGCAGTCTCTGCATCGGTCTCTGCAGCCGGTCAGATGGAAGGAGATCTCATATCTGGCTGACTCCATGAAGAAACTCTCCAGATCTTTAACTGATCCTTCCTTTTAAAAGCTATAGGGCCTGATTCAGAGTTGCAACTTAAGCACAGAGCAGCTGTTATGGGGCCGTCACACCCCCGTTTTCCGGAGACGCAGGCAGAGCTGCCCTGTCCCCCGCCCATAAATGGCTGCAGCATGTCAATCGTACTGCGGCTTAGGGGGGACTGCGATGGGGCTGACGCTGTGGCATTAGGGGCAGTGTGAGCGTCATCACAACCCCAGATCTGCACATGCACAGTGCAGATCTAAAAACATCAGAGGTGTACACAAGCAATGAACTACTCTGTATCAGGCCCATAGTGCCTTCTCCTTCGCAGCTTACTCTAAAAGGCATTGGAACCCCGCTAATTTCATTTCCCCATAAGAATTCTCTAATGAAGCTGTCAATTTGTTAATATCTTGTGATTCATTCTTCATTACTGCATAGGTTGCAATTTTATTTGTACTGTATATGAATGCAAGGAGCTATAGCAAGGTATATGATTTGTTATATGCTTTTACATTTCTGTATTTCAAATGCATCTTTCCCCTCATCCCTTTCTTTCACATGATCGGATTATTGAAGCTTTTGCCTACAAAAAGGTTCTTGTAAACAGCCCAAGAAGCGCACATTTCACAGGGATCACTACATTTACACCCCAAACTGCAACACATACACATTTCTAACCATGTTTTAGCGTATTACAGTGTGAATATGCAGTAGATGTTGTCTTAAGCTGACCATACACTATACAACTGTTCATCTATGTGTACAACATGTTTTACCAACTAAATGATCATCTAAAAGTGTAACTCTTTCCACTACAGTAGCCAACTTTTATAACTATTCTATCCCATTGAAAGATTTTCTGCTGTCTCTGCCTACTTCTGCATGTTAATACAAAAATGTTAAAAAATAAATTATTTTTAAGAAATGCACGGAGGTCTCCTCCACTTTTTACAAACAATAGTGCTTTCAGCCTAGTGCTGGTTACCCCAAAATCAGGAAAAACAAACATTGGGTCCCCCCTGATTTCTGGGTAACCATCACTGGGCTTTGCCAGGCTGGACTGGTAGAAACATAGAGGATGTACCCACAGTGGTAAGGTCCTCCCATCATTCAGACCAAGGCCAGTTGGCACCAAAGCTGGTTTTTGCAGGCATGTCGGACTTGCATATTGGCCCATTTTTCTGGTTATAACCAATCTTGGTACCAATAGCACCAGTTCTCTTCCCCATACCCGATTCCCAGTGTTTATGGGGTTAATGATTAACCCCATAAATAATAAAAATTATTTGTTTTTGGCATACTACAAGTTCCAGTTGTTTGCCAATCATGACTGGCAGGGCAAGCTGGTTCTAGAACCACAAGTGCCAGCTTGCCCTGGTACCAGGGCCAGCTGAGACCTGTATTCAGCAAAGAAATACAAAGACACAGAAACAGTTTCACTAAAAACACTTTAATAAATAAGCACACGTGCCCTGATTCAGAGCCGGACACTCTGACAGAGCGCTCGCTCTGAATCAGGGCGTCTTTTTTTTTTTTTTACGGAGCGGCCTCCTGGCTGCTCGGATTGCTGTGGGTTGCCACAGCAATGCGGCTAGGATGATGGTCGCGATGGTCAAGACCATCGCGACCATCGGGCTTGCAACGAGACCCTTGTGGTAGGGTCTCGTGGCCGCAAGCCCCACAGAGCTTTCGGCTCAAACAGCCGAAAGCTCTCCCACTGACATCACTTGTGATGTCAGTGGGGCCGCCCCCAGACGGTAGGTGTTCTCATGGGAACGCCTCCGTCTAGGCAGCCACCCCTGCCGGCCCGCCCACCAAAGGGGGCTGCTGTCACTCAACATCGACAGCACGCCCCTCTTTGGTGCGAGACCCGGAGCGATGGATTGTCGTTGCTATCTGGGTCTCGCGCATGCTCCGTCGTGCGCATGCGCTCTGGGCCACCATCAACCCGGTTGCGAGCGCTCAGCGCTTGCGACCGGGTCTGAATCAGGCCCACAGTTTTGTTAAAAACATTTTATTAAATACAGTACGTACCTAGCCCCAAGGTCCAGCAGTTTTCCAAAGGGGGCCTGTAAATCTTAATAAACTCTTGATCTTGCTGCTCAAGAAGTAGGAGTAACAGGTTTTGTATAACCTTGTGCTAATTTATATGTGGAAAACAAGACCCGCACCTCCAACCAATAGAAATACCAACATTTGGTAATCCCAGCAGTATTCCGCAACCTTGTAGGTGGTAGAAGGTAATTCAGCAAACCCTCCAAATGTCAAATAGAAAGGCAATGTCCCTGGCGTAAGTTTAGCAAGAAAAAAAATATACTGTCTGTTTCTCAGGCTTTTATAAATTGCCAATAATGGATAACTTCAAATCCTATAATAGAGAGAATCACAAGCATGTGAAGCTGCATGTGCATTTTGCAGGAAAATGAATGATGTTGCTCTTAATTATAGGCGATGTGCTGAGTTGCACATAGCGACTGTACATCAATTGAATCTCCCTTTAATTCTATGCAGTGTTGTATTAAAATTGTCAAAGGACATCACTGATGTATTTGACCCTTTCTTAGTATGTATCTATTAAAATGCACATTAATGTTATTAGTATATGTGTGTAGGCAGATAGAATTGCAAATGATTATAACAGATAACAGCGAGGACAGGTTGTCATGGTTACCAAAATACATGCCTTTGCCTAGAAATACAGTAATCATGATTCTTCATGTGTTATACTCTACCTGGTTGTTCTGTGTCCATAAAGGGATTTTGTTTATACGAGGCATACAATGATTACAATTTTTCCTGCTTACCTGTAAATATTTGACACCCAGTTTAGAACAAAGTGTCCCTGATTGTACCACGCTACCTAATATGTTGGGGCTTTATCATTTATGATGCAGCGTAGGAGTAAGTTGCTTTATGATTCCAATGGTTACCTTAATGTTTTTCTTTTTCAGAAACATATTGTTTTATTATAGCACAGTAATGCTATTGCTAATTACATTTCAGATAATCTTCCCTAAGATCAGGTCTGTAGTGTTTTGCTGTCAGGCTTGCTGCCACCAGGGGCTATATTACACTTAAGACCCCCATACACCTATGCGATTTTTGGACGATTAGACGTTTTTTGACTTGCCGTACGATCAATCTTGTAGAAATCGTGTATTTTTTAACTATGATATTATACGATGCGCGCTCCCACTGCGCCTTCAATCGGATCTTATGATCATATGTGCAGCACATCTTATCCGTCGTATTCGTATGCAGATTGTGCCATGTTTTTCAGCATACGACGCATCGTGCATCTGAACGTGGGAGTCCCGTCACTTGAGTGAGAAATTCCTGTGTACGCCCACTGCAGACAGTGTCCGAACGGAGAAGAGCAGCTTTTTTTCTGTAGCTACGATTGTGCAGGTATGTATATGATACAGAAAGACCACCGGCCACCAATGTTTGGTATATATATGCATAGCGGTTGTTGCCCTGCAGACACTGAACTTGTCAGTTTTCCGAGTAATGGTCACACCCTGTTTGCCCAGCCATGCTCCTTGCCCACCTATGTGCCTAGCAATGCCCACAATCTATCTATTGTGTCCCCGACAATGCCCACTGGTCACCAATGTTTTGCATTTGTATAGTGTCCGTAGCCTGTAGCCCGGCACACAATGGGCACACCCTGTTTGGCCAGTCATGCTCCTTGCCCACCTATGTGCCTAGCAATGCCCACCATCTACCTATTGTGTCCCCCACAATGCCCACCGGTCACCAATGTTTTGCATTTGTATAGTGTCCGTAGCCTGGAGCCCGGCACAAAATGGGCACACCCTGTTTGGCCAGCCATGTTCCTTGCCTACCTATGTGCCTAGCAGCCACCTTTGTTTTTGTTCCTATGACCATCGGTCACTACACACTCCATCGGCCATGTTTTTTTAATGTAATAATGTAAAGCACATATACTGCTACAAAATTGGATATATGCTTGACCCCATAGACCAGGGGTCTTCAACCTTTGGCCCTCCAGCTGCTGTGGAAGTACAGTACCCAGGATGCCCTGGCACAGTTATAGCATGCTGTTATACAAAAATGGTTGAAGGGCATGCAAGGATGTGTAATTCAACAGCAACTGGAGGGCCAAAGGTTGAAGACCCCTGCCATAGACAATTATGCACAATAAATAACATTAACATTTCAACTTTTTTATTAACAAAAAAACAATAACCCTAAAACACATTAATATAAAATTTTGGAAGACATATTCCCAAATTTAAAATACCAGAATATAAGTCCACACGGGGGCCACAAAGTTCAATGGCCACCTCCACTGATGGGGGTGACCAGAATATAAGTCCACACGGGGGCCACCATAGTTCAATGGCCACCCCTCACTGTTGGGGGTGACCAGAATATAAATCCACACGGGGGCCTCCATAGTTCAATGGCCACCCCCACTGTTGGGGGTGACCAGAATATAAGTCCACACGGGGGCCCCATAGTTCAATGGCCACCCCCACTGTTGGGGGTGACCAGAATATAAGTCCACACGGGGGCCACCATACTTCAATGGCCACCCCCACTGTTGGGGGTGGCTATATTAAAACCACCCAATGAATGTGTCCTTTTTACTTTCCATTTTTTGTGTTTTTCACCATAGGAATGTTTCCGGATCGTGAACCAGAATTCATAACTGGCTTTATCGAGCTATACAGGCACCATGACTGTCTTTGGCGTACAAAGTCCAAAACAACAGAACCCCTAAACACCTCCTCCTATGAAAATATTAAATCAACTGCAGCATCCTACCAAATGAGTTCTACTCCACCCTCTCCATCCAATTTATTCACACTATTGCGTGAAGCTAATGAGGACAATGATGTTTTATCATAATTGTTATGTGTTTCCCTAAATATTTGAAACACTTGTTTGTTACTAATGAAGTTTCATACTCCCTGGAAGTATGGTGCTGAATTCAGCATGGTGTTTGTGACCCAGACTCTCAGGCGGCTTGGTACACATGCTGGAAATGCATGTCAGTGGGGCCGGGATCACTGATTTTGCACTTTCTGCATGTGTTTGCGCCTCTGTAATCTGTACTGCAAACACCAAAGGTCATGCCGCACCAAATTTACAAGGGATTGGGTAAATTGGTGATAGTTTTAACATTTTACCCATCTTTATATCAAAATATATATATATATAAGTTTCACATAAGTGTTTTTTTTTAAAGCAAATTTATCACAGAACAAACAAAATCCAGAAACTACATAAAAATTTTCTCTGCTTTGCCAAAAAAAAACGTGGTGTGTGTTTTAACTTACCTTACAGTAATGGAACTGCAACACCTCATTATCCCGGAGCCTTGTAGGTCTCCGGGATAATGAGTCCCAAAGCTTGAGCCGAGATGCGGATCCCAAGCTTTAGGTCCTCAAAGGAGCATCCCGTAGCCAGGTACCTCAGCGTAGCCACAAGCCTCTCCTCAGCCGTGATGGCCATCCGAAATTAGGTGTCCTGCTTCCGGATATAGGGGGTCACCAGACAGCAATTCCTGAAAGGTGGTGTCATCCATCCGCAGGAAGTTGCGGTAGTCGTCCGGATTGTTCTCCCTCATATCCATCAGCATGGGCATGTAGGATTAACTCTCCCTCTCCAGCAGCCAATCCTTGGTCCAGGAGGACCTCATCCTCCTCCTATGCTGGGCCCTCTCAATCTTCTCACTCAGCTTGACCATAGCATAGGACAGCAGTGCTCTATAACGGCAGGGATCCATCACCACAAAAAAGCAGAAAACAGACCGACCACAGGAAATAGAGCAAGAAGCACTTTGTAATTCTAGGCAATACAAAGCAATGCACAGTAGCTAGCAATGTGGAGCGTTCAGCAGGGTAAAAACCAAGCCTCACTAATCACAGAGCAAACAGGAGTGCACAGAGCTGAAGAGGCAGGCATTTTTTACACCCACAGTTAAGCACAGCCCTCTATTTAAATTTGGGGCCAATCCATCGCATGTTTTTGGTGAGCCGCACGATCAACCATTTACACGATCCGTCGTATAGTGACGCGTGTTCGTACGACTGATCTCATGAAAATCGTGTGTAAAAATAAAAGCACGTGTGGTCAGGACTGGCGACGATTGAACGGAAAACGTATGATGAATCTGATCTTATGCTGGTCGTGTAGGTGTATAAGCCCTGTTACTGTTGCAGTCTTTTGCATCAAACCCGCCAAAAGTCACCACTTCATAAATATAGCCCAAGGTCTTTATGTAATGCCTGCAAAACACACATATAGACATGGCCAGATTATAGGGAGGGCAACAGGGGTGGTCGTCCCGGGGCCCCCACACACTGTCCCCGGCCCCAATCCCCAAGATGAACTGTTTTTTTGTTATTTTTCTTCATCTGAGCCAACTGCCCGGCCAACGATTAAGACCCGGCCCCTGGATTTGGCTCCGCCCCCTTCTGCTGGCCAATATGCTTTCCCTGCCTCTGAAACAGTAAGTCATGTATATGTGTACTGTGTGTGTGTATACTATATATATGTATATATATATAGATGTGTGTGTGTATGTCTATATGTGCATATATGTGTGTGTGTATATATATATATATATATATATATGTGTGTATATATATACAGTCAGGTGCATAAATATTGGGACATTGACAGAATTTTCATATTTTGACCTCTATTCACCACCACATTGCCTTTGAAATGAAACAAACAAGATGTGCTTTAACTGCAGACTTTCAGATTTAATTTGAGGGTAATTTCATCCAAATCAGGTCAATGGTGTAGGAATTACAACGGTTTCTATATGTGCCTCCCATTTTTTAAGGGGCCAAAAGTAATGGGACTATCAACTCAAAAGCTATTTCATGGACAGGTGTGGGCTATTCCCTCGTTATTTCATTATCAATTAAGCAGGTAAAAGGTCTGGAGTTGATTCTAGGTGTGACATTTGCATTTGGAATCAGTTGCTGTCGACTCTCAATATGAGATCCAAAGAGCTGTGACTATCAGTGAAGCAAGCCATCATTAGGCTGAAAAATCAAAACAAACCCATCAGAGAGATAGCAAAAACATTAGGTGTGGCCAAATCAACTGTTTGGAACATTCTTAAAAAGAAAGAACGCACTGGAGAGCTCAGCAACACCAAAAGACCCGGAAGACCACGGAAAACAACTGTGGTGGATGACAGAATTATTTCCCTGGTGAAGAAAAACCCCTTCACAACAGTTGGTCAAATAAAGAACACTCTCCAGGAGGTAGGTGTATATGTGTCAAAGTCAACAATCAAGAGAAGACTTCACAAGAGTGAATATAGAGGGTTCACCACAAGATGTAAACCACTGGTGAGCCACAAAAACAGGAAGACCAGATTAGAGTTTGCCAAACAACATCTAAAAAAGCCATTACAGTTCTGGAACAACATCCTATGGACAGATGAGACAAAGATCAACTTGTGCCAGAGTGATGGGAAGAGAAGAGTATGGAGAAGGAAAGGAACTGCTCATGATCCAAAATATACCACCTCATCAGTGAAGCATGGTGGTGGTAGTGTCATGGCGTGGGCATGTATGGCTGCCAATGGAACTGGTTCCCTTATATTTGTTGATGATGTGACTGCTGACAAAAGCAGCAGAATGAATTCTGAAGTGTTTTGGACAATATTATATGCTCATATTCAGTCAAATGCTTCAGAACTCATTGGACGGCGCTTCACAGTGCAGATGGACAATGACCCGAAACATACTGCAAAAGCAACCAAAGAGTTTTTAAGGCCAAAAAGTGGAATGTTATGCAATGGCCAAGTCAATCCCCTGACCTGAATCCGATTGAGCATGCATTTCACTTGATGAAGACAAAACTGAAGGGAAAATGCCCCAAGAACAAGCAGGAACTGAAGACATTTGCAGTAGAGGCCTGGCAGAGCATCACCAGGGATGAAACCCAGTGTCTGGTGATGTCTATGCATTCCAGACTTCAGGCTGTAATTGCCTGCAAAGGATTTGCAACAAAGTATTAAAAAGTGAAATTTCGATTTAGGATTGTTTAGTTTGTCCCATTACTTTTGGCCCCTTAAAAAGTGGGAGGCACATATAGAAACCGTTGTAATTCCTACACCGTTCACCTGATTTGGATGTATTTACCCTCAAATTAAATCTGAAAGTCTGCAGTTAAAGCACATCTTGTTTGTTTCATTTCAAAGCCATTGTGGTGAATAGAGGCCAAAATATGAAAATTCTGTCAATGTCCCAATATTTATGCACCTGACTGTATATATATGTGTGTGTGTCTATATAGATATATATAGGGGCCCCCACACGTTTGTTGCCCAGGGGCACCCACAGACCTTGATATGGCCCTGCATATAGGCTTACCACGCTGTTTCAATTTAGGATACAGATTCATGCTCAGTCGCATATCAAATGAATCATTGCATTCTTGTGAAGCTGGTTGTCGCATTCGTTTGCGATTAAGATGTATTTTCGGTTGAAAAAGACTCAGGGGTATATATACTAAAGTGAGAGTTTTTAGAAGTGGAGATGTTGCCCATAGCAACCAATCAGATTAAACTTAAAATGTAACTAGCACCTTCTAGAATAGGTATGGGCAATAAGCAACCCCCCAGATGTTGTAAAACTACACATTCCAGCATGCCCTGTCACAGTTTTGCTGTTTGGCCTTGCTAAAAATGTTACAATGCATGCTGGGATTTGTAATTCAACAACAGCTGGAGGGCCACTTATTGCCCACCCCTGTTCTTGAAGATAATAGCTAGAATCTGATTGGTTGTTATGGGCAACATCTCCACTTCTAAAAACTCTCACTTTAGTAAATTATTCCTCAGACTCTCTGAGTTGCACGCGCTGAGAAGGTGAGAAGGACTGTTGGTTTGACTAAAGCAATAGTGCATGAGGACACGTGTGTATATGTGTAATTCATGAGTGTCCCAGTTTAAAGGGATAGTATGATAAGTACCCAGGGGCAAAGCAATGGGAGACAATGGAGGCGCCTGCCGCCGGGCTCCAGCTCTGAAGGGGCACCTCCTCCCCTCTTAGGGCTGTAACTATGTACCTGGAGTGTACCATCATGGCCGCCCAATACATGGCACCCCTTCCCCGTACCTGAGAAGCCACCATACACTAGTGGAGAGCTCCATGTCAGACCATCAGCTGCTGCTTTCGTCTACCTATAGTCTGCATGTGGATTGCTACATTACAGCAGTTGTGACTGGGGGGCACCAAATTATAACTTGCCTTCGGGCATCTGCGATGAACGTACGCCACTGTAAATATATAAATATATATATTATCAAAATAGCCGGCTGTTATGTTTTGGGTTGTTTGTGGACCCGGGGTGGTAGCAGGAGCGATCACAGAAGAGGGTTTGAATATAAAACTAGGTTTTTAATAGGTGCTTGAGTAGACATAAAATATGGCAGTAAATAAAAGTCCAGGTATATATAGACGTGCACTAGAGTTCTGTGGTGGGAGTAATGTGTTAATGTCCAAGTAGAAACAATTAGAACTGTCCAGGTAGTGAGACTGGAATAATCAACCAGGTATGCAGTAGTGATGCAGGAAAATAATAAGCCAGGTATGCAGGTAGTGAACTAAGGCAAATGAGCAGGATGTCAGCAGGCTCAGGCACTCAGGTATGGGCAAGGGTGGTGGAGGAAGCGGGGTAGTCCAGCGGAAGCTAGGAGCTGACAGGCAGACAGCGAATTTCACAGGAACAGGATAAGCACAGAGAACTCCCTCTCAGGTAGGCTAAGATACATGTTGCACTGGCAAAGAAGGAAGGCACTGACCCTTCCTAAATACTCCATGCCGTGCTGTTACTGGCCGGAGGGAACATGTGACTCACCAGGATTGGCCAGCCGCATCACATGGCCAGAAGGCAAAATGGCGGCGCACATGCCAAATGGAACGGAGACGTCGCCAGGCCTTACCAGCGCTGAGTGACAACAGGCCCGCACAACAATGCGCGCAGCCAAAGCCCCCCGCCAGACACCAGCTCCGCCACCAGACAGCCCGCACCACAACGACCTCACAGGTAACCCCCCCTTAGCACCATGCTGAAATACCCTGGCCGTGACAGTACCCCCCCTTTTGGGGTGGCCTCAGGACACTCACCAGGCTTCTCCGGATGGGCAGAATGAAATCTCCTGATGAGCGTGGGAGCGTGGACATCACGAGCATCGGTCCAGTAATGTTCCTTTGGACCGTAACCTTTCCAGTCTAGCAAATACTGTAGATGATCTCTGCGTAGACGAGAGTCCAAGACCTGGCGACCTCAAACTCAACTTCTCTCTCCGTCTGGACTCGAGGAGAAGCAGGTAGAGCACTGTGGAACCTAGTCAGAACTAGGGGCTTTAATAAGGAAACATGGAAGGAATTAGGGATTTTTAGGTATGGGGGTAACTGTAGACAATAGGCCACTGGATTAATGACTTCTGTTATGGTGAAGGGACCAATGAAGCGTGGTGCAAATTTCATTGAAGGAACTCTCAGATGAAGATTCCGGGTGGACAACCAGACCTGGCTTCCAACTTGTTCAAACTATATAAATAAATATATGCAATTATAAAATATTGTGAACAAGGACTCTAATATGCCATATTTTATGAGTCTGCAAAACCATTCAAATGAAAGAAGAATCGAAAAATAAAATAAAATAGAATAAAGGGGGATGGGAATCAAACAAAATTGAACTAAAATAAATAGAAATAAAATTAGAAATAAAATAAATGTAAAATGGATAAACAAATAGATCACAGTGATGTTTATGCTCTTTAGGGGTTGGATGGGTGCCCGCTGCTATACTGCAGTGCTGCGGGTTACTGTCCCTACCTTTCCCTGAGACACGGGGTTCAGCTTTCTGCACTCGCCTCCAAAGCCGGTGGTAACTTCAGCGCTCAGTGTTGGAGGGACACGTGCACTTTGTCCCGTTCTGGATGCGGTGTTGGCCGCTTGCCGCTTGCTTCGGCTCGCTGCCGATCCGCTTACTTCTTTAGTCCCCTTGCTGTTTAGCTGGCCAGAGTGGGGAAATGCCGATATTGTATTTGTGTTGATAAAAGGCTCCAACGCGTTTCGTCCACGTGACGGACTTTATCAAGGAAAAAGAAGGTTTTGCAGACTCATAAAATATGGCATATTAGAGTCCTTGTTCACAATATTTTATAATTGCATATATTTATTTATATAGTTTGAACCAGCGCTTCTTATGATTTTAAACTGTTTTTTCTCATTGCAAAATAGAGAATATAGAAGCTGCTATAGAATTCCAGGTGCGCTATTTTTATTACTCTCTGGCTTCCAACTTGCATGCGTGGAACTATTCTACGCTTCCTATCGGCCTGGGTCTTATAGCGAGAGGATGCCTTCAGCAAATCAGACCGTACTTGAGTCCAGATGGCAGCAAAATTCCGCACCGTATCCTCCACGGCCGGAACATCAAAAACAGGCAGGCTTCGGAATTCGGGAACACGAGGATGAAGGCCATAAACAACCTGAAATGGCGTTTGGTTAGTTGACGAGTGGTAGGAAGCATTATGTGCAAACTTGGCCCACGGCAGCAAGGCAGCCCAATTGTCCTGGGAAGATGTCATAAAAATTCTTAAGAAAGTCTCTAAATCTTGATCAACTCTCTCGGTGGAGCTGTTGCTTTGCGGATGGTAGGCCGTGGAAAAGTTTAACTTCACTTGAAGAACAGAACACAAAGCCCTCCAGAATTTTGCAGTAAACTGCACACCACGGTCAGAGACAATTTCAGCAGGAAGGCCATGAAGACGAAATATGTGTTGGACGAACAACTGTGCCAGGTCAGGAGCAGAAGGTAACTTCTTCAGTATATAGTGGACCATCTTAGAGAATCGGTCTATTACAACCCAGATAGTATTGAAGCTTTGAGAGACTGGCAGGTCTGTGATGACATCCATGGAGAAATGCGTCCATGGACGTGATGGAGTGGGTAGTGGAAGCAATTCCCCAGCTGGAGCTTGTCGTGATGATTTATGCTGGGCACAGGAGGAGCAGGAAGAGATAAAAATCCATTATATCTGCCTTCATAGAAGGCCACCAATAGTGTATTTTCAGGAACTCCAAAGTCTTCCAAGTGCTTGAGTGCCCTGCGAAGCGAGAGGAATGAGCCCAAATGAGAAGCCATTTCCTTAATTCTGGGGCCACAAACGATTTTCCTGTAGGAGGCTGAACTTGTAATGTGGCGAAAACTTTTGATTCCAAGACAGGGGTATTGTTTTGATTTTCAGATTGATCATCACAGAGGAGAGATCTCGATAGGGTATCAGCCTTCTGATTAAGTGCTCCAGACAGGAAGGTCAGGGTGAACTGAAACCTGGCAAAGAATATTGCCCAGCGGGCTAAACGAGGACGCACACATTGAAGGTTTTTGAGAAATATGAGATTTCTATGGTCCGTAAATACAGTAAATGGAAACTTAGCACCTTCTAGTAAATACCTCCATTCCTTCAACGCCAACTTTACAGCTAGTAGTTCTTGCTAACCTATGGCGTAGTTCATTTCGGCAGGTGAGAATTTTTTAGAAAAGAACCCACAAGAATGGACTCGATTGTCCTCATAACGTTGAGACAGGACTGCTCCCACAGCTTCAGATGATGCGTCTACTTCCAACAAAAAAGGCCTGTCCAGATCTGGTTGTCGAAGAACTTTTGCTGAGATAAAGGCCTGTTTTAGAAGATGAAAAGCAGACTCTGCCACAGGTGACCATTGGGCAGGATTATCACCTTTGCGGGTCAAGGCTGTAATGGGAGCCAGCAATGTAGAAAATACCTTAATGAAGCGTCTATAATAATTGGCGGAGCCCAACAATCTCTGGATGGCTTTCAGTGTCTGAGGTCGGGTCCAATCCAGAATTGCTTGTACCTTCTTGGGGTCCATTTCCAAACTGGAGCCAGAAATAACGTAGCCGAGAAAAGGTACACTGGGCACTCCAAAGACACATTTCTCCAGTTTGCAGTAAAGGTAGTTTTCTCTCAAACGGGTCAAAACTTCTTTAACATGTTCTTGATGTTTAGCCACAGAGGGTGAAAAAATCAGTATATCATCCAGATAGACAACAACTGAAACATATAACAGATCCCGGAAATTCTCATTAACGAAAATCTGAAAGACAGCAGGGGCGTTGCACAATCCAAAAGGCATTACTAAATATTCGAAATGTCCATCTCTGGTATTAAAAGCAGTCTTCCATTCATCGCTAGCTCGAATACGAATGAGATTGTAAGCCCCTCTCAGATCTAATTTAGAAAAAATGACACAAAGCCCTTGACCCTATCAAACAACTTAATAATCAGGGGAAGAGGGTATTGATTCTTTACAGTAATGTCGTTAAGGCCTCGATAATTGATACATGGTTTTAAACCACCGTCCTTCTTGCCAACGAAGAAAAACCCAGCTCCGGCAGGTGAAGTAGAGGGTCGAATGAACCCCTTAGCCAGGTTGTCCCGGATGTACTCGGTCATGGCTTGAGTCTCAGGCAAGGATAGCGGATAGGTATGACCACGAGGTGGTATCTTATCAGATATCAAATCAATTGGACAGTCCCATTCCCTATGAGGAGGTAAGATATTTGCTTGCTGCTCAGAGAACACATCGGCGAACATCTGATATTCCTTGGGAATGGCAGAAGAAACTAATGAAACTGTCTTTCTTACAGGTTGAATTTTTGGAAGACAGGATTTCTGACAGTCTATACCCCATGAAAGAATCTGCATAGAACTCCAATCAATCCTGGGATTATGTTGACGCAACTAGGGTAGACCAAGAATAATTTCTTGAGAGGCCTCTGATATCACCAGGAATTTTAAGGACTCAGAATGAAGTGCCCCAATTCGGACCAATACTGGTTGAGTCTCCTTGGTGACTATCCCGTTAGAGGACGTCCGTCTATAGAGGTCAGAGAGATGGCATGATTAAGAGACAAACAAGGAATCTGAAATTTATATATGAAACTAGACGCTATGAAATTTCCGGCTGCTCCCGAGTCAAGTAGAGCAGTAGCAAAGACAGGTTTGGGTTTAAGATCCAAAGCTAGGGTAATCGTGAAATCTTTAATTTTTGGAAACGGGCTCATAACTCCTAACTTGATGTCTCCAGGGTCAGTTAGGATTTGGCATTTCCCGGTTTACGGGGGAAGGAGATCAGTAGGTGACCGGACTCTCCGCAGTACAGACAGAGGTTCTTTTGCATTCTTCTATGACGTTCTTTGGAGAGGTGTGTATGATTCACCTGCATAGGCTCCTCTTCAGTAGGAAAAGGAATGGGACGGGTAGAAATGGAGGGGGCAAATGACCTTTGCCGGTCAGTTCTGTGTTTTTCAGCCTGACGTTCCCTAAAGCATAGGTCAACTTTGATACACAACAAAATCATGTTGTTCAGATTAGTAGGAAGCTCTCGAGTGACTAGATCATCCTTTAGTCGGTCTGACAACCCATGCCAGAAGGCCGAGGTGAGGGCTTCCTCATTCCATTTGAGCTCTGATGCTAAAATTTGAAATTGCACGGCATATTGACTGACAGGACGGACCCCTTGTCTCAGTGTCATGATGTTTGAGGATGCTGATACAGTACGTACAGGTTCATCGAAAATCCTCCTGAAGGATGACACAAAGCCTGCGTAATTATCCAGCAGCAGATCTGAGTGCTCCCAGAGTGGGGAAGGCCATTCCAAGGCCTGGCCGGATAACAGAGAGACTATATAAGCCACTTTAGTTCTTGCAGTTAGAAGGTTGTCAGGCTACAGGGTAAAATGTATGTCACACTGATTTAGGAATCCTCGGCAGAGTTTAGGGTTGCCGTCAAATTTACTTGGTAAAGGAAGATTTAAGCTGGGAGATGATCTGCCTCCTGTATTCCCAGACGCTGATGCGGATGTAGTTGCTGGTACTCCAGGGGTAGAAAAGGAAGTTTGCAAACTATCCTGTCGCTTAGACATCTCTTGCAAAAATTGAGCCATCTGATGCTGAATGTTTTCCAGATTTTCTAAACGACCAGAAATGCACCGGAACAAATCCACTCTTGACTCCTGATCCGTGGCCGGCTCCATGGGGCCAGTGCAAACTGTTATGTTCTGGGTTGTTTGTGGATCCGGGGTGGTAGCAGGAGCGATCACAGAAGCGGGTTTGAATATAAAACTAGGTTTTTAATAGGTGCTTGAGTAGACATAAAATATGGCAGTAAATAAAAGTCCAGGTATATATAAACGTGCACTAGAGTTCTGTGGTGGGAGTAATGGGTTAATGTCCAAGTAGAAACAATTAGAACTGTCCAGGTGTGCAGGTAGTGAGACTGGAATAATCAACCAGGTATGCAGGTAGTGATGCAGGAAAATAATAAGCCAGGTATGCAGGTAGTGAACTAAGGCAAATGAGCAGGATGTCAGCAGGCTCAGGCACTCAGGTATGGACAAGGGTGGTGGAGGAAGCGGGTAGTCCAGCGGAAGCTAGGAGCTGACAGGCAGACTGCCAGACAGCGAAGTTCGCAGGAACAGGATAAGCACAGAGAACTCCCTCTCAGCTAGGCTGAGATACACGTTGCACTGGCAAAGAAGGAAGGCACTGACCCTTCCTAAATACCCCATGCCGTGCTGTTACTGGCCGGAGGGAACATGTGACTCACCAGGATTGGCCAGCCGCATCACCTGGCCAGAAGGCAAAATGGCGGTGCCCATGCCAAATGGAAGGGAGACGCCGCCAGGCCTTACCAGCGCAGAGAGACAACAGGCCCATACAACAACGCGCGCAGCCAAAGCCCGCCACCAGACACCAGCTCCGCCACCAGACAGCCCGCGCCACAACGACCTCACAGGTAACACCCGCCTAGCAATCATGGGCGCTAGTAACGCCACAGATCGCTATGTAAATGTAATTGTTGATAAATGGGCCCCTTACAGGCCTAAGTAAATTCGCAAATCAGCAATCCTGATATCCTGCTAAACCTGAAGTGTGTTATCTTGATATCCTGCTGAGCAATCCTGCTAAACCTGCACTGTGCTATCCTAATATACTGCTGGGCAAGCCTGCTAAATCTGCACTGTACATTTCTGATATCCTACTAACCTCCTCTGTGCAATCCTATCATTCTGCTAGTCAATCCTCTTAAACTACATTGTGCAATCCTGATATCCTGCTGGGCAATTCTGCTAATCTGTACTTTGCAGTCTTGAGATCCTGCTATCTAGCCATGTGCAATCTTGATATTCTACTGAGTTATCTGGTTATACCTGTATCCTGTATTCTGCACCAAGTATCCTTCATCTTGCTGTCTATACCTGCGTTGCAATATGCTGCTGCTACTGCCATTTCTAATCAGTTGTGATACTCTTCAGCACACAGGTTCTCAAACTCGGTCCTCAGGACCCCAAACTGTGCATGTTTTCCAGGTCTCCTCACAGAATCACAAGTGATATAATTAGCTCCACTTGTGGATATTTTAAAATGTGTCAGTGAGTAATAAATACACCTGTGCACCTGCTGAGTGATCTGGAAAATGTGAACTGTGTGGGGTCCTGGGGACCGAGTTTGAGAACCCCTGCTCTAGCTACACTAACATGCCAGTCATCACAGCTATCTTATACCCCTTTTACACCAGAGCTAAAATCCAGGTTATTGCAGGGTTAACCCGGGTAGCTCCTTGATGTAAAAGGGGACAGGGTTGGATTCCTGGATCGAGTGACTCGGTAATCCAACCCAGGTAACTTGCAGGGTTTAACATGGGAATGACCCGTGAAACCCAGCCGTGTAAACGGCGCGAATCGGGTCACGATGACCTCGAGCGCTCCGCATGCCACTAAAACCAAGTGGCCGGTTTAAGTGGCACTCGGAGATTACGTCAACTAATAGCGTCCACTTCCACGCCGGAAAAGTCGGGTCACTGCAGACCTGGCTCCGGTGTGAATGGCGCCGACTCAGGAATATCCTGGGCCGGCGCCGGCTAAATTCCGGGTCTGATCCAGTTTGGAACCCTGTTCAAACCTCCGGGTCAGACCCGGAATTTAAGTATAAAAGCGGCATTAGGGTTCTGACCTGAATCACAATCCTAGTGCAGTGATAAAAACTAAATGGCATTAAATAATGATAAAACATTTATACAATGCATTCTGTTTACAAAGAAAAAAATCTATAATTCAAATGTGCTAACTGTGTATATATATATATATATATATATATATACATAGTAGTCAGATAGTCCGGCACTCCTATACACAAATGAGCGTAGCCATAGCCGTAACTAGACTTTTTGGTGCCCTGTGCCAGAAAGAGCATTGGCGCCCCCCTCATTTTTCAAAGGGACATAATGCACCCAAAAAAGGGCCCTGGCTTCATGGGGAAGGGCCAGGGAAGAGATAGGAGAGGCCAGGAGATGCTGGGGATGAAATAAGAGGAAGCTACAAGCAAGAATCATAATAAACAGAAATTTGACAGGTCCAAACAGCGCCCCCTGACCTGTGGTGCCCTGTGCGATGGCACCGGCCGCACTACCCTAGCTACGGCCCTGAGCGTAGCCCGATGCCTCCACAATGTGGTCATGCATCAATACAATTCCAGAAGTGTGGCGCTCACAGCATATATGAAAGGAATACTAGCACTTTATTGTGTGTGCTAGTATTCCTTTCATATATGCTGTGAGTGCTGCACGTCTGGAATTTTAATATAAATATATATATATATATATATATATAAGAAAACAATCCTCTGGCACTCCTCCACACTGTGTCTCCGGACACATAGTCAATCCTTGCTCCGGTGCCCTCCTTAGGAGGACAGCACCCCCAACGCACACTGTGCCAAAAACATAGGCGGCACTCGGAGACTGATAAACAATGTCACCCCCTCGGCAGAGGGGGTGACATTGTTTATCAGTCTCCGAGTGCCACCTATGTTTTTGGTGCAGTATATATATATGCTCATGTTCTAGGAACATGTTGTGATCACTTGGTTTTATAATGGTATGCTTTTTTATATACTTTTTGCCATACCCAAATTTTACAATGACTTATGTATACTATGCTGTTAGGGGCATATGTATCAAAGATTGATGTGAGATAAAATTGTGAGATATATATCACCAACCAATCAGCTTTCTAACTTACATTTTACAGGCTGTGTTTAAGAAATGATAGTTTGGAGCTGATTGTTTGGTGATATATATTTCACAATTTTATCTCGCATCAAGCTTTGATACATATGCCTCTTAATCTTTTTTGTGACTTGTTTTGTGATTGTCTTGCTAGTGAAACACTGTATCTACCTCCGGGATTCCAAGGGTTAATCCCTCCGAGAGGGGAGGCATAGGCTGATCACTCAGGAGGTGTAGTGGAGTGATGTCAGGGGAGAGAGGTGGAGCAGACACAGGCTGGAGTAGGAGGGAGAGAACTGCCAGTTTGCAGTGGTATTCTGAGATTAGTGCTCAATCAGTACTGAGATACAGTAATAAGTCTCCAGCCCTGGTTTCTATGTGCTCTCCTTAAAAAACGACTTGAGACACATACAAACTAAGAATGGAAAACAAGCGACAGCCAGGTTAGTCAGTGTCTGTTGCTGTCTGTATTTTTGTCTCTAATTGTCTTACAGCTGGCATGCCATATAGTGCACGTGTGACACCCTTAATTTGTGTCACTACTGTGTGAAATGCCTAGTGCCACTGTATTCCTGCACCTTTACTACTAATAACACATTACCCAGCTTGTCATATACAATGTGTCAGATATCTGTAACTGATTTCCCTGGATAAACCTTCATAGCCTGCTTTCCTCCTCACTGTATTTATTCACTAATATGAACTGCAAGTGCGACAATTGTTCTAATAACTTTGTAGCAATGTATACTGTATGATTCCATTAAGATTCTGCCGTTGTGCCTGACTATGTCCATATGATAGGTAGGTTGCTGCAATAAGGTTTGTACTGTTTGCAATTTATTAGACTGCTGGTATCTACAGAATCTATCTATCTATCTATCTATCTATCTATCTATCTATCTATCTATCTATCTATCTATCGTTGATTTATCTGTGAGCTGTATCTCATAATGATTTATCTATGTTTGCATCTATCACATATTGATTCATCTATCTCATATCTATTTTATGTCTGTCCCCACTTATTTTCAATCTGTCTCATATATGTCTGTCTGTGTATCTATCTCATGTTGATTTATCTGTGTCTGTATCCTGTATCACATATTGATGTATCTATCACATATATCCATTTTATATCTATCTAAACTATATGTCTCATATATGTTTATCGGCTTATAATTTTGAACTGGATTTTTTTTCCATCTCTTTATCTAATGCAATTCCTTTCTTTAAGTAGACTTAATATTTGTTTTTAGATTTTGAATAGTTTTTAAAGACTGTATCACAGTAGCTTTCTTATTGTGTACTTGTTGCCACTGTTTTCATTCTGCATCAATACCAGAGTTATCACAGTCATATAGTAATATTTACAACTGTGATTTAAGAGTTAATCTTGTTTTTTGGGGGGGTTTGCACCAATGATTAGAATATACATGTGAGTGGCAGTATTTATTATCTGAATTACCTCTAGTCCATGCTTTTTTAGGTCACAGAATTGCATAAATATGTAAAATAAGAGTCACGTGAGGCAATATGTTTGGTGTGCCAGTAACTGCGGACCACATATCCAAATTTAATATCACATACCAAATCAGTGGTAATTACATTTACTGTATACAGAGGGGATTCCTCTTTTGGCTTTCACCATAATATTTCTCAAATATGTTTATGCATTAACCATAACTCCTACTATATATATATATATATATATATATATAGCATTTTATATCATGCCATATCATGAAAATATCTACGGATGACATTACCTGCTTTTGGACACAATTCCCCTCTTTCTGACCTTCTGCTATGTAGAAAATGGGGGTGGGAGGTTGGGGGATATTATGTCAGGAGTCAGGACCCATTCTGTTACTTGCATTGAGGTGCTATAAAGTACTGCAGCGCATAGTGCAGTAAATTTAGTGCTCCTGAACTGAATTGAGCACTAATGGACAGATTGAGTGCTCATGGAATGTGGTCTGCAATGCAATGGGCTCATGGCTTTAAGTGATAGCTAGGGTCATAATGACAGGACAGGTCAGAAGGAGGAGATGGTACTGTCCAATACTGAAAAACCCTTTTAGCTACAGAAAAGAGGAAGAAGGGCAAGTGTTAAAAATGCTGGCACTCCAAAATCTCTTTAAATGTGTTACAATGTATTTCTGATCCACAAGGCGGATTCCAGGCATCTACTGTATAACCTTGTTTTGCTTATCTATGTAAATGTTCACTGTTGTGATATAATGTTGATTATCAAAATGTATCAGCTGCATACATAGTAGAAAACATCTACTAATATTAATATCCGTTTTATTGTAAGAATGTATAATATGGTTCCTGATTTTTCATTGTTATCAACTTGTCTTTTATACGAATTATGATAAAACAAATCCAACAGTTTGCCGTATTTGCAAGATTTTAACTATTTATGTTTGTGTAAAATATAATGGTATATTTTGAAAAGGTTACTATGTTTCCAAAAAAAATTGTATATATATATATATATATATATATATATTTCAACTTAATTATATATGTACATGTAATGTTATGCAGGGGTTTAAACAGGAGTTTCCGAGCTATCCATTATCACTAGTATGTATTTGTAATATAGTAATTGCTGTCTAATTAACTATATTTTCATTTAACTTAGCTCAATCCACAATTCTAAAACTGTAACAGAGTATTGCCACTTTCTACACATACTGTATATAAACCTTTAGGTCAAAAATCAACATAGCCAAATCCCGTCTGCTCCAGGTCCTCTTCCTGTCTATATAATAAAGAGGAATGTTGATTAAAATGAGGTAATCACATTGGTGTGTGCACATGCATGTCAGACCTCACCTGCTGCTGTCACTGGTCATCTGCCAGGTACACCTATGTCCAGTCACCTGCGGAGGGTCAGCGGTGGTACATGTGGGTACATGTTTTTCCTAATGTGGCCGATGATGCTTTGCTGGTGACTGGACAGAGGCAGAACGTCATATGATGGGCCTGTGGAGGAGGACAGGTGAGAAAGAGGCTGAGGGGACAGGTGAGAAAGAGGCTGAGGGGACAGGTGAGAAAGAGGCTGAAGGGACAGGTGAGAAAGAGGTTGAAGGGACAAGAGATAAGGCTGAGGGGACAGGAGATAAAAAGGCTGGCTGGGGGGACATGAGACAAAAAGGCTGAGGGGACAGGAGATAAAAAGGCTGGCTGGGGGGACATGAGACAAAAAGGCTGAGGGGACAGGAGAAAAAAGAAGCTTAGAGACAAGAGAGAAAGGCTGAGGGGACAGGAGAGAAAGAGGCTGAGGGGACAGGAGATAAAAAGGCTGGGTGGACAGGAGATAAAAAGGCTGAGGGGACAGGAGATAAAAAGGAGCTGAGAAGGGCGAGAAAGAGGCTGTGGGGACAGGAGAAAGAGAGAAAGAGGCTGTGGGGACAGGAGAAAGAGAGAAAGAGGCCGTGGGGACAGGAGAGAAAGAGGCTGAAGGGACAAGAGAAAAAAGAGGCTCAGCGGGCAAGAGAGATGCCACGGAGGGGATAGAAGAGAAAGAGGCTGAAGAGACGGGTAAAAAAATTGAGGGAACAGGAGAGAAAGAGACTGAGAAGTCAGGAGATAAAATATCTGAGGGGCAGGCAAGAAAGAAACTGAGGGGGCAAGTGGAACAGAAATGGGCAGATTTAGGGATCAGAGACGCAGGAGGGACTAAAGTGAAAGAAAAATCCCAGGAACCTGAGTGCTGTAGTAAGTGGTGTATACTAGTGGAGTGCTTAATAGAACAGCCCTGTGTTTATAGTATTTAATAGTCATAATGCTTGTGGTATACAGGAGTGATATACTGTGTCTTTTTCATAAGATGCAGAGATTCGTAACAAGAGTGGAAGCAATGTATAGATATTTAAATTAAGTTAGGTAATAGATTAAACTGTTGAAAGTTAATAATGTGAGGAGGATATGTGGCCGTATACTAACGGGTATTAGTATCAGTAATATGAAGCTTATATTGCCACATAATAGGTAGGGATGACCATCACCACCGATAGTTAACCATTGATGGTATTGATAGCAGAAATTCAATGGTTCTCTGCAATCGATTGCAGAAAGCCCGGAGATTTTTTTTTCCCTGTTGTGGTGGGGGCTCAGAGTTTAGCTCCGCCCCTAATCTGATCCATAAAGCCTCACCCCTCCTCTTATTGACCCTCCACTGGCTGAGTCCTGTCTCCACTTGTGGCTGTCATTGGCCATCCCTAAATATAGGTCACTGCTTACACCTCACATTGAGTACTGTATACAGTTCTGGAGACCCTATCCTCTTAAAAGACGTTGATAAAATAGAATAAATTCAGAGAATGGCTACTAATTTTCTGCATAAGCTTCATAACAATTTTGTCAGGGAAGACTTGAAGACAGGGGCGTATTAATAATGGGTGCAGGGTGTGCAGGGCCCACACCGCACACCCTGCACCCATTTTATACTTACCACTCCAGAGTCCATTTTCCCAATGTTTTGCGCATGCGCAGTATGAAAAACACCGGAAAATGGTGTCGGCGCCATTTTCCCAGTGACCTGCGCATGTGATGTAGACTCTGGGCACAGACTAGTGCCCAGAGTTTACTGCTGCGCTCAGTGCACTGCGGCCGCCGGAGAGGGAGGAGGGGGCCCCAGACGGAGACTTCACACGGGCCCCCTGCTCTCTTGAAATGCCTCTACTTGAAGAGATGAACATGTAAATAAATCAAAAGTATTAATGGCATTCAGGAAGGCAGCATTTAAAAAAAATGAGGCTTCCTAAAAGGGTATAAGGGCTGTATGTGGGTCATGGGTTTAGGGAGGAGGGCCGGCAGAGGGCGGTATAGAGCCCTATTACGGCACTAGTGATTACAGGTGATCAACATACAATAGATGCTAAGGGGGCCATATAATTTGAAAGAGTGGACTCCACATTTACAAATGTAATTATGAGTCTGAATGTGCGTATAGTGCCCTCCCACCCATATACAGGAAATATCTATTTTCCATATTACATGGAAATAGTGGACCTGATTCAGATGTGGATGGTATTACATGCTGTGCAATACCATCCAGCAAATATTTAACTATAGCAGGAGGCATGTATAGGAAGCAGACGCCTCATGACAGCAATAGCGGTCCAAGTGCAGAGTCCATAGACGCTGCATCGGATCACCATCACTACTGTCGGTCACGATGGCAGCAGTACC
Organism: Taudactylus pleione; assembly: GCA_031769625.1. Taxonomy (NCBI): domain Eukaryota; kingdom Metazoa; phylum Chordata; class Amphibia; order Anura; family Myobatrachidae; genus Taudactylus; species Taudactylus pleione. The sequence goes on along the minus strand of JAUIMM010000324.1, from coordinate 6,439,444 downwards.
TGCCAGTCTAAGTAAGTCCACTGATGCAGACCCTGGCCTTGGCACTCCTGGAAAATGGGGACGTCACAACCTCGATTGCAGGAATGCTGGCCAGGCACGCCCCCACTCTGCCCCCCAAATGCCGCAGCATGTCAATCATACTGCAGCTTGGGGGATCTGTGAGCAAGATTGCAGGACCCATTCTACACATGCAAAGTTTTCCAAAAATCTGAAAACTGCTGTAATAAATTCAGTAGCATCTGGACCTAAATCAGACCCATTGCCTGGTGAGACAATAGCTACTAGTGGGCCATATAATTTTCCCCACTTTGAAATATGGGTGCCACCTTGGTTGAAGCTGTTATGATAGGGCACGTAGTTTGCTTCCTCGCAAATAGGGCTGTGACACTAACGTAGCATTTTGTGCGCAGATATAGCCACAGTCGCACACATTTTAATCAGCATAAGCTGCTTGTGCATCCTATTGGCATCACTTTGCGAATAAGACTAATTTTAAGGGAGAAAGTTGAACGAAAAGAAAGAAGCTGCTACTGAGTCTAGAAGGGCTGTTTAAGGTGCAGGTAGTCTAGTTGTATGGGGACACATCTGTATATGAGGCAGGATAGAGAAAATGTTTCCCTGGCTTTGCAATGATAACAATCAAGGCTTCTGGAATAGGCCATGGGTGTTCTTTAGAGTCAAACACCAGGTTTAATGTTTTTATGAGCTTAGGGACATAAAATGCTCTATGCTTTTTGTTCAATTCCACTGGATCCCATCCAATGTACTTATTTATTTGGGAAGTAATTGCAGCACCCACTTCTAGCATAATGTAATAAGGCTGTGCTCTATCGAGGCAGAGTGGGAAGAGAGATGGCACTCAGGTGTCTTAATATCTGGTCCCTATAATGGGCAATGACATGCTCATAAAACTAGTATGGGGAAGAAGGAGAAAACTCTCTTGTTTGGGGGCACTCGAATGTAAAGGTTATAATCAAAATAATATATAAAAAATAACTTTTATTAGATATATATTAAAATACCAACAACAAGTCAAAGCCCATTACTTGATGGCCTTACTGTTGGAATAACAGCTGTAAATTGTCACCAGCAGAACACGAACATACATAGAACATAAGACGACATATAATACAATATTGGTCACAATTGTGTGAAGCTAAGTGAAATATTACAAATTGGTCTCTAATTCTCTATCTCATACAGTATTGAGACCAATGTAAGACATTTTCTAGTTCAATGACCACATAGTATCATCATAGCACAATGGCTAATCACAATTGCAGCAGAAACATCCAAGGAAATCTTCTAGAAAAAAGTATGATAATGACAATACAATATTCAATATAAATTACGTAAGATATCACAGCACAATTCCACTGAACAGTACTTTAACGATAAGGGGGTCAGATGGAATAATAACTGACACTACAAATATCAAAATAAATATAAGTAAATCACAGGTTGTTGTGAGAGGCAGATCACACATAAGTCACCTGTGATGCCACCCAGGTACTAGTAGACAGTAAGGTTATAGGTAAAAGTTAAGCTGCTCCTTTATATGGAGTTTACAAAATAGCAGCTGCTGCATGCCATTGTATAACCATTGAATGGCATGTGAGCGTACTATAAAGGTACACCCGGGGTAGGAATAAGTATAATGAGTATTTGCTGTTGGACTACGTTAAAAAGAAGGTCCTGGTGTAAACATTGCAGGAACCTCTAATAGACGGACCCCAATGAGAGTACTCATAGAAACAATAGTACTAGAAATCGTAATGGAATGAAATAACACAGCATAGGTTTGCAATCTGTGCTGCTGCCAGTCATGTACCAAACGGTACATAATTGTGGACTTTCATTATTCCTTTGATTAATCATATCCAATATATTAGATCCTGTGCTCAAACTATATCCTCCTATTCCCCTTTTCCCTGGTCATTTATGCTCATAAAACTCCTGGAAAACCAGGAAAATATAAGCAACTAAACAGTGACATATTCCTCTCATCCAACACAGCCACAGGTGTTACCACTCTCTGCCCAGCCAAATAGACCAAGTATCTGCCTCCTGTCAGAGTTCTTGCTGACTGTGTCTAGCAACAGGGAATATTTACATTTAACTAATAGAAAAAAGTTCCAGTCATTCTGAGCCTGCAAACACGACCTCCTGTCAGATGGGGTGCGAGAAAGCAATTACACTCCCTCCCATTCTCAACATAGGAGTTCCAGTTCACTTTCTGTACGAGAGAACCGTATTAGTTGAGACACTCTCTTAATGAAAGTCCCCCTCACAAGGGCCTTAAATGCTTCCCACATTGACCTCAAAATACCCCTCCCTCTGAGCAACCATTTCTGACCCAATACCATTTTGATCACTCAAAATGGATTCATGCTCGAGTTACCACATGAGATGGCAATATCAATAATCAATACTAAGGGAGATTGGCCACAAGATCGATTCTATTATTATTATTATTATCCTTTATATGGCACCACAATGGCTCCATCACGCCTAACATAGTATATAAACAGAAACAGTATGAACAAAACAAGAAAATAGTAGCTTACATTGCAGGATATGGAAAATGTTTATAAACATTGCTGTATCAGCAGTAATAATACCCTATTAAGCAACATGACAACAGAGCCCAAGTGTTGGGGCCATTCTAGGCAGTGGGTAGAAGATTATGGTACAGTATAAGTCAGGGAAGGAAAAGCACATGAAGGAAGAGGGCCTTGCTCATGAGTGTTTACAGTCTAAAGGGGAGGGGCAGACTGACAGGGGTGACACAGACAGGATAGACAGTGAGCATGGAGCAGTAGGTTAATTATGAGAGCTGGAAGACTTTTTGATAAAGAAGTGGGTATTGAGAGCCTGTTTGAACTTCTGTAGAGAGGTGGAGAGTCTGATAGGGAGAGAGGGAAATCCACTGGTAGGGAGCAGCAGGGGCAAAATCTTGGAGGAGGGAGATTGAGAAAATAATCAGTTGGGAGGAGAAGCTGTATTAACTTGTGGAGCAAAGTTTGTGGACAGGAGTGTGAAGGGAGATGAAGTAAGAGATGTAAATAGGAGAAGATTGGGTGAGGGCTTTGTAAGTGATTGTGAAAAGTTTGTATTAGGATCTGCAGGGAAACCAATGTAGGGCTTGTAGGAGAGGGGAGGCCGATGTATATTTTGAAGTTGAGCTAGGCAGCAGCACTGAGGACAGATCGAAGAGGAGAAGTGGAAGATAAGGAGGCCAGATAAGAGAAGGTTACAGGAGTCCAGGCTGGAGATGTCCAGTGAATGGATGAGGGTCTTCGTTGCCTCCAGGGTGAGAAAAGGTCTGGTCCTGTAGATATTTTCAGATGGAAGTGGTAGGTGTGGTTTGAAGGAGAGGGAGGAATCAAGAATAATTCAAGGGAATAAGTTTAATAAAGGTCTGCTTTGGTTCTAAACCAAAACCGACATTAAACAATGGACATCAAAATCCGGTTGCTGTGAAAAAACAGACTACTTATTATCCATTGAGTTTCAGCTTCAATTTAGCCCGACGTTGATGTCAGTCATTTTTTGTAGGTCTATATGCTGTCGCTTTTGATCATTATAATTAAAAATAAAATTGTATGGACCCCCCCACCTTCCCAAAACTATAACCAGCCCCAGCCTGGGCTGGAATGGGAAAAATAGGGGGGAAAATGTCATAGGGTTCCCCATATTTTCCTATCTCCACCAGCTGGGGGGATAATGCCATAGCAGTGGGACACACAGTGTGAATCAGGGCCTGAGTTTAGAATATGGTTTTCAGATATGGACTGGAGTGACTGTTCTCAATTAATCTCTTTCAGATTAAGCCTTTCTGTATAGATCAAAGACTCTTCAGTACAATATCAATTGCCTGCCATTTAGGAAGTACTGATGCTATTGGTCATATGAATTGTAAGGTGTTTCAAGAAATGGCATAGAATGAAAGGTTATCTCTTTGTGAGAATGGAATAATCTTTATTGACAGCTTCCTAAAATGACCTGGTGCCCATGCAAATGTGGGCGTTTCTTCTTTCCTATGTGTACTAGTCCAGAAGAAGGGCAAGTGGATTCTTCTTTCTTGTGGAAAAGGAGGACACATGGTCCATTTATGTCCAAATAAATCAGAAATGGGAAAACCAGTGATCTGATGGGGAGGAGATCTCTTATTGTTCTTTAAAAAATGTGGTAAACACCATACAAACTCCTGTATTTATATGCTCTTCTGCTGCACCTGCGGCACTGTTTGCTTTAAATGATAGCAGAGCTGTTGACAACTTCATAGATTAGAGATCTGTATCCAAACTTGGTCTACAAGTAGTGCCACGGTCTCCATCATCAGCTTGAACCACAACAACCTCTTCGATTAAGTTCCAAACCACCACCCTTTCTACCATGACAATCAGAAGTCTGTAATCTGAAAATATCTTGTTCTGTTTAACAGTTCTCCTTCCTATCCGGTGATCTTGGAGCAAATATTATCAGTCAAAATGCAGCAATGTACCCACTAGGTTGGCTACAAAATCCATTAAGGGCTTTTTTAGTTCTTACAAGGACTTCTCCAATGTCTTCTGCAAGAAACCAGCACATATTCTACCTTCATCGAGGGCATACATATAGAGGTAAAGTCAGAGGAGAGATATATCCAGGAGAGTCTGGAGAAGAGGTTCATTCCAAATCCCTTTTAGGAGTGTGTCTGTTATTTATTAACAATAAAGATGTTGTTCCTGCATACACTACAGAGGGCTCAATAAGATCCCTGTCAAGAACTAAAATCCCTCTGGAGCTCTTCAATCAATTGAAAGATGCAGTAGCGTTATTATTTTTTAACAACTTGTGGGAAGCCAACAACTTAATTCACATCAGAGAATAAAGGATGAGTGGAACATTGCAACACATACACAGGTCATTATGAGTACTGGTAATGCTGTTCTGACTCAGTAATGCCTCGGTAGTTTTCTAAGACTTTATTAACATGATGTTGATGGAGTTTCATGGGTAATTCATGGTGGTGTATTTCAATGACATCTTCATCTCTTTATACTGTAGTGCAGCTAGGGGTTGATTTTTGGGGCGTGGGTCCCCTGGATTGCTTTGGTTGGGCTGCTTCAGGGCATCGCATTATAAACACATTTTCCTTTCTTGCACTTCTAGCACCTCTATTGTTTGTTTAATATATATGTATTTTTTTGTTGTTTACATCTTTATTTTTCACCTCACTACATGCAGCAGTAGTGGCTCTTATCTATCTATCTATCTATCTATCTATCTATCTATCTATCTATCTATCTATCTATCACCTTTTTACACTTCACCTTTCCTCATTGGAATGATGCCCTGGGGTGGCTCAGCTGAGCTTGTTTGGGGGTGTGCTGCGCTCTGGATTTCAACCCCAGTATGTTAGAAACCTACCCTCAGAGGTTAGCTGGGCACGGTGGGTAGGCCCATAACCATGGCCATGATTATGCCAAAACCTCTATTTATTGCAAAATGTATTGTATTATATATAATTAGTAATGTTGGAGTTGTGCACCTGTAACTCTTCTTCTTGTGTTTGCAACATTGGTCTCCACAGGTAGCACCTCCCATTAAATATATATATATTCAGAGTGTGCAGTCTAGGGCCCCTTTCTACACTGACTCAGTAATGCCCTTGTAGTTTTCTAAGACTTTATTAACAATATGCTAATGGAATTTCATGGGTAATTCATGGTGGTGTATTTCGATGACATCTTCATCTACATCGCCACTCTTGAGCAGGACAGCTAGCATATCCACAAAGTGCTACAAAATCTCTGAGATCACCAACTTTGAGAGGCGTTTAATTTGTTAATTTCCATCTTTTGTGGCTCCACTCTTAGTTGCTTGCAATCCACATGCAATGCCAATGTTCATGTAGTTGAGTGATTATTTGTTACTGCATGTGCATGAAAAGTAGTGAAAACCCATATGACACTTGCGTCACACAGAGTGTAAAAACAAAGGTGCTGCTGCACCAGATTCAGATGGTATGAGAAAAGTGAAGGTTATTTCTGGGCAGTGACTTGTAGTGCATTCAGAAATGGTCAGTACAGTGGGTGTATTATGAGTGTGTATTGAGCGTATCAATGCAAGTGGCTGAATTCCCAGATGCACAGCCAAAGCATAGGATGGAGAGACTGCACCTACCATAGGGCTGATGCAATGTTCGATGGTGCGACCAATGGTTGCGTATAAGGATGCACCAATCGGTATTATATTGTGCACATTTATCTGCATGGATGTACTCAAGGGAAGGAGTTTGTATGCTATTTGCATAAACTGTGCTGCATTCGTATTTGCGTGCAACTCAGAGCCAGCCCCATAGTGTTAACCAGAAAAGGGATGTATCCTATGCATTGGTCTGGGGAGATTTACCATGCATTTGAGGCTCTATGGGCTTTTCAGTCTGTTTATGTTCTCGGTCAACTGAATCTTGAACTGCCTTTCATAATATCAGCAAAGCGGTTAAATCCCAGGCAAGCCAGATGGACCCCATTTATCTCTTGCTTTGATTTCTCAATCCCCTTCAGACCTGGGTTTAAGAATTAGGTGGATGCGCTTTCAAGGAGTTTTCTTCAGTAACATGCAGACTCTCCTTTTCCCATTACCATTGTTCTGAGAAGATCTTACTTGTTCTTACCAGAGATTTATACTAGCTACAGTTAGCCCAAAGTTATTCTCCAGTTGTGACTTTGTTGGGGTTACTGTTTATTCCAGGAAAGAGTTAAGCATTTTTTGGAGAAGCCCTTTACTGCAAAACCTTGGGGCATTAGTGGGTTTCTCGTTCCCTGAAAATTCTGTCACGCTTAGTTTGGTGGCCAGCAATTATTCAGAAAGACATTAAGGGGTATACTTACTAAAGTGTGGGTTTTAGAAGTGGAGATGTTGCCTATAACACCAATCAGATTGTAGCTATTATCTTTTAGAAGGTGCTAAATAAATGTCAAGTAGAAACTGATTGGTTGCTATGGGCAACATCTCCACTTCTAAAAACCCGCATTTTAGTAAATGTACCCCTAAGAGTTTTGTAATGTCCTGTCCATCCTGTGCAAGGCCCAGCATTTGGTAATTCATGACAATAGCAATTCCGACCAGGCCATCGTGCCATATATCAATGCACTTAATTGTAGATCTGCCTCTGTCCAAGGACTGGTACACTATCTGAGTGGCACACTTTATCCCTGACTGGTCTTCATTCTGCCCAAGTTCTGATTAAGTTGTTTGTGCAACACATTCTTAGGCCTCATTTAATCCCTGCTAATATAGTTTCTGACAAAGGGACCTGGTTTATTGCCCACTTTTGAACGGTGTTCTGTGCTATGTTGGGAATTTTGCTGAGATTTTCTTTAGAATATCACCTGCATACAAATGGGAAGATCAAAAGAGCCAATTCAAGTCTGGAGCAATACTTGAGGGGCTATATATCTCATTCGCATCAATATGTGGTCACTCTCGTAGGAAGAGATTGACTTTATCGATGCTCTTAAAATCTCATCTAGGTCATCTCCCATTTTGTGTTTGTATAGATACCATCCAAAGGCAATAATCATCCAGAACCCTTAAATGTAAGGAGAAACGCTGCTCATCTTACCATACTTTGGAAGATAGTTTATATGTCTTTATGGCCAGCAGCAAAATCACAAGAATAGTAATTACAAGTTAGGACAGAGTCTTGTTTTCCCCTTGGAACCTTAAACTCAAACAATCTTCTGCTAAATTTGGACCAAAATATATCAATCATCAAAAATAAATCCCTGTCATCATCCAATTAGATATGACAGTTTCTATACTTCTTCAAATAACATTCCATTGTTCTTTTTAAGCTGGTGTTCTAGCCTTTCATAAGAAACATCCATCCAATCCTTAATATTGGGATCCCTAATCAAGCTGGAGAGAGTAATGTCAGAAACAGTTGCAGACATTAAACTACTCAGCAGCAGATTTATTATGTGAGTATTTGCAGTGCACTGATACTTTCTGGTTGCAATCCAGAGGCATTATGTGACTAATTACATTTCTGTCTTCCAGTTTGCATCCAAGGGTTTATCGAGCATGTAGAGTATTAATTATCATAAAATATGCTTCGGGCGTACGTTTAACTCTGTATCTGCACCCTAATCTTTAACACAAACTCTGTGGGTACAAACTTAAACATGACATATCCTTACACATGTTACTGCCCAAATACTATTTGCTGACATTAATAGCTGTGAAACAGTGACTGTGGCATGTGGATGTAGTCCAGAAGCCGACGATCTAAATCCCAAAGGAATGTAGTCCGGAAGCCGACGGACTAAATCCCGACCGCTGGCTTCCAGACACTGTAATCCCGGCGTGGTACTGATGACAGGCGTAGAAAACTCAATACCTGTCATTAACCAGACGCCGGAAGACTGATGCCCGGCATACCAAACGAAAGTAAGTCGGGCACGGGCAGCCGCACGCGCGGGTGTGGGTGTGGCAGGTTAGGTTTAGTGCAGGTTTGCTGGCTGTGTAGGCAGTGCAGGGGTTGCTGGCGGTATCCTCAGTACATGGAATGGCAGTGCTGCGGTGCTGGCAGTGTCCTCAGTGAAGGGTACCGGTGATGTTGGCAGTGTGGGGTGCCAACGGTGTCTTTAGTGCAGGTTTTCTGGCTGTGTCAGCACTGCGGGGGTTGCTGGCGGTGTCCTCAGTTCATGGAATGGCAGTGCTGCGGTGCTGGCATTGTTCTCAGTGAAGGGTACCGGTGATGTCTCAGTGCAGGTTTGCTGACTGTGTCGGCAGTGCAGGGTGTTCTCAATGCAGGGTGCCGGCGGTGTCGGCAGAGCGGGAGAGCCAGCAGTGTCATCAGTGCAGGTTTGCTGACTGTGTCGGCAGTGCAGGGGTGCTGGTGGTGTCCTCAGTGTGGGAGTGTCGGCAGTGTGGGAGTCGCTGACGGTGTCCTCAGTACGTGAGGCAGCAGGGTGCAGGCAGTGTCGGCAGCGGTGATGTCTGCAGTGGGTGATGCTGCCAGTGGGGGTGCCGGCAGTGTCGGCAGCGGGGGGTGCTGGCGGTGTCAGGTGGCGAGGGATGGCGGGCGCCATCTTTTTTCTTCTGTGTTCATTTTCAATGGGCTTAACGCTGATTGGCTGAGAGCTGTGAAAGACGGCTCTCTCAGCCAATCAGCGTTAAGCCCGCTCAATACAAAACCTCGCAACCCGACAGCGGGGTAGCGAGGTTTTGCCTCGGGTGAGGGATCCGGGGCAGGCAGGGAGATCCGAGCTTCACTCGGATCGCCCCGGATATCCGAAATTCGTGTGGGTTCGGATCTCTGAGATCCAAACCCGCTCATCTCTAATTCTGACAGTGAAAATTTCTAGGTGGAAGCAATTGGATATTTTTTTTCTTGCATCCTTCTGCATTGTAATAACTAATAATTCTTGTCTTTATCTGCCTAGCGGAGTTTATAGATAGTAAGCACAGTGTCTTCTTGTGGCATAATTTTATCTTCAATCAAATTCTGATGCCTCACATATTCAAATATAAAAGAACCAAATGGAAAGTGCCCAAAGGTTTACACATGTCCCATTCACCATATTTAATTGTTTTTAATAATAATAGTGCATGAAAATTTGCAGATGGTGGGATTGAGTTGAGAGCATATTTGCAGACTTCTCATCTGCCTACTCTGGAATGGGGCAGCCAGGTTGGCAAGGTGTGGGATGTGGCATGGCAGAAGTTGGTGGTTCAGAGGCATGACGGTGTATTGCATCATCATCACCCCATCCCCACTATACAATGCCACGATTATCGTCATTGTAAAAGGGGGCATGATGGAGCGATTTTGTGTGAATCACGACATTGGCTGCCTGGACCAACCACTTATCTCGGGAAGTGGGTAGCGCAGAGTGGTCACAGCAACCTCCAGGAGACTTGTCTACTCGTCCGGGAGAGCCATCCAAGATTCTGGGGTCTCCAGAACGTTATGGGAGAGCAGGCAAGTATGGTTGACAAACAAGTGAAGAGATGTATCTTGGTATAGTTTTGTTAGTGGGCCTCATGTATGAAGTGCCGAACAGCTGAGGCACACAGCCAAATAAGCTTTTCCACCAAAGCACATGGGTTTGAAGATAATTTAAAGAGGAGCACTAATGCACCTAGTTGTGTTTGAAGCAGTATAAACATAATGTTTCATCATGTGGAGCAAGATTACTAAAATGTAATAAAGAGGTGACAAGAGCTGATTTTTAGCATGCCATCTGTTAGACTCTTATGGTGCATACACACGATCAGATTTTTCCTTCAGATATGAACGATAACGATTTAAAAATCGTTCAGTCGTTCATATCTGAAGGAAAATCGTTCATATCTGACATGCCTGAACGATGGACGATCAACGATGCGCGTTCCCGATGGTCAGATAACGATTTCTGATATCTGATGTGTTTGCAGTCAGACTTGGACGATTCCATTCATTTTAATGCAGTCAAAAATCGTTCAATCGTTCAAATCGTTCAAATCGTTCAATCGTTCATCTGACAAATCTGACAAGTCTGACAAATCTGACCGTGTGTACGCTCCATTAATGTTTCATAACCAGATAAAAGTACACTGCCTGCAGCTACATTAATATACTCACTCCCTTCTCCAAAGCTAAATTATACTTGGCTGAATAATTCATTTGAATGTTCATTTCCAACTAGATGCAGCATCAATACTGCTTAAAATTGACTTCTCACTGTTTCTGACCACTGTGCTTTGTGTATGTGACCTGTCATCTTCTGCAGTTCAAGTGGTTTCTTCTTCTGTAAGTGACATTTTAGTGGGCAGTGCTGATTCCAGGTGGTGATTTGCTAGAGATCAGTCGCCTACTCTGAGTCTTAGGAAAAACATAGTGAGTAGGTGTCAGTGTTCTCATTAATTTCTTTGCATGCTTGTAATATTATAACTGATTGTGAAGACAGAATGTGCTGAGAGACTTCACACAGATTTATAGACTCTAATAAATGAAAGAAAATAATATTACGCAGGTTACACTGACTGTATACATATACATATATATAGGTTTAATAAGTCAAAATCCATAATTACAGCTAACAAAAATGTATTCCTTGAGTGCTGTTAATGGCAACAATCAACACCGAACTACTGTATATCTCCCATTGTGCTTTGCAAGCTGCTGAGCATCAGGACAGATAAATAGAACTCTAAGTAATCCTAATGATATCCAGAGATGGCGTATGTTTTCCACAAAACCTGCGATAAAGCTACTTTCCATAATTTGACAAAATAGAGAAATATTGCATTCCCCATACTAGTCTAAAAACCTTTATTTTCCCTTTTTGATAAATTGAATGAAGCCTGGGGTAAACTGTTCTCCTGGCAAAAAGAACTCCAAGTCAGCATCCTGTTTTTGTTTTGCATGTAGTACCACACATTACAATACATCAGTAATTCATGTTAAAATTCAGTTGCACACGAAAAAGCAAATAAATTGAATAGAGTACCCCTTTCCTCAAAGCCCCCCCCCTCTTATTTATTGACAAGCATAACCATTATAACCTGCGTGACGACAAGTGTTGAGTTCACTTTCCCATACAGCATTTTTTCTAACTGAATTATCTCATGTATAAAGATTCCGGTTGGGCTGTTTCAGAGAGATTTCCTTCTGGGTTTAGCAGATTAATTAAATGGTGGATAAGGGTGTCATTATGGTAATATAAATTTGTGTGTTTTTTTTATTTTTTATTATTTGATACATTTTTGGATCCACATGTTTCAGCACTCCATGGCATGCTGGCATATCCAACGAGGCTGTGTCCTCGCACCAGTGTGCGGCCAAGTCATGACGTTACTACAAGGCCGCACATGAAATTTCACCCATCGCTTGTCACAGGCCTGACCTTGAATATTCGTCCACCTATCCTCTCTGATTCCCCCTGCCACCACACTTTTCATACCCAGCTGCCGTGGAACTACGTCACCATGCGGCCGCATCATGACATCACTACGCAATGACGTGGTTGTCCGCACATGAAACTAGCTGAGGTTAGCATAGTGCATTGTTGCCGGGCAGACCTGCGTATGTCAAGACCGGCCCATATGGCCATCGGCCCTTCTGGCATTTGACAGAAGTGCCAGTCTGGCCCTGCATCTAGTAGAAAACCATAACATTTAAATATAATAATTTGAGAAACTTAGGCAACATGTTTCCTTAAAGTGCTACAGTGTGTTTATGTTGGTGATGAGGAGGTGAGGTGTATGGCCAGTAATGGGGTAAATGAAGTGATGGAACAGTGAGACAGTAATAGGATCAGTAAATTAAATTGATAGTGATGAGGCAATGGGATGAATGAACAGTGATTTATGTTTCTGTATTTTATGGTGATCACCAGGAACTCTCTTTCTTATATGGTGGTCACTAGCATGCTCTCTTTATTGTATATCATTCCCTGGAATGCTTTCTACAGTATATGGTATATGGGTCGCTGGGATGCTTTTTGTATTGTATAGAAGTTACTAGGTCGTTCTATGTACTGTATGGTAGTGACAAGAGAAGCCCTCTATATTATATAATGGTCACTAGGATTCTCACTACATTGTATGTCATTACAATGCTCTAAGTTTTGGGTTCAGGTGGGCAGATGTTATGTTTTATTTTACACTGCTAGGAAAATGTAATTTAACCCAACCTACTTTTGTGCTGGTCCTGTCTAAAGTTGATTTGGTTCCTCCTCCATGAGGCCACTTTAATAATTTTTTCAAGGTCTCTAAGTTCTTAATAACATAATAATAATGATAACTGGCTGCCCAGCCATCCGCCAGCTGCTGCATTTTGCCAGAAAGTTTATTTTTTCATTACATCTGTAGAAGATGTCTTTGTGCACTGTGAACGATGAGCAGCACCTAGGTGTTTAGGTGGCTAAATGGAGCTGCTATGCATGCACAGCTTCAACAGTTCCTCCCATCACACATGGACGGCAGCATCCCCGCTGCCTTCCAACTGACGGCTCCTCGGAACTATGGGAGCGACGTCATGACGTCTCTCCCATAGTGCCCGTGGGGGGAGCTGGAAACCGGAGCTCCTAATTGAACTCCAGCCTCCGGCTGCCGCTGTGGGGAACTGGTTCCGTCTCCAAATAGAACTGACGGAACACAGTTCCGCCCCGTTCCGGCCCACTTTAACCTCTGATCTGTATAGATCTGTATAGATTCAGGGGTCTATATATCAGTGTGAGTGTACAAGGTGCGCAAAACCTGCAGCCTATTCACTTTCCAGAAAAAGAGTGTCACCACTCTTGTCAACATAAGGAACAGTAAAAATTACTGGATTTGAATATATGGCACTGGATATCTTGTTTGTTTATTTTCTCTACATGTGATATCACATCCAGTCATTTTTACTGTTGCTTAGATTCAGGGGTTTATTTACTAAGGATGGAAAAAAAAGTAGACGGAGATAAAGTACCAGCCAACCAGCTCCTAACTGTCATTTTTCACGCACAGCCTGTGACATGACAGTTAGGAGCTGATTGGCTGGTACCTTATTTTCATTCACTTTATCTCCATCCAAGGCTTAGTAATTAGACTTATTAGTTCCTGCCAGAAATATATTTATTTATTCTGGTTTTCTCTTCTCTCACCTTCTTCCAACCTCTCTTTCTGCACCAACAGAAAGAACCACTGAAGAATCTAATTACCCAAACCTGGGCATCCAGTGGGCAGAGCTAACCATAGAACTGTGTGTTGAATAGACCATGTGCAGCCACACAATTTTGTCAATATATTTTTGAAAATAACAACATGGTATTTATTGGCACTGAAACTTAGAAATGTAATTATGTTAGTGAAATGATTCAACAACATAACACAATCTGGGACAGATCCAACACTGCACTGGCGCAGAAAATGTGTTGTACTGGGTAATATTAGCTACACCTTGTTAGTATAATTGGCATAATGTATTTTTTTAAGCAGAAAAGTGATACTAAATGTAAGGAATATACAGCTATGGCACATATTGTGAGTTATAGTTTCATGTGATGCAGGGCCGGCTCTAGGGGTGTCCGACCAGTGCGGTCGCACAAGGGCGCCATCCCTAGAGGGCGGCACCCTTCCCCAGCATCCCGATTTCAGCGGGACAGTACTGTCCCACTGCTCCATCCGCCGGCCGAAGTGGCCCGCGGGTGGTCTAATTGGGAGGTTGGGGACCCCCACCGCTGCAGCTGTGCGGCGGTGCCGGACCCTCGGAGTGTGAATGGATGCCGCGCGCATTCACTGATGGAAGAGGGCTGGGGGAAGCCCAGCCAGTGACGTATTGCTGGGCTTTACCCCCAGCCTGACGTTATTTGGAGGCGTGCCATGCGGATAGTAACTCCATCAAATTCCGAAAATACATAGTTACCATATCCCCATACTAATGTATATCCTGTGTTAAGTGTATTCATGAATACTATAATAATGGTAATTAAAGATAATGGGGTCTATTTATCAAGCAGTGAAAAGCGTGCAGAAGTGGACCAGTGGAGAAGTTGCCAATGGCAACCAATCAGCTTTAAAGTAGCATTTATCAAGTACAGTCTATAAAGTAATAGTTAGGAGCTGATTGGTTGCTTTGGGCAACTTCTCCACTGGTCCACTTCTCCACACTTTTCACTGCTTGATAAATAGACCCCAATGTCCTTAAAAACTTTATTTTAGTGTTGATGAATAGGCCCCTGTGAGTTTTAGTTTTATGTGATGCAAGTTTGTTAAATGTCACAGGGTACCTGGTTTTGTAACTGTAAGGTATTTGAGGGCAGGAAATCTGACTGCCCTTATTAGGTTGTGTATCCTTTGTCATATTAGCAATGGTGATTGAATTAATAGCCAGGCCAAGCTTCATTAAAATGTTAATCGCAGGGATACAGTATATACATTCGGGTGAAGAGGAGGAGCTACAGCTGTAATGGTGTAGGCAGCAGGCTTGCTTGGGCTCTCCTACATACCTCCTGCAAAGTTCCTGGTGTCTGGAGATCGATGCTGCTGGGCTGACTTGTTCCGAATCTCTCGGCCACATGGTCCTGCAGGCCTCTCCATTTGCTGCTACTTATGGCCTATAGCTACCTAAAAGTATCTTATGCATTCTGGAGGAGCCCTTATAAATCTATATACAGCAGTGCTGGGCCTTGGAGTGCCTGCAGCATTTCCTTTCTCTACAGCACTTAAGCCAATACTTCTGGATTTGTGAGTACTTACTTTTGTAAAGATATATCAGTAGGTGACATAGATATATATATCAGGGATGAGCGGGTCCGGATTTCAGATATTCAAACCCCCCTGATCCGAGTAAGGAACAGAGTCCGGCCCGGGTTTTCCCGCCTGACTCGGAACTGAAATCGAGGCAAAAAGTCATCATCCCGCCTTCTGGATCTCGCAGGTTTTGGATTCTGTAAAAGGTTCCCGTGTCAGCGCCATTTCTCACTCCGGCTGTGGACAGTGAAGAGGGAGGGTGGGAGTTAGGGCTGGCTGGGCTGTGTTGTGTTGTGTTGTGCTGTGCTGCTGTTGTCCATAGGGGCTGTGTCCACTCCTCCAAAGTCCATAGGGGCTGGCTGGGCTGTGTTGTGCTGTTGTTGTCCATAGGGGCTGGCTGGACTGTGTTGTGCTGCTGTTGTCCATAGGGGCTTGCTGGACTATGTTGTGCTGCTGTTGTCCATAGGGGCTGGCTGGGCTGTGTTGTGCAGTCAGTTGTCCATAGGGGCTGTGTCCACTCCAAAAGTCTATAGGGGCTGGCTGGGCTGTGTTGTGCAGTGTCCCATAAAGGCTGTAGTCCTAAAGGGGTGCTGTAGTGTTGTCCAGGGGGTGATCTGTCCATCAGGGGTGCTCCACCCAAGTGCAAAAAAAACATTTATTTCTGTGTTTGTGAATTGTGTGCACTGTAGCTGCACGTGCATCAACAAAGGAGCAGCGCTAAGCGTGTCATAAGTAAAGGGCCGGCTGGCTCATCTCTTCAAGGGTGGTGTAACCCCCAAAGTGCACTTCAAATTTTTTTTAAAATTCTTCTTTTCTGTGTTGTGAATTGTGTGCACTGTAGCAGCACGTGCATCAACAAAGGAGCAGCGCCATGCTTGCGCCTGCATCATAAGTAAAGGGCCAGCTGGCTCATCTGTTAAAGGGTAATGTAACCCCCAAAGTGCACTCCAAAAAAATAAAAAAATTCTTCTTTTCTGTGTTTGTGTGTGCCTTAGCTGCATGTATATATCAATATAACATAAATGGAGGACCAAACTTTGGCCCTCATTCAGAGCCGCACGTTAACAACAGTACGCTCGTTGCGATCCGATGTTGACTAACCGCGCATGCGTCGGTGTTACACTGCGCATGTGCGTACGGCAGATTGCGGTTTTTTTTTCTCTCGTTCCTAAAATAGCGTACAGGAAGTGACATGTCAAATGTGATTGACAGAACAGGGCGTTTTTGGGTGTTGACGGGGGTGGAGATGAAAAAATGCAGGCGTGGCGAGGCGTTTTTGGGGCGTACATACATTAGCAGATGCGAACGTCAAATGTGTTCGGACCGTCTCATACGTCACTGGAACATCCGCTTTCCCTTCAAAATGCTCGCACAGCTTAGGGTCAGGATTACTCGACCACATTGGCGATGGCCTTCTCCTCCGTCCCGGGACTCAACGATGGTGCTGCGATTAATCGCGGCTGGTCAGTAAAGTAATTAGTGTTGGATTGAAAACCGGCTTGGTATGTGTTTGGAAAGCAGTTTATTGGGATAGCACAAAAGCGTACGCAGGTGGAAATCAGAGCTGCTAATGTCATGATTACACAATCAATTAGCGTACATTTTTGGTGTTTTATTTTGGCCACAATTTGTTGGTTATGGCCTATTGTAACAATAATGTCATCATGTTTTAATTAGCTCCCCTTTTTTTTGGTTTACTGTGGAATTTGCATCGCTATGTGATTTTTTAAACGTTCCTTAAAGAGGCCTTTTTTTTTTTTTAAGAGGGTCAGTTTTTGCCTTTAGGGCCAGGATTAAATGTAACCCATTTGTACAATAATGTCACAATACAATCTCAGTTTTTTGTTTTAAATTTATTGTTTAAACACAAACAAATTGGCCTAATATTTTTTGGCCTTTTTTTTGTGGCAAAGATATTTGTTAAAAAAATAAAAAAAAGCCATAACTGGTAACATAAACGTAAATACCAAATTTTAAAAAATTTCACAAGAAAGGAGAGGGAAGTTTTGACCAGAAAGGAATATGAGCCAAGCACAGAAGGAGTGTGGTAAAAGTCGCCATTGCTGTCACCGTTTTCTCGCCCGTTTGGCTGGGTGAGGGTGGGCGCCAGACCGGGTCCGGGATGCCATCGGGCTGGCCTGTCCAGAGGCAGATGTTGTGGCCTCTGGACTAGGCACAGGGCTAGGCACATTTGGAGGATTGGCTGATGTTGTGCCAGAGGTGGAGGATCCGGATGTTCCGGCAGGAAGGGAGGTCGGCTCCACCATGTGCTGGCGAACGAGCTGCTCCAGGGCATCGGCGATGCGGATGTTGGCCCTGGTATTTTCCGCCAGGGCCTGAGCAATGGTCACGTTGGCCGCAGCATTTTGCTCCAGGGCCTCAGCCACCCGTATCAGACTGGCGTCCATCCTCTGCAGAATCTCCGTATGGAAATCCGATTTAAAATTGAGTTCTGTGAGGAGGCCCACTGCCTGCGAGGGGGCACGCCCTGGACTGGCTTCTGCAGGGTCCTCAGCCGGATGTACTGGTTCCTCCCCTGCAGAGCCAGCAGAAATTCTGCGGCCAAGGCTCCCCTCTGGAGCAGACTCATCCGCCTCTGTCTCTGTTAGGAAAAATGCGCAAAGACTCACATTAGAATCTACATATTGGCACAATAGCATTTCAGAGTTGGTGACATCACAAGACTTACCTTGGCCAACATGAGGAGCCGCAAAGTCTGGCATGTCCGTATCCATGTTGGACACGCCAAACACCTCCACAGCCTGCACACACCCCTGTGCCAGCTCTTCTAAGTCTGTCAACTCCAATGACACAGGGGTGGGACCCCCACCTGTCCCCCTTGCATGCCTAGCCCTGTCGGCAAGTTTTTGCTTGAGACGATATTTGAAGTCTGCCCATCTGTGGAATGAAATTGGAACCATTATCCTTTTTTTTACAATGGGGTTTGTTTATAGGATGGGAAAGTGTTTACTTACCGCCATTTGACATCCCGGGCTAGACGGACATAATCACCCACCCTATTGACAGCAACGGCGACCTCCTCCCACATTCTCCACTTCTGGCTTTGGCTCATATTCCTGGCTGCCTGGGGCAGGATGTCAACGCACTTCTGGATCAAAACCTCCATCTCCTTGCTTGTGAAATGTGGCTGCCTTTTTTTTTTGGCAGCTTTGGCGGGTTGACTGGGGCCAGCAGTCTCTTCCATGTCATCCTCCTCACCTATTTGGGTAAATATGCAGATTTAGGCACTTCACAACTTGCACAATATTATGTTTTAAAAGAATCATTGAGACAAAATGCATGAAGGCCTTACCGCCGGATTTTTGGCCATTGTTTCCCTGGTCTGAAGCCATGTCTCTGCTTCCAGAATGAAATCAACCAGAAATTAAATGTGATTTCGTGACGTATTTATACATGCGTCCTTAGTTTGCGGCCGCATCATTGATTGTGCGTCCCTATGATTCATCCTTAATTTGTGCGGGAAAATAAACACTATTTATGGCTTGGTGTGTGTGGAGTCGAGGTTGCGTTGTTGGATTGTTGGCGGTTAAGTTGGTTGGATTTGGTTGTTTGCGGTTGGAGGATTTGGCGGAGTTTGTTTTTTTTTTGTTTTGCTACAGTTGTTTTGGTTTTCCGTTCGCATTTTTTGGGGTTTTTTTTTTTCCATCATTTCCTGATTTGGTAAGTTTTGTGCAGTCTAATTTGTGGCCAATTGGTGTCTACTTCTGGTTTTTGGTTTTATATATTTTTTTTTACACTAATTTCATCTATTTTAGTTTGTTTTGGCTTTCGGACCCAAAGACCTTTTTGTTGGAAATCTTATATATTCGAGTTTGGTAAGTCCATTATTTTTCTTGCATTTGCGAACTAATTAACGCATTTTTGACTGTTGGTGTAGTGACTTGCATTTGCGAACTAATTAACGCATTTTTGACTGTTGGTGTAGTGACTTGCATTTGCGAACTAATTAACGCATTTTTGACTGTTGGTGTAGTGACTTGCATTTGCGAACTAATTAACGCATTTTTGACTGTTGGTGTAGTGACTTGCATTTGCGAACTAATTAACGCATTTTTGACTGTTGGTGTAGTGACTTGCATTTGCGAACTAATTAACGCATTTTTGACTGTTGGTGTAGTGACTTGCATTTGCGAACTAATTAACGCATTTTTCGAGGCTTATTCATCATGTAAACCAGTTTTGCTTTTCCCTTTTCCATTTTTGGGGTCCATTTGACCCCTATTTGACGTACGGTGTGCAATGTTGTTTTCATCGATGGCCAAATGTGTGTTTCGCCTATTTTATGTGTTGGCTTGCACCAATTTGACAAACATAAAATCACCCTCTAAATTTTTGATGTCTCATTTTTGGCTTTTTTACAGTTTATACGTATCATGACAATACCCCGGCATGTAAGCAGCTATGGATGGTATCATAAAGCTAAGTTGTTTTATGTTACTTTTGGGGTGGCTCAAAAGCCTTACATTGTAAACTTTGAATTTCAGGTAGATCTGGGGCGAATTGTTCTGGCCCTGCTCCCGGAAGACGACCAACCTCAAACTCGTCCCAGGCGTAGGCATCGTAGGCATGCAAGGCCCCAGATATTTCGAACACGTGTCACCCTTTTTGGAATGCCCGATGATGAGGTTTTAAGACGCTACCGTCTACCTCCCAAAATCATCATAGACACTCTCTCATTAATAGAAAGTGATCTGGAGTGGCAAATTAACAGTCCAACAGCAATACCACCACTGACGCAATTTATGGCGGTGTTACATTTCTGTGCCTCAGGATCGTTTCAAACAACGGTGGGAATAGTGGCGGGCATCTCCCAATCCTCCTTTTCCCGGATCCTGAGGGCAGTGATGGAGGCACTTTTCAAGCACCTCCATCATTTTATTAAAATGCCTTTGGATATGGGTGCCCTTAGTGTGGCCAAGGCCAATTTTTACCAAATAGCTGGCTTCCCACACATCATAGGGGTTGTGGATGGTACTCACATACCACTTCAGCCTCCAGCACGGCTGGAGGCAATATTTAGAAACAGGAAACACTATCACTCCCTGAATGTAATGGTGGTATGTGATGCCTCCCTCCAGATCCTGTCCCTGAATGCTAAATTACCCGGAAGTGCTCATGACTCCTTCGTCATCCGGCAATCAGGGATATGGCAGAAATTAACCAACCTACAAGCTGGTGATGCGTGGCTTCTGGGTAAGTGGAGACCTTTAGTACATAACAATGTTAAGCTTGATACACAGTGTTCCTGATGTTGTCTATTTTTTTTCACAGGAGACAGTGGATACCCTTGCATGTCCTGGCTGCTCACTCCTTATTTGGCTCCCACACCAGGGCCACAAAGTGCGTATAATTCCGCACTTACAGCCACCAGGCAAGTGGTGGAGCGCTGTATCGGCCTTTTAAAAGGCCGATTCAGATGCCTCCACCGCTCTGGTGGCGAGCTCATGTATGTGCCGGATATGGTGTCTAAAATTGTGGTCCTGTGTGGGATATTTCACAACATTGCCATAAGGAGTGGTGTCCCAATGCAGCCAGAGGATGCCTTACCTGAGGATGGCCCCCCCGAGGTTGGTCGGAGGTCAGTATGTGGGGGGGCCATACGCGAGGATGTGGTGGCCCGATTTTTTAGGTAAGTTGTAACAAAACTACAGTGTTTATACCTAATGTGTTTGTGTTTGTTTGCGAACATCTAATTTTGTGTTTTTTTTCTCACCATCTTCTGTTTGTTCACATAATCTTTGGCACTCCAACGCTCACTACTTCCTGCTACCCTTACCAAACCTGGATCTGGTCCTTTTGGGCATATATTCTGGAACCCATATCGCAACGCCATGTTTGTGGAATCATGTTGCCATGGTCCTTCGTCAACCAGTTCTTGATTTTTAGTTTTTATTTAATTATTTCTTGGTATGTGTTGTATTTGAATTTATCACTGTGTTATTTTTTTGGGAGTGACCACTTTGTTTTCTCTGTTATGTTGTGAATAAATGTTTGGAGAGTGAAATGGTCTTCCTTTTTTGGGACGTTAACAGCAAGTGTAACCAGGTTAACACAAGTTACATATGACTAAGGGGTAATCCAGTACTGACGCCAGTTGAGCTAAACTGAAATATGTTTTCAGCTTCCCAACCCACACCAAAAGGAAGCCTGGCCCAACCTTGGGATTTGTAAGATTGGCCTAAGCAGCTTGCGCACCAACTAGGAACCTGTAAAATGTAGAAATATGTAATTGACACTACACCCAAATAGGGAAATGACATTGTTACTGTTATGTGTTTCTTGTGTCTGTTTGACATACAAAGACAAAACACAATCTAACTTTTAAAAAAGGGAAATCCTTGCAGGAACAGTCTACTTATGTCATGCTAAACTATCTTGGTTTTGGATCTAAAAAATGAGCCAGAACGTATATTTGTCTGAAAAAATTTATTTGGAAACGTTAACAAAAATAAAAAAACTACTGCCGAAGGAGGCCAGACAGCCGGTCGAGGCCCACCAGAATGCCAATTACATGTTGGCGCATCTGGCCCACACAATCCGCCACCTCTTGCCGACGCCTCTGTTCCTCTGTGGGTGAGAAAAGTGTGTGGGTTAATACAACAATAGGGAATCCACATTAAAAAAAAAAAAAAACAACGAAATCACTCCTAAACCTAAAAAAAACAAAAAAAAAAGGGGGGGGGCTGCCAAAAATACAAGGCCTATGTACAAATTCCCACAGGTGTGATATGTGTATGTTGAAATCACCAGGAAGAGGTAAAGGCAAACTGCAAAATCACCAAAAGTCAAGCCACAAAAACACGAAGAAAGGCACGACACATGATTACATACAAACAGTTTGTGCTTTAAAAAAATAAAAAATAAAAACATACCGGGAGCCAAAACGGGAGCTCCGGAAATGCCTCCATGATCCTCCTCGGAGGATCCATCATTCCCCAAAGAATGGGGAGGAGTTATGATGGACTCCGGGGAGGGGGTAATTGGAAGAGGGGTGGGTGGAGGAGAGGGGGAAGTGGGACGGAGGGGAAGGAGGCCCGACATTTCCGGGAGAGGGTCTGGGAAGGATGGGGAGGAGTGGGGAATAGGGGAAAGATTTGGGGTGGAGTGTTGGCTGGGGGTTGGGGATAGTGTCCGGGAACGCCGTCTGGACGGACGGTGACGGCGGAGTCTTGGCTGTCCCCCTAAAATATGTCAACGAAATTGCGGTTAGTTTATGGACAAATCCGGGGACCAAAACTAAAAAAAAAAAATAACCCAAAAAATAAGCCAAATAGGAGTAGAATGAATAAATCAGAAAGAGAGGGAAAACATGCACACGCAGATATGAGTACAAATAATAAATAGGACAGACAGGAAAACATGCACACGCAGATATGAGTACAAATAATAAATAGTACAGACAGGAAAACATGCACACGCAGATATGAGTACAAATAAGAAATCGGACAGACAGGAAAACATGCACACGCAGATATGAGTACAAATAAGAAATAGGACAGACAGGAAAACATGCACACGCAGATATGAGTACAAATAAGAAATAGGACAGACAGGAAAACATGCACACGCAGATATGAGTACAAATAAGAAATAGGACAGACAGGAAAACATGCACACGCAGATATGAGTACAAATAATAAATAGGACAGACAGGAAAACATGCACACGCAGATATGAGTACAAATAAGA
Source organism: Taudactylus pleione (assembly GCA_031769625.1). Lineage (NCBI taxonomy): Eukaryota > Metazoa > Chordata > Amphibia > Anura > Myobatrachidae > Taudactylus > Taudactylus pleione. The sequence goes on along the minus strand of JAUIMM010000324.1, from coordinate 6,416,521 downwards.
AATAGGACAGACAGGAAAACATGCACACGCAGATATGAGTACAAATAAGAAATAGGACAGACAGGAAAACATGCATACGCAGTTTGCCCCACAAACACAAACATTAAAACCACAATACATAACACTTACTTTCCAGGATCTGCATGCGAAAGCATGCCAGCAAGCGGGGCGTTCGCCGTTGCAGGTCGGACCACCTGCGCTCCAGCTGCCCGATGTTGCGGCGTGAGCCGAAGGACCGCAGGCGGGACCGTGCCTCCGCATACGCGGAGCGCTTCTGCCGGTTGGTCATGGGTTGAGGTTGGCTGGTGATCCGGCGATCCATGACCTCCGTAAGCACCAGCAGCTCGCGCCTGGTGAATGCGGAGGCTCTCATGATGGCAATGGTGTTTTTCTTAAAAAACATTTTTGATAAAGTGTGTAAAAATTTACTGATTGGCTAATGTATTTTGGAAATTAACAGGAGCAATTTTATTGGTTAGTGTATGAGTCATGTGTTCGACAGGGCCAGAAATCTCTGGAGAGTTATGATAGGCTTGATGCAGTGACATGCGTAAGCAAATTTAAATAAAGAAATGAACCCAGAGAAATATGCGGGGATCCACAGCAATAGAACAATTGTTTAATTGTGGTTCACATGTTTTTTGAACAATAAAAGCGAATGTTTCATCCGTACGTATTCTGCGGGTAAACACAAACACGGACAAGAGTAAAGTTTCTTGCATTGTGTTGAAAAAAAACAAACAATTAAGCTAATTGATACATTGATTGGCATGATACGATTGATGGAGGTAGGCAGAATAAAGGAGCAGGTAATCGACATCTGACAAGGCCACTTCCTGTTTATACTTGTGCGTGCGTTCCTTTCAAGCCATTTCGGGGATGTACGCTCGCTATTTCGTACGCTCGTTAGTTAGAGGAGGGGTCGTCAGAGTTTAGGGAGGAATTTTAGATGCGAACGAAAATACGAGCGAGCCATTGAATTTAAATATTTTTGTACGTACGCCTAACGTACGTGCGCCCGCTTGCGAGTGGGTCTGAATGAGGGCCTTTGTCCGATAAAAATAAAATAGGAATTAACTTTTATTATACTTGCATAAAAATTTATGGGGATTGACGTAACCCAGATCCACCCTATGAATTAGCATTGGGTGCGTGGACATAAGTATCCGGGACTTCCGACTACGAGGCAATGGTGAAGTGAACAAGCCTACACTTAGGCGAAACGCGCGTCCTCCTTCAGCCGACCTGCCGCACAACATTAGGTGGTCCACCCGGTTAATGAACCGGACCCCGCACTGGTATCGTATTACCGCTGACAGACGGATTGTCTGTTTTAGCGGTCTTAGCTTTCAATCTTCCTGTCAGCAGCACATACCGTCTTATGCTGTCTGTTACATTTTAGACCTATGGTATTATATGACCGCTGATAGATAATTTTTTTGTCTCAGTGCTTGCAATTACCAATTCTCTCAAATAGCTCATGGGGATTATATGTTACCTAGCACGATTTGAGATTATATTTAACATTAACTATGATTTACAGCTGTCAGCCCTTTTTCTGACAGATCAGTATGTGCATTTAGCATTCACAAGCTTTAAATTCGTTTTTAAGTCTATGCTGACTATTAAGTGTGGTGAGAACTCTGATGGTGTGTAGAGAATCTCACTTAGGGACTTAGGCTGACCTGTTTGTATTAGGTACCATGTATGCTTGATACAAGCTATTAGGTATATTGCAAGTAAGACACCTCAAGGAAGTTATTCTGTCTGTATACATAAGTTCAGTTTGATACACACTATTTGAATGCATAATTGAAGATTACTTACTGGCGCCATTCAAGAGATAAGTATTTTCAACTTGTCTAAACATACCAATGTTAAGTTTCCTATGTAGCACAATTATGCATAATTCGATGTGACTAACAGAATTTTAGGCTAAAAACTAGACAATGTTCTCAAGTTATAGGCAGAATGTGAAGGAATACGTTTATGATACCAATGAATAATGACAATAACTTAGTTGATTTATTATCTCCAGACTAAATATACTGTGGATTTGTTGAATTTTGGATCCATAGGATCACAAGGATTATGGGACATATATAAATGGTAGCAGGTATGTGTGACTATTTGTGATTATCACTGGTCACCCGAGTGCAATACCATCATATGATTCAATTTTGATCTTGTTGTATTTTTTAACTGTTGATATCAGCGTTCACTTTGAATATGTTGACAGTTGGATCCTTTTACTACCGTGTTTCCCCGATAATAAGACACTGTCTTATTTTTTTTTTGGTTCCAAAAAACACCATAGGGCTTATTTTCGGGGTAGGTCTTATTTTAATTAACATTGACAGCCCCTTATGCAGGCCCCCCCTGTAGCAGTGCCCCTTATGCAGCCTCCCTTGTGTAGCAGTGCCCCTTATGCAGGCCCCCTTATTGCAGTGCAAGTACGGTACTTACCTGAGTCACCGCCGTCCGGGATGTCCCTTTCACTTGCGCGCTGACTGGATCTAATATGATCCAGCAGGCGCGGCCGCACAGGATCCTCAGCGCGCAGGTGTCGTCATGACGTCACCCGCGCACTGCATGACTAGAAACACTGGTCTCTGCAGCGTTCCCAACTCAAAAAGAAAAAAGGTAGGTCTTATTTTCGGGGTAGGGCTTATTTTAGACCGGGCTACAAAAGTAAGGGTAGGGCTTATTTTCGGGGTAGGTCTTATTATCAGGGAAACACGGTATATGGACCACAGTAGAATTTATAATGGTGCAAGTACTTTATGATATTATATGTTTAGCAAGTTTATGCTTATGATTAAAGTATGCTCATGCATAACTTTTTTCAATATTTGTCTTATTACAAATTGGACTGTCCTCTGAGCGTTAGTCCTACATTTCTTTCATGTAAATCTGCAGAACTCATGGGTTAAGAGACATCGATCGCTGCCATATGAATTAAACCTACAGCCATACTTTTCTGAATCTGCCCAATCTCGTCTGATCTTGGAAGCGATACAGCAACAGGCCTGGTGAGTACTTGGATGGGAGACCACCTAGGAATACCAGGTGCCGTAGGGTAATCCACATTGGAGAATTGGGACAACACACAAGACAGATATTGTACAAACTGTATACATCTATACACCACCATTTTATGGACTGAAGATATTTTGATATTATTTCATGCGTGTTGTGTGGAATGTGGACTTGGGGCCTGATTCAGACCCACTCGCGAGCGGCTGTCCGCTCGCAAGTGGGTCGATGTTATGGACTGAGCATGCGCACGACGGAGGGAGCTCCGTCGTGCACATGCGCCAGACGCGACGAGCGAAGGAAAGTCCTTCGCTCGTTGTGTCCGATCAAAGGGGGCGTGCTGTCAATGTTGATTGACAGCACGCCCCCTTTGGTGGGCGTGCCGGGGGCGTGCCTCCCTGACGGGGGCGTTCCCACGGGAACGCCTCCCGTCAGAAGCCGGCCCACTGACATCACTAGTGATGTCAGTGGGAGTGATTTTGGCTCTGATAGAGCCAAAATCACTCCGGAGCTTGCAGTTGAAAACCTCAACCGCAGGCTCCGGCTCGCAATTTCGATGGTCGCGATGGTCACGACCATCGCGGCCATCACAATGCACGCTCGTATAGCCTGTGGGTGGTGACCCACAGCTATACGAGCGTCCAGGAGGACGCTCCATTTTCATGGAGCCCGGCCCTCATTCAGAGCGTGCGCTCTGCTCAGAGCGTACGGCTCTGAATGAGGGCCTTGGTGTAGTATTATTATTTTCGCCGTTTAAGCTCAGCTTATTGTACCAAATCTGAGCATCATATTGATATGGTAGATGTATAACCTGACCATATTTAGATTTATGTAAAATTACCTCATATTTTTATGTAAGTATAATAAAAGTTAATTTTTATGGTTTTTGTTATTCGAAACCATATCTAAGTGTGCCCCAGCAAAGAGCCTTTGTTTTTTCTTTTGTGTGTATATATATATATATATATACTGTCATTAGGCTTTGGGAGCACCACCAATACTAGAAATTAAATAAAATCTGTTCTTTTGATTGGTTTTATATGATTGATTTTCTATATATACAATTCAGTATTCACTTAAGTAATCAAATCTTTTTGGTTCTGTGCGGAATCTCCCCTTCTTTTTGTTTGAATAATAAAATAAGGAAAGATCAAGAACCACTTCCTCCTAGTGCTGAAGCTGCTGCCACTAGTCATAACATAGACAATAAAATGCCATCAACGTCGTCTGCCAAGGCCGATGCCCAATGTCATAGTAGAGGGCATATAAAATCCCAAATGACAAAGTTCAGGAAAATGACCTTAAAAAACCATTCAAATCATCTGTGGAGAAACATAAACTTGCCAATATGCCATTTACGACATGGAGTGGCAAGGAACGGCTAAGGTCTTTCCCTATGTTCATGACTAGTGGTTCAGCTTTACATGATGATGGAAGCCCTCCTCCCGCTACATAAATCAAATGAGTTAAGCTGGCAAAAGCACAGCAAAGAACTGTGAGTTCTAAGAAGATATCACAAATCCCCAAGGAGAGTCCAAGTGTGGCGGCGGTTGCGATGCCTGCCCTTCCAAACACTGGACAGGAAGAGGTGGCTCTTTCCACCATTTGCATGCCCTCTGCAAGTGCCCACAGTCCACCTGCTGATATTCAAATTGAAGATGTCACTGTTGAAGTACAACAGGATGAGGATACTGGTGTAGCTGGCACTGAGGAGGAAGTTGACAAGGAGGATTCTGATGGTGATGTGGTTTGTTTAAATCAGGCTCCGGGGGAGACAGTTGTTGTCTGTGGGATGTAAAAGCCCATCACGGTCATGCTTGGGCAGAAGACCAAACATTCCACCTCTTTGGTCTGGCAATATTTCTATCCAAATCCAGACAACTGTCTTGCCATATGTACCATATGTAAAGGTGAAATAAGTAGGGGTAGGGACGTTAACCACCTAGGAACATCCTCCCTTATACGTCACCTGCAGCGCGTTCATAAAAAGTTACTGTCATGTTCAGAAACTTTGGCTAAGACTGTAAGCAGTCCAGGGACACCGAAATCCCTTTGTCCTGTTATATCCAAGAGCCTGAAAACCACACCGTCAACTCCCTCATCGTCAATTTCCTCCTTAGTCAGGATCAGAAGTAGTCCTGCAGGCCATGTCACTGGCATGACTGACTTTCCTATCCAGGATTCCTTTGATGGATCCTGCATTGCTACGCCTACAGCTGCTGCTGCTGTTGCTGCTGGGAGTCGTTCATCATAACAGAGAGGAAGTAGGAACACTGCTACTTTTACTAAACAATTGCCCCTCTAACAGTCCTTAACGAGGAGGATGAAGTACGACAGCAGTCATCCTGAAGCAAAATGGATAACTGAGGCCTTGACTGCTATGTTGGTGTTAGACGTGCGTCCCGGTATCTGCCATTAGTGCAGTGGGATTTAGACAATTGATGGAGGTAGTGTGTCTCCGGTACCAAATCCCGTCTAGATTCCACTTCACTAGGCAGGCGATACCAAGAATGTACAGAGACGTCAGAAAAAGTGTCCTCAGTGTCCTAAAAAAATGCGGTTGTACCCAATTTCCACTTAACCACGGACATGTGGACAAGTGGAACAGAGCAGACTAAGGACTTTATGACTGTGACAGCCCACTGGGTAGATGTATCACCTTACACAGCAACAACAGCAGCGTCACCAGTAGCAGCAGCTCAGAAACACCAGCTTTTCAGTAAGAGGCACACCACCAACAACCTCTTAGAGAAACTGAGGGAAATCATCATCCAGTGGCTTACCCCACTTAGACTCTCCTGGGGATTTGTGATATCTGACAATGACACCAATATTTTGCGGGCATTACATCTCGGCAAATTCCAGCACGTCTCATGTTTTGCTCACACAATAAATTTGGTGGTGCAGAATTTTCTGAAAAACAACAGGGGTGTGCAGGAGACGTTTTGTGTGGCCTGAAAAATTTCTGCCCACTTTTGCCATTCAGCGACTGCGCGCAGAAAACTGGAGCAATAGCAAACACTCTTGAACCTGCCCCACCATCACCTGAAGCAAGAGGTTGTGACGCGGTGGAACTCAACCCTCTATATGTTTCAGAGGATGGAGGAACAGCAAAAGGCCATTCAAGCCTATACATCCACCTATGACATAGGCAAAGGAGGGGGTATGTACCTGACTCAAGCGCGGTGGAGAATGATTTCCATGTTGTGCAAGGTTCTCCAGCCCTTCGAACTTGCCACACGTGAAGTCAGTTCAGACACTGCCAGCTTGAGTCAGGTCATTCCCCTCATCAGGCTTTTGCAGAAGCAGCTGGAGAAAGTGAAGGAGGAGCTAAGACGGAGAGATTCTGCTCGGCTTGTGGGTTTTGTTAATGAAGCCTGTCATTCGCTTTGTCAGGATTCCAGGGTGGTCAATCTGTTGAAATCAGACCACTACATTTTGGCCACCATGCTCGATCCTAGGTTTAAAGCCTATGTGGTGTCTCTCTTTCCGGCCGACACAAGCCTGCAGAGGTGCAAACACCTGCTGGTGAAAACACTGTCAGATGAAGCGGAACGTGACACGTCAACAGCTCCTTCTTCATTTTCTACCGCAACTGGGGCTGCCAGGAAACAACTTAGGTATCCTAAGCAACCTGCTGGTGGTGATGCAGGGCAGGCAGGACCAAGTTTGGACATCTGGTCCGGACTGAAGAACCTGGCAACAATTTCTGACATGTCTACTGTCACTGCATATGATACTGTCACCATTGACAGAATGGTGGAGGATTACATCGGTGACAGCATCCAAGTAGGCATGTCAGACAGTCTGTACCTGTACTGGCAGGAAAAAGAGGCAATTTGGAGGCCCATGTACAAACTGGCTCTATTTACCTGAGTTGCCCCCCCCCCCCTCCAGTGTGTACTCCGAAAGAGTGTTTTGTGCAGCCAGGAACCTTGTCAGCGAAAGGCATAGGAGGTTGCTTCCACAAAATATGGAAAAGATGATGTTCATCAAAACGAATGATCAATTCTTCCAGGGAGACCAGCCTCCAGAACATACAGAGGGACCTGTGGTGGTGGATTCCAGCGGGGACGAATTAATACTCTGTGAGGATGAGGATGTACACAACACTGAAGAGGGTGAGGAATCGGTGGATGAGGAGGATGAGGACGGCATTTTACCTCCGTAGAGCCAGTTTGTGCAGGGACAGATTAATTGCCTGCTTGTTTTGTGGGGGCCCAAAAGAACCAATCATTTCAACCACAGTCGTGTGGCAGACCCTGGCACTGAAATGATTGGTTTGTTAAAGTGTGCATGTTCTGTTTATACAACATAAGGGTGGGTGGGAGGGCCCAAGGACAATTCCATCTTGCACCTCTTTTTTTTCTTTGCATTATGTACACAAATGCATCCTGTCTGCCACTGCAGTGTCACTCCTAGATGGGTCATGTGTTTGTGTTGCCCACTTGTGTCGCTACCTCGGTGCAACCTTTTGGCCTAAAAACAATATTGTGAGGTGTGAGGTGTTCAGAATAGACTGGAAATGAGTGGAAATTTAATGTTATTGAGGTTAATAATAGCATAGGAATAGAAAAAACAACAAATTCTGTGATTTTAGCTGTTTTTATGCTTTTTTCCAAAAAAATACAGATCCAAAACCCAGAACCCAAAACACGGAAGAGTGGTTTTGGCAAAACCAATCCAGATCCAAAACCCAAAACATGAAAAGTGGCCGGTGCACACCCCTAATATATATAATCTGTCTCAGTAGGTGTATTTACTATTTAATTTCTGGCTTTGGAGCACTGGGCCATTACTCATGGATCTCATACAAGCCACTACTCCTGGACTTGTGAGTACTTACAAGATATTTCAGTTGGAGACTGATTCATTTTTTATTTGTGCTTCTTTGGAAAGACTCAGTATGATCACTACCGCAAGCTTTTTGCTGTGTTTGTAGCACCTTCATATATTAGAGTATTTAAGCTGCTACTCCCTGATGTGAGTGCTTCTATAAAGATATACTATATCAGTAGGGGACTGAGGAATTCACTATTTAATTTCTGACTTTGGAGAACCTGGGCCATTCTCATGGATCTCCTAAAAGCCATTACTCCTGGACTTGTGAGTACTTACACTTACTAAGATATTTCAGTTGGAGACTGGTGAAGTCATTATCTGTGTTCTTTAGGAAAGACTCCATATGATCACTGCCACAAGCTCCTGAGCTGTATATTAAAAGTTATTTTACTGTGATTGCAGCATCCTCATATGTTAAAGTATTTAAACTGCTACTCCTGATTTTAGAATACTTATTTATAAATCTATATACAACAGTGCGGGGCTTTGGAGTGTTTACTGTGCATGCAGCAATTCCTTTCTCTATAGCACTTAAGCCAACACTTCTGGATTTGTGAGTGCTTACGTCTATAAAGATGTCAGTAGGAGACTGATGAATTCATTATTTAATTTCTGGCTTTGGAGCACCTGGGCCATTACTCCTGGATCTCATACAAACCATTATTCCTGGACTTGTGAGAACTTACGCACACTAAGGGCTCTTTTTACTACAAGCTGCATTTGAAATGCAGATTGTAGCGTGATATTTTCACCTAAATTCACATTGCGAATTAGGCAATATCACATTCTGTCTCTGCGAATCCCGTCCACAGCCCTATCACTGTATTTTTTGCAAAAAATACAGTGAGAAGCTGCCGCCCATGCACAGACCGGCTCGCCTAACACTCCCCCCTCGCGATCCCCCCCTCTTACTGTCACTTACCTTCTGTGCTCTGTGATGTCCTCCCTCCGGGGCTTCGGTCAGCTGGTCTCCCATCCTGTGGCTGTGACCCCGTTCAGCTGTTCTATGCAGCACCTGACCAGGGTCACAGTGCAGGAGCCGGGAGACCAGCTGACCGAGCCCCGGAGAACATCACCGAGCACCGATCACCCTGGATGCAGGTAAGTGGTTGTTGTTTTTTGCAGTGATCAGTATGTGGGCTATTTAGACTACACAGCTGATCGCTTGGGCCGGCTCCTGGCTCTGCTCTGCCTGTTAGAGCAGAGCAGGAGTCGGGGAACCAGGGGAAACCCTGGATAACGCCATCTCCAGGTGGCATTATCACAGGGTTTTCCCCGATATTTTACGCTACAGCAAATTTTGAAGGCTGTTTCATCCTGCGAGACAAAAATGGTGGGCAAAATTGAGACTGTTCAATCCGATTTGTCCCTGTTAAGCCATGAGCGTGTTAGAGAAGTGGAAAATTGGATTGCTACACTTGAGAACTTGCACACTCCATTAAAAGCTTAGGGGGTCATTCAGACCCACTCGCGAGCGGCAGTACGCTCGCAAGTGGGTCGATGTTCCCCACTGCACATGCGCACGACAGAGGGAGCTCCGTCGTGCGCATGCGCGAGACCCGGCGAGCGACGGGCTTCCCATCGCTCCGGGTCTCGCACCAAAGGGGGCGTGCTGTCGATGTTGATTGACAGCACACCCCCTTTGGTGGGCGTGCCGGGGGCGTGCCTGCCAGACGGAGGCGTTCCCATGGGGAACCAAAATCGAGCCAAAATCACTCCAGGGCTTGTGGCTGGGAAACCCGACCGCAGGGTTTCCCTCGCAAGTCCGATGGTCGCGATGGTCAAGACCATCGCGACCATCTTTTTGGACGCTCGTATATGCTGTGGGTGGTCACCCACAGCTATACGAGTGTCCAGGAGGACGCTCCATTTTAATGGAGGAGGGCCCTGATTCAGAGCGAGCGCTCTGGTCAGAGCGTCCGGCTCTGAATCAGGCACTTAAGTTGCTTCTGCTCAAATGGCAGGTCTGCAAAACAAGGTCTCAGATATGGAAGGCAGGTTGCGCAGAAATAACGTTCCTTTTGTGAGTCTCCCCAAAAAAGAGGAAGAATCTTCACCGGAAGCCTTTTTGGAGCAATGGCTGATCGCTACTTGTGGTTGCGACTCTTTTTCTACTACTTTTGCGGTGGAGCAACCCCACCAAATACCCACCAGACCACTTCCTCCTTGCACATTTATTGCAAAGCTTCTCCATTATCAGGACTGAGATGCAACATTGAGAGTGGCTCGAGTTAAAGGTCCCCTGATAAGAAATAGTATCACTATTTCAATATTTTCAGATTTTGCTGCAGATGTACAAAAGGACAGAGCTAAATTTCTTCCTATCAAAGTCGACTCCATGACTTGAATCTTCAATATTTCATGACGTTCCCTTCTAAACTACGCATAGTAGCGCATGATGAAACTACATTTTTTTACGACACCAAAAGAGGCTCCGGCATGGTTGGATCTTCGAAATCCTGGCAGTAGACATCTAGTTTCTGATGCATCTCATTAATTTAAGATTAGGCAGAATAATGTTGTGGAGGGGATGTTGCTTCAGGCATCTAATTTCAAATAATATGTTGGCTTATATAGATAGATTTATGGACATTAAAGATATATGGTGGCTGTGTCTTTAAAAAAAAAATGTTTTTTCTTGCGTCAGTTAAATTAAGGGGATAAGTATACCAAAGGAGGGGGGGGGTGTACAGGGTGGGGGGAGGTTGGTTGGGATTGAATTGTAGAGATTGTGGGGTCTATTCATCATACCTAAACTTTCTCTGGAGGTAATTAGGTTTAGAGCTTGCATGGAGTTCTACCTAATTACTGGAGGAATTCATCATTCCTCCTCTCCATAACTATCTATTTCAAAAAGCTGTCATTTTTGCGATGACAGCTGTTTAGGAAATAGATAGTTATCTCTCTCTACTCTACCTTACCACAGCTGTAATCAGTGCTGTTACATCTGTAAAACCAGTGCATGCACAGCACTGCCTACAGCCTCCGGCTACGTCTGCTATACTAACACTTGTTCTTCCAGCAGAAAACAATACAGTTTAGATAAAAAAAAATATTTTTTTTTTTACTAAACTTTATTGTGTTCTGTTGGGAGAACACAGTGTCAGCAGAGCCACCAGAGCTCCGGAGGGAGACGCTGGGGGACGTGCCCAGCTCAAAGCAGGTAAGTGTCACCTTCTATACGCCACCTCACAGTGGCATATGGTAACACTATCAAATTCTGAACATACATCATTTTCGGAATTTGATGAATAGCATAATTTCCAAATCCCTGTACTAATGTATGGGGAGTGTGGAAATTAACGCAGGGGGACTTAATGCAGGAGATATCACTGATATCTCCTGGTTAAGTATCTTCATGAATACTAAAATAACGGTAATTAAGGAAAATGTCCTTAAAAACGTTATTTTAGTGTTGATGAATAGGCCCCTGTGTTTGTTTTTTATGTATTTTTTTCTTACTTTTTTTTTGCTGCACTGCTCTTTCCTTTTTCTCTGTAATATTAGTTTTTGTCATAGATTTTTAAGATACTTAAACAATATAATTCCAATATTTTGTGTTTAACTGAGACACATTTAGTGGAGAGCAAATCATTGACGCTTAAACGCCCCTGGATAGGTTGGGCTTACCACTCTATGTACACTAATCAGCCAGAGGGGTCTCCATTTTGATTAATAAAAAGGTTCCATTTGTGCAACAGTCATTAGAAATTGACACTTATGGTAATTATGTTTTTCTTGACTGAAATATTTCTTCTATTCCTATTTTTATTTTAGTGGTTTATATTCCTCCTCCTTTTTCATTTGATGTTTTAAGACGGGCTACAGGCTTTATTGCAAAATCCCCTGATACACCTGTGGTATTCCTGGGAGATTTCAATGCTGTTATGGACCCAGTTTTAAAAAGGTGGAGGGCCTCTATGAGCTCCCTTAGTCAGCGTGCTTCAGGTTTTTAAAATTTTGTAAAAGAATTGGAATGGGTGGATGTGTGGAGACTTAAACATCTGAGGTTAGCCAATTTTCCTGTTTCTCCTCCACCCATTGTCACGATCCTGTGGGCCGACCCTCCAGACACGCCAATCTGAGAATCGCCACCCGTGAATTTTACAGATTACCTTAGCACATGTAGTGAACTAAACCTGGTAACTGCCACCAGCAGAAGAAGAATATAATGCTAAAGCATAAGATGGGCTTCTGCTCTCACCTGCATACACAATTATCAATACTTAGAAAATTAGGTAACATGAGCCATATGATGCCTTGGGTCATAAAAATACAGATCCAGAACTAGAATTAATGTTTAATTCAAGAATATCTTCAAAGCTTATGTACAAAAATTTACAAAGAATATAATAATGTTAAAAAAGAATCCCATCATTACTTACACTTTCCAGAAAATTAAATAAAATAAAAAGGAGTAACAAACCATTCAGATCAAGTTGGATTAAATGGTTCTTGGATGAGGCCTTCCCAGTGACAAATTAGGGATCATCTGTATCCTTCGATAGCCTCATGCAGAATGAACATTGTTTCATATCAAACACACATTTATGCCCTTTCACAGGCTGCTCTGGGTCACTCCCCCCCCATTCCCCCTTGGGATAGTTTAACCCTTCTATTGTTTAGGTGACTGTAACACAGGGTCTCCTGGTCACCTGAGCAGGGGTGAGGTATTTGCTCACTCCACTATAAGCAAATCGAAGCCCCGTAAATGCTAGTTCTTATTAACAAAGTGTGGTTCTTAGCTTCCATGGAATATATAACCACTCTTCTCAACGATTCTGTATTGGACCCTTGGTATTCCATATTTCACAGGCGGCTACCTGGATTAGAGTGATGCTGGTCTTCACATAGTACATTGTTAGTTGCCTTTTCACCTCACTTTTACACTTTCCCCACCTATTATTTCTATTTGATTTTTTTAACAGTTTTTTTGTTTTATTTTCAGGTATGTCAGTTTTGACAATATAGATTTAAAATTTAAAACTTATAGCTGAGTAATAATATTGATGTATGTGTTGTTTTTGGCTATGGTACTGTTGATTTGTTTTGTTATTTACTATGATAAATAAAGAGATTAAAAAAAGAAAAGAAAATAGATAGATATTACATAGAAGGTAAACAGTACAATTTGTTAACATGCCCATTCCAACATGAAATGAGCTTCCCCACTACACCCATCACACTTTTCACGTATATACCTTGCCTTGGTTTCTTGTACATTGTTGCCCAAGATATTGTATATGGAATATAAAGCAAGAGGTGTATCAGATCATTCACCATTGGTAATAAAATTGGATTGGGGTGTGTCCAGAGGATTACTATTATGGAAATTACATCCCTCATGGTTACTACAAATGGGGGCCGGGTTAGAGTTGGAAGAGATGTGAGAAGGATATTTTGCAATAAATGTTGGTAGTTTCCCAATGTCAATTGTATGGGATGCCTTACAATGGATGGCTTTTCTTCGAGGGTCCTATGCATGGTGAGTGGCTGAGATCAAAATGCAGTATAGGAAAATGGAAGTTGACTTGGAAACTACTTGTAAAAATCTAGGGACAAACTAAATTCTACCCGTATCAAGTGGTTGGCTGGCCAGGAGGCATGGTGTGGTAATCTAACAGATAAATCAAGTGGTAGATTATTGTTTAAATTGCACAGATTTTATATGCAGGCAAATAAGACTGGTAGTTTTCTGTCACATCTGGTGTAGACTGAATGCCCCACAACTTGTATTTCAGAATTACTAAAGGCAAACGGGTCCACAGTTACCTCTACTCCAGACATTGTTGAGACATTCACTTCTTTTAAATCTCTATATGCTACTCGCTTGACCTCTAATTTGCAGACATACTGTATGTAACTTCGGTAGGTCTCCCTCAGTTATCTCAGGAGGACAGAGAATACACCTTGATTCCCCTCTGACAGTGGAAGAGGTGGGGGCAGCCATAGCATCGTACGTCTGATAGCATCCCAATTGAGGTATATAAAAAGCACGCCAAACTGTTTGTTCCAGAATTGTTAGAAATATATAATATAATCTTTGACGAGGGCTACCTCCCTTCATCTATGTAAGAGGCAATTATTATCATTGCTCCCTAACCAGGGAAAAATCTCAAACTTTTAGATTCCTATCGTCCTATTTCGTTACTTCCCACTGACATAAACATTTTAGCTAAAATCTTGGCTATCTGTTTTAATAAAGTTTTTTAACATCAGAGATACATCCGGACCAGTCTGGTTTTATGCCAGGTATGTCGACAGCAGTTATACTCACTTGTAGATATCCCATGAGGAGGAGTTTTCCTCGGTTATAGTGTCATTGGATGTGGCTAAGGCAGAGGTTCTCAAACTCTGTCCTCCGGACCCCACACAGGTCACATTTTCCAGGTCAACCAGCAGCTGCACAGGTGTAGTAATTACTCACTGACACATTTTAAAAGATCCACAGATGGAGCTAAACATTTCACTTGTGATTCTGTGGGCAGACTTTGAAAATATGCACTGTTTGGGGTCCTGAGGACCGAGTTTGAGAACCTGTGGGCTAAGGCATTCGACTCCTGTGGGAGGTAATGCGTCAATTTGGAATTGGCCCAATATATCTGAAATTAGTACAATTATTATATGACAGGCCGAGTGCCAGATTGTCTGTGAATGGTTCCATTTCTTCCCTTTTTTCATTGGCCCAGGACACGCGCCAGGGGTGCCCATTGTCTCCTCCTGTATTTGCTTTGGTGATAGAGCCACTAGCATGTATCCTACAGTCTCATTCAAACATTATAGGTTTGTGAGTGGCTGGAAGGGAAAATAGAGTGGCTTTATATATTTTATGTGATCGGGCTACCAACAGCTCTTCAAGTCATAGATCTATTTGGAGTGTACTCTGGCCTACAAATTAATGGGATAAGTCATATATTATGCCACTGAGGGTGCTGCTCTGTAACCCCTTTGGTCTCTCTTCCTCTTTGTTGGTTAGACCGTTTTAAATATTTAGGTATTTGGATAACAAACACACCTAGTGATTTTGTTTCTCTGAATATAAACCCTTTTTTTAGTTATGTTAAGGATAAAATTAGGGTGTGGAGCAGACTCCCCCTTACAGTTATGGGTCGGGTCAATTTAATAAGAATGGTCCTGCAAACCAAGCTTTATACATACTTCAAAATTCTCCTGTTTTTCTTTCTGCTGGTATATTTAGAAAACTAATTAGTCTCCTTTCTTCACTGGTTTGGACGAATTGTCGTTCTCATATTAGCTTAGATACTCTTACTAGGACTAGATATGCAGGAGGTCTTCCATTGCCGAATTTTAAATACTATTATTATGCAGCTCAAATGGTACATCTGTGGATATGACTTCATGACCTGTCTAGTGATGCTTTGCATGTGTTATGGTCAGTGGGTCTGTTTTGATTTGACCTAATTTGAGGGCTGATAGGCACGGAAAACTTATAGCCTAGAGGCTAAAGGTGAGGAACTGCTTTTGGGCTGTTGAAGCAGCCTTGAGGGCTGATAGTGGCCTGGGGGTCTGGAGCAAGGCGCAGCCTTTGAGCTGATGAAGCAGCCTTAAGGGCTGATTTTCTTTAGCTGATAGTGGCCTGAGGGTCTGGAGCAAGGCGCAGCCTTTGAGCTGATGAAGCAGCCTTAAGGGCTGGTTTGCTTTAGCTGATAGTGGCCTGAGGGCCTGGAGCAAGATGCAGCCTTTTGGCTTGTGATGCAGTCTTGAGGGCTGATTTGCCTTGGAAAGTTGTGACCTGGGGCCCCAGGGTTGGATGCAGCCTTTGGGCTTATGAGTCTTAGATGGTGGTAGCTTAAAGACGTAGCGCTGCTACCAATGTCGCCGAGTTGACACTGGCGGTGGTGCACCGGAATGTGCATTGGAGATGCTGAGTTGCTACCAGTGACAGTGCACTGGTTTGCGCACAAAGGACGCTGAGTAGCTAACAGTGCCTCCGGGAGGACACTGGTGAGGGTGCGCTGGCTTGTGCACTGGGAATGATGGATTGTGGCCAATGTCGCCAGGTTGACACAAGCCGCCTGGCTGGACTGGCACTTCAGGAGATAGAAGCACACCATGCTGCCAAGATGACACTAGCAACACGAGCAGGTTGAATGCAGGGTGTGCCGTCTGGATGGTATAAACGGCAGGAGAGAAACTGTAAACTAGCTCAGGTACTCAACTGGAATCAGGAGACTGGAACTGTTATGGATTGGATGGTTAATCAGACAAGGGTTTTCAGAGGACTGCTGCCAGTTGACTAGTTGTGGCCAAGTGTAGTATGAGATGCAGCCTGTGGGCTGTAGGAGCAGCCTTGAGGGCTGGTTGTGGCCTTTATAGTCGTGGCCAAGGGACTGGTGATGTGAAGCAGCCTTGGGGCTGTTGGAAAAGGCTTGGAGGCTGATTGTGGCCTTTATAGTCATGGCCAAGGGACTGGTGATGTGAAGCAGCCTTGGGGCTGTTGGAGCAGGCTTGGAGGCTGATTGCGGCCTTTATAGTCATGGCCAAGGGACTGATGGTGTGAAGCAGCCTTTGGGCTGTTGAAGCAGCCTTGAGGGCTGATAGTGACATGGGGCCCCAGGACTGTTGCAGCATTTGGGCTGATGAGACTCAGGTGAGGTATGCAACAAGAACGTGGGGCTGATACCAGTGCCACCGGGATGACACTGGCGACGGTGTGCTTAATAATGCACCTGGAATGCAGAGCTGCTACCAGCGCTGCCGGGATGACACTGGTGATGGTGTGCTAAGTCGCACACCTGGAACACAGCTGCTACCAGCACCGCCAGGATGACACTGGTGACGGTGTGCTAGGTTGAGCACCTGGAAAGCAGAGTAGCTACCAGTGCCGCCGGGATGATACTGGTGACGGTATGCTAGATTGCGCACCTGGAACGTAGTTTAGCGACTGGTGCCGCGGGGTTGACACAAGCCACCGGATGGTGACAGATGCTTCGTACTGCCCAGATGGTATAAAGCAGCATGTGTGGATGAGATGCAGGTGGAGCCGCCTGGATGGAATAAATGGCACACACGAAACACAGCTAGACAGATTCAGGTACTCGACTGACATGCAGGAGACAGGAGCCGGAAGTACGAAAAAACTTCTATCACCGACATGGAGTGCTGGGCTGGCTGGAATTTAACAGAGACAGAGTCCAATCAAAGCAAGTCTCCCTTAATGACAGACTAATGTGCACCTGGGCTGTGTCCAGACAGGAGAATCAATTAGTGCACCTGACACTGCACACAGACAGGCAGTAATTAGTGCAGTGCCTCAGTAGCAACAAAGGCTGGAACTCCAAGCAATATGATCTGCTTAACTGCAGATCCTAACAGGAACAACCAGAAGTACGAGAAACTCTATCACTGGCATGGAGTTAAGGACTGGCTGTAATTTAACAGATACAGAGCCCAATCCGAGCACGCCCTGTAAGCCTCCCTAATGACAGACTCCAGCACCTGGCCTGTGCACACAGAGAAGATAATCAATTAGTGTGCAGCTGATATAGTACAGAGACAGAGAACAATTACTGAACCTATGAGATCAGCACACAGACAGTAGCAAAAAATTATCTGCTTAACCACAGATCCTAACAGCATGTTCTTTTAGTATCTCAGTCATACCCTGGGTTTACTCCTCTATAAATATTGTTAGAAGGTAGAATTATTGCATCTAGCCCGCCCTTATTAAAACAAGCAATAACAATTTGGAGTCATGTCTCCGGCATGATAGAGGCTCCTGGATTAGACCCTGATACTTCCTTGAGTAGCTCCGAGTATACTGACCGAACTGCCTGGTTTACAGTCTAAACAGTCTGGCAGCCTGTGGGCATTTCTACAATAGGTTATAGTTGTATGTTAGTTGTATGATAACTCAGTTCTTCTTGATATCTGCAGCTTAGACATGCCTTGTTGACACATTTTTCAAATTCACCCCGTTTTAATTTTTTATTTATTAAAAACATTTTTGCTGACTCTTGGTCCCCGTAAGCCTTTATAAAACTCTCATTCATTCTTACTAACCCTTCACCATACTGAAAATCTACCTAGAAGAGGATTTGGGTCATATTAAAGATGAGTCCTGGGCTGAGGCATTGAAGTCTCCTAAGGTTCCTACAACATCTATTCGATTTCAACAAATTCAATTGGTTATTTTACATCATACGTATCTTACTCCGGTTCGTTTAGTTAGATATGGAGGCCGCTCTACCGATTGCTGTCCTAAATGCCACACAGAGGAGGGGTCATTCTAGGCATTTATTGTGGGAGTGTCAATTAGTTTACCAATTCATTTACTATTTATTAGATGTACATAATAGTGTATGGATTTCTTGTGTATTTAAGTTATAAGACAACCATTGCAGCTTTTGAGTTATTTAAAAAAAAAATCTCTTGTTTTTCTTTTGCATTTCTCTCTTTATTTCTCTTTCCTTGTTTTTGTATATACAAGTGATGCTATGTATAGGCATAAAATGTATATTGTAAAATTAGTTGGCTACTGTATTACATTTTACATTCGAATAGAATTAAAAAAATTTTTTTGCAAGTATATATGTTTTCATGAATTAGATATTTTGATTTTAATTGGGTTGTTTATTATAAAGCATATAAAGGTTGTATTTCTAGTTAGTATATATGTAGTTATTATGTTTACAGGCAATATATATGCTTTAATAACGGTAATTAATAAGTTATTCATAGTCACTATTATTGTCACTATATAATTATTATAATTAGTAATATGATAGATATTACACTTATTGTTAATACACTTATAGTTATTATTATAATTGTAGTAAACGCATTTAGGGGTCAATCCAATTAGGTGCAAATTGCGAGGTGCGAGTTGCTATTTTCACTTCGAATTCGCATAGCGACTTCATTTTGTAATCCAATTAGAAACTCCCACTGAATCAGTCAGACTGAATTCGCAACTTTCCATTCGCACCTCCCTGAGGGTGAGAGATGGAAAGGAAAATCTTTATTTTAAGGTTAACTCTGCTGAACCCCTTGGACACCCCAGGACACTCTGCTGAACCCCTTGAACACTCCCCCTAATGACTAATTAGGCAGTAGGAAGTTTCCAATTAGCTTAATTAGTCCAAATATTACATGTAATTTTTGGGGGTTAAAAAAAAATTGTCCTCAAATTACCCTAAAATCAACTTTTTAGTTAGTTTAGGCACCCCAAATGTAATTACAATAATGTTTTATTTGAAAATTTATTTTTTGATCTTTTTTTTTCTTACATTTTTCAAGGTGCCCTCAAAGTACCCCAAAATCACCCTTTTTCCTACTTTTTTTTTGCATTTTTTGTTTAATTCATTTGAGATTAAACGAAAAAAAAGTTTGTTTTTTTTATAATTTTCTTGCCTTTAAAAACCCCCGCAAATCAGCCATTTGACACCATTTAAAAATCTACAGTACCTTCCTATTGCCCACAAATAGCCTTCTAAATGGTCCTGCTAATGAAATTATCTATTTTGGGGGGTCCAGGATGGTCTCCCCACATTTTCATGCATTTCTCTCAAATCTCATTTGGTAGCCAATTCGCACCCCTCCGCTGCGAGTAGTGCAAATAGGCATTTTTAATTGGATTGGAGAATTCTCGGGAGCGTGCTTCGACACAAAGTCTGCGAGTTTCAAGAAACAAACTCGCTACTCGCACTTAATTGGATTGACCCCTTATTATCAATGCACTTATAATCAGGAAAGTACACTTTTATATTTACGATCACTATATTTATAGTCATTAAGATTGTAGTTATTATATTTTAGGTTAATAAATTTATAGTTGATGTGTTAGTGGTTTGGCTACCCATAATTACTATATAGATTTTCACCATGGTTAATATTTATTTTGGTTAAGTTAGTTGTAATTGTTATAATTATTTTTACATTTGATTGTTATAGTTGTAGTTTTATGTTTTAGGTCACTATATTTAGAATATTTATATCGCTATAGTTGTGGTGGTGCAATGTGGAAGGGTATTTCAATTTACCTCTAGGCGCTATATATTGGGCTTTGGTTCTATTTACCGAATGTTGCAGTTGGTTTTGAATTTTAGACATGTTGCTGTGTTGTACCTGTCAAGCATCACTGTTTTATTTTATGCTGTATTATATGTTACATGTTTTAAAATGGTAAATTAATAAAATATTACTCAATAAAAAAAAATGTTAATGCCACTCAGGAGAGGCTATGTGGAGGTCATTAGGATGTATTTATCTGATGGCATCTTATGACACGGAATTTAATTTAACAAGGCCTTTTGTCTGGGGCCACATATTGATTGCTAAGGGTGAGTACACACTTGCACGATATTGGCCTGATTTGGGCAAATTGGAATGACAAATCAGGCATATTGTGCATGGTGTATGCCCGATTGCATGCTCCTGTGGGTCGCATGCATTATCGTGTTATTAGCCGTGCTGCAGGGCTAATCACACAATATCACATGCGGGCCTGTGTAGTTTAATGAAGGACAGAACAAGTGATTGTTTAGTTGTTCATTAAATCTTTCTAGTGAGTACTAGCAACCTTGCATGGTCCGGGTGAAGGTTAATCGTCCCAACCATCAGCAGGATTCCTGATTGTTCTAGTTTGTACTTTGTACCCACCCTTAGACTTGTGAAACAGGAAACCATACATAGCAGGTATCTGCAGTTATAAACAGAGTAGTCAAACCAAAGTGTATTCAGTCTGGCCTTCAGGTATGATTATATATAGTCAGATCAAAGACAAGTCATATTTGAGCTGGTTTATAAGATAAAATTGATGTCTCAATGATACTGTAGCTGGAAGCTTTAAAAATCATATACACAAAGCTAAAATCAATATACAGGTTAGGTGTGATTTTCAAATCACTCAGAAGTATTGTTTCAACAATCCCACATCACAAACGCATGAAATTTACAGTAATATTATAGCTAAAATAAGGATGATTAATGTGAACACCCCATATTTTAGGTAATCCTTCCATTGGGGAAGTTGTGAAGAATTATTTAAGTTAAAAGTGACATAGGGCCTGATTCAGAGAAGGATACAATACCGATATTTTCACAGAACGAGCAATTGTTTGCCATTTCACATGCGCGAATGCTGCACTGTGCACACGCAGAGATTGCTTTGCGATTACTCTCGTACATATGAACCACTCGCAAAGTGAGTGATAGGTAGTCAGCATTTGCGGGTTGTCAATGGGGGGGGGTGGATAGAAAAACGCAGGTGTGCCTGCTTAAACGCTGTTTCACGGGCATGCATAAATTAGCCATTGCGATTGCCTTTGGTGCATTAAAGATCTCTGCATGTCATGAGAGCTGCGCTGTTTGCGGCTGGTCAGACTTGACTTACATGATGTGTGTCAATAGTACTGATGTTTACACTGTTGTACATCATTGGATGAATATGAGAAGGCAGCAGTGGGCGTCACTGTGGTTTGGAAGGCATTAGCGTATTTTAGCAACTGCGATCCATAGAAGTATGCAACTGCGATTGCATTTGCCTAAATCTCTGAATCAAGCTCTTTGTTCTGGGTTCAAACTGAGGGATCATTTAACTTGCATTTCTTACTGTTCCTTCTGGACAGATTAGCTGCGTATTAATTTGTAAGTTTTTCCTTTATATTTGAAATTGTAATACACCTGTGACCTAATACATGTACTTTGAAACCATTTTTTTTGTTATATTCTTATTAACTGAGTATTGTACGAGTTTGTTAATAAAGTATTCTTTATTATTTTATTTTATATATGCTCCACAACCCAGTGTTTGAAGAGATTATTAGACCGTTAGGGCTACACTTCATCTATTAGTTACTGCTAGAAGCACAATTGGGATAGAGGTTATGCTATAACTGTGTTAATTGCTAGAAGCAGGGGGCAGGCCAGTTAACTGAGGGGAGTTGTATCACCGAGCCTGCGCAATTGTTATAGAGGTAGGGGACCAGTGGCCCCTTTTTGAGCAAGTACCAACACTGGTGGCAGTAAAATAATTATGGTGCTCTGACTCCGTAACTAGACTTTTTGGTGCCCTGTGCTAGAAAGAGCATTGGCGCCCCCTCATTTTTCAAAGGGACATAATGCACCCAAAAAAGGGCCATGACTTCATGGCGAAGGGCCAGGGAAGAGATAGGAGAGGCCAGGAGATGCTGGGGATGAAATAAGAGGAAGCTACAAGCAAGAATGATAATAAATAGAATTTGACAGGCCCAAACAGCGCCCCCTGACCTGTGGTGCCCTGTGCGATGGCACTGGCAGCACCACCCTAGCTATGGCCCTGCTCTGACTATAGCAGAGTTGCACCCACAGTCAGGGATAATTGCTGAGGTCACTGACACTAAAGATGGGCACATATCTAAATAAAAAAAATGCAGTATACTAGTAGCATTTTAACCTTGCTGAAAGAAAAATGACAGAGTGACAAATATACAAGTCACTGAATGCTTGTGATATAAAATCATGGGTGGTGTCACACTGGAGCTTTTTACTTCACATTTAAAAACCAGCGTTTGAAAGCTCCAGTGTGAAATCATTCATTTCTGTGTGTAAAATAGAGAGACTATCACACAAGCACTGGAGCACTGTTTAAAATACAGAATAACATTATATTATATAGCGCTCACCTTGATGTGTGCGCTGAAATTTAAGAGACCAGAATTTGGTCCATAAATCCAATTAAGTGACTATAGTAATCAAGTATACACACATTCAACTTAAGTGGTTGATGTATTTGTTTAAACGTTACAATATTAGTACTAATAAAGCAAGGACATTATTTTTCTAGTAAAATGTAGATGGATTTTATTCTGGTTCATAAAAATTGATAGGGACAAACAAAACGACAAGGATAACGTGGGGGAAGGTAGTGATGGGAGGACGGGGGTAAAAAGTGAGTTGGGGAACATAGGAGGTAAAAATTAATTATAATAAAAGAGTAAAAAGAAAAGGAAGGGGGATGATAGTAGGTGTATATATATACCAATCAAATAAAAAAAAATGATTAAAAAATAAGAATATAAAAGTTCATGGAGTCCAATTGTTATAAAGTTGCCAGACAGATAAAATATTGTGGATGCAAAGTAGCTGTCACAAGCCGCTCATGCGAACACCGGGGGACCGTTAGCTGAACTCCGCCTATCGACTGTCCATCATCCCTGCTCTGTTCTGGATTGGTTCCTGCGGCTATTTCCTTCTGGTGCGAACCCTGTTCCTATGCTGGTGATAGCGTTTCACGTGTTTCCGGTTTTGGTGGTGTTGTCCAGTCGAGTATCCAGTTCTCCTGTCAGCTTTTGTTACCTGCCGTTTGTGTCATCTAGGCGGCATGGTCCGCATATCTACTTCCTGCCGTTTGTGTCATCTAGGCGGCATGGTCTGCATATCCACGCTCTGCCATTTGTGTCATTCAGGTGGCACAGATAGCACTCAGTGTCCAGAGTGCGCAGTTCAGCCCATAGGCCACAGCCAGCCAAGGCTGCTACACGGCCCACAGACCGCATCTTGTTCTACAGCCCACAGGCCACTGCCTGCCAAGGCTGCTACATGGCCCAAAGGCCGATGGTGGGCAGTGT
The DNA here is from genome assembly GCA_031769625.1 of Taudactylus pleione. Lineage (NCBI taxonomy): Eukaryota > Metazoa > Chordata > Amphibia > Anura > Myobatrachidae > Taudactylus > Taudactylus pleione. The sequence continues at coordinate 6,393,074 of JAUIMM010000324.1, read as the reverse complement.
ATATAGCAATCCCTGCATTCCTGGCTGAAGGGGATACTCGCCGGTGTTTTGGGATAAGTGCGGGTATGCACAGGCAGCAGGTACGCGGTACGCTGCTGACACTGTGCAAGCCGTCACATACCCACGGCCGGCACCATCTCCCTTATTAAGCACAAGGACGTGGCTTACCTTATCGCGTGGCTTGAAACATGGTGGTTCTCCGTCATTCAAGGTCCGCTTACCAGCTGCCCTGGGGATGAGTGATGCCGATGTTCTTGTGTGGTGTCAAATGCGTTTGTCGTCTTCGGCAGCCTTTTTCAAGGAAGTACATATGCTTGATAAAGTCCCTTGGATATAGTACACAAAATCCCGCCCCTTGATTTCTATAGGCTAGGATCCTTTAGTTTTGGTAGGTCCCCATGTTGAACAAGAGGATGTCAATCAACGTAGATGATCAGGTTGTGGATATATTGTGAGGGAAGTTACAAAAGGGTAGTGTCACTTAGAACCATTCATTGTGTAATTTTAAGCATGAGACCTAATAGAGAGGATTACTTATTCAGGGTATGTGAAGTGGAACAGGGGAAAAAATAGAAATAAAAATGAAAATAAAAATAAATATAAAAAATTAAATAAAAAAATAATAAAAAATATAAATTTTGATATATATTAAATATCTGAGGGGGAAAAAACAAATGTCTTGAAGATTATAAAGTTCACTATTTTATGTGTAATAGTATATAGTTTTAATCTGAATTTTACAATCAATTTAGTGTATGCAATGTTTAAGTTTATATGTATGTATGTTGTCTAAAAGGTTACATACACCTCCCATTCCTGATATAATAAAGTCTAGTTTGTTGGATAATTACTGAATAAATTAACTCCATACAAGTGGGAGTTTGGTGACTTTGGAAATTTTGTCATTATAGATATCTGGTCTCTCTCTTGCGGCTCTATTTATTAACATTATTTTTACTAAAATAAAGTGAAAAAAGGGTGTTTTCATACCCTTTTCACATTATTTTAGTTTCACCTAAAGTTACTACAGGGTAATTGGAGTAGAATTCGTAAATTCTACTCCAAGCCCTAATTATCACTTATTTTTAGTAAGCAGATCGCATTTCCCATAATTGTAATGGGAAATGTGATCAGGCCACAGTTACTAAAAAAAAATTGTGAAATGATCCCGGGGAAAGCCCTGTGGTAATAACGCCACCTGGAGGCAGCATTATCCAGGGTCTCTCCCGGTTATCGGACTCCTGCTCTGCTCTAACGGGCAGAGCAGAGCCCGGAGCCAGCCCCAGTGATCAGCTGTGTGGTCTAAACAGCCCACACGCTGATACACTGTAAATAAAAAAAATAAAATAAAAAAACTGACCAGGGACCGGTGATCGGGGTTCCGGGTCATGTCCTCCCGCCAGTCAGCTGGTCTCCCAGCCTGCACTGGTGTCCGGTCGTCACCTGATTGGGTCCCAGTGCAGTATGGGATGTCAGCTGACCGGAGCCACGGAGGACATCACCAGAGCATCGACCACTGCAGGTAAGTGTAATTAAGGAAGGGGGGGTCGCGGGGGGTCCAAGAACACGGGGGCGGGGCTTAGCGATGGTCGGCACTTGTCACGGTATTATTTGCGAAAATACTGTGATAAGGCTGCGGAGGGGATTCGCAGGCACAGAGCATTATCGCAAGCTCTGTCCCTGCAAGGGATTTGTAGTAAATCCCTGTGATATTGCCTGAATTCGTAATGCGAATTCAGTCGGTAATATCCCACTACAATCTGCATTACAAATGTGGATTGTAGTAAATAGAGCCCTGTATCATTATAGATATCTAATCTCTCAATAATTTTCGCACATGGTCCCCTGGTTTTGCAATCATATTAATGCATGTCCAAAATGAGTGGTTATACTACTTTGATCCATTCATGCTTTGATGTTGATTTTTCCTTATTCACAGTAAAGACCTATAACTTTATTTGGGATCAGTTGGGGCAAGGGTCGTTAGATTTGCGATCCACTTGATTTCTTATTTACTTAGTGTTTTTTTATAATTGCCCCCCCTCCAGTTTCTCTTCACCAATTTTATTCCCAAAACGGATAATTGGGTAGGATCTTGTTATGTGCAATTTTAAAGTGATGTTATACACTGTGGACCTCATTCAGAGCCGGACGCTATTTGCGCTCGCTCATCCAGAAAAAGGGGCTGGCTATTTAAATTGACCGTTCGCTCTTTGCAGTCTGTTGTCGCCTCTAGGTCTGAACGAGCGAACAAAACATGCGGATGTTTTTTTGTAAAAAGCGCCCCCTGGCCGCTCGCATCATACATCATCTCCGCTATTTATTAGATTAATCGAGTACATCGAAAGGCGAATGAACTGCTCGCTATTCTTGTGGTTGCATTTTCCTACCGCAATCATGCGAGCAGTTCTGGCTAAAAGACACCCAACTGACGTGGTCGATGACGCTGCTTTGTTAATTATGCACACCCATTAAACGCCCGTTTTGACTGTTTGGCACGCCTGCGTTCGGATCTCCACTCCCCGTTTTCAAGCACCTTCCCCTGTTACCACCCACAAACGCCTCACTCTGTCACTCAAATTAGCAGGCATTCGCTATATTGCGAGCACACGATTTCTGACCACACTGACAGGTTCGCGCATGCATACTAAAACCCATACGCATGCGCAGATGTGCGAACATCGCTCGGAAACAAATGAGGGGCCGCTTACGAGCGGCTCTGAATCAGGCCCTGTGTTCATTGAAGCCTTTCAGTATGTTTCTACGGTGTTCATTGATCCTTTGTTTTACGGGCCTTGTTGTCTTCCCTACATACTGCTTCATACATGGACATGTCAGCAAATATATTACCCCACTGGCATCACAGGTGATCTGATCTTCAATCTTGTACGTTTCCTTTGTTATGTTTGATTTGAATGAGGTTACAGGTTTGGTGGTTCTGTATCTGGAGGTTGTGCAATTTTTACATCTTCCACAGTAAAAGAATTCTCTGTTCTTTTTTCCCATTAGGGACGCTTGAGTTTGGTGTATAGGTGGTATGTGGTTAGAAACTAATTTTCTCTCCAGATCGGGGGCTTTTTTTTAAACAACTCCCGGGGCTTCTTGTAGACATTTTCTTAAAGTCTCATCTTTAGTCAAAATTATCCAGTGTTTTATTGCATTTGCAGCAGAGTTGTATTCTGAAGTAGAGATTGAATTTTTGATCAGGTAGTTTTTCCAGTTGCTTGTATGTCAATAGTAGGTTTCTGTCTTTCTCCATCACTTCTTTGAACTTCATCTACTTTAATTTCATTGTAATTGTTTTTGTAGAAGTTGTTCTCTCAACTCAATTCCTTGTTTTTGGTAATCCTCTATCTGTGTGCAATTTCTCCTAATTCGGGTAAATTGTCCCTTTGGATTGTTATCCAGCAATTTGGGGTAATGTTCACTCATAGACAGTATAAAGCTGTTAACATCAACCGTCTTTCTAAAAGTCCTTGCTCCAAGTTGGTGGTTTTTGACGTAGATTTCCAATTCCAGGAAACATACCTTGTCTTTACTGTACTCCGAAGTTAACTTTAATTTTAGGGCCATATTCAATACGGGGCGAAAAGTCCGTTATGGGCGATAATTTATCGCCGATAACATAATTTTCACCTATTTCCAATATCCCCTATTCAATTTCATTGACTTTTCGCCGGTGCGAAAAGTCAATGTAAAAAAACAGGGATCATTTTTTCGCTTGCCTTTAGCAGGCAAAAAAAAGTGCAGAATTGGGGTTTAGGGGTGCAGGTTTAAAAAAAAATAGCCTACACCCCTATGAATGGTCCCTAAAAATGTGTGTTAAAAAAAAGAAAAAATAGGGACACTCCAAAAAATTAATTAAGATTTTGGGGTTTAGAAAAAAAATAGGGATCACACTTCTAAATTAGTGGAATAGAGTCCAGAGGGGTTTCCTTATATGCGGCAGGTGTTTTCTTCATTGCGGGAGTAGCGGCAGGTGCATTTTTGCAGAATTTTTAAAAATCATTTAAGGGACTTAAAAATATGCTTGCACCTTTCCAATGGCTAATTCTTGCAGCTGACACAAGTTGGTGTGTAAATTCTCAAGGGCACTGACCAGTCTCTGCTCTAGGACATACTATATGGCAAGCTGATATATTGGAAAAGCTGAATTTACGAAACTGTATTGTATTTTGGAGCACGGGAATTAGCTTTTAGGAGCTGGTTGCCTCTCAGCCGGCTGTTTTATGCATGGAGCGACTGGCCGCACACTGCATGAAGATACCCCCAGCCTAGCCCACTCCTGCTCGAAGGCTGCTAGTGTGGCACTGTGAACTTCTCATGTGCACACGTGCAAAAGGGGCATGGTCTTGTGTTCGCAAGGCCACGCCCCCTGGTGTATTATGCTGACTGACAGCAATCACAGTGTCAGCACTGATGACGTGGTCCTGCTCCAGTGCTGACACCTCATATTGATATGTGTGTGTACAGCCCCCTCCCAGCCTCCAAACTGCCCTCATGCAATAATGCGCACGTAGGAAGTGTATACCGTTGGGCACTGTGACAGGACATACACCTGGGAGGTTGCATCACTGTGACAGGGATAATGTCTGATTCATTCATCTCCCCCTTGTGTGCCCACAACAACACATAGCCCCACTGCACATCTACACCCACTGTATGGAGACCACTGGACTGGTACCTGGAGGTGAGGACTGTGGAGCAGCGAACGCACTGGTTGTGGCAGCACATGCTTGGTGCCCGGGGTCCCTTTCCTTGTCTCTCTCCACATAGGTGTAGACTGTAGAGAGACAGAATGATCCTGATTACGCAGACTGTGTACCGAGCCCTGCTCTCTGTGCGGGACTGTGTCATTACACCCCTGGCCTGTTATAATCTTGCGTGGGAGGGAGTGAGACCTACACATCTACTCCCGGCTCCTGGGTCAAAGTTCTACCCGGTGCACTCCGCCATGAGGTCCGACCAGGACCTCAACCACTCCATTAGGCATCCCAGACCAACTGCCCACCTCTCTGTGGAATTTTCTGCCCTAGTATGTCTTCTGGGATCCAATGTTACCATTCTGTGATGTTTTCGTCCAAATCCAACCAGTGGATAGCACAGAACAGGCTCCTCGGGTCACAATTCTCCCCAGCGTGCACCAACTGGAGGGCCGACTGGGACCTCAACCTCCTAGTATGTCTTCAGAGATCCAATGTTACCACTCTGTGAAGTTTTCATCTAAATCCATCCAGTGGAAGGCTAAGAACAGGCTCCCCGGGTCAAAGTTCTGTCCAGCGTACACCAATGGGAGGTCCGACCGGAACCCTAACCACCCAAAAACATGGCCCGGATCCAACTGAACCACCTCACGTTGATTTCATTCCAATTGGTGAAGGGGTGTCCAAATGCATAGCCTGATAGATAGACATATAAACAAACAGACCAATTAATTTTATAATTAAGATGATGTTTATTTTAGTCTGCAAATTAAGAAATGAAGAATTGGGAGAAAAATGCTATATAAATAATGCTAAATGCTATATAAATAAAATGCTCATTGTTATTTGAATCCAAGTTGAGTGTAAATATGTACAGTATTCTGAGCCTAAGCTTCACTTTTATCAAAGAAATGCTTGTACAATTCCTTCTGCAAGCCTTATAGATGTTAGCTGAAGAAGACTAACTTGATGAATTCTAGACTGTAACATCCTTTGTACAGGAAAGAAATGTGTCACTCTGACATAGTAAAATATAATGTGCTCTGCGGTGTTGTTCAATAATTAATTCCATCAAAGAATCAAAAGCTCTCAATTTAGTCTTTTAATAATCCACCCTGAATTCACCTCTGAAATGACTTCTGAGTAATGCATGCAAACTAAATAAGGCAGGCATAGCTATGCAGTCTGTTGTCCTTTCTAGCAGGTGAGTTTTATTCCACACATCCCGCTGATGAGCATTCTCCGGGACCAGAGAAACAAAGTAACGGAACTGTTGGGGTATGTGTGGGAGGCAGTACTTTACAATTTAGAGATTTATTGTAGGGCATCTAGAAAATTAACTATTTTAAGCTTGCATAGAGCAAAACACTTTGATTCTTTTATTTAGCTAGAAAATGTACATGCAATAGGCAGGCAGAAAGGGCTTTCAGAGAAAGACAAAGAACATTAGGAATGTAAAGATTACAGAGTACTTCGCTCAATCAAAGATTTTCTTTGAAGTGTTTGCAATTAAAATAAAGGCTGTACATATGATTCTACTTATACAGTTCCCCCATTTAAAGCTCAAGGGCACATCATTTTGTCTCTTTGTATATTTCATATTGTCGAATAATGTGGTTGCATTGCATTGTAAGACTTTGGGGTAACAATCACTTTCATATGTATCATAGGGTTCATGTATAAGAGTCTTATTTTACTCCAATTATCCTTTTTACGGTGCCTTAGAAAACAACTACAGCTGCTATTTTTAAAATATATATAAATGTAAAAGTATTCATTTATATAAACTCTTGGGGCCGGATTCAGCAAAGTACGCTAATGAGATCCCGGCTGCGATTTCGCACAAAACACAGCTGCGAAAATATGCTAATATCTTCCAAAGCTCAGCCGGCATAAAGACGCCCACTGCTGCTTTCTCATATCCGTCCAATGTCGCTTTGCTGCATAAACATTGGTACCATCTACGGGGATGTACTTAATAGACCGGCAGACTAAATGCTGCCGGTCTATAAGGTGACTGCTACAGCCCGACTGGGGACTTAAGATAGGCATCGAAAAACCGACGCCTATTTTAATCCCGATGCCGGAAGACAGACAGATGCCAGACCGAACGAGGTAAATCTTGCGTCTTAGCACTTAGCAGCAGGGGGGTTAGGTTTAGGGATTCCCAGGGGGACTTGGGGTTAGGCTAGGGGAAGGGGGGTTGGGGTTAGGTGCTACTGGGGGGAGGTTAGGCAACTCCCCCAGGAGGGTTAGGTTTAGGGTACGGAAAGGGGGGGTAGGTTTAGGCACACCTGGGGGTGACATAGGGCTAGGTACCACCCTGTGAGTTTTAGCATTAGGCACCACTAAAAGAGGGTTGGGGGGAGGAGGGTAGGGTACTTACCAGTGCTAGTCAGCATCTTGTCCTGTCGGGCTTCTTCTGTCGGGATTTGATTTCATACCCATTACCATCTATGCACATTGGCCAGTCACGCAGCATTTACAACAAGTCTGACCAGCCTCAATCACTCCAAGACTCCTCGCATGCAGAGAGCTATCATACTGCGTATGCACTCGCAGTTACTAATTTATGCAAGCCCATGAAACATCGTTCAAACGGACAGACGCATCTGCCTTTTTCCGATCACCAACCCCAAAAGTTGACAGTCTGTCACTCACTTTGCGATGGATTCCTCTGTGTGTCCGAAATCACGATGTGATCGCTGCACACGTGCAGTGCAGGCATGTGCGATGGCAAACAATCGCTTGAAACAGTGTTCATAATCACAATTTCCTCCACTGCTGAATAAGGCAATTGGTCTCTGAAATCAATGAGTTATATAGTCAAGATTTTAACGTGACTAGTTCATGCAAGACAAGCAATTGAATCCCAAAGTAACTGTCAGATAACTGAGAAAAAGAAAAATCAAGAAAAATCACTGCGCACACTAGTGACTGCAATAAGGGAAAATCAAATAGTGGGTCATCAGCCACTATGAAGAATCTAGACAAGGAATATAGAGATGATTCCTGATCACGCTCAACTCATACAAAACAATATACAATAAAGTACATTGAAAAAAGGGATAATAAAAACCACCCTTAGGTAGGTATAGTCTTTTCGTAGGACAGATTCTTTGTTTATTGTCCCTTGTAGGTCCAAAAGTACTCCTGATAAAAAGATAATTTTCATTCAATTCAATTTCCTCAGAAAGGGGCAACAAAAAGACATATGGGAAGGACCCAATAGTGTAGTATGTCTTGGATAATTATCAGATATAGTCTCAAAGGTTAAGTGATCCCCTTCACCTCTCTAATATGGTATGAATATTCGTACCATATTCACTTCTGTGACCCAGAGTTATCCTCCTATAAAGGTATATTTTGTTCATAATCTTTCACCACCACATGGAAAAGGTGCAAGGGAAAGGAAAATATAGGCGTACCCTACTTACAGTAAGCCTTATAGAAACATGTTCGTAGCAGTTTCTTTGGGGATTCTTTAAATGGGGTTTTTCTCCTTCTTATATCCTGAGGTATAAGGTAAAGTCCAGACCCCTTTTCCCCATGGAAGACAGATATCCTGTTGTATACACGGACGGGGGCCCTTCACCGATGTGTTTTGACTGTCGAAGTCTTTATCAAGGTGACACCGCCCCCTCTAAAGCAAGAGTCTACATCTGCCCCTGTATGGAGGTGCGGGTGCTTACGCAGTGCTCGTATTGTCTCACGCCATGTGTGGCACAATTTGGTGTGCTAGCGGCAAGGATGTAGATGGGCATATCTGTAGTCATGTCACATTGGGACTTGCCAAATCTCCCAGGGACTTCTGAATTGCTGGACCACTCATCCATACAGTTGCATGCAGGAGCCACTTACAGTACTTACCTTACAACAGTTCTGCAGATGGAACAAAATTCTTGTCATGATTATGGGACTGACCCCTAAAATCTGGTACTGTCCTGTTTATATCAGAATGGGTCGCCAAGACGTCTGTCAGCCCAGTGTACTTGAGGGAGTCATGGCCACAGGAGGAGGTGCATCTACCCCCTCGTTCAGTATCTATGGCTGGTGATTTGCGGTGGTGTGTGTCTGGGGGCATGGTTACACTCCTGGGCCCCTATAGAGACTTGGAAATATGTACCTGCTCATCCTTTCTCTGTGCCTCTGTCCTCACTCTCATGATTCATTAACCAATAATGATGCTATGCTGAGTAGTATTTTAAGAAAAAATGGAAAAGTTTAAATTTATGTAAGGGATGGGGTCTAGTCGGGGCTCTGAAGTGACATGAATCACAAACTTGGCACAGATTTTTTTCCAGTGGCAGTTATAAGGACAGCATAGTGGACCTACATTACACATTGAAATGCACTTGGAAGAAAATTGGTGGTACACTTAAAGGATCAATGTGGATTTACAATAATGTTTTCCTTAAATGAACCTTACTGTCTCCTAAAGGTGACTGTGATGTGTTCTGGGCACGTCGGCCTACATAATATTGAATATAAAGAGTTCAGTGTGGGTGATCCGAGAGAAGCTGGGCAGTGCTGGGACAGTAATGAAAATACATCATTAAGAGATTTCAGTAGAATTCTGCCACTTCTTGACAATAACATTAAATGGATGTCGATATAAAATTACAGATAAGTGAATCAGTTTGGTGAGCTTTAGATAGCTGTAGAAATCTTGCAATATTAGATTTCTGGATTTGTATGGTTCATTTATATAAAATTGGAGTTTAGAAAATTAAACTAAGAAATAGTTATTTCCATTAAAAAGGAACGAAAACCCCTTTGTTTTTAAGTGGTTAATTCTATCTTGGAAAATAAATAATATTAAAATAAAAATATTAGATTTATTATGTGGTGATACAATTTGTACAAGTTGACTGTACAAGAGTCTGACATATTATGAGCAAATTAAAAAATGAAATATATATTGTATGCATTTTGTGGTATACATTAGGTTCTATCTGGCTAAAAACAACTTGATCTCCTAAGAGAAATATAAAAACAGGGAAATATATTTTTTATTTCTTCATGGCGATAATTAATTTTTTTGAAATGATTTGTCATGCTAATTGCTGATTAACTCTCTGGCAGGATATTCCTTATGGAGAAAGGCAAGGAGCAGAACAAATAACATATTTGAATTACATAATGACTGAACCAGTCTAGGTCAAACATGTAAATAGAGCAAAGTATATTGTTGGCTTATAAAAAAATTGTTGTGTTATAAGTGGCAGTTTTGCTGGGATTTTGAAATGCCTGCAAATCACAGGCAAATTGAGGCACCAAACCACTGAATTTACTATTCAGTGGTGTTGATAAGATTTTGTAAAATGCCGTCGATGTCACAGAGGCCACAGTCAGATTGAGAAACTGCACCTGCCATAGGGCTGGTGCAATTGTTGAAGGTGACCGTGATGGTGCACCAATGGTGGCATCTAAAAGATCACCAACTGTATTACTGTGTGCAGAGACACTGAAAGTGGGCGTGTCAGTCTGCTGCGCCAGGGGTAGGCTTATGCTAACATTTACATATTATCGCAGCCGCAACCTCGGCCGCAGTATCCACCTCTGAATCAGGCCATTAGAGGGAAAATTATTGTTTCATTTTATCAAAAGAGCAATATTATTTATTAATCATAATATGAGGGGACAATATACATGAATTGTTAATAGGTTAATTTTTTATGTAATGGCTGTATAAATGGTGCCCTCGTCATAAAATGATAATTGTGTCCAGTCATAAAAACATGTTTAAACACTAATTAACAATTGATTAATATTGCCCCTTTAATATAATTAAAAAATAATATTGTTCTTCTTTAAAAAAAAGTGAAGCAATTATTTTAAATGTAATATATTAAAAAAAAGTATGTCCCCCATCAGAGAATTATCAATATCTGCCTGCTTATTCAATACTTGATTGTACAAAAAGAGCAGGAAGACTCTGCACAGGGCCGATAATTAAGGAAGGTCAATAATAACTATGAGACCAACATCAGAAAGAGTCTAGGGACACTATTGTCTTGAATATTTTTTTGTTGGTGGTGCCCTCATTATAAGTGCATTGTTATTCCTCTCCTTCTGATTGACCAGACAGTTAAATAATCATAGTGTTTCAACTATCTTGCCCGTCACAATCATAGTGTTTCAACTATCTCGCTTCTCATTTTTTTTTGGTGTGTTAGTAAATCTGGGGTTTCTATACTACAAATGGAAAAACATTAATGGTGCTTCTATGTTCTTATTGTATTCTAAAGTTTGGTTTCTTGGTGGGTTTTCAGCAGGTTGGGCTTTTGGGGTGCGATCCTGCCGGAAAACCACCGAAAATGCTAAATCGCAACTTAGTAAATATACCGCTTTTTTCATCACTTCTTTTCAATGTTCATTATAAAAACATATATTATATAATATATTTCAACCTCTAATGTTATTATTAGGTATACTAGAAGTTACCTTGTATTTGTGTGACCTGTATAAAAGTACTTAGCCAACAGCATCTTGCTTATTTATGGCCACTGGGTATGTAGTTATGAGAACGGCGGACGCATGGCCACCGGTCTCAATACCGACAGTGTAATCCCGGCAAGAGATCTAACATAGGCATCGAAATACCGATGCCTATGTTAATCCAGATGCCGGAACTCCAACAGGATGCCAGACCGATCATCCAACGCCGGGGTAAGTATCCACATAGCCGGGGATGGGGGGGCTAGGTTTAGGGACTTTAGGGGGAATTTAGGATTAGACACCCCCCCAGGGAGGGTTAGGCTAGGGGAAGGGTGGGTAAGGTTTAGGCACTAAGAGGGGAGGTTATGGTCAGGCACCCCCCCCCCCCGGGAGGGGTAGGTTTAGGCACAAAAGGGGGGGAAATTAGGGTTAAGGCACTAAAGGGGGAGGTTAGAGTTAGGCACCCCTAAACGTGGGTTGGGGGGGGTTAGGAATAGTAAACTTGCCTCCATCAGGCTGCCGGCGTCGGGATTTGAAACGCCGGGCTCACCGTCCGGCGGTCAAACATACTGTGATTCCTATGCAACTAGGCAGAGCTGCATGCGCCTTGTGATGCCTCATGCAGCTCTGCCCAGTTGTATATGCACCCGGATTAGGTAGGCATACTTACTGCCAGAGACACATACACACAGCCAGATCATAAGTTTGCCAACATTAGTTTTTTGACAGATAAAAAATAAAATAAACCTATTTGCTAATAGGTTTGATCAAAATAAAAAAACCTCATACTCAATAATACAACAAGTGTAATCTTGTATGATTGAAAATAACAAGAATGAATAAAATGGAAATAATAATTATAAAAGTAATATATGTTGGGGATATGTTACACTGCAGAAGTACATTTTAGTGGACTTGCGTGTCGGCTTACTGTACTGTATCTAATATTGCAGCATAGCACAGCATCATCAGAACCGGAGTAAACATGAAAGGTAACCGATAACAAAATAAGAAATGTTATCATAGCAGAATAGCTGTCATGAGCATGGTGTCATTATTTAGCCATAACATTGTTAGTAGATTTAGAGAATGCAGTATGCACTTCTAGTAACCCAGGAGGACACGCTGCACATAGCCTTTTCCCAGCAGGTAACCTTACAATAATAAGGCCAATGCATTTGTAGACATTGTCAAAGTCCTCATGTGAGTTTACGTCATACTTTCCTACTCTCCCAGAATGTCTAGGAGACCCTTATTTCCGTGAGCTCTCCTGGGAGTGTAGACAACCCTCCTGCATCTGAATTCCGGTGCGGTTCGTGATAACACAATTTGCTGTGAATTGTGTAATCGTGGCCCAGCTTCCCAATACAAAATGCCATAAATCTTTCATTTTGCAGCAGTGATGATGCAATTTATGGTATAACAACCCATGCAGTTGCCCTTGGTATGTCCCAATCAGGGTCCCACAAAGTCACCAACTATGATTTTACTTTTATCAACTTTTGTACCTTTGTACCTCTTCTCTCCTGCACTGTTAATGAGATTTTTGCACAGTTTCATAACAGAGACTGTTTTGCAATATATTTTTGTTTTTAGTTAGTGTTTTAGAAGACTGTAGTAATATGAATTCATATACTGTATCTACGCTGTTTAGCTATAACACTCAACCATATACAAAAAAAACCCATAAAACCCTTAGAGAACTAATGCACTTGTGGTCCTAATGTGTAAAAATATACAGAGTACAGAAAATAAACTTATAAGTAAGTCTGAGGGGTCTATGGACCTCATTCAGAGTCGGTCGAAGCGGCCGCACGGTCGTACACCACCGATGTTCGCTATACTGCGCATGCGTAAAGTCCGCAATGCGCGTGTGCAAACTAGCTGCTACGATCAGAAATTTCTCTCTCCTTGAACACAGCCAGGTTGGTAGTTTGAGTGACAGATTGAGGCGTTTGTGGGTGGTAACAGGGGAAGGTGCTTGAAAACGGGGGTGGGGAGATCCGAACGCAGACGTGCCTAATTATGCGAACGGCGTTTTATGGCAGTGCATACGGTTTATGGGAGTGCATAATTAACAAAGTAGCGTCATGGCACATGTGACATGGGAGGTTTTTACACTGACATGATCGTAGAGCTTAAGAGAGGGTATGGTCAACCTTAAGCTCTACGACCAGTTCCGATGGTTCACGATGGTCTCGATTAATCCTTATATGCCTGGAGATGACGTGCAATGCGTACGAGAAGGGGGCGCATTTTTATTAATTCCGGCCGCTTCCTCCCCTTAGTCGGCCAGCTACCGATCCGAACTTAGGGACGCAACTTGCGAGGGAATCATTTGCATATCCGGCCCCTTTTCCCGTACGACCGTGCGGCTGCTTTGACCGACTCTGAATGAGGTCCTATATGTGTACAGCAATTTATCAGCAATTTAACACAAATATGCTCAAGACATCCACTTATATTATAGTCTACCTTACAGTATATCAGTTACAGATGAGTAGGCATGCATCTTCAATGTAACTCACTGTTTGTTTACTCTCACATAAGCAACAGACATGCCAAAAGGTTGTCCTAAAAATGATAACATAGAAAATGTTGATACCAACCAGGTAACTATGCCTACATACATGTTGTAGCAGCAGATCTACTGTATATGAGTTGAGAGACAGGTTCAGACACATTTTTAGAGTGACTTTCCTTTAATAGACAACTGTTGATATTGGTATTGAATCACCCAAGCATCTTAGATTATTTTGGTGTGGGTCATGACCTAAAACACTGGTTACTATTAAGGTGCGTACACACGGAGCGATAAAATTTAACAATATCGTTCATATAGTTAATTTTTATATACTTACCAACCTACCAACGACCAACGATGCACGTTCCCACATGGACGATAAAGATATCTTTCATCGTCCATGCATGCAGACCGAGTTGGACGATACTGTCAACTTTGCCTGTTCAGAGATGTGGCAGGATGACTTCACTGAAAGATATCTTTCAAGTCGTTGGTGGTACAGATGTACAGTGTGTATGCACCATTAGAGATGTGCGCAAATCCCTGTGTTTTGTTTTTTGTTCTAAATCATCATCGTGTTTGGTTTTGGCAAAACCACCTAAAAGTATTTTGGTTCGGTTTTGGATTTCTTTAAAAATTATTAAAAACAGCTAAAATACTGTAACTTGGACCTGTTTTTGTTCCTATAGTATTATTAACATCAATAACATTAATTTCCAGTAATTTCCAGTCAATGTTGACCACCGTACAGCACCTGAAATCATGAGAAGGGAAATAAATGCCATCCAAAACATGTGAGATGCAGGTTTTAGATCTGAGCTGCGAACTTGGCGAGAAGATCCGAGTTCCACAGGCTCAGTACTCGGTTTAACACAGAACCCCAAAGTTTGGGTATATTCGGTTTCCAAAACCAAACCGCTCATCTCTAGTTACTATGTCATTTAGTTCTCAAATTAATTGTATACCAACAAAAGCATGTTTAAATATTAGGGGTATATGTACTCAGGCCCACCAAGAGCCGCGCCAGGCCTCAGTAAAAAAGGGGGCGTTACCTAATTGTGGGAGATGTGGCCATGCCCACTTAGGTTAAAAAAAGATAAGTTTTGCAGCGCTGCGAGGAGGGCGCATAGAGCTCCCTCAGCCTGGCACATAACCAGTGGGGGGCACGATCAGCTTAATCGTTCCCCCCACAGGCATAGGATACTGCTGTGGCTGCTTCTTAGCAGTCGCGAGCAGTCTCCCAGTGCATCCCAGCAGACAGCAGCATGTGCTGGGCTGCTGTGATGTAAGAACAGGGGGAGCAGTGCCAGACCTGGGCCCCCGCCGGGCCCCTCCAGCAAGCCTGGGCCCGGGTAATTAGTACCCGCTCCCCCGCCCCCCCCCTCTCGGCTCCCCTGTATGTACTAACTAAGACTTGGAAAGAAAGTGGACCAACCAATCAGCTCCTGTCACTTTACAGGCTGTGGGGGAGATTTATCAAAGCTTGGAGAGAGATAAAGTACCACCAACCAGCTTCTAACTGTCATTTTTCAAACACAACCTGTAACATGACAGTGCAGAAGTTGATTGGTTGTTACTTTATCTCTCTCCACTTTATCTTTCTCCAAGACTTAGTACATCTGGCCGTTAGTTTTTAAAAATGGCCAGTAAGTTCTATTTATTACATTTGATAAAAATAATATGGAAGAGGGCTGATAGCCCGGGGCTATCCCCGCCACCCCTGGGCGGTGGGTGGCGTGTTAGGTGTAGTGCAAATATTAGAATTTTCATCATTGTATTTACAGTGAAACTACAGGTCCCAGCAAGCCTCCCCCTCATGCTGGTACTTGGAGAACCACAAGTACCAGCATGCGGGACATTAAGGGCCCACTGCTACCTGTAGTTCACCTGTAAAGAAATGGATAATGAAACACACAACGCACCGTGAAAATAAAGCTTTAATGCATCCACAAACACGTTTACACATACTCACCTGTTTCCAGATGTTCCTGTCCCCTTGTCAACGTAAAGTATCCAAACGAATTACCTGTTAAAAAAGATCCAATACTCACCTTTACATCCCACGATGTTATCCGCAGAAATCCAATAATGGCTCCGGATACACTGTAACAACATGTTTCTGCATGCTGTTACAGTGCACTAATGACAGCTCATGGGAAAGAGTTGACATTAGTCCCAGGCCGCCAGCCAATCAGTGGCGACTAACATTAGCAGCCGCTCATTGGCTGGGACCCACGTGGAGGAGGCGCTCATTGGATAAGTCCACGTGGGTCCCAGCCAATGAGCAGCCGCTAATGTAAGCCGGCCCAGATATGCTGATGTCCCCGCAATAATGAGAGCTCAAACCCTGAGTTCTCATTAGTGTTACTGTATCAACATGCTGATGCATGTTGATACAGAGTATCTGGGCCCCTCTGGATTACTGCGGAGAACTTCGTGGGACAAAAGCTGAGTATTGGAGCTTTTTTTTACAGGTACTTCCATTGGATACTGTACGTTGACAAGTGAACGTGAACATCTGGGACCAGGTGAGTATATATGTATGTAATAAAATGTTATTTTCACGGTGTGTGTTGTGTTTTATTTACACATTTCTTTACAGGTGAACTACACGTACCATTGAGCCCTTAATTCCCCACATGCTGGTACTTGTGGTTCTCCAAGTACCAGCATGTGGGGGAGGCTTGCTGGACCTGTAGTTCCACTGTATAGACAATGTGAAATATCCCAATTTTTACACAATACACAGACTTTATCAACCCGCCACCCACCGCTCATGGGTTGGCGGGGATAGCCCCGGGCTATCAGCCTAGGCCAGGGGTGCCCTGGAGAAGGTGACCCCTTTATTGGGGGGGTCCCCAACTCCCCAGGGATCCCTGGCCTTGGCTGACTAACAGTCAGGGCTGATGCTGCGGCTGGGGGGCCCGGTGAAAGGGCACCCCTGGCTGCGGCATCAATCCCCCTTTAGAAAGGGTCCAGGGCTGGTTTTAAATATACGGGGTACCTCACGTCAATTTTTTTTTCCGTATATTTAAAACCAGCTCTGTCCCTGCTGCCTGGTGCTGGTTCTTAAATTACAGTGGAACTCTACACACATTTTTTCCCTGTAATGTTAAGAACCAGGACTAGCTGGCAAGTCTGGGGCTGGTTAGTGATTTGGGGGGGAACCTCACGTAATTTTTTTTTAAAATTAACCCTATTTTAACCATTTACAGAAAGAAACATACACAAATCACAATGATTTGTGTATGTTTCTGACCATCTCACAGCTCATGTGGTTGAGAAAAGTGATTTTGACAGAGAGTTTGCTCCTATCTTACCCGAGCTTGTCATCCCGATTCTTGGTAAATTTGAGAGATGTATATTTTAGGTGAAAAGTACTTCCGATTTGGCCCAATGGTGATTTGATTCGAGATTGCTATCTCACCCGAGTTTTACGAGTGAGGTGAGAGAAGTCTCTCTCTAACTCACCCGACCTTACCTTTAGTAAATTTGCAAGCAGGAAAAAAATTAATTAATCAACCGAGATGGTCATCTCGACCTATCTCGAATCTTAGTAAATTTAACCCCAAGACTTGTAAGTGATAAAGTGGAGAGTGATAAAGTACCAACCTATCAGCTCCTAACTGTCATTTTTTAAACACAGGAGCTGGTTGGTACTTTATCACTCTCCACGTGATCTCTCTCAAATGCTTAGTGCATCTCCCCCCCTATACTAGTATGAGACCCATTATACACAATGATGGTTTTTTCGGGAGATGCGAATTGGAGCATCATGCCTACAATCAACTAAAACATATTAAAAAAAAATCTCCTTTTATGTTGCCCCAAACATTTCTTCCCCATTAATCAATGCTTACATCAGTGTAGGGTAATATCACTGCACAGTAGCAATTACTATATTTACAGTTTTCATCAGTCTGGTTGTCTGCAACAGATAGCATTTTATGTTTTGTAAATAACTGGGAATGTAGGGACAACTTCCATAGAAATATGGCAATGGTAATTGAGGAACATTTGAATTTTTTGTTTTTATATAACCAGAGATGCTCAGTATAGTTCCCCTGTATACAGATGTTTTGAACCTAGTCATAAAAGAGCACATCCAGATTGTAAAACAATTTCCATGGCTGATAAACAAAAAGTACATTTCTCAGCTTTTATTTGTCTGGTATAAAGGACAAATAGTTGCAATAAAACATTTATTTGAAAAATATTGTATATAGCCTGCAGCACTGGACATGTGTTCTTAAATCAATCAACTATTTTATTCTTGAAACAGCTGACAAACTGATGAGAAGAAATGAAAAAGTCAATTAATTTTCAAGGAAATATGTTGTATATTTAATACAGTGTTGATGAATACCAGGGATTACTGTACATTCAGATCTGTGTGATTTCTATTGCAAATCCTCAGTGTCTACATAAAAGATGTTGCATGACCGTAGGTCTGGCATTAATGGCACTTTCATTACATCGTTTCCTACTTTGTGATTTTTTTTTTTTGCTGCTCTTATCTGGTGTTGTAGCTTCATTAACTTTGTTATATCCTATGTGCTGAAACGGATGCTCTGAGATCTGAGGTGTCTCAGAACAGAACACTACTCACTTACAGTAAGGAATAACATTGAGCATGTGCAAGGTTCTAGTGATCCGAGCATGGGCACATTGTCCTACATGACACTTTAATGTGTAACTACTGTTTACTTGTTTATTATCACTTCTGTATTTTTTTACCATTATTATTACACTTAAATGTTTGTTTGTATTGTTTTTTTATAGATCTGTTGGATACTCAGCCACTTCAGGAGACAGAGGAGGAATTGGCCACTGACATTGACTTCACAGAAATAATATCTGAGGAAGAGAAAGAAGAACTAAAGAATGAGTTGGCCAAGGTAGCTTTTACTTTGTGCAATTGCAATGTCTGCCTCTTATTACACCTTTCTATTATAACACATTTGGATGCTGTTTATTACACTCTAGATGTCCCAACAGTAAAAAAATACTGCAGTAAAAATAAGTTGATTCTGACCTCAATTGTGGACTTTTTCAAATAACATTTATGTTACAAATAGTACACATTTAGGGGCCTATGTATCAAAGCTTGATGAGAGATAAAATTGTGAGATATGAATCACCAACCAATCAGCTTATAACTTATATTTTATAGGCTGTGTTTGAAAAATGACAGTTAGGAGCTGATTGGTTAAAACTTTTGCTCTCACAATTTTATCTGTCATTAAGCTTTAGATTTCACTGCATTTGAAAAATAATATACAGTATGTGGTTATGATAACTCTTTATAAAGCACCAATACATTTCTCAGCTTTGTATATTGACGGTATCAGTATAGATATAATTTATTAATGAAAGTGAATGTAAAGGTGTCCCTGCCCAAAGTAAGCTTCCAATTGATGGGTGTGTGGAACACTTGATACTTAAGGCAATGGAAGAACTATTGTGGTTGTTGGTTAGTGGGTACTGTAAGAATAATGATCATGGATATAAGTTATAGGGCAAAGTTTAGTAAGCGGTGGTTTGATGGCAGTTTCTATTCTATTTTAAACCCTGGCGGTTTGGTGGCGGTTTTGCAGCGGTTTCTAAACGTCAGCCCTGTTCTGTTCTATTCTAAAATGTGTTTTGACTGTGGTTTGGCGGCGGTTTTGCTATCTGCAGATTTACTAAGGCCAAAACCGCTGCAAAACTGCCATCAAAACACATTTTAGAATAGAATAGAACAGGGCTGTCATTTAGAAACTGCTGCAAAACCACCACCAAACCCCCGGGGTTTAGAATAGCATAGAAACCGCCACCAAACCCCCGGGGTTTAGAATAGAATAGAAAAGAAAACGCCACCAAACCGCCATGGGGTTTAGAATAGAATAGAAACCACCGTCAAACCGCCGCTTAGTAAATTTTGCCCATAGTGTCTCATTGAATTAGATGGTGGAGGAGAGTCTGATAGGACAGGTAGACAGTTCCATTAAAGAGAAGCTTGAAAAAGTTGTACCTCCAAGCAAGGGATGAGGTTATGAGAGAAGATATTAGAAGGCCACTGGAGGAGCACAGGGGCAACTGGTTGCGGCTGGATATATAAGTAGGAAAGGAGTGTGCAAAGACACTTTCAGCTTTATTCTGAAATATATGGAAAGCCACTGATGTGATTGGCAGAGAGGAGTAGAAGATATCAGACAGACAGAAAATAAAGTGTTCTAGTAAAAGCAGGACATTAATAGAGTGAAGCAGGAGCTGGTCTGCATTATGTGTCAGGAAACAATATACATTGGAGATGAGTAGCAGGTGGACACAGCATGACTTGGTGATCACCTTAATTTATGCATTAAGGCAGAGTGTGGAGTTAAGGAGACTCGGAGACAGCAAGCTAATATAACTTTAAACACCTTTCAGCACAATCAGATAGCTTAACTTTGGTTTGATATGGTGGCAAATATAAACAGTATGATTTCAGGGGTAGAAAGGTAAATGTAGGTTTCATCTGAATACTGCATATTGAACCCCATGGGGCTCATGCAGAGTTGGACACAATTTACACCAAAAACATAAGGCGTAAATTGCGTTCATTATAAATACTGTATGCAGCTTCTGCAGTATGATGAGCCACAGCTATCATAAGATGCCTGCGACTGTGCACATTACTTAACATGTGTATGATCAGGGGCATATCTAGAATGGGTGCAGGGTGTGCAGTGCACACAGTCCAGGGGGGCCCACACCGCACACCCTGCACCCATAGAGTCTTATACTTACCTGCAGAGCAGCTAAATCACTGGGAAAATGGCGGCAGTCATTTTTCCGTTGACTTGTGCATGCGCAGTGCTGCTGTCCCTGGGAAAACGGTGTGGGCGACATTTTCCTGGAGACCTGTGCATGCGCAGTAGATTCTGGCACGAAGCCAGAATCTACTGCCGTGCAGCACTGCGGGACCGCCGGAGAGAGGAGGGGGCTCGCATTGACTCTGCACACGGGCTCCCTTCTCTCTTGAAATGCCCCTGTCTAAGATACATAGTTTACGCTAATAGCACTAGTGGCATATCACTTCCATGTATATCAGAGGGGATTCCCATAGAAATCTCTAAGTCAGTGGTTCCTAAACTTGATCCTCAAGGCAACCTAACAGTCAAGGTTTTAAGGATATCCATGCTCAAGCACAGGTGACTAAGAGCCTGCACCCTTATGCACATGCATCCAAGATGCACTGCGCATGCTTCACGATCGTCACCACCAGTGTACACAGGTCAGAACTGCATGGAGATTCATGCAGTATGGATAGGCATTGCCGGGCAGTGACACGGGGGTGGCTCGAGGTGACAAGTTTGCAGGTATCAGGTACTGTGTTGAAAGATTCATTTCCTCTGACTCCGGTGACCAAATACACAGACATTGGGGCACATGTATGAAGCTAGGGAACGTGATAAAGTGCAGAGTGATAAACGACCAACCAATCCGCTCCCAACTGTCATGTTACAGGCTGTGTTTAAAAAATGACAGTTTGGAGCCGATTGGCTGGTCACTTATCACTCTGCACTTTATCACTTCCAAGAGCTTCATACATCTGGCCCATTATGAGCAACCATAGGGTTGCTCAGAAGTCCAGTGGTGCAGCTGATGTAAAGTATGTAAGGGGAACTCTAATAAAAGTATAAGAAAGGGTAGCGATTATATTGGATAATTAATAAAGTTGAAATAGGTATCAAAGTGAAATAAAATAAAAAGCAGTTAATGGTATGAAGAGAGCCTAATCTAGTGAACCTACCATATAGTGGGGCAGATAAGTTATGTGTAAAAGTTAATCTTAATATAGTGCGTTAGGGGAATTCTCATGTCATTGAAATGGGGTCAAGGGCCCTTACTAAGTCTAATGGGTCTATTTACTAAGCTGTTGATGGCAATAAAGTCCCAACCAATCAGCTCCTAACTGCCATATCAGAGACTGTGTTTAAAAAATGACAATTTGGAGTTGATTGGCTGGTACTTTATCTCCATCCACTTTATCTCCACCCAAGGCTTAGTAAATAGACCCTTAGGACAAAGTCATCAAACAGAAAATGTTCACAAAATAAAGTAAAATTGACCTCATAAGGATTAACCCCAAAAATCAGATATTAAATTATATGTGATGAACAGTTGTGGTCCTAATCAAGGGCCCCTAATATATAATGATATAATGACGTATAATTGTAATAAGACAGTGTTAGAGTATAAAAATATGATGTGGTCTTCAGTGCTCTGTCAGCGGGTACTTAGGGGCCCGGGCACTTGGCACCAACTTAGCATCGTCGCTTGTCCAGTCACAGCTCTCAGACCTGCGATACCTCACCACGTTCTCCAACTACGTTGCTTTGCATCTTTTACCACTGCGCACGTGCAACCAACAAATCCTCTTTTTCTTATCAGTCTTTCTTTTGCGCTTTACGGCTCTACCAGGTGGTAACCTCAGATATCACAACGTCCATTGGCTTCCATTGACACCACTATGAGCAGCGATAAGATGTTATAGTAATCGAGAATAAAAAATTGGGATTCTTAGATATGCCTCCAAATGTAGTGGTAGAAGGGAAAAGCGTTGTAGCAGTAGCGTTGATGGGTGGGTGAGGTCACCAGGAATTAAGCGTGGGTAAGTCATAGGAGATGATGCAGTATGAGGAAGACAAAATGCATGGTACAGTAGTGCCAGGGAAAGGGAAATATGAGTGAAAGAGTCTTGAACAGGCAATTTGTAAAGACTTAAGGGTCTATTTATGAACAAGTAGCAATAACAATAATTTTAAATTTTTGATGTTTATAAATAAAGATCTGTAATAACTGAGTTTAGAAAATGAAAATTGTACCGAGATAGCTGAGCGATATTAGTTTGGAGCAGTAAGAGTTAATTTAACACTTCAACTGTGAAGTCTCTGCTAATTTAATTATTCTCATGCGAGAACAGGAAACCTGCACCAGGATTTGTGTCAGTAGTATGTGTCAGGTGTTCTGCAGTAGAAGCAGTGTCTCAGTGTGACAGGCATGTTTTAGTGAGATTCAGGAGGTTGAGGGATCTGAAGATGAAAAAGTTATGAACAGAAGATAACTTGCTATATACATTAATCATTCCACCTGAAAATGGTGCCAGATTTGTGAATGTGATGGATGGGGATGAGCTTAGTAGGGTTGGTGTGGAAAGCTGAATGGTGGGGTAAGGACCATTATCACAGCTGATGGTAGACAGGAAATGACACCTGAGGCTGCTAAAGTTGTTTGCATGTGTGCAAGCAATACAAGTTGTGCTAGTTATGTCCCCATCTGGGACACTTTCTCGCCAAAGTCGGGATGGTTGGGCGGTATGCTAAAGGCAAATGGGGTAAATTTACTAACAATTGAGATAGGTCGAGATGACCATCTCGGGTGATTTATTGATTTTTTTTCCCTGCTTGCAAATTTACTAAAGGCAAAGTCGGGGGAGTTAGAGAGAGATTTCTCTCATCTCACTAGTAAAACTCGGGTGAGATAGCGATCTTGAATCACCATCGGGCCAAATCGGAAGTACTTTTCACCTAAAACATACATCTCTCAAATTTACCAAAAATCGGGATGACAAGCGCGTGTGAGATAGGAGCAAACTTTCTGTCAAAATCACTTTTCAAACACTCACCCCCTGAGCTGTGAGATGGTCAGAAACATATACAATTCATTGTGATTTGTGTATGTTTCTTTCTGTAAATGGATAAAATAGGGATTCATTTACTTAAAAA
This sequence comes from Taudactylus pleione, assembly GCA_031769625.1. Classification (NCBI taxonomy): domain Eukaryota; kingdom Metazoa; phylum Chordata; class Amphibia; order Anura; family Myobatrachidae; genus Taudactylus; species Taudactylus pleione. Next base: position 6,369,654 of record JAUIMM010000324.1, on the reverse strand, counting down.
AATGACGTGAGGTCCCCCCCCCAAAACACTAACCAGCCCCGGACATGCCAGCTAGTGCTGGTTCTTAACATTACAAGGAAAAAAATGTGTAGGGATCCCCTGTAATGTAAGAACCAGCACAAGGCAGCAGGGACAAAGCTGGTTTTAAATATACGGAGAAAAAAAATGGTGTGAGGTTACCCCCTATATTTAAAACCAGCCCTGAACCCTTTCTAACGGGGGACTGATGCCACAGCCAGGGCAGCCCTTTCACCGTGCCCCCCAGCTGCAGCATCAGCCCTGACCGTTAGTCAGCCCAGGCCAGGGATCCTTGGGGAGTTGGTGACCCCCCCAATAAAGGGGTCACCCTCTCCAGGGCACCCCTGGCCTAGGCTGATAGTATAAAACTTAGATTTTTCATCATTGTCTTTAACTACAGGTCCCAGCAAGCCTCCCCCGCATACTGGTACTTGGAGAACCACAAGTACCAGCATACGGGGCATTAAGGGCCCACTGGTACCTGTAGTTCACCTGTAAAGAAATGGTTAATAAAATACACAACACACTGTGAAAATAAAGCTTTAATGCATCCATAAACACTCTTACACATACTCACCTGGTTCCAGATGTTCATGTCCCCTTGCAAGGGCGGATTGGGATGGAAAACCAACCCGGGAAATTTCTGGAAGCAGCCCTTATGGGGGAGGGTCTGTTGAGGGGGTGGGTCTGTGGAGGGGGCAGGATATCCCTCCTCTTAGGGCCTGGAGGGGCTTTAGCAATTCACTGAGGGGAGCAGGGCCGGCAACAGAAATCTTGGTGAATGATACACTCTTTTTGGGGACCCCCATCCCTCTGCACTAAATACAGGCCAGTCAGTTTGGAAGTCTTTTTTTCTTACCGATATTGTGTTTCCTCAGCAACAGGCAACTTCTAAATAGTTTGACACTCACTGGACAGCGTCTTCAGCCGGTATTCACTATTCATGTAAATCACAATGTCTGGAAGATGCCTGTTTACGTAGAAATATAACCAATGTCTTCATTATAATTAGAAAATGTATAGTAACAGTAAAGTGTTTGTGCAGGGCAAAATGTGAGTTTCCCTGATCAAACAAGTTCTGTGTCTTTCTGTGTCTTTCCAGGCCCCCGTGTTACTCCAGACCTCCCTATGTCTCTCCACCCCCAGGCCCCCCTGTGGCTCTCCAGGCTCCCTGTGCCTCTCCATCTCCAGGCCTCCATGTCTCTCTCCAGAAGCCCCTGCGTCTTTCCATACCCAGGCCCACATGTAGCTCTCATTCCCCCAGCCCCAGTGTGTCTCAGCCTCATTGCCTAGACCCAGTGTGTCTCTGCCCCATTCCCCCAGACCCAGTGTCTCTCTCAACCCCATTCTTTCAGACCCAGTGTGTGTCTCTCAGACCGATTCCCCCAGACCCAGTGTGTCTCTCAGACCCATTCCCCCAGACCCAGTGTGTGTCTCTCAGACCCATTCCCCCAGACCCAGTGTGTGTCTCTTAGACCCATTCCCCAAGATCCAGTGTGTGTCTCTCAGACCCATTCCCCCAGACCCAGTGTGTGTCTCTCAGACCCATTCCCCCAGACCCAGTGTGTGTCTCTCAGACCCACCATTCCCCCAGACCCAGTGTGTGTCTCTCAGACCCATTCCCCCAGACCCAGTGTGTGTCTCTCAGACCCATTCCCCCAGACCCAGTGTGTGTCTCTTAGACCCATTCCCCAAGATCCAGTGTGTGTCTCTCAGACCCATTCCCCCAGACCCAGTGTGTGTCTCTCAGATCCATTCCCCCGCTCCAATCTGTGTCTCAGCCCCAGTGTGTCTCAACCCCATTCCCCAGCCCCAGTGTGTGTCAGCCTCATTCACCTCAGCCGCAGTGTGTCTCAACCCTATTCCCCAGCCCCAGTGTATGTCAGCCTCATTCCCCCCAGCAGCACCTGTGTATCTCAGCCCATGTGCCCCAGCCTCAATGTGTTAGCCTCATTCCAGGGGCGTTTCTAGAGAGGAGGTGGCCCGTAGCCAGTCTCCGACATGGGCCCCTTCTTCTCTATCCGGCGGCCGGCAGCGCACTGAGCTGTGTGCGGCCAGCGCCGGCGTTATAGAGACTGGGCACTAGAGTGCACCCAGACTCTAGAAAGTATGCGCAGGTCACGGGGAAAATGGGCGTGGCGGCCATTTTCCCTGTACTGCACATGCGCAAACTATGGGAAAATGGCTGTGGCGGCCATTTTCCAGTCGTGTTTACAGCACCGGACCCCGGGCCGACATGGGACTCCGGACAGGTAAGTAAAACTACGGTTGCAGGGTGTGCCCTGCATACCCTGCACCCATTATAGATATGCCCCAATGTATTAGCCTCATTCCCCCCAGCACCTGTGTGTCAGCCAGTGTGCCCCAGCCCCAATGTGCTAGCCTCATTCCCCCCAGCACCTGTGTCTCAGCCAGTGTGCCCCAGCCCCAATGTGTTAGCCTCATTCCTCCCACCTGTGTCTCAGTCCATGTGCCCCAGCCCCAATGTGTTAGCCTCATTCCTCCCACCTGTGTCGCAGTCCATGTGCCCCAGCCCCAATGTGTTAGCCTCATTCCTCCCACCTGTGTCACAGTCCATGTGCCCCAGCCCCAATGTGTTAGCCTCCTCATTCTGCCCAGCAGCACCTGTGTTTGTCTCCACTTTGCCCCCCCCATCCCCCCGTGCAGATGCCGCTATCGCATCTTACCTACTGCCACTGCTCTTTTTGTCTGCCCTGCCCACTGTTCCTCTCAGCGGTGGCATCACTGTGCAGGCTGCTGTCCTGTCCCGGAGGTGGGGGGATGGGCGGGCTGCAGAGGTGCTGGAAGATGGCGGAGCCGTCAATGGAGATTGACAGGCTCTGCTCCACAAAGGCTTGTGGGAGAACCTGCTGCAGCTGTGCAGTGGCTCTCCAGTCAGCCTTTATTTTTTACTATTAGCTGTTATGCTGCCCGCTCGGAGCTGACTGAGCTCTGATCGCGGCAGTGCCGGGGGTGAGTGTTGGGGGGGCCACCTCTCAATGTAGGGACCGGCCCAATCCGCCCCTGTCCCCTTGTCAACATAAAGTATCCCATCGAATTACCTGTAAAAAAGATCCAATACTCACCTTTATGTCGCTCGATGTTCTCCGCAGAAATCCAATACGTGGGCTGGATACAGTGTAACAACATGCTTCTGCTTGTTGTTACACTGCGCTAATGTCTGCTCGTGGGAACGAGTTCACTTCAGTCCCGGGCCGCCGGCCAATCAGCGGCGGCTAACATTAGTGGCCACTCATTGGCTGGGACCCACGTGGGCTTAGCCAATGAGCGTCTCCTCCACGTGGGTCCCAGCCAATGAGCAGCCGCTAATGTTAGCCGCCGCTGATTGGCCGGCGGCCCGGGACTGAAGTGAACTCGTTCCCACGAGCAGACATTAGCGCAGTGTAACAGCTTGCAGAAGCATGTTGTTACACTGTATCCGGCCCACATATTGGATTTCTGCGGATAACATCGAGGGACATAAAGGTGAGTATTGGATTTTTTTTTACAGGTAATTCAATGGTATGCTTTACGTTGACAAAGGGACATGAACATTTGGAACCAGGTGAGTATGTGTTAGTGTGTTTATGGATGCATTAAAGCTTTAAATTCACGGTGTGTTGTGTGTTTAATTAACCATTTCTGGTAAACTACAGGTACCAGTGGGTTCTTAATGCCCCGCATGCTGGTACTTGTGGTTCTCCAAGTACCAGCATGTGGGGGAGGCTTGCTAGGACCTGTAGTTCCACTGTAAAGACAATGATGAAAAATCTAATTTTTACACTACACCGTACACTATCAACCCGCCGCCCACCACCCAGGGGCTATCAGCCTAGGCCAGGGATGCCCTGGAGAGGGTGACCCCTTTATTGGGGAGGGTCACCAACTCCCCAGGGATTCCTGGCCTGGGCTGACTAACGGTCAGGGCTGATGCTGCGGCTGGGGGGCCAGGTGAAAGGGCACCCCTGGCTGTGACATCAGTCCCCCATTAGAAAGGGTCCAGGGCTGGTTTTAAACATACGGGGAACCTCACGTAAATTTTTTTCTCCGTATATTTAAAACCAGCTCTGTCCCTGCTGCTTGTGCTGGTTCTTAAATTGCAGTGGATACCTACACATTTTTTTCCCTGTAATATTAAGAACCAGGACAGGCTGTCAAGCCCGAGGCTGGTTAGTGTTTTGGGGGGGGGGGGGACCTCAAGTCATTTTTAAAAAAACAACAACATATATCTAATTTTTACAAGGCTTAACACTAGGGGTGTGCACTGGCCACTTTTCGTGTTTTGTGTTTTGGTTTTGGATCTGGATCTTTCTTCGTGTTTTGTATCTGGATTGGTTTTGCCAAAACCACCCTTCCGTGTTTTGGGTTCTGGGTTTTGTGTTTTGGATCTGTATTTTTTTGAAAAAAAGCATAAAAACAGCTAAAATCACAGAATTTGTAGGTTTTTCTGCTCCTATGCTATTATTAACCTCAATAACCTTAATTTCCACTCATTTCCAGTCTATTCTGAACACCTCACACCTCACAATAGTGTTTTTATGTCCAAAAGGTTGCACCGAGGTAGCTGGATGACTATGCTAAGCGACACGAGTGGGCGGCACAAACACGTGACCCATCTAGGCGTGAAACTGCAGTGGCGGACAGGATGGCAGTTTGAAAAACTAGGCCCCAAACTGTACATAATGCAAAGAAAAAAAAGAGGTGCAAGATGGAATTGTCCTTGGGCCCTCCCACCCACCCTTATGTTGTATAAACAGGACATGCACACTTTAACAAACCAATCATTTCAGCGCCAGGGTCTGCCACACAACTGTGGCTGAAATGATTGGTTCGTTTGGGCCCCCACAAAACAAGCTGGCAATTAATCTGTCCCTGCACAAACTGGCTCTACGGAGGCAAGATGTCATCCTCATCCTCCTCATCCACCGATTCCTCACCCTCTTCAGTGTGTACATCCTCATCCTCACAGAGTATTAATTCGTCCCTGCTGGAACCACAGGTCCCTCTGTACGTTCTGGAGGCTGGTCTCCCTGGAAGAGTTGAATTGTTGAAGTTGTATGAACATCATCTTCTCCACATTTTGTGGAAGCAACCTCCTACGCCTTTCGCTGACAAGGTTCCCGGCTGCACTAAAAACTCTTTCGGAGTACACACTGGAGGGGGGGCAACTCAGGTAAAATAGAGCCAGTTTGTACAGGGACCTCCAAATTGCTTCTTTTTCCTGCCAGTACAGGTACGGACTGTCTGACATGCCTACTTGGATGCTGTCACCGATGTAATCCTTTAACAGACAGACGCACGCTTGTCGCTGCTGCTTTGAGGATTCAAGTGCGGCTACAGCCCACACAATTCACAAAGACAGAAAAAAAAAAAGAATATTTTTATTGTTTGTGGAGCACACTTTGAGGGTTACACCACCCTTTAACAGACAGACGCACGCTTGTCGCTGCTGCTTTGAGGATGCAAGTGCGGCTACAGCCCACACAATTCACAAAGACAGAAAAAAGAAGAAGAATATTTTAATTGTTTGTGTAGAACACTTTGAGGTGTCACCACCCTTTAACAGACAGACGCACGCTTGTCGCTGCTGCTTTAAGGATGCAGGTGCGGCTACAGCCCACACATTTCACAAAGACCGAAAAAAAAAGAACAATATTTTAATTGTTTGTGTAGAACACTTTGAGGTGTCACCACCCTTTAACAGACAGACGCACGCTTGTCGCTGCTGCTTTAAGGATGCAGGTGCGGCTACAGCCCACACAATTCACATAGACAGAAAAAAAAAGAACAATATTTTAATTGTTTCTGTAGCACACTTTGAGGGTGTCACCACCCTTTAACAGACAGACGCACGCTTGTCGCTGCTGCTTTGAGGATGCAAGTGTGGCTACATCGCACACAAGTCACAAACACATTAAAAAAATAGTTTTTTATTTTTTGGAACACTTTGAGAGTTACACCACACTTTAACAGACAGACGCACGCTTTTCGCTGCTGCTTTAAGGATGCAGGTGCGGCTACAGCCCACACATTTCACAAAGACCGAAAAAAAAAGAACAATATTTTAATTGTTTGTGTAGAACACTTTGAGGGTGTCACCACCCTTTAACAGACAGACGCACGCTTGTCGCTGCTGCTTTAAGGATGCAGGTGCGGCTACAGCCCACACAATTCACATAGACAGAAAAAAGAAGAAGAATATTTTTATTGTTTGTGTAGCACACTTTGAGGGTGTCACCACCCTTTAACAGACAGACGCACGCTTGTCGCTGCTGCTTTAAGGATGCAGGTGCGGCTACATCGCACACAAGTCACAAACACATTAAAAAAATAGTTTTTTATTTTTTGGAGCACTTTGAGAGTTACACCACCCTTTAACAGACAGACGCACGCTTGTCGCTGCTGCTTTAAGGATGCAGGTGCGGCTACAGCCCACACATTTCACAAAGACCAAAAAAAAAAGAACAATATTTTAATTGTTTGTGTAGCACACTTTGAGGGTGTCACCACCCTTTAACAGACAGACGCACGCTTGTCGCTGCTGCTTTAAGGATGCAGGTGCGGCTACAGCCCACACATTTCACAAAGACCAAAAAAAAAGAACAATATTTTAATTGTTTGTGTAGCACACTTTGAGGGTGTCACCACCCTTTAACAGACAGACGCACGCTTGTCGCTGCTGCTTTAAGGATGCAGGTGCGGCTACAGCCCACACAATTCACAAAGACAGAAAAAAGAACAATATTTTAATTGTTTGTGTAGCACACTTTGAGGGTGTCACCACCCTTTAACAGACAGACGCACGCTTGTCGCTGCTGCTTTAAGGATGCAGGTGCGGCTACAGCCCACACAATTCACAAAGACAGAAAAAAAAGAACAATATTTTAATTGTTTGTGTAGCACACTTTGAGGGTGTCACCACCCTTTAACAGACAGACGCACGCTTGTCGCTGCTGCTTTGAGGATGCAGGTGGAATCTAGACGGGATTTGGAACCGAGGACACACTACCTCCATCAATTGTCTAAATCCCACTGCACTAATGTCGGATACCGGACGCACGTCTAACACCAACATAGCAGTCAAGGCCTCAGTTATACGTTTTGCTTCAGGATGACTGCTGTCGTACTTCATCCTCATCGCTAGGGACTGTTGGAGGGTCAATTGTTTAGTAAAAGTAGTGATGTTCCTACTTCCTCTCTGGGATGATGAACAACTCCCAGCAGCAGCAACAGCACTAGGAGGAAGAGGTTCTTGATCTTTCCCTATTTTATTTTTATCGGAGAAAGTTTGGTCCTCCATTTATGTTATATTGATATATATACGTGCGGCTAAAGCGCACACAAACACAGAAAATATTATTTTATTTTTGCTGGAGAGTAGTGCACTTTGTGGGTTACACCACCCTTTAAGAAATGAGCCAGCCGGCTCTTTACTTATGGGACACAGGCGCACGCTTGGCGCTGCTCCTTTGTTGATGCACGTGCAGCCACAGTGCACACAATTCACAAACACAGAAAATAATTTTTTTTTTGATTTGGACTGGAGTGTACTTTTGGGAGTTACAGCACCCTTAACGGTCAAGCCAGCCGGCCCTTTACTTATGACACAGGCGCACGCTTGGCACTACTTTGTTGATGCACGTGCGGCTACTGCGCACACAATTCACAAACACAGAAAATAATTTTTTTTTAGGTTTGGACTGGAGTGTACTTTCGGGGGTTACAGCACCCTTAACGGTCAAGCCAGCCGGCCCTTTACTTATGACACAGGCGCACGCTTGGCACTACTTTGTTGATGCACGTGCGGCTACTGCGCACACAATTCACAAACACACAAAATAATTTTTTTTTTGGTTTGGACTGGAGTGTACTTTCGGGGGTTACAGCACCCTTAACGGTCAAGCCAGCCGGCCCTTTACTTATGACACAGGCGCACGTTTGGCACTACTTTGTTGATGCACGTGCGGCTACTGCGCACACAATTCACAAACACAGAAAATAATTTTTTTTTTGGTTTGGACTGGAGTGTACTTTGGGGGTTACAGCACCCTTTAACGGTCAAGCCAGCCGGCCCTTTACTTATGACACAGGCGCACGCTTGGCACTACTTTGTTGATGCATGTGCGGCTACTGCGCACACAATTCACAAACACAGAAAATAATTTTTTTTTTGGTTTGGACTGGAGTGTACTTTCGGGGGTTACAGCACCCTTAACGGTCAAGCCAGCCGGCCCTTTACTTATGACACAGGCGCACGCTTGGCACTACTTTGTTGATGCACGTGCGGCTACTGCGCACACAATTCACAAACACAGAAAATAATTTTTTTTTTGGTTTGGACTGGAGTGTACTTTCGGGGGTTACAGCACCCTTAACGGTCAAGCCAGCCGGCCCTTTACTTATGACACAGGCGCACGCTTGGCACTACTTTGTTGATGCACGTGCGGCTACTGCGCACACAATTCACAAACACAGAAAATTATTTTTTTTTTGGTTTGGACTGGAGTGTACTTTCGGGGGTTACAGCACCCTTAACGGTCAAGCCAGCCGGCCCTTTACTTATGACACAGGCGCACGCTTGGCACTGCTTTGTTGATGCACGTGCGGCTACTGCGCACACAATTCACAAACACAGAAAATAATTTTTTTTGGTTTGGACTGGAGTGTACTTTCGGGGGTTACAGCACCCTTTAACGGTCAAGCCAGCCGGCCCTTTACTTATGACACAGGCGCACGCTTGCCACTACTTTGTTGATGCACGTGCGGCTACTGCGCACACAATTCACAAACACAGAAAATATATTATTTTTTTAGCACTTGGGGGGAGCACCCCTGATGGACAGAGCACCCCCTGGACAACACTACAGCACTCCTTTAGGACTGGGACACTGCACAGGACTTTGGAGTGGACACAGCCCCTATGGAGAACTGACTGCACAACACAGTCCAGCCAGCCTGTATGGACTTTGAAGTAGTGGACAACAGCAGCACTACACTACACTACACTACACAGCCCTAACTCCCACCCTCCCTCTTCACTGTCCACAGCCGAGTGAGAAAATGGCGCCGACGCGGGTACCTTATATAGGATCCAAAACCCGCGAGACTCGGAAGGCGGGATGGTGACGTTTTGCCTCGATTTCAGATCCGAGTCAGGCGGGAAAAGTCGAGCCTGACTCGGATCGGACTCGGATCGGGGGGGCTCGGGGGGGTTCGGATTTCAGAAATCCGAACCCGCTCACCCCTACTTAACACACAAGTAGTAAGCACGTATCTCACTGATATGTGCTGGCTGCTAGCTCGGGAGAGATTTGCCGAACGAAAACACTGCAATCTCGGGTGAGTAATCTCCTGCAAAACGAATTACTCAGGACAGATATCTCGTTCCGCTTCACCATCGGCCAACTCGTTTAGCCTCAAATCGCCTGTTGGTAAATTTGGTAAAATAAAACAGATTAAATCACCAGAATTTTGGCGAGTTCCAGCGAGAGAAATCGGGACCATCTCGAATCTTAGTAAATTTACCCCCAGGTCTCAAAAGAAAGGGGTGTGGCCACACAATAGTATCCCCAATTCAAGCTGCACCACACAGTAGCACTATCAGTGCATGCGCAGGGCGCTTCTGAGTCCGCCTAACTATGGAGGGTGCAGGGGGTGCGGTTGCTATGGGGCCCGGCGGCTTAAGGGGCCTGCTGGCCCAGGGATTGCAGCCCCTGCACCCTGCATTTGCCAGGCGCCCGCTGAGATTGTGTTACCAGCGGGTGCCCGGCTCCTTCTCTCCCCCCCCCCCAGGGCCAGTGGCAGCAGGAGGATGGAGCGCACTCCTGAGCTCTGGCTTCCGAGTCCCGCAGTGCTCTATGGGAGTGAGGTCATGACGTCACTCCCATAGTTCCGAGGAGCGGGCACTGGAGCAGGGTTTAAGGTAGGTATTTTTTGTGTGTGTGTATGTGTGTGCACTGGGGGGCTTACTACAGGGGGCACTATAGGGGCCCTTACTACTGGGGGCACTTCAAGGGACATTACTACTGGGGCACTGCAGGGAGCATTACTATTGGGTGCACTACAAGGGCATTACTACTGGGCACACTGCAGGGAGCATTAGTACTGGGAGCACTACAAGGGCATTACTACTGGGGGCACTACAAGGGCATTACTTCTGAGGGCACTGCAGGGAGCATTACTACTAGGGGCACTACAGGGGCCCTTACTACTGGGGGCACTGCAGGGGGAATCATCCCTTTAATTCGGGTCATGTGAATATTATTAGGGCGCTGTGTATGTGTCTGTGAGCTGGCAGAGGGTTTGGGGGAAAACAGGGGAGGCATTGTGAACCTTTGCCTAGGGTGCCCTGAAAGCTTGCACAGGCCCTGAGCACAATCTTATTCACATTACACCGCACATAGTGCCCATGATTCACATTACACCACATAGTAGTGTCCCTTATTCATGTTCTGACATACAGTAGTGTCCCTTTACACAATGCCCACATTAGTTCCCCTTATACACATTGCCCACATTAGTTCCCCTTATACACATTGCCCATATTAGTAGTGCCCCTAATACAATGCCCACATTAGTAGTGCCCCTAATACAATGCCCACAGTAGTAGTGCCCCTTACACATAATGCCCACAGTAGTGGTACCCCTTATGCAGTGCCCCCAGTAGTGGTGCCCCTTCTGCAATGCCCCCATTAGTAGTGGCCCCAGTAGTAAAGCCCCCTGTAGTAGTGCCCCTGTAATAGTGCCCTCAAAAGTAATGCTCCCTGTATTAATTCCTCAAGCAGTAGTGTCCCCTGTAGTAAGCCCCCAGTAGTAGTGCCCCAATAGTAATGCCCCTGTAACAGTGCCCCCAGTAATAATGCCCCTGTAATAGTGCCTCCAATAGTAATGCCCCTGTAAAATTGCCCCCCAGTAGTAAGGCCCCTGTAATAGTGCCTCCTGTAGTAAGGCCCCTGTAAAATTGCCCCCAGTAGTAATGCCCCCGGTAAAAGTGCCCCCAGTAGTAAGGACCCTGTAATAGTGCCCCCCGTAAGAATGCCGCCTGCACACACGAAAAAACCCCACAATACTTACCTTAAGGCCTGATCCTGCGTCCGCTGCCATCCACCGCTCCTATGCTATGGGAGAGATGTAATTATGTTTCTCCCATAGTGCCCATGGGGGGAGGGGAACTGGAAGCCGGAGCTCAGGATTGAGCTCCGGCTGCCGCTGCGGGGAAAGAGCAGGGCACCCGCTGGTAACAAAATCTCAGTGTGCACCCTGTGGCGGGCGGGGGGAAGGAGTGTAGCGGCAGGGGGGGTGCAGGAAGGAATTTGGCCCGCTGGGCACTGATTTGTAGCCCGGTGGCTAATCACAGTGCCTTCTGTTGGCTTGCGCTCTACACACCTGCATAGTTAGTGTGGCGGGCGAATGGGCCGGCCCTGCCAATCTGATATCTTGAAGAGAACAAGATAATATGGGAGAAATAATTTTTATTATTCCTGTTGTTAATCCTATAATACCTTCTTTTTATTTATTTTCTTACTTTAAATAGTAATGTGTTATTTGGCCTTTACGGTGTATACCATATGAAACATTTACTTTGCATGATAGCTGAATTTATAGGCAAAGTTTGTGACAATGGTGCTTTTATATATCTGTATTGTATTTGTAGATGTTATCATTTTAGTCAACAGAGGTAAGTGATGCAATTCTTAGAAAAAAGGAAGAAAACTCAACTTAGATCTCTGTTGCCCTCAAATATGTTCTATGGCCTCACCAATACAGGAGCACAGATGGATATGAGTTGCTTGGGATTCCTGTTATCCCACCTACTGTATGTGTCTGTAAGGAGATTCATACATTACAGCATGTACTGCTGGTGAGGCAAATGAGTAGACTTTATTGTATATTATCAAAATAAATATAACAAAATCTGATGCTCTTATAAAGTGGCGTGACTAGGGTACTTGGAGCCCAGGGCAAGATGAAAAATGGAGACTCCTCCCTATGCGCGCGCCCAAAAGTGGGCATGGTTATATGCCATAAGAGGCGTGGCCACTGCAAAAATGGGGGCATGTCAACATGACACACCACCATTTCTCGTCACTATGGGAGCATTCCTTTTCATATGCACCTGAATGCCGCCAGTAATAGTGTCCATTATGCAATGCCCCTAGTAGTAGTGTCCCTGATGCAATGCCCACTGTAGTAGTGCCCCTTATGCAGTGCTCCCAGTAGTGCCCAATATGTAGTGCCCCATATATAGTGTCCATTATGTAGTGCCCAATATATAGTGGCCCTTATATAGTGCCCCCTATGTAGTGCCTTTTACACATAAAACACGGAGACACACACAGACAGACAAATTTATACTTACCAGAATACCTGCTCCTGCGTCCGCCGCAGCCCGCTCCTACGTCTTTCCACTCGGCACTACGGGAGAGACGTCATGATATCTCTTCCTTCACCCAGCGCGGGAGCTGGGAGGTGGAGCTCATGAGAGAGGCCCCGGGTGCAGCAGCCAATGAGTCTGTCTGACTCTCATTGGCTGCTAAAACAAACACACCGGCGCCGGGTAGTACGAGTGTACTACCCGTCCGGTGTCGGCGGTGGTGTGTTTGTTTTGCTGTGTAGTGCAGACTGCACTACACACTGACCTGGATGTCGGCCAGGGCTCGTACCCTGCCTGACCCCCCATAGTTACGCCACTGTACCAAATGTACAACTAGTATAAAATAAAATACAAGTACTGCATATGACAGAAATGACAAAGGAACAGCAATTAGCACCAAACATAAATCATTCTGGAATAAGGTGAAACTCAAATGTTCCAAAGAGCTTTTGTATCACAATCTATATATTCAGAATCAGTTGCATTATTGTGCATTATGTTAAATACACTTGTAATTTGACAGTACAGTTGACAGTATTTACCTCTTTGTTTAAATAGCTGGAAGATGAAATTGTAACTCTACGTCAAGTGTTAGCTGCCAAAGAGAAGCACCTGGCAGAGATAAAACATAAGCTTGGCGTCAGCATGATGAACGAGCTGAAGCAGAACTTCAGTCGCAGCTGGCACGATGTACAGACTCACTCTGCGTAAGTATATGGCTATTATACTGTGCACTGTGTACCTTCTGTACAATGTCCCTGCTTTTACTGTACAGTACATTGGATAACCATGATAATTATGCTGAAACATTAGGTTTGTTTATGTTATTATTGTTCACCGGAAATTAAATGTAAATCCCCTGTGAATTTGTGTCCTGAATTAATCCTAATAATTTGTTTTATTTTTTTATAATATAAGTAAAAGCAAAAGAGGTAATGGAAGATGAGTATCCCTATATGTTGCAGTGGTAATTCTTATGACCTGTAGGCACTGCCCCCCAATCCTGGCATCAGCACTTATCAGGTCACTACACGTGTGTGGCACAGCTAGATGCAGGTGGCATGAAAGCCATGATCTATGACAGTTGCACAATTGTATAGCTTAAAGAAGCTGCCTCTTTATGTGTTAGTAAAATGTTTAAGTTTCAAGATCTTAAGGGGTAGATGTATCAAACCTTGGAGATAGATAAAGGGAATAAATTGCCCAAAGCAACCAATCAGCTTCTAAGTGTAATTTTATAGACTGCTAGATAAATGATAGCTGGAAGCCGATTAGTTGTTATGGGCAACTTTTCCACTTTATCTCTCACTCCAAGGTTAGGTGCATCTCCTCCCTAAGTGTGTATTAGTGTTAGTACTTTCCGCCCTCAGTGAGCTATGGCTATTGGAGATAAAGACAGGCCCAAGTAGTTTGTTGCCGAGATGACAGGACTGCATGACAGGGCTAGGTGGTGTATGCTGAGGGTTAATATTGGTGTAGTTACTGTAGGGTTGGTACCTGAGAGGGAGAAGATGTCTCATTGAAGCCAGCCTTTTAGTTGGATGGAGGGGTAGATCTTTATCAGAAAAGGTGTAGTCTAGTCCCTGTGGCAGCTTCAACTGCAGTGCACGTCAGCCGGCAATGCACCTGCCATGGTATGGGTGGAGAGCAATTATGGTAGCTTGTGGACCTAAGATGGTGGGCATCTGAATATGTACAATGAGGTGACTGCCTCTTATACAGCTGGACTCTTTCCGTTACCGCAAGTTTTATGGGAAGGTTGTGGGGACTTATTATTCCCCTTCCCTATACTGGACCAAGATTCAGTTGCAGCCCACTAAGGTCTAAGAAGTTGACAATGCAAGAGGATGATGTGTTCAAGTGTATGTTGTAGACTGACAATTTTGCCAAGCGAACAGAGGTGGAGAAAGCCAAGCATCACTTCTTGTAACTCAGTAAGTGAAGAAGAAAGGCATCACAGGGGAACCAAACACCCAGCCGGAATACTTGCAGGGCTCTAGATTACCAACTTATCTGTTGTTGTTTCTGAGGCAATATGGTGAGTACTAAAATATTTTATCTATAGCAACACAAAGTAGTTTGTTCGAGCAAGCTATGGGTATTGTTTCTTAGTGTGTTGTCCCTATTCCCGCATCTGTCCTGTCTGATCCTCCTTTGTCTAATTCACAGGTTCTCAAACTCGGTCCTCAGGACCCCAAACAGTGCATGTTTTCCATGTCTCCTCACAGAATCATAAATGAAATAATTAGTTCCTCCTGTGGATCTTTTAAAATGTGTCAATGAGACACCAGGAAAACGAGAGCTGTGTGGGGTCCTGAGGACCGAGTTTGAGAACCACTGGTCTAATTAATCAGTAAGTCAAGGGAAAGTTAGCAGGGTTATTTACAGTAGTTACCTTGATGCAATAGGTGAAACCTGAAGGAAGGGGTCAATTGGCTCAAATATTACGAATAATACAATCAGGATACAAGCTTGAGAATTAATATCTTAGTTCTGATAAAATCTGCTGGTGAGCCCTTTCAGTGGGTATTTGGGAGTTCTTGATCAGCGTTTATTTGTCTTCACAAGTTCGCAGAAAAGGTTTCTGCTTGTAATTCCCTTAAGTCAGGAAAGTTTTAGTACCGTAATTATAATTATATTTTGTAAGGCTGGCATTTAGTAGCAATGTCAGCATCTAGGATTACTCGAAACATAGCATTCTTCTTTAAACTCTTAACAAACGCTTTGTTTTCTTGACGTTGCAAAACATTTTAGGTTAGGCAGGAATTGAGATGGTTTATATGGTTGTTTGCAGTTTGTGATTCCAAAAACTGGTTTCTTTTAGATTCTCCAATATTGGAGCTATCAGTTGAGACATTTTGTCATTCACCTGAGGCTGAGGGGCAGAACTATGGGAGTAAACGCAGGCGCCTGCTGCCGGGCTCCAGGTCTGAAGGGGCACCTCCTCCATTGTCCACAACATATTCACCCCACTTAGGGCTGTAACTATGTACCCGGCGTGTACCACCACGGCTGCCCAATACATGGGCGGCCGTGGTGGTACACGTCTTCCCGGCACCTGAGAAGCCACCATACAGTGGAAAGTTCCATGTCAGAGGGAAGCAGTTGGGAAGCCGACGGACGTCATCCCGACCGCCGGCTTCCCGACTGTCTAATCTCAGCAAGGTACTAATGGCAGGTGTCAAAATCCTGATGCCTGTCATTAGACCTATGCCGGGAGCCCGACACCCGGCTTACTGATCGAAGGTAAGCCAGGCGTGGAGGGCTCCTTGGGGTGACTTAGGGTTAGGCACCCCCTGGAGAAGGTTAGTGTTAGGCACCCCCCGGGGGACTTAGGTTTAGGCTGCGGGGAAGGGGTGGTTAGGTTTAGCCACTTAGAAGGGGGTTAGGGTTCGGCACTCGGGGGGGAGGGTAGGGTTAGGCACCTGTAAGGGAGGGTTAGGGAGTAGAATTAGGTTAGTTAGTACTTACCTTAGGATGATCGGAACTTCCTCCTCTGTTGGGCTGCTGCTGTCGGGATTTGAACCGCTGGCCATATTATACTGATTCCATGTCAGACCATCAGCTGATGCCTTTGTCTATCTATAGCCTGTTTGCATGCGAATTGCTACATTACAGTGTCGGAGGGGCACCGAATTATAACTTGCCTCCGGGTGTCTGAAATGAATTTACGCTACTGCTGAGGCCACATATATTTTGGAGAGCTGGGAAATGAGGAATTGTTGAGTCACAGTGGGTAGGTTAAAGAGAACTGCAATATAAGGATGTTAATTGTGTAGGTAATGCAAGAGTAGTTTGGCAAAGGTGTGACAGTTCAATTGGTCTAGTTGGAAAGTTTAGAGCCTGTCTGGTGCAAGCCTCAGATGTTCGTGCAGCGCATGCGTCCAGGACAGTTTCTTTATTAGTACGTTTGTTGTATCTCTATTCGGCGCTTACTAACACATCAAACCATATAAAAATAATAAATATGATTACGTTCCTTTATAAAGAAAAAGTCATCTGAGTTCTTTCATCTAAATGGATTTTCATATGGTACACCTTTTTCTTAATGAATCCTCTTTCCGCAAAAGTAATTTCCTCTCATGAATGTAGACAAATCTAATATAAAAAATAAAATGAAAAGAGAAAAAAATAGTGTAATACTACTTAATGAAACATGTATATCAACAGTTGAAATATACAAGAAAACATAAAAAATAAACATAAAAAAACAGCAATCTTGTCATTGAAATGAAGACAAATTACCAGCAGGGTTTTAGAACTATAAGTAACATCCAGGTTACAAGTTCTAAATAACAAGATGGAACACAGAATCGTGCTGGAGTCCCGGGGCTCCCTCCCAGATTCGCGATCTCTGTAAGGCACCGTCTACTTCTGAAAGTCACTTAACCACCACGCCTGGATGTTACTTATAGTTCTAAAAGCCCTGCTGCTAATTTGTCTCCATTTCAATGACAAGATTGCTGGTTTTTATGTTTATTTTTTATGTTTTCTTGTATATTTTAACTGTTGATATACATGTTTCATTAAATAGTATTAAACTATTTTTTTATCTTTTCATTTTATTTTTTATATTGGATTTGTATACATTCATGAGAGGAATTTACTTTTGTGGAAAGAGGATTCATTAAGAAAAAGGTATACCATATGAAAATCCATTTAGATGAAAGAGCTCAGATGACTTTTTCTTTATAAAGGAACATAATCATATTTATTCTTTTATATGGTTTGATATGTTAGTAAGCGCTGAAGGGAGGATTGCTCTTTTTTTTTCTTGTTGTCAAATATTGTGTAGAGGTTAGGGAAGCCTTGTTTAGAGCATCTACCTTAGGCTGCTAATTGCACATTAGAAATTGTCCACAATTACTGATTACTGTTGTATCTCTATACCCAGGTTCCACCTTATTACATTTCAAAAGTGCATGTGGTGGAAGTTTATCAAACTCAGGGGTTCAGATCTCACTCCTTCTAAATTGGGCTTGTACTAAAACAGAGATGGGTTTTGGGTATTGGGACTGAGGTGGGAGTCTACATGCTTTAAATTGTATGATATGCCACACCTATTGTTGTGTTATGCCACCCTCTTCACGTTGTATGTTGATGTGTTACTGTATTCCCTTCCTATTGTTCCTGTTCTTTTGTTGCAGCACCTGTGAAGTACCTATTATGGATCTTTTGGGGTGGAATCCGTGCAGATCAGCAAGAACAGTGGGCATACAGTTGGGTTTTCCATGGAGTGAGGAGGTAAAAGATAAATGAGTGAGGGCAATGATGTCAAGTACAGTCATGCTAGAGTTTTACCACATTAAGATAAGACTCCTCTGACTTGTAGGGGGAAATAATTTCGGTATTAGGTCAGTTTTAGATATTGTTCATGACATTAAATGAAAGCTGTTAAAGCTATGGTCATCTTTCTTGTGGCTTTCTGGATATACCTTATGGGCAATGGGGTTCATGTGAATGCCACCGATACAGCTGTGGTGTCTGCAAGACAATATTAAAATAATCTTTATGCTATAACAGGACTCTCATATAGTGTAAGAGGTGTCATACATGCTCATGGTGGTGGGTAGTAGGTCTTTGGTACATCTTAGGTAGATAAGGTCCCCCATTTCTGTTACAAATAACAGTCGTTGGTGTGTCATTAGGGTGTGAGTCTGGGGTATGTGTTTGTGGTTCTAAGTAGTGCCCTGAGCCTGAGTTGTGCAGATGGGGTCAGTTTTGTACAGACTGTATACTAGCACCCTCAGTGGCACACCATGTTAGAAATTAATATGTTGTTATTTTTATTTACTTATCATATATTGATCATTGTAATTATGCCATTGTGGAAAAGACGTTACTACAGTATAACATTTATATGTATTCACCTTCTCTTTATGTCAGGTAATAAAAAGCTCCTGCAGTCATTAAAATCAAGTCATGCCAACAGTGGCATAACTAGGGTATTTGGAGCTCAGGTCAAGTAAAAAAATGGAGCCCCCCCAAGTATGTACGCGTGCCAAAAAAGTGGGTGTGGTCACATGGCACACGGGGTGTGGCCACTGGAAAATGGGGGCATGTGAACATGACACACCACCATTTCTCGGCACTCTGGGAACATTCCTTTCCATTCCATATGCACCTTAATGCTCCCAGTAGTAGTGCCCATCTTGCAATGCCCACTATAGTAGTGCCCCTTATGCAATGTCCCCAGTAGCAGTGCCCCCAGTAGTGCACCCTTATACAGTTCCCCCAGTAGTGCCCTTTATGCAGTGCCACTTATACAGTGCCCCCAGTAATGCCCCTTATACAGTGCCGCTAGTAGTGGTCCCCCTATGCAGTGCCCCTAGTAGTGGTCCCCCCAATGCAGTGCCCCTTATACAGTGCCCCCAGTAGTGGTCCTCCCTATGCAATGCCCCTTATACAGTGCCCCCAGTAGTGGTCCACCTTATACAGTGCCCCCAGTAGTGGTCGCCCCTATGCAGTGCCCCCAGTAGTGGTCCCTCCTATTCAGTGCTCCCAGTAGTGGTCCCCCTATGCAGTGCCCCCAGTAGTGGTCCCTCCTATGCAGTGCTCCCAGTAGTGCCCTTTATACAGTGCCCCCAGTAGTAGTCCCTCCTATGCAGTGCCCCCAGTAGTAGTCCCCCTATGCAGTGCCTCTAGAAGTGTCCCTTATATAGTGTCCCCAGTAGTAGTTCCCCTATACAGTAGTAGTCCCCCCTATGTACTTCCCCCAGTAGTAGTCCCCCCCCCCTATGCAGTGTCAGTGCCCCTTACGTATATAGGACAAAGACACACACACAAAAAAAAACACTTACCTGAATCCCCGCTCCTGCGCCTGCCGCTGTCCACTCCTCCGTCCTCCCAGCACGCTCTGCACTATGGGAGAGACATCATGACGTCTCTCCCATCACCCACTGTGGGAGCCCGGCTCCAGCCGTGGGTTCAGCAGTCAATGAGAGTCTGTCTGACTCTCATTGGCTGCCAAAACAAACACACTGCCGCTGGGTAGTACGAGTGTACTACCCTACGGTGGCAGTGGTGTCTGTTACTGTTGCATGGCGAAAAGAAGCAAGAATGTCTCTTTGTTGGCGCACTAGAAAAATCATATTAAAATATAATTTTTATTTATTTCAGTAAAATAATATGCCTCTCCAGTGAAATATTAAAAGCAATTGAGGAAAGAAAAATATTTTTTAGATTTTTTTATGAATAAAGAAATGAAAAAAATAAACACAAATAAAATTAACCTCGCTCTCCAACGTGTTGTTTCCTTATCTTTTTTTTAGTATGCCCTTGTTATAATGTATATCCACTATAAGGAGAATTGCACTCAATGTTGCAGTCCCTGTATGGAAATATACAGTATCAAAATTTCTTAAGTCAGGTTTCAGAGAACACATGGATTAGTTTAATTCAGTATTCACTCTCTCATGAATCCTACATATAGCATTCATAAAAATAGCATCTATTTATTACATAGTCTTCATAGTGCACATTCGGAGTATGTCCATATTATTTGGAGATTCCAAGAGCACTTATTTCTTATAAGATTATCTAGGTGCAATTTTAGAATACTACCACATACATTATTTTAGAAACAGGTCTGATAACATAGTGATATATTGCTCATTAGAGCAATATTTCTAATGAGCAATATATCACTATGTTGCACTGGGTCCTCCTCCATATATACCCCGCCCCTGGCTGCAGGCAGTTAGTTTTTTGTTTGGTGCGAGAAGGCACCTTACTGACAGTGGGACTGTGGCAGCAGTCCCAAACAAGTTTTTTTTTTTGAGCAGCTAAGTGTCAGGTTAGACGCTTGTGTTGCCGCTCCATCTTCCCCCGCCGGTGCCGCAACACCAGTGACATGATTGGTGATTTTTGGCAGGCCTAGCCAGCCCAGGACTGCAACAGGTAAGGGTTCCCCGCGGCCGCTGACGTGGAGAACCATGTGGCAGTTTGTGCCTCCAGTGGTGGAGACTCGCCGGAGGACGCTGTTGTGAGGAGCCATGTGCAAACTGTCTCCTACACTAGACCACCAGAACATGAGGAATCCTGACAGCCAGGGGCTTAATGATGGTGGCCATGTCAGTGTGACAGGTGGATCCATACAGCAAAGGGGAGGTACGCTTTCCCCTGGCAGCCCCTCCTCCGACCCAGACGCTGGTTCAGATATGAGCTTCCTGCGTTCCTGGTTGCTCCTACCAGCTTCCCCTTATATGAGTCAGCCAGATAACCACTCTCAAGTGCTCTCTGTGGCTGTGTGCTCAGGTGTTTGGGTCAGTCTCCCTGTATGCCTCTCCTGCGGTGATCAGGTCACACAGAGCTCCGTATCCTGCCTGGGCTATTGGTAGTGGATTAAGAGTTTACATATATATACACTTTCGATTGTATATCTATGTACATTGCATGTGACAATGAAATCTGCTGTGTTATGTTGCCTTTTTTATTTCTGAATAACTGTCAGTCATAACCTATCACTGCTGTTTTATACTCAGACTTTGAATAACTATAGAGATATTGTTATGTCCAAAGAAACTGAAAGACAGGTGGCTGAAGCCCCTGTGCTGGTGTCATGTATGGCCTCTAAAGCGGGATTATCCCAACAGGACTTCATACAAGATGGATTTTGTGGTCACTGTTTTAAGGAGTCACCACAACAGTCAAACTTACCAGCTTCTGGACAGGAACCTCCTTGGGTTGCCTTTTCCCAGATCATGGTGCATGTTGCAGACAGGTTGGCAGCTCCTACACCGGCCCCAATGATGGCGTACCATCAGCAGCTGCGACCTACTATGTTTATGCCCCCTATGCATCTGTCCTGGATGGACATGTATGCTAACTCGGGTCAGAATGTGGCTTTGTCCTCAGCAGCTTTCCAACCGCAGCAAGCAGCTAGGCCCATACAGCCATATACCAGAAGACAGTCGGCCTCACACGCCCTCCAGTCATCAGACTCTGGTACATCTTCTGATGAGGATGGGGATACACGGGTCTCCTCTCAGGAGTCTCTCTCAGGAGAGGAAGACCGGTTTCCAACAGCAGATGTCTCCTCTCTGATTAGGGTGGTCAAACCTGTGCTCAACATAAATGATGAGGAGCCCGTACAAAGAAAGGCTCCAGTATTCAAACGCCAGAAAGTTGTGAATGCTGAATTTCCCAAATCTGAGCACCTTTTGGAACTCATGGGCGAAGCATGGAGTTCTCCGGACGGGAAATTCCATGTTACAAGAAAGGTTTAGGTGTTATACCCTTGAGTGCACCAAATGGGAAGTTCCGCCAGCAGTAGATGCACATGTGGCAGATCTGGTTAGGAGTGCCATATTGCCCATACCATCTGCATTCTCTCTTAAATGTTCCACAGACAGGAGACTTGAAACTTGTCTCAAGGCAGTCTTCACCCTATCTGGAGCAGTTACACACCGAGCCATGGCTATGGCTTTGGTTTCCAAAGCCATTGAGGAATGGATGAAAATACTGGAAGATACTCTGCCAGAAGCTTCCAAGGAACAGCTGAGAATTATCTCCTATGTTAAGGAGGCAGCGTTCTATATGGGAGAGGCAGCATTGGATGCTGGTGTATTATCCTCTAAAGCATCAGCTGTTTCAGTTGTGGATTGGAGAGCCCTGTGGTTAAGAGACTGGAAAGCAGATGCAGGGTCTAATAAAACCTTGGAATCCCTTCCATTTATGGGAGGCATTTTGGGGGTCAGTCAGACCCGGTCGCAAGCGCTCACAACCGGGTCGATGTTCCCCCACTGGGCATGCGCACGTCGGAGCCGGCTCTGACATGTGCATGCACGAGACCCGGCTAGCGACGGGCGCTCCATCGCTAGGGGTCTCGCACCAAAGGGGGCGAGCTGTCGATGGTGAGTGACAGCTCGCCCCATTTGGGAGGCGGGCAGAGGGCATGGCCGGCCAAAGGGAGGCGTTCCCAAAGGAACGCTTGCCATTTGGGGGCGGCCCCACTGACATCAGCAGTGATGTTAGTGGGGAGCTTCCTGCTCGATCAGAGCAGGAAGCTCCCTGGGGCTTGCGAGTGCCGAGACCCAACCTTAGGGTCTCATCGCAAGCCCCGATGTTTGCGATGGTCTTGACCATCGCGACCATCACCCTGGTCGGTCGCTAGAGCTGTGGGTGGTAACCCACAGCTTAGCGATCGACCAAGAGGCGGCACTACAAGATGCAAGCGGCCTCATTCAGAGCGACCGCTTGCATCTAACGACAGCCTCTGAATGAGGTCCTTTGTTTGGCACAGAGTTAGACAAGATTGTGGCTATGGTGGCAGCCTCTAAGACAGCTGGCTTGCCTTCAGCATCCACTACTAAACATAAACAGTCATCCTTTCGGTCGCAAGGAAAAGCAAAGGGTCAATTTTCCTATAGTTCTCACAGGAAATCACAGTCTAAGAAATCCTGGCCAAACAGACATCCAGCTTCTAGGACTGAAGATAAACCTGCAGCCTGGTGGGAGGGGCCCCCCCCTGTGGGGTCCCGGGGTAGGAGGCCGACTTCTTCAGTTTTCAGACACTTGGCATCTCACAACTATGGATGCCTGGGTTTGGGAGGTGGTCTCCAAGGGGTACGCCGTCACTTTCTGGAGAAGTCTCTTGCAAAGGTTTTTTTGCACAAATCCAGCACCGGACTCTGTGAAAACCTTGGCCCAGGCTATATACTCCCTGCTGCTGGTGTCAAGGGTAATAATCCTGGTTCCAGTGAATCAACTAGGAAAGGGATATTATTCCAACCTCTTCTTGATTCAACAACCCAATGGGTCTCACCGGCCTAATCTAAACCTAAAGGGACTCATCACATTTATCCGGGTGCCCAGGTTTCATATGGAAACCCTGTGGTCGATTGTGTTGGCAGATTTCATTGTATCCTTGGATATTCAAGATGCATATCTTTTACCAATTACACTGTCCCACCACTGCTTCCTGTGATTCGCAGTACTGCAGGAGCATTTCCAATTTCAGGCTTCAGGCTTTCAGGCAATTTTGGTTTATCAACGTTCCTTCGGGTGTTTACCAAATTCATGCCAGTAATGATGGCCGGCCTCAGGCACCAGGGAGTCAGGATCCTTCCATACTGATCAGTATCTGTTCATGCAGCAATCCATGGTGTCAACCTTCGACATAGTGGAGTATGCCCAGTTCCACTCCAGACCATTGCAGCTTTTAATCATCTCTGGAATGGGGAGTAGCACTCAATAAGGCACAGATGATCCGTCTCTCGCCAGAAGTGCAACTGTCTCTGTCATGGTGGTTGCAGACGTACCATTTCAATAAGCACGGCCCATTCTAGATTCCAGATTGGGTACTCCTCACGAACGATCCAAGCCTCCGTGGATGGGACGCAATGACAGGTTGACACACGTTTCAAGAAAAATGGACAACAAGGGAAAGCCTTCTGTCCATAAATGTCCTGGAACTAAGAGCAGTATTCAGAGCGCTTGTTCAGGCTCAGGAGATACTAAAGGGCAGACCTGTCCAGGTACAATCCGACAACGCTACCACAGTAGCTTACCACAACAATCAGGGAGATACGCAGAGCCAGGCTGCCATGCTGGAAGTGTCAAACATTCTGGTCTGGGCAGAATGTCACCTTCCGGCAATATCGACAGTGTTCATACCAGGAGTCCTCAATTGGGAAGTGGACTTTCTACGCACCGGAGAGTGGGCTCTTCATCCACAGGTATTTCAGAGCCTGGTGGACAGATGGGGTCCTCCAGAGGTAGACCTCATGGCCTCAAGTCACAACCACAGGGTTCCCAGGTACGGGTCCAGAACCAGTTATCCAGCAGCCGAGTTTGTAGATGCTCTGGCAGTGAAGTGGAACTTCAGACTGGTGTATCTGTTTCCTCAATTTACCCCTTCTTCCAAGGGTTATCAGGAAGGACAAGCATGAAGGCGGGACAGTAATACTGATAGCTACTGCTTGGCCCAGATGCCATTGGTTCACCGACCTACAGAGTCTTTCCATGGACATTCCGTGGCCTCTTCCTCTAAGGCCAGACCTGTTAATATAAGTTCCCTGGCTGTATCCAGATCTTCCTCATCTGTCTTTGACAGCATGGCTCTTGAGACCTCCATCATAAAGGCAAAATATTTTTCCAATTCTGTCATTCAGACAATGTTGAGGGCACGAAAACTTTCCTCTGCCCGCATTTATTACAGAATTTGGCACTCAAATTTTCAGTGGTGTGAACTGAGGAAATGTAACTCTAAGGTGTTCAGGGTCTCTCGAGTGCTTTCTTTTCTTCAGGCTGGTTTAGAGCACCCTGCTCTAAACCGTCTGGCCACCCTGAGGGTTCAGGCTTCTGCACTTTCAGTTTAGATCAGCAAAGGATTGCCCCCATTGCCTGATGTTAGAATTATTTTTCAGGGTGTTCTGAGGGTTCAGCCTCCCTTTGTCCACCCGGTAGCCCCATGGGATTTGACATTGGTTCTCAGGGCTTTGCTGGCTCCTCCATTCGAACCCCTGAAATCAGTAGACCTAAAATGGTTGACAGCGAAGACAGTTTTTCTTCTGGCTATCGCCTCTGCCCATAGGGTCTCTGATTTCTTTTCGCTCTCCTTTTTTAATATTTCATCAGGATAGAGCTGTTCTTCATTCTAGGAAGGGTTACCTTCCTAAGGTGGTATCCCGGTTTCATATGAATGAAGAAATTGTGGTTCCGGCTTTGCAAGCTTCAGGCCTTTCGGCTGGTGAAGCATCACTGGATGTTGTCCGTGCACTATGTATCTATGTAGATTGCACCAACTCCATTAGAAAGTCATATTCTTTATTTGTGTTGTATGGCTGTCATAAGCGAGGCTGGCCAGCTAACAAACAGACTTTGGCCAGATGGTTGCATATGACAATTTCTCAAGCATACATGCAAGCTGATCTTGTTGTTCCAAACATGGTAACAGCACATTCTACGAGATCTGTGGGACCATCGTGGGCAGTTCGTCGAGGTGCCTCTGCTGAACAAATATGCAAGGCAGCCACATGGTCTATCCACACCTTTGTCAAATTTTACACATTTGACACATTTGTCTCTCAGGATGCTTCCTTTGGGCGGAGGATTCTCCTTTCAACTGAAGCATAGCAGCATCCCCACCCTTAAAGGGAACTGCTTTGGGACATCCCCAAGGTATTTTCTGTGGACCCTATAGACCCCGAAGAAGAAAATAAGAGTTATGGTATAAAAGACCTTTGTTAACTCTTTTTCTTCTAGGTCCATAGTGTCCACAGATCACCCACCCTAACGCACCTGTGTTATTTGGGTAATCTTTCTTTTGTATTTTCTATGATTCCCCCTTCTCAGATAGAGTGTTTCTGGAGTACAAGGGTCCTTCCTTCTCATCTTGTTTTTCCTTCTCCTGCTTGGGCTTGATAACAAACTAACTGCCTGTAGCCAGGGGCAGGGTATATATGGAGGAGTACCCAGTGCATCCTGGGAGCTAAAGCTTGTTAACTGTTTGGTGCCTGGATCACTCCAACCACATACCCCAAGGTATTTTCTGTGGACCTCGAAGAAAGAGTTAACAAAGGTATGTTATACCATAACTCTTATTTTTCTAGTGCACCAACAAAGATACATTCTTTCTTCTTTTTGCCATGCATAAGTTCATATATTGTCTCTGGTAGCACCCCCAGAATCATTACAAGAAAATACTGGGGTCATATTATCAACAACAACAATAATACAATCCTCTACTAGTGCAGAAGTATCCCCCTCAATCCCAATCCTTGACAAAAACACAGTGTTTGTTACTGTGTAGCGCAGACCATAATCCATGAGGTCCGGACTACACTGACTTGAGACCAGTGTGCTGGACAGCGGCCGACGGCACCCAGGGCACGTGCCCTGCTCAACCCCCCCTAGAAATGCCACTGCATGCCAATTTGTGTTTATTTGTGGTCAGATACATGAGTACGGTTGACCCTAATAAGGGTTTCATGCAGGAAACTAATGGTGGACCTGATGGAGAACACTGCTGGCAGCCTTTTAGTGCCTACATGAGAAATGATAACAAGTAACAGCTTGCCTTGAAACAAATAGATTACATAGAATATCAGACATCATCTTGGAATGGTAATGTGACAGATTTGTGAATTTGTATATGCAATGTAAGTCACTAATTACAGGCTAGCCAATCCTGGAAAAAGATGCTTCGAATTACACAATATATGCCTATAAAAATTAGTTTAGACAAAAGACAAATATTAAAGTGCTTGAGGTTGTGTAAAATATTTAGCTGTAAGCAAAACACATTTTGGCAAGAAATCATAGTGTAATTGTCCTGAAAATCACCTTTGCAAACCATTGAGGCTTGTAATTTGCTGATTGGGTGAGAGTGTGAGCATGAATTAGTGTGGTGCCACAGCTGCAATATCTAGAAAAGGCTTAGTTCTGTACTAGAGAATAACCTGTGTGTGCTCTCAGCGGTGAAGCTCAGGTATAAATATCACATCTTTTATTAAGGAAGTGAAAGGATCACTTGTCTTCTAACTACTATGATGTTTTCCAGACCTTAGATAGTCCACACAATTTGTAGAACTATAAATGTAAATTTCAGTTTTTTTCTTAGTGATTTTGCAGGACATTTTTAAAATCATAACTGTTATTAAAAGCAAAACATACCAGATTTTGGGGGGGAATTTATCAAAGCTTGATAAGAGATAAAATTGTGAGAGAAAAAGTATTAACCAAAAAGCTCCTAACTGTCATTATTTAAATACAGTCTGTAACATGTAAGTTAGAAGCTGATTGGTTGGTAATTTATACATATTTCACAATTTTATCTCTCATGAAGCTTTAATAAATACCCCCATTTATCTGTAATAACATTGCTATTCTAAAAAGGTAGCAACATCACTGATAAGCTGTGATTTTCCAAACACACAGCTCAATACATTTACCCCGTACTTGCCGACTAATAGGTCCCTCCTTCCGGGAGAGAGCTGTCGGCCTCCCACAACATGGGGAGGGAAGGAGGGGGTAGGGGTGTCACGGCAAAAGTGGGTGTATCCCGGCAATGACGCGTCATTGGGGCAGAGAATGAGCGTGACAACGCAATTGCGTCA
Organism: Taudactylus pleione; assembly: GCA_031769625.1. Lineage (NCBI taxonomy): Eukaryota > Metazoa > Chordata > Amphibia > Anura > Myobatrachidae > Taudactylus > Taudactylus pleione. The sequence goes on along the minus strand of JAUIMM010000324.1, from coordinate 6,342,204 downwards.
CCATGGTCCCGACCCATCTTCACAATGCCGATATTAATGGCATTGTGAAGCAGGGGTCGGGGCCATGATGACACGATTCAGCGCAAATCGCGTCACCGCCCCCCCCATTGCCGGGGTTTATACTGTAATCATGGGGGGCCGAGAGTCGCACCTGATTTTCGGGAGGCTCCCGGACGAATCGGGAGCGTTGGCAAGTGTGATTTACCCCATAAAGGGAAATGTGTGCTGTTTAGCCAACAATTAATTTTCCGACAGGAACAACTAAACGCAAACAAAAGATGCATATAACAGTTACATGTTTGCTTTATTATTCATCAGAGCACATATAATTTTCATCCCTGCCTTCTTATATCTATACTTTTAACTATTATTATTATGTATAAACCCCCAACCTTTACTTCAAATATTTTAATATTAAAACAAATACATTTACAATGCATCCACACATTCTGTATGACCTGTCAGCACTTCTCCTAAAGCAGCCTAAATTCAGGTGGTAAACAACTACTTTCTCCTGTCAGTTTAGTTACAGTAGACAAAATCCACCATGTCAATTTTCCATAATCTTTTTATAAGACTATGATCCTTTCAGCCTCTGGCGCCGTGGATCTGTGGCAGCTCCTCAGGTATATATTAGGAGGAGCTACCACTGATCCTTGGCTCGGGACAACATTGATCAGGCCTCCGATCTGTCCAAGGACAGTCCCGGCACACAGCCTGTGTCCGGCAGCCACATAGCCCACAAGCTTATGGTGGGAACAATGGATTTGTGAATGTGATTTGTTTTGTTAACTCTCGGCAAAGGACAACATAGAGCCAGTTCTCAGTCATACCAGGATGGACTAATATTGTGATATTCTTTGCATGTATTGCTCACATTTGAAAGGAATGAACAGAACATATTTGGTGAACATCAGTATCACCAATTACCTATTTATGATATATGTTAACTGTCGGTATTCCTCTTACATCCTATCTAGGGGACACTGTAGTGTTGCCTATGGAATAGAGGGGCTGGTAGAGGAGTATAGGCACTAACAGGTTAAACATAAGTGTCACACTGGGCAGCGGGTTTTTGAAAGCCGAGGTCTGAGGCTGTGGGAGGAGGTGAAGGCGAGGGGCCTGGACGTATGATCTCCGCATCCACAAGTCTTGGTCGTTGGCTAGACCTAGTCAATGGTGCGGAGTCTAACTCACAAGGAGGTGTTCGCCAGTGTCCCCTCCAAGCGGGATATGGGCTTGTGTGGCTCCCTGTAAGCAGGTCGCGGTCCTTTGACTTGGTGACCTAGGCCTGCAGGGAAAAGAGAATCAAAACACCCGTGGCCCAAGGGTAATGCCTGGAATAGGCACGTGGGGAGTGGGATAGAACTCCTGGCTGGAGAAAGGCACTTGAGGTGCTGGCTAGAGAAGTGCAGAGATTTATTGGTAGGCTGAGGTAACAGCTGGATATCCCACGAAGTATATACCGGATTGCCGGCCGGAGATCATGCACTAGGGTGCAATGAGATGAAGGGTTAACCCGCACACAGGCTGTGATGGTGAAAGCACTGTGATGAGATGAAGGGTTAACTTGCAAACAGGCTGTGATGGTAAAAGCACTGCGGTGAGATGAAGGGTTAACTTGCAAACAGGCTGTGATGGTAAAAGCACTGCGGTGAGATGAAGGGTTAACTTGCACACAGGCTGTGATGGCGAAAGCACTGTGATGAGATGAAGGGTTACTTGCACACAGGCTGTGATGGTAAAGCACTGTGGTGAGATGGAGGGTTAACCTGCACACAGGCTGTAGTTTAGTAAAGGCACTGTGGAGAGATGGAGGTTAAACTTGCACACAGGCTGTTGATTAGTAAAGGCACTGTGGAGAGATGAAGGTTAGCTTTCACACAGGCTGTTGATTAGTAAAGGCACTGTGGAGAGATGAAGGTTAGCTTTCACACAGGCTGTTGATTAGTAAAGGCACTGTGGTGAGATCACTTAGAAGCTTCTGGAAGAAACACACTGGAAGCACGGGAACCTGGAACGAGACTCCTCTAATTACACTAGCGGCGACAATGATTGTTCAGGCAACTACCTGGAGCACAGGAGCCGGATATATACCCCAGGAAGCCTGCTGATAGGCCCACAATGTCAGCTGACCAACCAGGCCACCCAGGGAAGGAAGTACTGACATAGGAAAAGTGTCATGGCAGCGCCCATGATGGAAACTGCGATCCCCGCTCACCGGGTCACCTGACACCACAGCTACAGGGTGAATGCTCAGCTCCTCCCACGTCGCCGCGCCAGCCGCCCGACTGCCCGGGAAGTCAGAGGAAGCTGGTGGGACGGTAAGGGACGGCCGATCCCCGGCTGAACTCTGACAGTACCCCCCCTTTCAGGGTGGACACCGGACACCCACCAGGCTTGCCAGGAAATTTGATGTGGAAGGCTCGAATTATTTGAGGTGCATGAACATCTGTGGCTCTGATCCAGGCCCTCTCCTCAGGACCATAACCCTTCCAATCAATGAGGTATTGGAGAATGTTGGATCTAAACCGAGAATCCAGAATCTTCCCAACTTCGAATTCTGTACCTTGAGAAATTTGTACTTGAGGTCATTTAGGAGAGGTGGTTTGGAACCGATTTAACACCAAAGTTCGTAATAGAGAAATATGAAAGGTGTTAGATATCTTCAATTGAGGTGGGAGTTCCAATTTATACGCAACAGGGTTGATCACTTTGTGAATGCGGTGCAGACCAATGAAGCGTGGGGCCAGCTTCATACTGGGAACTTTCAGTCGGATGTTCCTAGTAGATACCCAGACTTTATCTCCAACTCTCAGCAGAGGAACCGCGACCCGTCGTCTGTCAGCGAATCTTTTATAATTCTTGGATGATTGTTTCAACGAGGCATGGATCTTCTTCCAAATGGTTGAAAAAGATTCTGCAACGTCAGTAACTGCAGGGACCTCCACCGAAGGTAAATGTTGGAAATCTGGAATCCGGGGATGTTTACCAAATACAGTATAAAAAGGTGTGGAATTGGAGGAAGTGTGGTACTTGAAGTTATGTGAAAACTCGGCCCAAGGTAGTAACTCCACCCAATCATCCTGTGAAGAGGACACAAAAAGTCTTATAAAGGTCTCCAGTTCCTGATTAACCCTCTCGGTTTGCCCGTTAGTTTGTGGGTGGTAAGCTGATGAAAATTTTAATTTGGTTCCACAAGCGCTGCATAAGGCTCTCCAAAACTTGGCTATGAATTGGACTCCACGGTCGGAAACAATCTCTCTTGGAAGACCATGTAATCTAAAAATCTCCTTAACAAAAATTTTTGCCAAATGGGGAGCAGATGGCAGACCTACTAATGGTATAAAATGCGCCATTTTTTAAAAACGATCCACCACTACCCATATGGTGTTATGTCCTTTGGAGCGTGGAAGCTCAGAGATAAAATCCATGGATATATGGGTCCAAGGAGTAGTAGGAACGGGTAACGGGCGTAGAAGACCTGCACTTTTTTTGCGAGAAACTTTATGCTGTGAGCATTTTACACATGACAAAATAAATTCTTGAACATCTTTTCTCATCGAGGGTCACCAATAAGAACGCTGAAGAAACTTGTATGTTTTGAAAATACCAGAATGCCCAGCAAATAGAGAAGTATGAGCCCAGATTAACAACTTTTTCCGTAATTCGGGAGTCACAAAAATTTTCCCCGGAGGCGGAGTCAATATTTGAGTTGAAGCGAAGACCATAGGATCCAGGATTGGGTGAGATCTAAGATGATCTTCTTCCTGTGTGTTGAGTAGAAAAGACCGGGAGAGAGCATCCGCTTTTTTGTTCAAATTATCGGGGCAAAATTGAAGCTTAATGTTAAATCTTGAGAAAAACAAGGACCAGCGGGCCTGCCTGGCGTTTAAGCGATGAGCCGTCTGAAGGTAAATTTAAGTTTTTATGGTCAGTAATAATGGTAACTGGAAACTTGGCCCCCTCCAAAAGATGACGCCACTCCATTAACGCCAGACGCATAGCTAGGAGTTCTTGATCTCCAATCGTATAGTTTTTCTCTGCAGAGGAAAATTTACGAGAGAAGTATCCACATGGATGTTTCTTCCCGTCACTGGAAATTTGGGATAATACCGCCCCTACACCCACCGAAGAGGCATCCACTTCCACAAAAAATGGTTTATCCAGTTGGGGTTGGCAAAGGATAGGGGCAGTAGAAAATGCCTCTTTCAATCTCTGGAAGGCCTGTATGGCTGAGTCCGGCCACTGGGCTGGGTTAGCGCCCTTCCGTGTAAGACTAGTAATGGGAGACACCAGAGTGGAAAAATTCGGTATGAACCGCCTATAATAGTTTGAAAATCCCAAAAAACGTTGGGTAGCTTTTAAAGATTTTGGTAATGGCCATTCAGAGATCGCTTTCAGTTTCTCTGGATCCATCTGAAGGTTTTCCCCAGAAATTATATGTCCTAGGAAAGGAACTGTGGTTTGTTCAAAAAGACACTTGGATAATTTTCCATAGAGGTGGTGTTTTCGAAGGCGAACTAGAACTTCTCGAACATGTTGGCGATGAGTTTGGAGCTCCTTAGAAAAGATTAGAATATCATCTAAATAGACGATGACAAAGCTGTAGAGACTGTCCCGAAAGATTTCATTTACATAGCCTTGGAATATAGCCGGCGCATTGCAGAGTCGAAAAAGGCATTACCAGATATTCGAAATGACCATCTCTGGTATTGAAGGCGGTCTTCCACTCATCCCCAGCTTTGATTCATATAAAATTGTATGCCCCACGAAGATCTAGTTTAGAGAACAATTTAGCTCCATGAACCTTGTCGAAAAGCTCAGGAATTAAAGGTAATGGATACCGATTTTGTCAGTAATTTGGTTGAGGCCACGATAGTCTATACAGGGCCAGAGGCCTCCATCCTTCTTGCTCACAACAAAGGACCCTGCCCCTGCAGGGGAGGAGGAAGGCCGTATGAACCCTTTGGCTAGATTTTCCTTAATGTAAGTTGCCATGGTGGCTGTTTCTGGAACCGACAAAGGATAGGTCCGGCCCTGAGGGGGAATCTTCCCCGGGAGAAGTTCTATTCCACAATCCCACGACCGATGAGGAGGGAGTTGATCAGCAGTCTGCTCGCAGAAGACATCGGCAAAATCTTGATATGCTTGTGGTAGACTGGAGACAGAAGGATCTTTTTGGCTTGTCGGACGGGGGGAACTTTGCACCTGTACTGGGGTGCACAGAGTGGGTATGTAGAGGAAGTATTTGGGTTAGGCACCGATGGACACAGTTTGGTCCCCATGATACAATTTGCATATTGGACCAATCAAAAGTAGGACTATGCTTCCTTAGCCATGGTAAACCCAGAACCAGCTCGTAAGCAGAGTTAGGAAGTATGAGGAATTCAATGGTCTCTTGGTGCAGGCAACCAACCCTGAGGGTCACGGGCTGGGATTTCAAGGATATGGATTCACCTAGCACGGTTTTACCATCTACACCGGAGAGCAGTAATTTGTCAGGTAAAGGTACCACCGAAATACCAAGGGACTGAATTAAAGATTTGGAAATAAAATTTCCCGCAGCACCGGAATCTATAAGGGCTTTAACATCCCTTGTCCTGAACTGGTGGGAAAGAGATACAGGCAATAAACTGTCAGTTAATTGGGAGTGCTTAAAAATTACCCCTAATTGAATGCTCCCGACATCAACTAGGGTCTCGCGTTTCCCGCCAGCAGGGGACAATTCTTTAAGATGTGCTCAGGGGCAGTGCAATAAAGACACAATTTATTTTGAAAGCGCCGATTGCGTTCGGCCGTGGTTAGCCTGGTTCTGTTGATCTGCATAGGTTCCTCACCCCTGGAGGTGGGGGAATAGGATTGACTTCCTGAGACCGGACGATCTTGAGGGCGATCCCCATGACCTCTATTACCCCACCACTCCCTATGGCATAAATCAATCTTTATGCAGAAGGAAATAGTCTCAGAAAAATACGTAGGTAAATCTCTGGATGCTAATTCGTCGTTCATCCTTTCGGACAACCCATGGAGGAAGGCTGCTTTGAGTGCTTCTTCGTTCCATCTAAGTTCCGATGCAAGGGTCTGAAACTGCCCCACGTACTGTCCCACCGAGCGAGAACCTTGGCGGACACGGAGTAAGTCGGAGGAAGCAGAAACCGATCTGCCGGGCTCGTCAAAAATCCGTTTGAAGGCTGTCACAAAGTCTTCATATTTAGAAACTAACGGATCAGCCCGTTCCCAAAGAGGGGAAACCCAGTCCAATGCAGCCCCAGTCAGTAATGAAATTACATAGGCGACCTTAGACCAGGAGGTAGGAAAAGTCTGGGGGAGGCACTCAAACTGGATTTCACATTGGTTTATGAAACGACGACAATGTTGGGGAGTACCGTCAAACCTTTCAGGGGTGGCCAAGTGGAGACGAGACTTCTGTGGCGTAGCCCCTTGAGGTAACCCTGGAGAACCAGCAGGAACGACAAGTGGCGAGGCCGTGGACATAGATGCCAGTGTATTTTGTATGGTCATTAACTGTCCGGACAATTCTTGCAGGTACTGAGCCACATGTCGCTGTGCCACCTCTTGGTTATCCATACGGCTTGTTAACTCTTGAAGAGTCCCAGTACCTTGGGCACCTGCGGCTTCCATTTGGCCGGAACAAACTGTCACGCTGGCAGCGGGTTTTTGAAAGCCGAGGTCTGAGGCAGTGGGAGGAGGCGAAGGCGAGGGGCCTGGACGTATGATCTCCGCATCCACAAGTCTTGGTCGTTGGCTAGACCTAGTCAATGGTGCGGAGTCTAACTCACAAGGAGGTGTTCACCAGTGACCCCTCCAAGCGGGATATGGGCTTGTGTGGCTCCCTGTAAGCAGGTTGCGGTCCTTTGACTTGGTGACCAAGGCCTGCAGGAAAAAGAGAATCAAAACACCCATGGCCCAAGGGTAATGCCTGGAATAGGCACGTGGGGAGTGGGATAGAACTCCTGGCTGGAGAAAGGCACTTGAGGTGCTGGCTAGAGAGGTGCGGAGATTTATTGGTAGGCTGAGGTAACAGCTGGATATCCCACGAAGTATATACCGGATTGCCGGCCGGAGATCATGCACTAGGGTGCAATGAGATGAAGGGTTAACCCGCACACAGGCTGTGATGGTGAAAGCACTGCGATGAGATGAAGGGTTAACTTGCAAACAGGCTGTGATGGTAAAAGCACTGCGGTGAGACGAAGGGTTAACTTGCAAAAAGGCTGTGATGGTAAAAGCACTGCGGTGAGACGGGTTAACTTGCAAACAGGCTGTGATGGTAAAAGCACTGCGGTGAGACGAAGTGTTAACTTGCAAACAGGCTGTGATGGTAAAAGCACTGCGGTGAGATGAAGGGTTAACTTGCACACAGGCTGTGATGGTGAAAGCACTGTGATGAGATGAAGGGATAACTTGCATACAGGCTGTAGCTTAGTAAAGGCACTGTGGGGAGATGGAGGTTAAACTTGCACACAGGCTGATGATTAGTAAAGGCACTGTGGAGAGATGAAGGTTAGCTTTCACACAGGCTGTTGATTAGTAAAGGCACTGTGGAGAGATGAAGGTTAGCTTTCACACAGGCTGTTGATTAGTAAAGGCACTGTGGAGAGATGAAGGTTAGCTTTCACACAGGCTGTTGATAGTAAAGGCACTGTGGTGAGATCGCTTAGAAGCTTCTGGAAGAAACACACTGGAAGCACGGGAACCTGGAACGAGACTCTTCTAGTTACACTAGCAGCGACAATGATTGTTCAGGCAACTACCTAGAGCACAGGAGCCGGATATATACCCCAGGAAGCCTGCTGATTGGCCCACAGCATCAGCTGACCAACCAGGCCACCCAGGGAAGGAAGTACTGACATAGGAAAAGTGTCATGGCGACGCCCATGACGGAAACTGCGATCCCCGCTCACCGGGTCGCCTGACACCACAGCTACAGGGTGAATGCTCAGCTCCTCCCACGTCGCCGCGCCAGCCACCCGACTGCCCGGGAAGTCAGAGGAAGCCGGCGGGTCGGTAAGGGACGGCCGATCCCCGGCTGAACTCTGACAATAAGCTTCACTCCATCCCCACCTCCACTAGACTTAAGTTGTTGTTTTTTAGTGCCTTATGAGTTAGGCACGTTTCTAGTAAATAAGTTTAATTTTATGCACCTCTGTCCCTCTTTACAGGCAGTCACAGCATTCTACCATGGTAAGGCTTGGACTGCACCTCTTTTTTACACACTCCCGGGTACATGGCGCCACAGCAGGGTGCTTTCGTGACCTGAGTTAATCAACCACGATGGGAGAGTGTTTCAGTATTTGGCAATATTCTGACCTTCCTCCCAATGCATTGTAGTTGGCTTCTCCCTTATTCTTACTTGGCGGGCTTCAGCTGAACGGATGCTTTGGGCCATCTGAGAGCACGTAGGAGGCTGCAAGTATACATTAGAGGCTGGGGAACCTATAGGGGTGTTTTGGCTCCTTAAAATCACAAGCGGTTATTGCAGAGTGGTACTACCATTGTGTGTTAAAGTAGGGATTCAAATTTATGATGCTTGGTAGTTAACCCTACTGCTGAATTTATGTTAATTAACACTACTTATAGGTGATGTTAATACTGCTGAATATTACTGCTGACTGTTTGTGTACATGTGTATGCATTGTTTACCTTCCTGCAGATTAAGTTGTTAATTTGTTTCAATTAGGATTTTAGGCAGGATCATTTGACCAGGTAGTTTGTTAACCGTAGATTAAATGTTGATTAACCCTACTTATACTTGCACTAGTACTTTATTTAGATGTTATTTAGGCAGGTTTTTTTGCCTTTGGTAGAAATTATTTTTTGTGTCTGTTGTTGCATAGCAACATGGCATGAAAAGCAGTAAAGGCTTCCAAAGCAAATCTTATCACTTCTGTTGCATTATATAATACTTGTTCCAAATGTGGAGCAAAATTTTCCAGGGGTCACACAGAGCAAGGAGCACTATGCGCAGTCTGTGAGACGGAGTGCGGTGACTGGCCATCACAAAGTTTAACAGATGAGTCAGTGACCCCGGAATGGGCTAAGTCCATGGCTCAAGCCTTTGCTGAACTTACAAGATGGGTAGATCCAGGGGTATAGCGTGTAGCCATTGCACCCGGAGCATATGTGTGCTACCACGCCCCCACCCCCCAAGTGTGCCAAGTAGGGGGCGTGTCAAGCATGTAGGGGTAAATTAAAGGGAAATAAAAATAAACATTAGGGGCAGTAGCAAACTGGGTCATGGAGGGCTAGATATATTCCAGCCCACTAAAGTAATTACACCAATTAAAAATAAGCCACACAGTAGTGCCCACAATTCACATTACGCCACACAGTAGTGTCCCTTATTCGCATTATGTTACACAATAATGGCCACAATGCACGTTCTGCTACACATTAGTGCCCATTAATTTGCGGTATGCCACAGTTTTGTCTACTTTTTCACCTTATGCTACACAGTATTTCCCAGTTCATATTATGCCACAATAATGTCCATAGTTCACATTATGCCACAGTAGTGCCCTTTAGTCACATTATACCTAAGAATAGTGCCCCTTATTTACATTATGTTACAGTAGTGTCCCTTTTACACATTCTGCCACAGTGGTGCCCCTTATTGGAATTTGGCATCAGAGCAGTCAGTGGTGACCTCACCAGACTCACGGCTCAAGCTTCTCCCAGTCATGGGTGCCACGACCCAGGCTCTCATCATCAGCACCCGGCTTGGCCCTTCCCTCAGCAGCAGGGACACAGCTGCCATGTTCTCTCCTTTGTGCAAACCAGGCCGGCTGACGTCTGGGCCAGGGTGGTAGATGGGACCCACCTCAGAGGTGGAAAAGAGGAGTAGCCAGGGGTGATGATGGAAGGGGACCGCCTCCTCCTCCCTCTATGTTATTACCTGTGGATCCACCCTTTCGTTCAGTCCAGAGTCTGATTAAGATCCCACAGGGTCCTACGCAAAATACAGACTCGGGGCTACATTTTAATGTATATATAAATACATACAGTGTATAAATTTCTCACACAGCTCTCCCCACTCACTTTGATCTTCCACCTGCTGATGAGCTGAGCCTGAAGCACATAAATAGATCAGTGCATCCATTCGGGGGGCATGGTGAGGGCGGAGCAACCCCTGTTTAGAGGCACTGATCTATTTATGTGTTTCAGGCTCAGCAGGTGCTCTACCATTCATTGGATGGCTGATCTGCGGCACCCTGGCCAGAGCAGGCGCCTGGAGCATGTGCTCCACTGGAACCACCCTCGTTGCTCCCCTGGGTAGATCGTTAGTCAGAGGGGAGTGACTCTTCTCTCTCTTGTGTTCACAGAGTCCCGCAGCTTCAGCATCTATGTGATCCTTCCACTGAGCCATTTTGGACCTATAGTATTGGAGAGTACCTTTCCAAGATGCTACTAAGGATAGGATTCTGTCATCCTCTGGATCTGAAGCAGTTGTGGCAGACTTTGGCTGTTTTTCTTGGAGAGTTTGATTCTGTAGGTTCCTCAGAAGAGGTGGTTAAATTTATGGTTCCTGATTGGGAGGATGCATCAGGATGGTATTGTGTCTGTAAATTAATTGATGCATTGTCACTTTTTTCTGATATTTTGGGTATGGCTTGGCTGAAGGCGGATAAAAAGTTTCAAGTTCCCGGGAGGTTCAGATACTCTTTTCTTTTTGTGGATGAGAACACCAAGTTTTGGGAAGTCCCACTTTATGTGGTTGCTGTCGTAACCAGGTTGACCAAGGCCACGGTCATTCCTACAGTGTAGACAGTCACCTTGAAAGATCAGAATTAAGAAGAATGAAGCCCTACTTAAATCTTTCTTTTGCAGGCGCTTCTCTTCATCCCATTTAGGCTATTGCCTGGGTTAACAAGGCAATAGAGTCCTGGACAGAACAGCTGGCGTCTGGATTACAGAAAGAAGGAGATGCTTCTGAGCTCCTTATCTTAGTTGATCAGATATCCCTTATTTGGATGGTTTTCTTGGGCCTTTTGTTCGACACTCAATGTCAAAGGGTTTTCCTCTCTCAGCAGAAAATTCAGGATCTTCAGTCCTTAGTGAGGATGCTTCTTTAGCTGCTTCAAGTGTCTGTTCTCTGGTGCATGTGACTTCTGAGGAAAATGGTGGCTTCCATCGATGCAGTACCATTTTCCAGGTTTCATGCCTGGACCACTTCAGAGGCAGATCTTACACTGTTGGTCCAAGACAAGATCCCGTCTGGACAGACAGCTCTTCAGATTGTCCCACCAGTCCTGGTTGTGGTGGTTCCATACCCTGAATCTGCCCAAGGGGTCCCCATTCTCAGTTTGGGACTAGGTGCTGATTACAGCTGAACAGATGCCAGCCTGATGGGTTCAGGAGCTGTCACTCTGGGCCTACATCTTGAGGATCTTTGGTCCACCCTCTCCATCAACATCTTGGAGTTGAGGATAGTCAGGGACGCCCTGGTCCATGCTCAACAGGTCTTACATGGAAGGCCTGTTAACATCCAGTTTGACAATGGCACTGCTGTGGCTTATATCAACAAGCACAATGGGACACAGTGTTGTCAGGCAATGAATGTGTTGCATTCTTCTTTGGGCGGAACATTAGGTTTCTGTCATTTGGTCCATCTACATTTCCCGGGTGGACAACTTGGAGGTGAACTTCCTCAGTCACCGCACTATTGATCCTGGGTAATGGGATCTTCATCAGGAGGTGTTTCACCTAATTGTGGATCAGTGGGGGTTGTCCAACTTAGATCTCATGGCCTCCCAGGTAAACAGAATACTTCCCATGTATGGAGCTTGCTCAAAGGACCCACCAGCAACATTTATGGATGCCATGACAACACCTTGGTCCTTGCAGCTGGGGTACCTGTTTCAACCCATGTTCATGCTTGCCAGGGTGCTGTGCTTCTGCAGCTTAGATTGGAAAGTCTGCAATAGTACACTCTCCTTCAGGCCATGCTTGCCGAGGTTCCTTATCGGCCTACTCTCCAACAAGACCTGCTGCGTCATGGCCTCTGTCTACAACAAGATTTGTCTTGTTTGTCTTTGACGGCATGGTTCTTGAGACCCAGATCTTGTGAGCTCATCGTTTTTCCAGTCAGGTTATTCAAATTATGATTCAGGCTTGGAAGTGGGCCACTTCCAATATGTACCATCATAACTGGAGGCTTTAGATTTCATGGTGCATGCATTGGGTTCTCTCGGCTGCTGCCTTTAAATTACAGTACCACATCTTTTGTCCTTTATTCAGGACATTTTCACTCAGGACCTTTGTGTTTCGTCTCTCAAGTGTCAGGTCTTGGCTCTGTCAGTTCTTTTATAAAAAAAAGTTTGACTATCATTCCGGAGGTATAGACTTTTTTGGGTGTACTTCGAATTCAGTCTCCCTACATACCACCTATCCCTTTGTGGGATCTGAATTTGGTATTGGAAGCTCTTTAGAGTACTCCCTTCGAGCCTCTTGAGACAGTGGAGTTGCAGTGCTATACATGGAAGGTAGTTTTTCTTCTGGCCATTGGTCTGCTATATGCATTTCAGAGGTGGCTGCCATCTCTTGTAAGCCTCACCTAGTCATTTTCCATTCCAACAAGGTGGTTTTTCAGACTAAACCTTCCTATTTACCAAAAGTGTTCTTAAAATTCCATTTGAACCAAGATATTGTTCTTCCGGCTTCTGCGGGTGCCAGACTCGTCTTCTACTTCCACGTCCTTAAGACTTTTTGATGTCATCCGCCCTTTTCGGATTTATATTGACCATGCATCTTCATTTCAGTATACAGATTCCTTTTTGTCTTGGATGCACTGCCTAGGGGGACCTCTACTAAGGGCACTGCATAGGGGGACCACTACTGTGGGCACTGTATAAAAGGAACTGTATAGGGGGCAGCGGCAGCTGGGGCTGGCATAGGTGCTGGGGGGTGGTAAATTTAAATTTGTGGGGTGGGAGGGGGGGCACCAACATTTATCTTGCCTCCTGGCACCTGGGATGAAGTTACGCCACTGCTACTATCCGTCTTTGGATAGGCTTGTTTCAGATTCACTCTGGGCTCATTCTACTAGTACAGTCGGGGCTTCTTAAGTGGTTCACCATGGAGCCTCTTTGAGGCTAGTCAGTTATGAATGGTTAATTTTGAAGTCACTGCTTACACTGGGCATGGTTCAGAGGTGCATGCAGTTCATGCGTGGCTGAGATTTCTCACAGATTCACAAGTGCAAAAATATGAAAATGTCAGCTTGAGCATTCCTCTTGGGTACTTCCGTGTAACGGACTGGGCAAACCCTGTGATGCCCACTTTGCTTATTTGAGCAGTTCTTAATAGTGCTGGTGGATCCAATCACTGCACCATCACATCAACTGTCAGCACCTGTCTGGCACACAGCCCCCCTTGTAACTTTCCCTAAGTATGGTCACTTTGTCAGCAGTAGAGAACGTAGCTGCATGCTGAAACACACCCATGCTACCTCTTTTTGTGATCAATATAAGTCACTTACCAGTCTCCAACCTGAAACATCCATGGATCACAGACACCATCTGAAGTCATAGCGATGTCACAGACATTGGTTCGCGCATGTGCAGTAAGGGTTTCCTAGACTTTTTTGATAGGGCTACGTAGGGGGTATAAGTGAATGTGCGAGGAAAGAAACAAGGGGATTATTGGTGTTACTGGTTGTCTAAAAATCTTAAAAACAAAAAGGGAGCACACATGCAGGGGTATACAGAAATCAGCAAGTCTAGCTTTGGTTGATGAGAAGCGTTTTAAGCTCTCTGTCTCAGGTTTATAACAGTAAATCTGTTATATGGAAACCCATACTGGACATATTATCTAAATATGAAGTGGTCTCAGCGCTATCTGAATCTCCATTCTGAATAACACTCGCTCCTCTCGTTTATGTACAGTGTACAGTGGCGTAAGGTGGGGGGTCGAGCAGGGCATGTGCCCAGGGCGCCGCTGGACACCGTCCAGGGCAAGTGCGGTCCACGGCATTACACATTAAAACAAACACGCCGCCAGCAGCAGCTGTTTGTTTTAGCACTGCAGCCAATAAGAGTCAGGCAGACTCTTATTGGCTGCTGTGCCCAGGGCCGGAGCAGGCTCCCACAATGGGTGAAGGGAGAGACGTCATGACGTCTCTCCCACAATGCCGAGCGGGACGGGAGCAGTGGAGAGCAGCAGGAGTTGGCACTGCAAGTGTCAAAGGCACTGCTACTGGGGGCACTGTATATTAGGCACTGCATAAGGTGCACTGTATAGTACTACTGGGGGCACTGCATAATGGGCACTGCATAAGGGGCACTGCTATTGGGACATTGCATGAGGGGCACTACTACTGGGGGCATTAAGGTGCATACAGAATGAAAGGGAATGTTCCCAGAATTACGAGAAATGGTGGTGTGTCTTGTTGACACGTCCCATTTTTCAGTGGCCACTCCCCTTGCAGCATGTGGCCATGACCACTTTTTAGAGCGTGTGCATAGGGGGGTCCTCCATTTTTTATCTTGTCCTGGGCTCCAAATACCCTAGTTATGCCACTGATGGCGTATCATCTAACAAATAGAATGAAAGCTCTGTTAAGAGCAGGGCCCTCCCTACTGTATATTTTGTTTTCATGTCTGCATTTATATTGTCTACCTTGTATGACCCCTTTTTTATGTATGATCTATGCTTCCATATGGTCCACTGCTCCTGACACTTTGATGTACTACAAATCTATGACAATAATAGTAATAATTATATTAATGGCGGCCAGGTTTTGCTGGAGTAGATTCAAAATATGAGGTTCAATAAATTTCCAGTTATTATCTGCTCATCATTTAGCTGCAGATAATAACTGCTATGGTGACTTCCTTTCTGTATGTATTTAGCAAAGACTTTGTTTTCACTTTCTCCTTATATTTGTTCTTCCACTACTCAGTAGTGAGCTCCATATAGTATTAACACACACTGTATCCTTCATGGTCTTTGCTCCTGGTCTAGGTATAAAAGTAGACTTTGTTTCAGCCTCATTATAAGAATATGGTGAACAGCAAATAACGGTAGTGGTTCTACAATTTCTTCCTAAATGCAGGGCCGCAACTAGCCCGGGGGGGGGCTAAGGGGGCATTTGACCCGGGTGCTGGACTTGAGGGGGTGCCGGGGAGAGGCTTACAGGGAGGCTAGGTTGCTGCTCTTGTGGGTTTGTAGCTGCACCCCAGCCTTGAGAAGCACAAAGACACCGTCAGTCTAAAGTGGTGCCGGTCTCAAGCCAATCAGTGCTCGCGGACCGGCAGCCAATCAGCAGAGGCTGCTGGTCCGTGAGCTCCAATTGGTTTGCGAGTGGCGCCACATTACAATGACGGCAGTACTGACAGTTCATCAGCATGTGGCAGCCCCGTCCCGCACCACCCCGACTCACCCACTGAACAGCTCTGGCAGGTAAAAGCAGGGAGATGGGGCCTTACTACGGCTTAATGTAAAAGAGGCCTTACTGTGGCATAATTTGTAAGGAGCCTTTCTGTGGCATTATGTAAAGGGAGCCTTACTGTGGCATAATGTGTAAGGAGCCTTACTGTGGCATAATGTAAAGGGGGCCTTACTGTGGCATAATGTGTAAGGAGCCTTACTGTGGCATAATGTAAAGGGAGCCTTACTGTGGCTTAATGTGTAAGAGGCCTTACTCTGGCATAATGTAAAAGGGGCCGTACTGTGGCTTAATGTATAAAGGGCATTACTGTGGCATAATGTGTTGTAAGGGGCATTATTGTGACAGAATGTGTTATAAGGGACATTACTGTGTGGCGTAATGTGTTGTAAGGGGCATTACTGTGTGGCATAATGTGTTATAAGGGGCATTACTGTGTGGAATAATGTGTTGTAAGAGGTATTACTGTGTGGCATAATGTGTTATAAGGGACATTACTGTGTGGCATAATGTGTTGTAAGGGGCATTACTGTGTGGCATAATGTGTTGTAAGGGGCATTACTGTATGGCATAATGTGTTATAAGGGTCATTAATGTGTGGCATATTGTGTTATAAGTGGCATTACTCTGTCACAAAACCACACACCCTTTTCGTCCTCTATTTTGTATTTATTTGGGGGGGCTCCAAATTATGGCCTTGCCCGGGTGACAAAAATCCTAGTTTCGGCCTTGCTAAATGAATCCCTTCCCTGCCGATCCAACTTCACATAAGGCAGTGGTGGTTACATAAATTTTTTAAAGAAGTGCATGAGATGCCCTCAAGCATGTGTGCTACCCTCTTATATAGCCTTATTTTTCCATGGGAGGAAGCATATTGGGTGGCATATCCATGGGTGGAATCAAGATTACACCAAATAGGAGTGAGGTTAGATGGGAAAGAAGCAAGGTATATAGTGTCCACAATAATCCCAAATCAAGCAGAAAAAATGAATAACTTCCACTAAGTGATGATCGACCACTCGGCTGAAATGGGAGGCCATGCAATAATATCTAATGTTAGGGAACCTCCTATCCTTATTTGTGGTTGGGTGTTAGAGAGTGGGTAAGCTTCTTCTTGGAGGTGTATTCCGCCACACAAAATTGCACAAACCACTTGTGGATTCAAGCTACTAAAGTTCGGAAATATAAAGGAATCCTATAAGCAAAAAATGATCCTCACTGACAATGATAGCACCAATTTTTGTCACATGAATAGATCTGCATTGATGGAAGAGAGGAACTCAAGTGAACAATTTTATTTGTAAAGTGTTTCATTACTGCTAGTAATATATATCCCAATGTATTTTTATCCTACTGGACTAATTAAAGTTATAATAGCTTTTTTAGAGACAAAAAATGGGGAGGGGGACTAACTGATTTTGCATACTGAGTTTGAGTCATAAATCATTAGAGTTTGTACAGATTAGGGAGAGAGATTAAGGTAAATTAGACATAGGGCTGATTCAGTACAGATCGCAATTGCGAATGCAGCTGTGTAATCGCACGCAATGAAGCTGCGAAAATATTCTAATTCCTGTCATAGCTCAGCCAGAATAAAGACACCCACTGCTGCTTTCTCACATCACGGGATTGACAGCTCGTCCCGTTTTGTGGGCAGGTAGGGGGGGTGGCCAGACAAATGCCTGGCGTTTGTAGGATGGCTTACTGACATCACTAGTCAGTAGTGGACTTCCTGCTCTTTTAGAGCAGGGAGTCCACTCGGGCTTGCGGCAGCTAGACCCTACCCCAGGGTCTCGTTGCAAGCCCGATTGTCGCGATAATCGTGACGGTCTCCATCCCGCTTGCACAAGCGGCCTGGAGACCCCCCCAAAAAAAACGCCCAGATTCAGAGCGAGCAGCTCTGAATCAGGGCCACAGTCCCCTATTTTCAGGGGGTCAAATGTAATTGGAAAAAGTAACAATCATAAATAAAATGTTCATTTTTAATACATTGTTGAGAACCCTTTGCAGACAATGACTGCCTGAAGTCTGAAACCCATGGACCTCACCATAAGCTGGGTTTTCCTTTGTTATGCTTTGCCAGGCTTTTACTGCAGCTGTCTTCAGTTGTTTGTTCATGGGTTCGCAGTATGTCTTAGGTAATTGTCCGTCTGTACTATAAAGTGCCGTCCAATGAACTTTGCTGAATCTGAGCAGACAGTACAGATGTGTTCTCATACACTATTTCCACAGTCGTGCCAAACAGCACTTCTCGGCGCGCCCTGTCCTATGCGAATAGGCTTGCGCCAAGCTCCTTTTTCACATCTTTTTTATTTGAATATGTATCTTAGTCGCAATGCAATGTGACAAAACCGTTTAAAGTAGGGGTGTGCACCGGCCACTTTTCGTGTTTTGTGTTTTGGTTTTGGATCTGGATCTTTCTTCGTGTTTTGGATCTGGATTGGTTTTGCCAAAACCACCCTTCCGTGTTTTGGGTTCTGGGTTTTGTGTTTTGGATCTGTATTTTTTTTTTAAAAAGCATAAAAACAGCTAAAATCACAGAATTTGTTGGTTTCTCTGCTCCTATGCTATTATTAACCTCAATAACCTTAATTTCCACTCATTTCCAGTCTATTCTGAACACCTCACACCTCACAATAGTGTTTTCATGTCCAAAAGGTTGCACCGAGGTAGCTGGATGACTATGCTAAGCGACACGAGTGGGCGGCACAAACACGTGACCCATCTAGGAGTGACACTGCAGTGGCAGACAGGATGGCAGTTAGAAAAACTAGGCCCCAAACTGTACATAATGCAAAGAAAAAAAAGAAGTGCAAGATGGAATTGTCCTTTGGCCCTCCCACCCACCCTTATGTTGTATAAACAGGACATGCACACTTTAACAAATCAATCATTTCAGCGCCAGGGTCTGCCACACAACTGTGGCTGAAATGATTGGTTCGTTTGGGCCCCCACAAAACAAGCTGGCAATTAATGTGTCCCTGCACAAACTGGCTCTACGGAGGCAAGATGTCATCCTCATCCTCCTCATCCACCGATTCCTCACCCTCTTCAGTGTGTACATCCTCATCCTCACAAAGTATTAACTCGTCCCCACTTGAATCCACCACCACAGGTCCCTCTGTACCTTCTGGAGGCTGGTCTCCCTGGAAGAGCTGATAATTCATTTTGATGAACATCATCTTCTCCACATTCTGTGGAAGCAACCTCCTACGCCTTTCGCTGACAAGGTTCCCGGCTGCACTAAACACTCTTTCGGAGCACACACTGGAGGGGGGGCAACTCAGGTAAAATAGAGCCAGCTTGTACAGGGGCCTCCAAATTGCCTCTTTTTCCTGCCAGTACAGGTATGGACTGTCTGACATGCCTACTTGGATGCTGTCACCGATGTAATCCTCCACCATTCTGTCAATGGTGACAGTATCATATGCAGTGACAGTAGACATGTCAGAAATTGTTGCCAGGTCCTTCAGTCCGGACCAGATGTCCAAACTTGGTCCTGCCTGCCCTGCATCACCGCCAGCGGGTTGCTTAGGATACCTAAGTTTTTTCCTGGCAGCCCCAGTTGCGGGAGAAAATGAAGAAGGAGCCGTTGACGTGTCACGTTCCGCTTCAGCTGACAGTGTGTTCACCAGCAGGTCTTTGCACCTCTGCAGGCTTGTGTCGGCCGGAAAGAGAGACACCACATAGGCTTTAAACCTAGGATCAAGCACGGTGGCCAAAATGTAGTGGTCTGATTTCAACAGATTGACCACCCTGGAATCCTGGCAAAGCGAATGAGGGGCTTCATCCACAAGTCCCACATGCCGAGCGGAATCGCTCCGTCTTAGCTCCTCCTTCACTTTCTCCAGCTGCTTCTGCAAAAGCCTGATGAGGGGAATGACCTGACTCAAGCTGGCTGTGTCTGAACTGACTTCACGTGTGGCAAGTTCGAAGGGCTGGAGAACCTTGCACAACACGGAAATCATTCTCCACTGCGCTTGAGTCAGGTGCATACCCCCTCCTTTGCCTATGTCATAGGTGGATGTATAGGCTTGTATGGCCTTTTGCTGCTCCTCCATCCTCTGAAGCATATAGAGGGTTGAGTTCCACCGCGTCACAACCTCTTGCTTCAGGTGATGGCGGGGCAGGTTCAAGAGTGTTTGCTGGCGCTCCAGTCTTCGGCACGCAGTCGCTGAATGGCGAAAGTGGCCAGAAATTTTTCGGGCCACCCAAAGCGTCTCCTGCACGCCCCTGTCGCTTTTCAGAAAATTCTGCACCACCAAGTTTATTGTGTGAGCAAAACATGGGACGTGCTGGAATTTGCCCAGATGTAATGCCCGCACAATATTGGTGGCGTTGTCAGATATCACAAATCCCCAGGAGAGTCTAAGTGGGGTAAGCCACTGGGCGATGATTTCCCTCAGTTTCTCTAAGAGGTTGTCGGCGGTGTGCCTCTTACTGAAACCGGTGATACACAGCGTAGCCTGCCTTGTAACGAGCTGGCGTTTCTGAGATGCTGCTACTGGTGACACTGCTGCTGTTGCTGCGTAAGGTGATACATCTACCCAGTGGGCTGTCACAGTCATATAGTCCTTAGTCTGCCCTGTTCCACTTGTCCACATGTCCGTGGTTAAGTGGACATTGTGTACAATGGCATTTTTCAGGACACTGAGGACACTTTTTCTGACGTTTCTGTACAGTCTCGGTATCGCCTGCCTAGTGAAGTGGAATCTAGACGGGATTTGGAACCGGGGACACACTACCTCCATCAATTGTCTAAATCCCACTGCACTAATGGCGGATACCGGACGCACGTCTAACACCAACATAGCAGTCAAGGCCTCAGTTATACGTTTTGCTTCAGGATGACTGCTGTCGTACTTCATCCTCCTCGCTAAGGACTGTTGGAGGGTCAATTGTTTAGTAAAAGTAGTGGTGTTCCTACTTCCTCTCTGGGATGATGAACGACTCCCAGCAGCAGCAACAGCAGCAGCGGCAGCAGTAGGCGTAGCAATGCAGGATCCTCCAGAGGAATCCCGGATAGGAGAGTCAGTCATGCCAGTGACATGGCCTGCAGGACTACTTCCGATCCTGACTAAGGAGGAAATTGACGAGGAGGGAGTTGACGGTGTGGTTTGCAGGCGCTTGGATACAACAGGACAACGGGATTTAGGTGTCCCTGGACTGCTTACGGTCTTAGCCAAAGTTTCTGAACTTGACAGTAACTTTTTATGAACGCGCTGCAGGTGCCGTATAAGGGAGGATGTTCCTAGGTGGTTGACGTCCCTACCCCTACTTATTTCACCTTTACATATGGTACATATGGCAAGACAGTTGTTGTCCGGATTTGGATAGAAATATTGCCAGACCAAAGAGGTGGAATGTTTGGTCTTCTGCCCAGGCATGACCGTGATGGGCTTTTTCATCCCACGGACAACAACTGTCTCCCCCGGAGCCTGATTTAAACAAACCACATCACCATCAGAATCCTCCTCGCCAACTTCCTCCTCAGCGCCAGCTACACCAGTATCCTCATCCTGTTGTACTTCAACAGTGACATCTTCAATTTGCATATCAGCAAGTGGACTGTGGGTGCTCCTTTCAGCACTTGCAGGGGGCGTGCAAATGGTGGAAAGAGCTACCTCTTCCCGTCCAGTGCTGGGAAGGTCAGGCATCGCAACCACCACCACACTTGGACTCTCCTTGGGGATTTGTGATATCTTCTTAGAAAGCACAGTTCTTCGCTGTGCTTTTGCCAGCTTAACTCTTTTGATTTTTTTAGTGGGAGGAGGGCTTCCATCGTCATGTGAAGCTGAACCACTAGTCATGAACATACTAGGGATCGACCTTAGCCGTTCCTTGCCACTCCGTGTCGTAAATGGCATATTGGCAAGTTTACGTTTCTCTTCAGCTGATTTAAATGTCTTTTTCAAGGTCATTTTCCTGAACTTTGCCATTTGGGATTGTATGTGCCCTCTACTATGACATTGGGCATCGGCCTTGGCAGACGACGTTGATGGCATGTTATCGTCTATGTCATGACTAGTGGCAGCAGCTTCAGCACTAGGAGGAAGTGGTTCTTGATCTTTCTCTATTTTATTTTTATCGGAGAAAGTTTGGTCCTCCATTTATGTTATATCGATTTGATATATACGTGCGGCTAAACACAGAAAATAATTTTTTTTTTGGTTTGGACTGGAGTGTACTTTGGGGGTTACAGCACCCTTTAACGGTCAAGCCAGCCGGCCCTTATGACACAGGCGCACGCTTTGCACTACTTTGTTGATGCACGTGCGGCTACTGCGCACACAATTCACAAACACAGAAAATAATTTTTTTTTTGGTTTGGACTGGAGTGTACTTTCGGGGGTTACAGCACCCTTTAACGGACAAGCCAGCCGGCCTTTTACTTATGGGACACAGGCGCACGCTTGGCACTACTTTGTTGATGCACGTGCGGCTACTGCGCACACAATTCACAAACACAGAAAATAATTTTTTTTTTGGTTTGGACTGGAGTGTACTTTCGGGGGTTACAGCACCCTTTAACGGTCAAGCCAGCCGGCCCTTTACTTATGACACAGGCGCACGCTTGGCACTACTTTGTTGATGCACGTGCGGCTACTGCGCACACAATTCACAAACACAGAAAATAATTTTTTTTTGGTTTGGACTGGAGTGTACTTTCGGGGGTTACAGCACCCTTTAACGGTCAAGCCAGCCGGCCCTTTACTTATGACACAGGCGCACGCTTGGCACTACTTTGTTGATGCACGTGCGGCTACTGCGCACACAATTCACAAACACAGAAAATATATTATTTTTTTAGCACTTGGGGGGAGCACCCCTGATGGACAGAGCACCCCCTGGACAACACTACAGCACCCCTTTAGGACTGGGACACTGCACAGGACTTTGGAGTGGACACAGCCCCTATGGAGAACTGACTGCACAACACAGTCCAGCCAGCCCCTATGGACTTTGAAGTAGTGGACACAGCCCCTATTAACAACAGCAGCACAGCACAACACAGCCAGCCCCTATGGACTTTGAAGTAGTGGACAACAGCAGCACTACACTACACTACACTACACAGCACTAACTCCCACCCTCCCTCTTCACTGTCCACAGCCGAGTGAGAAAATGGCGCCGACGCGGGTACCTTATATAGGATCCAAAACCCGCGAGACTCGGAAGGCGGGATGATGACGTTTTGCCTCGATGTCAGATCCGAGTCAGGCGGGAAAAGTCGAGCCTGACTCGGATCGGACTCGGATCGGGGGGGCTCGGGGGGGTTCGGATTTCAGAAATCCGAACCCGCTCACCCCTAGTTTAAAGCTACTGCAGTGATTCATTTGATATGGAACATTTGTCTATCTGTCTGCGAATAAGTCTAATTCTGTATACAAAGTGCGAAGATGCAGCAGCTTTCTTTCATGCCAAGTTCCATTGTGCTTCATTTGCAACTTTGTACATATTTAAAATTAATTAAAGTGGCAGCTTGGCGACTCTGGTACATATAGAGTGGTGTTCCGCTGCATCTGCAGTATGAATAAGATGCAAATTTAAAGAAAGAAAAAAATGCTATGCTAAACTACTCATCATGGCTCACTCACGGCATGGCACATTGAGGCTAGCTATATGAGGACACATCTGTATATCTCTATACACTTCAAAATTCATCTGGCTGCTTCTTTCATACCTTCAATTACCACTAGTGTGACCCAGTGCCATTGGAAGCCATGCATGCCCATGCTATCACACCTCCACCGCGTTTTACAGATAATGTGGTATGCTTCATATATTAGCCATTCCCAGCCTTATCCATCCTTTTTTCTTCCCATAATTCCGGTACAGGCTAATCTTCGTTTCAACTGTCCAAAGTATGCTGCTCCAGAACTGGGCTGTTTTGGGGGTTTTTTTAAGACTTTTTTTTTTTGGGCCTTTATATTCTTTAGGCTTATAAATGGTTTGCACTTTGTGGTGAACACCCTCAGTATTTGCTCTTGTGAATTATTTTCTTTATGGTAGACTTGTATAATGATATGCTTGCTCCTACAGGGTGTTCTTCACTTGGCTGGATGTTGTGAAAGGTATTTTCCTGCGATCATCAACCACTTTTGTCTTCCGTGAGTGTCTAGGCCTTTTGTGTTGCCGAGCTCACCAGTGTTTTTTACTCAGAATATAACAAACTGATAATTTGGCCACTCCTAAGGTTCCTGCTATCTTTCTGATGGATATTTTTGTGTTTGCAACCTAGGGATGGCCTTACTTTCATTGAGAGCACTTTTGACAGCATATTGTGGGTGCACAGCAACAGCTTTCAAATATAAATGTCACACTTTGCATCAACTCCAGACCAGTGGAGGCTGCAGAGGTGGGGCTGCAGCATAGTTCAAAATTCAAATAGGGGAGCAACACCAACTGCCACCCCATATGTTGCCAAACATTGCTGGCTGGAACTCACTGACAGTTGGTGTGGCTACCCTATTTGAATTTTGGCCTGCACTGCAGCTGCGCCTCGGGAGCCGCCACTGCTCCAGACCATTTGCCTGCTTCATTGATAAAGAAATAATGAAGGAATAGCCTACACCTGTCCATGACACAGCTTTTGAGTCAATTGTCCAATTACTTTTTGAAAAACACAGGGCTAAATATTAAACAGCTGTAATTCCTAAACCCTTGCCCCAGTTTGATTGTGAATGCCCTCAAATTAAAACTGACAGTCTGTACTTTAAAACCATATTAATTATAGAATGAATTATAGAACTGTAACTTGAATATGTTTTAGTAAACAGCTAACACAAATGTTGTCAGTCTCCAAATATAAATGCACCCAACTGTACATATATCATCTTGTCCTACCACCAATACTTGATGTCTGGAGATAGCCAAATATGTGCGTCCAGAGGCTCAACACACAGAGCAAAGATTAAAGACAAAAAATGAGCAGATATTCATTTGAGAATATCTGTTAACACCCTGGCAGAGGAAGTACAAGGCATGGATGCCAAGAAAAATGCCCAACAAACTCAAACTGAAGGCAGGAATTACACATGAAGGGCCAACACATTCTGCCTAATGCTTTCTGAGTCAAGGGAGACAAAAACATCTGTATACAGCGAACTGAGCGTCTTGTTTTTGCTCGTCCCTTTATCCTTGGTGCAAATCTAACATGGACTATGAGGATTATAGAGTATATTTGACCTGAGACACAGGTCTGGAGCTTGCACCTTTACAGGGTCTTTTTTTTCTTTTGGGATTAAAGTAATTTTCACTAATTAAATAAATGTAAAAAAAAATAAAAATCTTCCAGCATTTGCAAAGAAATTCAAGGTAATCAGTATTATTACAAGTTATGGGCGAGGTGGTAAATGTAGAGTTTGGGTAGAGATCTAAAGACTATTGCAAAATATAAGGAATTCCCTTAGGTGCTGATTGTTAGGTTTGTAGCCGCAATCACTGAGAGGTGCTTATATGCTTACAGGAAAAATGACAGTATTTATTGGTATAAATGTAGCACAAACAGATGAATCAGGGATGTCAATATTCAAAATAGATAAACAGAACTTCAGATGTAGGTAGGCATGAGCAGAAGTAAATAAATGAATGTTCCGTCATAAAGTACTCCTTAATTAGGCAGACATGGTAAAGGTAGAGAGTCATAGTAATATCATCACAAACATAGTCCCGGTAAATCCAACGACTGAGATAAACTTAGAGCCCCTCAATGTATCCAGCAAAAGACCCAAAGGTAAGTCTAGTGTAAGAGGGGTGCAGTGCGGTGCCTGCTGCCATGCAGGTGTACTTCCGTATCTTATCTTGCGTCGCACCCTCTCGCCTTCAGGCCATATGATGATCAGATGGTCCTGGTACACCAGACTGGACACGTACACGATGACCTAGGTGGAAGGAGATGATGTGAGAATCGTCCTTCCTCAACGGCGGCCGACACGCCCTACCGAGGACACTTTTGGCCTCAGATCCCGAGTTTCACCTATAGGTACTCGGGCACCAGGTGAAAACTCTACCTTGCAGGGGACACATCTCTGCTTGCTGTGCTGGGAACAGACACTTGATCCCAGCACAGCTTACCACACTAGCGCACTTCTTACCACTCTAGGAGAATTCTGGAAGCTGAGGTGAATGCAGAAAGAGATCACAATGCAGACCAGGCTGGATGTGGATTAGCTGAATACTGGAGCAATGTACCAAAGGATATACCACCAATAGCTCTGCAATGCAGCAACATAAGACTCCTCCAACTCAGCCAGGAATGGATACTGACAACCTGAAAGCCAAACTGGAAACGAGAACACATACGGCTGGTTGGATGTGGGACCAAAGTCATAGATAGGTGTCCACATACATCTATCCTCTGTGCACTAAAAGTCGCATTACACATGACACATGAGCGCTGTGTTACTTGGTAGAGCGGAGCATCTTTTCATGCAACATTTTCCCTTCAAATGCAACTTATTCGCACAGTGATAAAAATAGGATGCACAAGCAGCTTCTGCTGGCTAAAATAATATGCGACATGCCTATATTCTGTGTGTGACTGTGGGTGTATCTGCATGCAAAATGCTATATTACAGCAGACCTGCAACTAGACTTTTTGATGCCCTGTGCCAGAGAGAGCATTGGCACCCCCCCCTCCATTTTTTTAACTAGGGACATAAGATAGTGCACCTGAAATATGGCCATGGCTTCATGGGGAAGGGCCAGAGAAGAGATAGGGGAGGCCAGGAGATGCTGGGGATAAAAGAAGAGAGAGCTACAAGTGAGAATGATAATAAAAAAGAAAACTGACAGACCCAAACAGCACCCCCTGCCCTGCAGTGCCCTGTGCCATGGCACAGGTTGCACCACCCTAGTTATGGCCCTGCGTTAGTGTCAGAGGCTGTGAAACTGTAACGTAGCATTTCGCATGCAGATATAGCCGCAGTCGCACACAGAATATAGGCATGCCGCATATTATTTTAATCAGCATAAACTGCTTGTGAGTCCTATTCATAACGCTGTGTGAATAAGATGCATTTGAAGGGAAAAAGTTGCACGAAAAGACCCTCAACGCTACTGAGTCACACCACGGCATGGCACAAGTAGAAGGGCTGTTTAATGACAAGGAGACTAGATGTATGAGGACACATCTGTAGCAGCTGTATCAGGAGACAGGATTAAGAAATATACAGCTCAGGTACTAGGGCGCTGCGCTGGGAGCAAACACTGTCACTGGCAAAGGTGCAGTGTTAGGAAAGTGCTTAAATACCAGACACAGCCAATCAGCACTACCAGGTAACCCAGGGGCGTATATATAATGGCTGGGCTCCTGGGTCCAGGGGGGTCCACACCGCACACCCTGCACCCATACTTTCTAATTCTTCTCCGAAGTCCCATGTCGGCTGGAGAGGCGCTACACAGAATGCCTGGAAAATGGCAGCCATGGCCATTTTCTTGGGGCTCTGTGCATGCGCAGTAAGGAAAACACTGGGAAAATGTGTCCTGCGCTGCAGCTGCCAGAGAGGGAGGAGGGGGCCCCGAAAGGTAAATGAACATGAACCCCCTCCTCTCTAAATACGCCCCTGAGGTAACCACTCCTGCATAGCAGCTCAACTTCTTAATTAATAGCAAGCTCTTGCAGGCGGGGTAATACGATAGCAGAAACTAACATTCTCGCACTTTCAGGCAGCACACCTGCATAGCAGCTAAGAGTAACTGAAAGCACACACATGGAAAGTCAGTGACTGACACTGACAACACAGCAGACTTCTAACATTGATGCAGAGTTGAAGTATGCACAGTGTATTTTGTGTGAATTCACACAGGGCATGCTCAGAAATGATAGATGAAACGATGAAGACCTGCACACATTTTCCGCGTATTAACTGCTATGACCAGAGATGTGGTACAGGCGAGGGAACAGGCACTCTCACGTAGGGAATTCTCAGTAAGGGCATGTTGGACCCCTTTCACATTGCAACGCCGGGTCGCACCCAGGCTGTGACCCTATCAGACTGACAGCCCGACCCGGCTTATTGCCGGGAGTATGAAGTCACCGACATCACATGCCAAGCCGGCGCTTGGAGATGAGATCATCTCCAAGTGCCGACTCTGTTATGCTTGTGAATGGGACCTAGGTTGCATCGACCCGGGTTTCCCGTTTACACTGCATCGCGAGCTGGTTTGAACTCGTGTTCAACCCTGCTTGTTACCAGGGTTTAAATGTGGGGACGCTCAACACTGCAAATTTTAACCTGGCTCTTTCACACTGCACAGTAACCCGGGTTATTGCAGCAACTGTGAAAGGGGTATTAGTAAGCAGATTAGGGAGTGGAAAAGGTGGGAAGGGGGCTTCAGAGGTGGTAATCAAGCAATTTGTGTAATGTTAGCTTTTGCAGTCATAAATGAATTACAGTAAATGGAGAAAAAATCCATTGTCTCTGTGTAATGGTCATTGCAAGAATAGGGGAGGTGCACCCAAGAGCACACATATGAATAAACAGAAGGGATAGGAAAGTACTCTGCATTAGTGGTCCCTAATTCAAAGTATTTTCCTTTCCCTTTTGTTTATGACTTATAGTAATATGCAATATTTACATACACTTTTCTTTTGAGTACATAATGCAAACCTAACTTACTTTCAGCTCTGTGTAAGAACCAAAGGGCAGGAGGAGAGTAATGGCGTGCGCCAAAGAATGTGGGTATGTGAATTCAAATGCTAAGTAATGTGTAAATTAATCCAACAGCCTCCAGGTGAGGAGGCATGACCCTACAGGACACTCCCTTTCCCCGGTAACCAGGTTTTGGCTATCCTCCGGCTGTAAGGTACCTTACTTATCAGACTATCAATATTTTTGTACATGTGTTTCTGTCCATATACTTCTATATTTTTTTCATTACATTTTTTCACCAATCTCAATGTATGAGAGGAACCCGGACTGTTTAACAAAGGATCTGTGAATTGCAATATTGTCGGTGGTTTAGTGCGGACTGCTACAAAATACTCCTTTGTCACAATCAGTCTTTTGGACTGCAATTGGACTCATTGTAACATTCAGTGGTTAAATTTTTTAATTTCAATTTTCCAGACTGTGAAATACTTACCATCCATTCTTTTATACTGTATATTGCATGTCTACAATTTTCATAGCATTAATACGATTGCCAATTTTTCTGGTTGTGCAGGGTATCTAACTCTTGGTTATTAGAGCTGTGCTTATCTTTATATATATATATATATATATATATACATACATTATCTGTATTAATTATTTGATTTTTGCTATTTATATGCTTACCAAATCCATTTTAATATTCATTATTTATATAATTTATTGTATGTTTAATGGTTCCTGAACCGGACTCCTTATAACTTAATTATTTAATTATCTTCTTAACACTATTAAATATCTTTATTATTAATCTCATCAGTTGTATTGCGCTTCTTTCCTTTTTCTCTTACTTTCAGCTCTGTATCATCCTTTAATTGAGGCTTAATGATGCGAATTGTGGCATTTAGCCCCGCCCCATCCCTACGGACCCACATATTTCTCTAAAAATCTCTCCATCCTGCCCACTTCACTAGGAAGTGGACAGGATGCGGGAGATATGTTTACACTTTCGTGGGTGTGGGGGAGTTACCCGAAAAATTGGCACGTATGCTTTACTGTGGGGTATTATGTGGCTAAGGGTGCTACTTTTGTGTGGCATTATGTGTACAAGGTGTGACACTGTGTGGTGTAGTGTGTATAAATGGCACTACTGTGTGGTGTAATGTGAATACGATGTAATACAGTATGTTGTGTGAATAAGGAGCAATATGGGGTGGTGTAATGTGAATAAGGAGCAATATGGTGTGGTGTAATGAGAATAAGGAGCAATATGGCATGGTGTAATGTGAATAAGGAGCAATATGGTGTGGTGTATGTGAATAAGGAGCAATATGGTGTGGTGTATGTGAATAAGGAGCAATATGGTATGGCGTAATGTGAATAAGGAGCAATATGATGTGGTGTAATGTGAATAACTGACACTACTGTGTGACGTATCCTGAATAAGGGACACTATCCTGTGATGTTATGTTAATAAGGTTGCACTACCATGTGGCGTAATTTGAACTGGGGGTACTATTGTCTGTCCCTGTTTAAAATATGGGGGTGCCAATGCTCTTGTTGGCACAGGACACCAAAATGTCTAGTTATAGCACTGTGAATGAGGCTTGCTAAGGGTGATGGGTGTTGCTGGCTGCTGCTGTTGTGATCTGTGCTGCTGGGTGATGGATGCTGTGCTGGGAGAGGGGTGCTGGGTCAGAGGCAGAACTAGCAGTGGTGCTAGTAGGCACCAGCCAAAATCTTGCCTATGGAATCAAATTGGTTAGGGCCACCTCTGATATTGTGCATTGGAGATTCGAGGTATAAAATGTGGAGGTATTCCTGGAAAATAATGAGAAACTGGGCCCATGTTGGGAAACAATAAGGAATAACATAAGTAATGACTAAAGCTGTGTGTCCAATCGAACGGCAAATTATATATCTCTGGCGCATCAGCTGGTGTGTAAACCTGATATGCCTGTGAACGAAGTGAACTGCCCGTACACTGGCTGCAGGGACCACAGACACTGACATCACATCTGAACGGGCAAATTTAAATGCCCATCCAGTTGTGATGTCTACGGCGGTCAGAGCACGACCTTTCGGCCGCTAAATTGGGTAAATGCGTACCCAGCTTTACAGGTGTATATTATATTTTGGGAACTCTGTTAGTAATTGTGCATTTATTAATAGTCTATATATGGTCTTATACAGTACATGGTAATAATTTATTAAATTAAATGGGAATACAATTAGCCTCGGTAGATTATCTGGGATTTTTTTCACTTACCTGCCAGGTGAAAAAAAATCCCAGATAATGACTCTGTTTTCGCGTTCACAAAACTTATCACGGATTTTATGTGTTTTCGGGTGCATTGTGCAAAAAAAGCAGCTCCCATTTATCGCGTGAGAAAAATTAGCAGGACTTATTAAATTCCCCCCGAAATCTAATTTCATTTTACATTGCAAGACTGTACAGTACTGGGAGATAATTCTAAATCAGCAAGTTATTATTGTGATATCATTCTGTCAAGCAAATTCAAAGTGCAACTCCTATGTTGGGGTAAATGTTGTTGCTATTGCCATTATATGTGCCTCAGGCTGTCAGACTGCTGTGGAGCATATAGAATATGCCATTAACAGTAATGTACAGCGTTACCACTCCACTCGCAATTGTGCCTGCGCTATTCCATGGTGTAATGATGCATCAGTATTTTACATTTAACAGGGCACTCAGGGTCCCAAAACAAAGAAAGATGATGACCTTAGGCATTTATGTTTATTTTTCTTTCACTATACAATATTTCAATGTGATATGTGTCCTTCAGTGAAAGCATTAATGTAGTTTTAATTTTGTGGAAGGACCAACTGCAGATTTATTTTATTACACATCACTGTAATGTATTTAACATTTGGCTAAATAGAATGTTTTCTTTTTCTAGCTTACGATTCTTTTTTTTAGCAGATTTATTTGTATATAAATTTATATTTATATATTAGTTTAAATAACATTTATATTGCCAGTCAAAGATTTATTTTTTGACTGGGATACAGTATTGCTCCCTTGCACTCTTTTTATTGGATATATATGTAAATAAAGAGCAGTTAGAAAATAAGGATGGTGGATTTTATGAAAACAAGCACAAAATAAGTTTATGCTGTTCTCCATAGCAACCAATCTGATTGCTAGGGGGAGTACCAGGATTTCCTTTGCTTGTGTGTGTCTCTGATGATATTTTATTAGGACTGGTTCACAAGGAAAGATGATTTCATATTGTCTAAAGCGGCCCATACACGGTGCGATTTTTTACACAATATGTCCGATTTCGATCATTCATAATGACCAATCGTGTAAAAAAATGGCGTTTTCTAGATAATTACAATGCCTATGCGCGTCCCCAGCGTTGTGAATAGGTATCGTAGATCAGATGAACCTGCAGTGAGATTTTGACCAATCGTGTACGATGTGACACATCGTATGCTGTTTTGCTTGTAGAAAGATCAGATGTACGATGTCTTGGAAAACCTCTGGCCACTTTCCTCCTCCATTTTGTGACAGACGACGTTGGAGAAGAGACCAGGAGGAATCGTGCTGATCGTCTGTGTGAGCTGTTGACTTTGTTCATTGTACACCATGCCAACCCCTGGCACACCAATGTTTATACCTCTGGCACACCAATGTTTATACCTCTGGCACAGCAATGTTTATACCCCTGGCACAGCTATGTTCAAATAAAATGGCCACTCAATGGTGCATATTAATGTACTATGAAAATGTACAGACACTGTTTTTTAACTTTTTTATTAACACATTAAAAACCGAATAAATTCACTTGAACACATTAAAAACTGAATAAATTGTCTAAAATAATCCAACTGGTTAAACATTAAAAATATGTATTAAAACAGTTTATGTTCTGTTTTTCCCCATAAATGACAAGTGCTAGAGAGCATCAATTTGTGACCGGATTTCTAGAGCGCTATCGCACCCATGAGTGTTTGTGTCAAAAGTAAGGAATACATCATCAAGACCAAGAGAGTTGCTGCAATAGACGAGCTGGTAACATTTACTTTGCCCTATCATGATGAGGCCTGTTCAAAATGGGTTAAGGCAAAAATCCAAAACTTGCGAACAGTCTATGTGAAGGAGAGCAGGATTCGCGGGCACCTGGAACGGGGGCAGATGACATGTCAAGAACCTTGTGGTACTACCAGCTACTGACATTCCTCCATGAACAGGAGTCGCAGTGAGCATCACAACCGCTGATGGTAGACAGTGTACCCGAGGAGCAGGGTGTGGACAACCCCGACAATGATCAACCGTCCTCTTTGGATGTCGTAAGTACACATACATATACATACACACCATGCCAATTATTTTTAAATAGTTTAGAAGTCCACTATTGTTCACATGTGTTTAGCGGATACTGGGCCTGATTCAGACCCGTTCGCGAGCACTGAGCACTCGCAAGCCGGTCGATGGTGGCCCAGTGCGCATGCGCGAGACCCGGATAGCGACGGGCAAACCATTGCTCCGGGTCTCGTACCAAAGGGGGCATGCTGTCGATGTTGAGTGACAGCACGCCCCCTTTGGTGGGCGGGCCGGGGGAGTGGCTGCCCAGACAGAGGCGTTCCATGCTGCTTGATGTGGTGCCGGTGTGTGGAATGAATGCATCATCGGGATGCGACTCCCAAGGGCGCGTCATACCTTACACGGCACATTACGTTACCATAGTGATAAAACAAAAAAACATGAGACAGCCCATTGAGGTAAGTATGTCAGACACAACTAGTCTTAGGGATTTTAAGGCATGTTGCTGACCAAATGATAAATTGGAAAAGTGGTTATTAGGTTGGTGCGCTATATCCAACACTTGTTGATCCACCATACGGGAGAAGCACCTAATTTATGTATTTGTAGATTGGGGTTCAAAGGATGATTTTTAATCGAACATTCTTTGACCGTAAGGCTTTCATCAGGGGTTTCCCCAAAATATTGCTTTCATTTAAATTTTCTATTGAATTTCCACCAATCAATTTTCCAATTAAATGCATTGAACTTGTTTGTGGGTACAAAAGATAGACCATGATTTAATAGGTCAGTTTCATTTGAGGTAAGTATGTAAGAGGATAGGTTTACTACTAGGTTTTCCTTCTGTAGGATCTTCTTCCTCTGGTTCTGGCCCCCACGTCTCGTATACTGCCTTGTGATTGAGAGTTCTATGAGTGCCACTGCTATTTGGATTTATAAATACGGGGAGGGCACCAAGGCAAGTCTTTTATTTATTAATAAGGATGAATGCTGGTCGATTGGACTAATATATATATATATATATATATGTCAAATAATATAATATATTATATGGACCCCCCCCCCCTAAAATCCTGCATTTGCTCCTGGTATGGAATATCCAGATATAGTTTGTGAACAGCGCTCAGAGGAACGTATAAAGGTGTTAAGGGAGCAGCTTAATACTGGAGACGTCCTATCTCCAAAAATAGTATATACAGTCAGGTCCATAAATATTGGGACATTGACAGAATTTTCATATTTTGGCCTCTATTCACCACCACAATGGCTTTGAAATGAGACAAACAAGATGTGCTTTAACTGCAGACTTTCATATTTCATTTGAGGGTAATTACATCCAAATCAGGTGAACGGTGTAAGAATTACAACGGTTTCTATATGTGCTTCCCACTTTTTAAGGGGCCAAAAGTAATGGGACTATCAACTCAAAAGCTATTTCATGGACAGGTGTGGGCTATTCCCTCATTATTTCATTATCAATTAAGCAGGTAAAAGGTCTGGAGTTGATTCTAGGTGTGACATTTGCATTTGGAATCAGTTGCTGTCGACTCTCAATATGAGATCCAAAGAGCTGTCACTATCAGTGAAGCAAGCCATCATTAGGCTGAAAAGTCAAAACAAACCCATCAGAGAGATAGCAAAAACATTAGGTGTGGCCAAATCAACTGTTTGGAACATTCTTAAAAAGAAAGAATGCACCGGAGATCTCAGCAACACCAAAAGACCCGGAAGACCACGGAAAACAACTGTGGTGGATGACAGAAGAATTATTTCCCTGGTGAAGAAAAACCCCTTCACAACAGTTGGCCAAATCAAGAACACTCTCCAGGAGGTAGTTGTATATGTGTCAAAGTCAACAATCAAGAGAAGACTTCACAAGAGTGAATATAGAGGGTTCATCACAAGATGTAAACCATTGTTGAGCCTCAAAAACAGGAAGACCAGATTAGAGTTTGCCAAACAACATCTAAAAAAGCCATTACAGTTCTGGAACAACATCCTATGGGCAGATGAGACAAAGATCAACTTGTACCAGAGTGATGGGAAGAGAAGAGTATGGAGAAGGAAAGGAACTGCTCATGATCCAAAACATACCACCTCATCAGTGAAGCATGGTGGTGGTAGTGTCATGGCGTGGGTATGTATGGCTGCCAATGGAACTGGTTCCCTTGTATTTATTGATGATGTGACTCCTGACAAAAGCAGCAGAATGAATTCTGAAGTGGTTAGGGCAATATTATATGCTCATATTCAGTCAAATGCTTCAGAACTCATTGGATGGCGCTTCACATTGCAGATGGACAATGACCCGAAGCATACTGCAAAAGCAACCAAAGAGTTTTTTAAGGCTAAAAAGAGGAGTGTTATGCAATGGCCAAGTCAATCCCCTAATCTGAATCCGATTGAGCATGCATTTCACTTGATGAAGGGAAAATGCCCCAAGAACAAGCAGGAACTGAAGACATTTGCAGTAGAGGCCTGGTAGAGCATCACCAGGGATGAAACCCAGCGTCAGGTGATGTCTATGCGTTCCAGACTTCAGGCTGTAATTGCCTGCAAAGGATTTGCAACAAAGTATTAAAAAGTGAAAGTTAGATTTAGGATTGTTTAGTTTGTCCCATTACTTTTGGCCCTTTAAAAAGTGGGAGGCACATATAGAAACCGTTGTAATTCTTACACCGTTCACCTGATTTGGATGTAATTACCCTCAAATTAAATCTGAAAGTCTGCAGTTAAAGCACATCTTGTTTGTTTCATTTCAAAGCCATTGTGGTGGTGAATAGAGGCCAAAATATTAAAATTCTGTCTGTATGTTTTGGAAAAAAATCCAATATTAAAAAATTTTCCTTTTCTTTTTCTTCTTTCTTTTTTTTCTTTTTTCCTCTTCTTACAATTTTTCAATATTGGATTTTTAAAAAAAAAAAAACTTCCATATGGATAAAATGTTGAGCACACAGTTTTAAACAAATAAATGTTTTTTGATAAGAAACATACCTTTAATAATTTATACTTATAGAGCACAATTTATTCTAATAAAGTAAAGGATTTAGGATAGTTATATATTAGGATTTATATTTTATTTCATATTTTTATAGATATTGATAGTGTATGTTGATACCTTATACAACCCTCATGGTATTTTTATAGAACTACGCAAGTGCAGGTTCATTATTGGGAGACACCCATCTAAAAGACCATTGGATAGAGCTGGTATAATTACAAGGTGATAATAACACAGACTCCACCAAGAAGGCCCGATTGGCCGAAACGCGATGTCACAAGACTTGGCACACACACGCTGATCAGCAGGAGTATCGTTCTTGACGCACAGCTCCACGCTGCCGCTGGATACAGGACCTCTCCTACCGGCACAGTACAGACCGAGACATCCGGATGCTAGCCCCCGCTTGTGCCACCAGTCGGAGGGACGGAGTACACTGGGTGAGTGCAGCTGCACCGGCGCGTGGATCACGGGATACCACCACTCCGTTTCACTTCCGGACTGCCAGTATCAGGACATAGATTTTGCTGAAGACATCGACGGGTAAGCCTCTTACGCGGGATGCCGCGGTCACACAGGCATACCCCCTCATCATACTGTTTCACAGCATACTACACTTAGAAGTATGGTTCACATATGGAAAGGAGCCTAGTTTTTTTAGGTTTCCTTACATCCCCTCTAACAGCGGGGTGAATATAATCAGGATTTCCAGAGGTGACAGATACCATGATATAGATTTATCTATAAGGGTACATCCCTCATCCATTTGTACCTACTTTGCCTACATCACCATTGACGATTATTTACTATAGGGTGACGTATTTAATTACGGGAGGTAACACCCTCAAAGGGCACACCTATTACCTATATCCCACTGCTGGACATTCTAAAGGTTATAGAGGAGACGTAGTTATTTTTGAGAGACACTACGGATAGAGACACCCTAAAGGAGTCTCTAATTTTCCCACTTAACCATCTGCTGTCAGAACTCTTATAACTAACATAAGCATTATAGCATTGGGTCTCCCAAATAAACAAAATACATTAATACTGCATGCTATTCCTTTATCATTTGTTTATTATTATTTTTTACAGAGAATAATATAGCTACATGGTTACATTACATTTTATTTTATAGATAGGTGAGCACATAATACAATACTTTTCTTCTATGGAATATCCAGAACCAGCTACTGATACTCCCAAATGCATTTTCAACTATTTGCCGTGCCCTGGATAGGCGGTAGTTGAAAATGCGCTTTTCTTTTGTCAGGCCACTTTGTTCATACGGCTTTATTAAATGCTCATGTAGAGCAAATGCCTCGTCTGCCACATAAACATAATTCAGGCCGTGCTTGGTAACCGCTGTTGATGGCAAATTCAGACGGTTGCTGGTAAGTCTTTCATAAAAAAAAGTTTGCTTGAATGACCCACCATCTGAAGCATGCCCATTTTTGCCCACATCAACGAAAATAAATTCATAGTTTGCATTTACCACTGCCATCAGCACTATACTAACGAAACCCTTATAATTATAATGAAAGGAGCCGCTGTGGGCAGGCGGGGTAATGCGAATGTTTGCCATCAATAACTCCTCCGCAGTTGGGGAAATTCCACCGGCGTTCAAATTCTTCAGCAATGTTCTGCCACTCCTCCACCGTTGTTGGGAACTGGAATAAAAAAGAAACAACTAAATTAGACTTTACAGTATATAAACATTAATCTTTTCTCTCTCTCCTACAGTCTGCTATGCCTGATTTGGACAGGAGTTTTAGCCCGCAAATACCCCAGCCAATTGAGACTGAGCCCGAAGTGAGTCAGCCTGCTGCAAAGGGCAGAAAATACCAGCGCAAAACCCATCCACATCCAGATCCCTCGCCAACCCCTTGACATGTTTGACAACCTGGGCACACATCTTTCGAGCAGTTGAAGGGCTATGGATTAACAACAGCAGCTCCATGCAGAAAGGCTCATATACGATATTGTTGTCCGGGGGAAATTTAAAAAGCTGTTCAGCACAACGAGGCTGACAGATGAGCTTCTGCCCCTGATTACAGTCTAGCTACCCTATCGGTCTTCCTCATCCCATTCCTACCCACCACCAAGCTACCAGGCCACACAACTGGTGCCAATCCCACTCCACACCTCATCCCACTTATCTGACTCCCGAATCCACCAACCCCTCCACATCCTCCTATTAGGTTCTTTACAGAGCCATGTTGGTGGAGGAAGGAGGAGCCACCCCAATTTGAACATTATTGTATTGTAAATTTAAAATTTCAACAAGTTTTATGTAAACCAATATCTACTGCATGGTATACGGAGCGGATGATGCGGATTGGATAGGATCACTAAACGCATGGCGCAATTACAGATTGGGGAATGCTGGGGCCTCAATCTGGACTTTTGCCATGTGCTTCTTGGCCTATTCATTCCATCATCTGACACACCGAATACCATGCAGCTGACTAGCAATTAGGAGAGATAAAACTTGTTGATATACCAGTTTTTATAGATTTCAAACCATGTTGGTTTTGGTAAACATTAAAAAGCAGCCATGTTGGTTTTGCTTTTAAGAAAAAAATACCTTTATTGATATTTACAGCCATGTTGGCTGAGTTTTTTCCCTCCAGTGTGAAAAATAATAAGAAAATAAATATTTTCTTTCACCAGAAAAAAAAAAGTGTATTGTTTTTACTCAAAGTAATGGAACTTCAGAACATTCACAATGGCATCACAGGTGTCCGGGATGAGGCGGCCCAAAGCCTGGGTGGAAATGAGCGTCGCAAACTTCAGGTCTTTGAAAGACCTTCCTGTAGCCAGGTACATCAGGGTAGCCACCAACCTCTCCTCCGCCGAAATGGCCCCTTCTCATGTTGTCCTGCCACTGTATATAGGGGGTTACCAGACGCAGCAACTCCTGGAATATGGCATCATCCATACGCAGATAGTTGCGGTAATCATCCAGGTTGTTCTCCCTAATCTCCTTCAGCAGGGGCATATGAGAGCAAGTCTCTGTCCTCCTCAACTACTCCTTGGTCCAGCTAGACCTCTCCTCAGCTCCATCAGCTTTCAGCCTCAGATAGCCATAGGCTAGCAGGAGCTTATAGCGATTGGAGCACATCTCAAAACCACTTTGTAGAGCCAGGCAATACAAAGTAGAGCACACTAGCAAAGTACAACGTTCAGCAGGGTATAAAACCAATCCTAACTAGTCACAGAGCAGATTGTGCCCAGATCTAAAATGGATGTTGCCTTTTATACCCCCTAGATAAGCCCTCCCCTATTGAGATTCCATCAGATGCATCATGAGATTGTTTACTGTAAACGATTTGCAATTGCATTACGACACATCTAATCGTATGCTCGTTTGTACAATCGTTCCATTTGTTGCCACAAATCGTAAATAATTTCAAGAGAAGAATCTAAAGGGCAATCGTACAAGAGATTGAAACGTTTGGAAATCGCACCGTGTATGGGCCCCTTTACAGTGGGAAAAGAAGAATATTTTAGTGGTGAATGAGGGATTTTTGGTGGCTTTATTTCAATTAAAACTAGTTTTAAAAATGTGTATATAGGGCCTAGTTCAGCAGTGCATGCTACTGCACTGCTGAACGCAGATTCCCGATGTTTGGGCATCTGCGAAGA
Source organism: Taudactylus pleione (assembly GCA_031769625.1). Taxonomy (NCBI): domain Eukaryota; kingdom Metazoa; phylum Chordata; class Amphibia; order Anura; family Myobatrachidae; genus Taudactylus; species Taudactylus pleione. Next base: position 6,303,259 of record JAUIMM010000324.1, on the reverse strand, counting down.
CGCCAGAGCCGTTCTGCACATGTGCAGAATGGGTTTGTGAGGCCGCACACAAACTGGCAGCAGACTGTCAGTGATTGACAGTCTGCTGCCATTTGTGGGCGGGGAGGGGGCTGGTGATGCAGACCGTTTCCTGAAATTGAGGCTTGTTGCCACCGTTGCGAGGGAGGGAAGAAGCCAGGATCTCCGTAGGCTGACGGAGATTTCCCGGCCTCTTCCCCTAAACTGCCGCTGCCGGCTGCGGAACCCCATGGGTCACCGCAGCTGGCCGATGGTACGCAGATTAACCGATGGAACAACGCAGCTCGGTTAAGTAATGCACAGGAGGCGTGATGCCTCCTGCTGCATTACCATATCTGCAAGGATCACAATTGCAAAGCTGCCTACGTGCATGCATCATATATCTATAGCCTGCGTGCAGCTTTGCAATTACGATCCTTACAGAATCAGGCCCATAATTTACTTATTTATACTGTATTAGAAAAATGAGGTGGAAATGCTAAAGGGGCATTACTGTGGCATAATATATAAGGGGTATTACTTTGGCTTAATGTATAAGGGGCATTACTTTGGCACAAAACCACACACCTTTTTGTCCTCTATGTTGTATTTTTTTGGGGGGGCGCCAAATTATGGCCTTGCCCCTGGTGACAAAATCCTAGTTTCGGCCTTGCACTATGGCACTGGTGTGTCTAACGCTTACTAGAATATAGCCTAGACTGTAGACTGGGATGTTTAAGGATTTTAGGGGGCTACAATCTCTATTTACAAAATATTTGCCTGAAGGGATGGCAAGCACTTGGGCTTTTATGCTGGGCAGATGCTATCTGGTCTGGCACTACATAAGTCCCAAAGTGTGCCCATGGAACTCTTCTCTGATATAATCAACACTTGGGGCTGACTTATTGTTGAACATAAAGATGTTTCTTGGGTCAAACTTGTTGCACTGCACATGTGCACACCTTGGGCATGGTCCTGAGTCACACAGATAGCGGGCATAGTTGTGAATATCCGCACTGTGCATGCGTCCCAGTCGCTTGTGGAGTCCATATGCATATGTGTATGTATTGAGATATTTTGACCCATACACAAGTCACATGGATCTTAACTTACAGGTATATGGGTGTCAATTGGCGGTAACTGGATGTGAGTGTAATGTGGAAATGGTTGTACTGTGGGTGTTTATGAAGAGTTCCAGAGTGATTCTGAGTTGTGCGCATGCTTCTATCTGCCGAATCTTCGGCACACAGCATGGCCGGTTGTAAGACGGATGATAATTTACACTGTTGCTCTTTGCTGCAGATGTTTAGGGTCGGTCTGACCGTACATTATGTGCGACTCAAACTGACTATGGGAGTCCGATTGTGTTTTACTTACATGCAAGGCAATTGTGGATACGTGCGACTCAGCATAGGGGCCCCTCGTGATTTGTCTAGAGTTGCACATATCTGGCACAGACTGACCCTTGCTATTGGAGAGCTGTATCAGGGATGAGATGAGCCTTATTTTATGTTACACTTTGAAATATATTCCTTACTAAGTGTTAATTCTACGCAAGACGGATGCAGTTATGGGTTGTTGATGATAACTTGTGTACTTGCCCCTGACATTTCTACAGTATAAACCAGGCTTAAGATTGCACATCAAGAAAAAAACAAGGAGCTGCTCTATAGGATTTTGATTGTAGATATCATAAGATGTGTGTAGTTCAAAATACATGGAAACATGAGTATGCAGAAGCATATACACAAACGTGGCAGCTGTGTTTTGTTTTTAAAAACAGACATTTGCTCTCAACCACTTGCAGTTTGGGTCTTTTTATACTGTTGCACATAGCATGCGATATCATGCAAACTGCAGTGTGATAAATACTTTGGTTTGTGTTTTAGAACCTTGTTCCACTGACAGTAATTGCATAAAATGCATACCAAACACTATTATCTGCCACTAGACATGAACTTACTACTTTGGATCCAAAACTCTAACTCATAACTAACATTCTTGTTCTTCCCCTCTTGGAATCTTTTAAATACAATGCATTCAGATAGGCGAAAAAGATTTGCCTCTGAATGGAGGCGGAAAAAAGTGGTGATTTGGGGTTTTGGGGTGTAAAGTTGTGGCAACCCCCTATGCAGTGTTAGGACAGTCCCCCAAAGGTAAACTGTGTAAAAAAAATAAACCTTTAGAACACCCCAAAAAGTAGTTTCGTTTTGGGGGCGAAAAAGTGCAAAGTTGGGGGACAAAAATAAAAACTATCGAAATAGACTCCAGGAGGGTCCCCAAGTATGTCCCAGGTGTTTTTTTACTTTGCAGGTGTTTGCGGCAGGTGGATTTTCCATTATTTTTAAAACTTCACTTTAGCTCCCATTTTCAGGTACCCCAAATTTGCTGGGACTAGTTATTTTGCGGAAAAAATATTGCTAAATGCTGTTCTTCACCCCTCATGCAAATATGCAAATTAGCACCTATTGAAACTATTTAAGTACCGCAAATACCTTCAGCAGGGCTATTCGGGGGTATTCAAACTGATCCCCCATGTTAGTGCATCTTTTGGGGGGTGTCAGGCTGATTTCCCCAAAACTGACAGTACTTTTCATCTGTTTGAGTTTTGCCGGCTCCCGTTTTCGCGTCCCTTGGAATTGAATAGGAAGAAAAGTGGCTGCACGCCCGATACTTTTCCAGACCCAAAACCAGCGATGTAGGTGGGAAGGGCACCAGGCGAAAAGTCAGGGACTTATTACCGGCAATTGAATATGCCCCTTAGGGGGAGATGTATCAAATCTTGGAAAGAGAACATTGGAGAGAGAGAAAATACCAACCAATCAGCTCCTAATTGTCATTTTTCAAACACAGCCTGTAAAGTGACAGTTAAGAGCTGATTGGTTGGTACTTTCTCCCCTTAGACACCTGTGGCACTCGCACTCACCCCTGTAGGTGACAAATTCACTCATATTGCAAAAGGGACATAAGTCTCTACATAACATAAGGCAATATATACTGTATGTAATGCCCTGGAAAACTTAGATGCAATTACTAGAGAAGCACATGGCACTCTGAGATTTCAGACTACAAGCTTCCCTCTTTGCAAGCACAAGTATATTGTTGTTTGACCTTGGGGAAAGATTGGATGATAGTAGAATAAGCAAAAAAGTGAAGATTGAATGGTGAATGTTGTCCATTCACCTTCCAGGACAGCCAAGGTCATAGAGGACATATGGAGCTTTGTAAATGTATGTATATCTGGCCTGGCAACAACAATTAGCTTCTTTAGGCCACAAATGCTGAGCACATACCCTTTTACATTGCATTACAAAGTAAACAGGGATAAGAACTGGATCCCAACCATCCATAGCAGCGATTGGTATGAAAGCTGGTTATCTATCCAACAGCAAACCCATCAGCCAGTATCCACTGAACTTTTAAGTACTAAATATACAACGAATACATGTTACAATGTCCGCAGATTTTGGGTTTCATTATTTCATAACAACTGGTTGTTTTAGTATGTCTCTTGTTTGTACCATCCATCATCAAATGCACTTGCCAGCATCAGTTACTATTTATTAGGAAACAATTCCCCCTTGGATACAAACCCTCTGTCATGTCTAATCTTCTTTATTTAGACAATAAGACAGGTTACCTTCCAGATATTGGATGCCTGTAGCAAGCAGTTGGAATGGAAATCACCTAATATATGAAAAATACACTTTGACATATTAAAACATCCAAATTCAGTGGATTGTTTGTCTAATTACTTGTTGGCTTTCTTCTGCCATCTTACAGTGTCTCAGTCTTAGGCCAGTCTTTTATTGAGCTCACAGCTAGATTGTTGTTCTATGGATAAAGTATTAATGTAAGCTCCGCACAACAGAGGTCTGAGATTCCTTCAAGTAAACTTCATAAACCACAGCATAGAAAGAGAAGCACTTGAGCTGTTTATCATCATGGCTAACATATAACAAGCAGTCATCATGGCAAATAAAACATTTTATCATGTACAGCCAGTAATGACATCTATAAAAAAAAATCTGAGGATTATGAAGCTCATGTTTTTTATCAACTGCATGGCCCAAAGGACACATTTAAAGTAGCATGTCATCAATGTAAATCCTGTAGGCGCACGTTCAACATTGTTTGGTTCTTTTTAGAAGATGCTTTACACAAGAGTTTACAGAGTTTTGTCCATTTATTAAACTGCATGCCAGCAAATATATATATATATATATATATATATATATATACAGTGCATCCGGAAAGTATTCACAACGCGTCATTTTTTCCACATTTTGTTATGTTACAGCCTTATTCCAAAATGGAATAAATTATTTTTTTTTCCCTCAAAATTCTACACACAATACCCCATAATGACAACGAGTAAAAAGTTTTTTTGAGATTTTTGCAAATTTAATAAAAAAAACCCACTAAGAAATCACATGTACATACAGTAAGTATTCACGGCCATTGCCATGAAGCTCAAAATTGAGCTCAGGTGCATCCTGTTTCCACTGGTCAACCTTGAGATGTTCTTACAGCTTAATTGGAGTCTACCTGTGGTAAATTCAGTTGTTTGGACATGATTCTAAAAGGCACACACCTGTCTATATAAGGTCCCACACTTGACAATGCATGTCAGAGCACAAACCAAGCATGAAGTCCAAGGAATTGTCTGTTGATCTCCAAGACAGGATTGTCTCGAGGCACAAATCTGGGGAAGGGTACAGAAAAATATCTGCTGCTCTGAAATTCTCAATGAGCACAGTGGCCTCCATCATCCGTAAATTAAAGAAGTTCGGAACCATCAGGACTCTTCCTGGAGTTGGCCAGCCATCTAAACTGAATGATCGGGGGAGACGGGCCCTAGTCAGGGAGGTGACCAAGGACCCGATGGTCACTCTGTCAGAGCTACAGCATTCCTCTGTGGAGAGAGGAGAACCTTCCAGGAGGACAACCATCTCTGCAGCAATCCACCAATCAGGTCTGTATGATAGAGTGGCCAGACGGAAGCCGCTCCTTAGTAAAAAGCACATGGCAGCCCGCCTGGAGTTTGCCATATTGCACCTGAAGGACTCTCAGACCATGATAAGACAAATATTGAATTCTTTGGCATGAATGCCAGGCATTATGTTTGGAGGAAACCAAGCACCGCTCATCACCAGGCCAATACCATCCCTACTGTGAAGCATGGTGGTGGCAGTATCATGCTGTGGGGATGTTTTTCAGCGGCAGGAAATGGGAGACTAGTCAGGATAGAGGGAAAGATGAATGCAGCAATGAACAGAGACATCCTGGATGAAAACCTGCTCCAGAGCACTCTTGACCTCAGACTGGGACGACGGTTCATCTTTCAGCAGGATAACGACCCAAAGCACACAGCCAAAATATCAAAGGAGTGGCTTCAGGACAACTCTGTGAATGTCTTTGAGTGGCCCAGCCAGAGCCCAGACTTGAATCCAATTGAACATCTCGGGATAGATCTAAAAATGGCTGTGCACCGACACTTCCCATCCATCTTGATGGAGCTTGAGAGGTGCTGCAAAGAGGAATGGGCAAAAAACTGCCCAAAGATAGGTGTGCCAAACTTGTGGCATCATATTCAAAAAGACTTGAGGCTGTAATTGCTGCCAAAGGTGCATCAACAAAGTATTGAGCAAAGGTTGTGAATACTTATGTACATGTGATTTCTTAGTATTTTTTTATTATTAAATTAGCAAAAATCGCAAAAAAAGTTTTACACATTGTCATTATGGGGTATTGTGTGTAGAATTTTGAGGCCAAAAATGAATTTATTCCATTTTGGAATAAGGCTGTAACATAACAAAATGTGTAAAACGTAAAAAGTGAAGCGTAGTGAATACTTTCTGGATGCACTGTATACAGTATGCAACGTTTCAGATTTATTACAATCTTCGTCAAGCCAACATAGTACATAATATATATATAGTCCACCAGACCAGAACTCATCTGCAAGATAAAGTAAATGCCCTCCCCGGGTAAGGAAGCTCCTTGCATATATATATCAATCCAAAAGCGGCGGCACTCACAGGACTTGTGTCACAGAAACACTAGGTCATAGCAATTCCAACCTTTCAATCTTTCTAAACAAGATTTTCCTCAGGGACCATGTACATAGAAAACATACATATATAGGTAGCAAACTCTCACCCATGTGCTGTAAAATGCGGTACGATGTGGGGGATGAATACCTCATCACCACGCGGCTCAGAGAGTCGCGTCACTCACATCCCAGCACGCCCACCCCATAGTGACACACCCAAACACCAACAAGAATAAGTCAGTCCCACAGAGGGGAGCGGCATTCGGAATAATAATATAGTAAGAATAGAGGCATACACATGAGCACACAATGCGGGATCAAACTGGGAGAGGTGCATATCATAGTGTAATATGAAATCAGACTCAATGAAATGGGTAACATGATCGGACAATGATCACTAAGCAGGAAGACAATGCTGACAGATGATGATGAAATGGGCAATAAAAGCCAAGCAGTAGTACATTAAAGTATCAAACCACAAACACAGAGAATAAATTACTTCATGAAAAAAATACAATAAATATGCCAATGAAATAAATAAAGAAAAGGTTTAGAGAAGGTTAAAGAAAATAGGATAAAGATAACTGTTCATTAAGACTGAGGAGCTACGCAATTCATCCGATCAAACCATATAGCTTTGCATTGTAATAGGAGTTTCTCCCTGTTGCCTCCTCTCAATAGTGGGGGGTATATGGTCCACGATCTTGTAGCTGAGAGGGTATGTTTTCTTTAACAAAAGTGGCGGGCCACAGGCTGGTCACTTTCTCTCCCATTAAGTGCCAACCTAATGGCCAAGCGGTGCTGGGCCATCCATTCTCGGAACTGGCATACCGTCTTGCCGATATACATCAGTCCACATGGGCAGCGTATAGCATAAATTACGAAAGTGCTCTTGCAGGTAAGTACATGTCTAATATAGTATTTCTTGCCTGAATGTGGGTGAGTAATATAATTCCCCGCTTCCAAATAGTGGCAGGTCCCAGGAATTTATAGCAGCCGGGTTTTTTGACCAGGAAATTGACTGTAGATGTAATGGGAGTAGAGAATCCAGTGATATAGTTTATGACTAGACGTTCTCTAAGATTGGGACCTCTGCAATAACATGACAGGACCCTAGAACTTTTGAGAGGAACAAGACTGGGATCTGAACTGATCATAGGCCAATGTTTATTAACAATATTATGAATCTCCGAACTCCCAGTGGAGGAGGTATTGACTAAAATCATATTTTTTGTCTTATGCTATGTATGTTTCCTTGAGCTCTGAAGACATTCCACTCTAAAAATCGCTAAAGCTTTCTTCATGGCTTTATTTAGGTTATTCTTCCAGTATCCTCGCTGGTGGAATTTATCTCTCATGTGTTCCGTTTGTTTAATTGCTTCCACTTCATTGCTAACAAGGAACTGAGAGTACGGTAGTCCCCTCTTTAGTGCTAAAGGATGGTAACTAGCAGCTTGAAGCGTATTATTGTCCGTGTCTTTGGTGTAAAGATTGGTATCGATGGATTTATCATTCCAATAATTTACAGTGTGACTGATTCATCAATGTCCAGCTCAAACCCCTGGACCTAGAAACATGAAAGAGGAGTATATGCCTTCCATGACATAGGTGCCCACTAAGAAGGGATTTTTGAAATTCAACTCCTAAGGGGGTGAAAAGGGCTAAAATGTTTCCTCCCCTTGTGTAATGTCCTGCCTGACTGCCTCAAAGTTCAGAATTCAAACATCAATTGTCACCCCAAGTGCTGCCAAACATCTGTGGCAGTTGGTATGGCTCCCCTATTTGAATAGTGAGAGGGGACTGTGTTACTATAGAGGTGAGGGAGCGGAATGTGTTATTATACAGATGAGGGAAGGGAATGTCAAATGTGTTACTACGGGGTGAGGGAAGACAATGTGTTACAACAGGGGTGAGGAAGGGAAATGGGTTACTGCAAGGGTGAGAGGGGTTAATGTATTACTCCAGGTATGAGGGAGTGGAATAAGTTACTACAGGTGTGAGGGAGGGATTATATTTGTACACAGGTGAGGGAGGGAAATGTTGAATGTGTTACAATACGGACGAGGGAGGGAAATGTGTTACTATAGCAGTGAGGGAGGGGATGCATTACTATAGAGGTGAAGGATTAAGGTATTACTGGAGTGGTGAAATGGAATAATTAAATATCTAAGGTCTACCCAGGTGAAACTGGGTACATCAGCTAGTACTGTATAAAATAGACAGTTCATGATGTCCTTCCATGCTAATCTGTCTGTATCAGGAAGAACTGTGGTTGGAGTGATCTAGGCACCAAACATTTACAAGCTTTAGCTCCCAGGATGCACTGGGTCTTCCTCCCCACCTCTTGCTACAGGCATTAGTTTTTTGCTTAGTGCGCAGGAGTTCTCCTTATGAACAGGGGACTGCTGTTCGCAGTCCCCAGCAAGTTTGTTTTTTGCCTATGAGCACGCCCGTGCTGCTGCTCTGTCTATGCCCGCCCGCGCCGCAACACCAGTGAGGGAACTGGTGATTTCGGCGGGCGCCAGTGGAGTTGATAGCGCTGGCCCCAGGACTGCAGCCAGAGACATCGTGGATGCAGGTAAGGTGGTTCCCTGCTGGCGTGGAACCACATGGCAGTCCATACCTCCGGCAGTGGAGACCTGGCAGAGGCCGCTGTTGTGAGGAACCACCAGGGATGACTGCTTCCCCGCTAGACCACCAGGGCATAAAATTCTGGTGCCAGTGATAGTAAAAGGTGGCGACCATGTATAGCCAGTGCACCCGGTGGATCCATACAGTCTAGGGAAGGTAAGCTCTCCCCGGCGGACCCTCTCCTAACCCTGGTCCAGAGACTATCTGGGTTGCTCCTCCCTGTTATATGAGATGCCCTGAGACAACTTTCAGGTGCTCTCGGTAGCTGTGAATCTCAGGAGGTTTGGTCAATCTCCCTGTATACCTCTCCTTAGGTGGACAGGTTATACAGAGCTCAACATCCTACTAGGCCTTTGTGCTGTTCGTAGTTGACTAAGAGCTTATTGCATATATATTAATATATATATATATATATATATATATATGAATAACTGTCAGTTATAACTAATCACTGCTATTTCTCCTCATAACCCTCTGCTACAGGTGTGTGGGTTATTTTGGGGATGAACAATCACATTGAATTATATTGCTTTGCATAACATTATAGTGTATTCTTATGTCTAAAGAGAATGAGAAGTAGGAGGCTAAAGCCTCTGTGCTGGTTTCTTGTATGGCCTGTCAGGTGGGCTTGTCCCCTCAGGATTTCATAGAGAATGGATGTGGTCACTGTTACAAGGAGTCACCACATCAGTCCAGCCTACCAGCTCCTGGGCAGGAACCCTCTTGGGCTTCTTTTTCCCAGATCATGGCGCAGGTTGTAAACCGTTTATCTACACCCATGCCGACCCCTACTATAGGGTACCCTTAGCAGCTACAACCTACTATGTTTATTCCTCCTATGCATCTATCCTGGATGGATGTTTATGCCCACTCAGGCCAGAGTATGGCTCCGACCCCTGCTGCATTTCAGCACATGCTGCAAGCAGACAGGCCGGTAGGGCCTAAAACCAGAAGGCGGTCAGCTTCATCCTATCACTCTGTCCAGCCTGTAAACTCTGATGCATCTTTAGATGAGTGTGAGGACATACTCTCAGGAGAGGAGGACCATTTTCCAACAGCAGATGTTCCCTCCTTGATTAGGGCGGTAAAAACTATTTTAAACATAGATAGTGAAGAGCCAGAACCTAGGAAGGCTCTGGTGTTCAAGCGCCAGGGGGTTGTTAAGCTGAGTTTCCTTAATCTGAGCAACTCTCTGAAATTATGGGTGAAGCATGGAGTTCTCCAGATAGACAATTCCATGTTACAAAGAAGGTTACAGCTTTATACCCTTCCCACCTGACGAATGCGCTAAGTGGAAAGTTCAGCCGACTGTGGATGCTCATGTGGCACATCTGGTCAGGAGAGCCACATTGCACCCACACAATCTGCATCCTCCCTTAAGGAATCCACAGATAGAAGACTTGAAGCCTGTCTCAAGGTGATTGCCCGCCCGGCCACGGCCAATGGACAGGGGCACTGGAAAATACTCTTCCAGAGAACAGCTGACAATTATCTCCTATATCAAGGAGGCTGCCTCCTATCTGGAAGAGGCGGCATTAGATGACAATATTCTGACTTCTAAGGCATCAGCTGCCTCAGTTGTTGCTCGCAGAGTCCTATGGTTAAGGGACTGGAAAGCAGATGCAGGGTCCAAGAAGGCTTTTTAATCCCTGCCGTTTACGGGAGACATTCTGTTTGGCACAGAATTGGATAAGATTGTACTGTAGCTACTTTGGCAACTTACAAGGCGGCTGGTCTGCCTTCAACGACTACCCCTAGACCTAGGCAGTCATCATTTCGAGCCTTTCGCCCGCAAGAAAAAGTGAAAGGTCAGTCTTCCTCTAGGCAACCTAGTTCTCGTAAGAGACTGAAAACTAAGAGATCTTGGGCAATCAGACATCCGGCTTCCAGTGGCGTAGTTAGGGTATTTGGAGCCCAGGGCGAATGCTCCCCTATATGCGCAAAGGGGCATTGTCACTTTAAAATGGGGCATGTCAACATGACACACATACCCCTTTCTCGTCACTCTGAACATTCCTTCCATTCAATATGCACCTTAACCCCAGTAGTGCCCCTTATACAGTCCCCCCTATGCAGGCCCCCAGTAGTGCCCCTTGTACAGTACCCCCAGTATGCAATGTCCCCAGTAGTGGTCCCCCTTATGCAGGCCCCCAGTAGTGCCCCTTATACAGTGCCCCCAGTAGAGGTCCCCCCCATTAGTGCCCCAGTATAGATCCCCTCCATTAGTGCCCCCAGTATAGGTGCCCTCCATTAGTGCCACCAGTATAAATGCTCCCAGTATAGGTCCCCTCCATTAGTGCCCCCATTATGAATGATTTTGATTCATGAAGAACTACAAAATGTATATGTACAAAAAAGTTCTGGCTTCTAAGCATAAAACCATCCTAGTCACTTTCATGTGTTGAATCATGTTTTAAAAATCTAGCACTATGAGCTGACATTCTCATATCTACTGACTAGAATCTGTGACACATGGGTGCTAACATAACACAAAGAAACAGCAAAAGTATACATAAAATGTGATGAAACAAAGGGGGAGATGTACTAAGCCTTGGAGAGGAATAAAGTGGAAAGAGATAAAGTACCAATCAATCAGCCCCTAACTGACAATTTTCAAATACAGCCTGTAAAATGAGTTAGGAGCTGATTGGTTGGTACTTTATATCCCTCTACAAGACTGTAGAGGGATATAAAGACTGTTAATTAGATTTTTATGTGTGCAACCAACATAAAATTGGTTGAAAAATTGGGGTATGGTATATTTTGTTGACTCTCACCATGTCGACATGGTCGTAATTAAATGTCAACAAGATGAGAATATCAACAAAACGTCTCTGGTGCTTTACTGGTGACATAACTGGTATGGCGGGCCCAGCGACTACAGCGGTGTCTACTGGGTCCGGCCGTGACGTGTTTATTACTTCCGGTGGTTCCAGCAACGCTTCTGGCAATAAGTTTGACTAACCCTCCCAATAGTGCCTAACCCAAATCTCCTCTCCCATAGCCTAACCACAACTCTCCGCTACCAGTCTGAGCAGAATGTCGGCATTTCACATGTTGACATTGTGCACATGCCAACATTATGCAGATTCTGTCATGTTAAATGTCAACATTTCAACAATATTGACATAGTGAATCTCAACATAATAAACGTCCAACATTATGGATACATCCCGAAAAATTGGAACAAGCCCTTATAGAATTGGCAATTTCTCTTAATTTATCATTTATATTAAATATAAATCCTTATGCCAATATAGATATTTTTTTTGAACAATTTAAACATGAGCTGACAGAGTTGAACGCAAGTCACTTATATGGATGGATCTCGTATGTGTTCGCACTGTGCATGCCCTGGAAGCGAGCGTATGCAGCTCTGTCACATCTCCACTTGTTGCTAACAGGGTGGAATTGGGTGGTAATGGGATGTTAGCAAGTAGACTAATGGCACACAACCACTTGCAAACATCAAAATGACTGCACGAATACAACATTATAATCGTGTAGTCGTTTGCCAGTCTGTGCTGTGTCTACACTGAACGTTCAGTCATTCAGTGTAGGCACATCAATCATCCACTACCATGCTGAACCTGATGTTATTGTCTGGTTGTACAGCATTTTCGTGCAATGATTGATGACGGAAACGACCAGCGGGAGCACGCATAACTGGTCATTTCCGACATAAAAGTGCACGATTACTGAGCGATTGCATGATTACGATGTTGTAATCATGCAATCGCTCAGTATTATCGCTAAGTGGATGTGTGCCTTAAGTTTAAAGAAGGCATGTCAGCAGAATTGTGGTCTAGGCAGAATTGCGCATACAAGGATGTAGTCCTAATGTTGACAGTTACAATAAAGTCAACATGACATGTATGATGTTGACATTCTCGAAATGTCAACATTTAGCATGTCGGCATCTGCAGAAAGTAGACATGTGAACTGTTGATGTTCTGCAGGGATCGGACAGTTTGGGTTAGGCTGCAGGAGTGGAGGTTGGGGTTATGGCCTGGGGGGGGTTAGGGTTTAGTAATATACTCACCAACGGAAGCGCCGCAGGATCTGTTGGAAGTCATGAGGATGTCACTGCCGGACCCAGAACACACTGCTGGAGATGCTGGACCCACCGAACCAAGTCAACACTAGACCACCAGGGACGTTTTACCAACATTGAAATCATGTCCACATTTCATCAGTTGACATGATGAATGTCGGCATGGTCAGTACCAAGCATGTTAACTTGATGAATGTTGACAGAACATACCACAACTGTGCATACGTGTAATTACGCCTGTTATCATACTGATCTTTTGCACCAGGGATAGGGCAGTGCAAGTGATCACTGATAACGATGATTGATATGAAACCAAGTAACAGGGGCGGTCTGACCGCAGTGATGCGTACAACTCGCACACAGGCAAATATAATTCTTTTTCTATATGCACGCAATGCAGGTGCAATTACGGCCGAAACGTTCAATGTAACATCACCCTTAAAATGTTTTAATAACTATAAATATGATAATGATACCAACTAAGGCAATGTTTGAATTGGTGATTATGATCAAAACCCAGCAATAACACTTTTTAGCTGATTACAAGTGGACATCAGCAATGTTTTGTTAGGCGTCCCAGTTGTAGCATTACTAGTAAAAACAGCTACAGTAATTTTGCAATTAAATGGACACAATTAAGCATACGCAGACTCATGCAGATTACAGTGCCTTGATTTAATATCGGTTCGGAAGGCCATGTTTTCTGCAGGACCCATAGTCCGACTGCTCCCTGACAGTTTTCCATAATTCCGGCTTAATTCAAATGTTTCTAATTTGTAAACTTTTAATAGTAAAGAAAAACAAAAAAGCTATGATGTGCAAAGAGAGTGATACACATGAGCGTATCTATATAGTTTTACACAATAAAACCTTAGTAAGAATGTAGGGGGTCGTGGGCTTGTTGAATGGAGAGTAGAAGCAAGGCCTTTGCCACCATGCTTGCTGCCAGTCACACAGTATGCCTAACTTACATACAGTATCGAACTATGTCTATATTTACTGATTAAGCCGGTAGTCCCCAAACTGTGCACTGCGGCTGGTGCTGTCACCGTGGTGCCGTGGCAGCAGGTGTCCTAAAGAGGCCGGTCAGTGTATTTTATTTGTGTAAAATATATATTTTTTGCCATGGGTGGTAGAGCAGTTGGTGGCACGTAGTAGAGTGGAGCTGGGGAGGGGGTTGCAATGAGAGGGGGGAGAGCTGTCACTGTAAAGCAACAGGCAGTGAATCCTGAGGCTGCCTGTTGCTGAACGGGGTCCTATAACGCAGTGTGTTGTGGGATATCAGACAGGAAGTATCTGATCTGATGAGCCATGCTGCAGAACAGCGCTGACTATCACAACTAAAAGTAAGTAAGGGGGGGACATGGAGATGGGCAAAGGGAGAGACATGGAGGTTGCAAGGGGAGAGAGACGGAGGGGGCAAGGGGAGAGAATGGTAGTTTTTCTCTGTTCTTTCTCTCTTTTTTTATTACTTTAAAAAAACAAGACTGCTCGGTAATTATTTAGGGGTGCCTTGAAAAAATTATGGAGACCCTAAGGGTGCCTCAAAATGAGAAAGTTCGGGTACTACTGGATTAAGCTGTTTTGGCATGTTATATTATATACTCTGCAAAAAGGGGTGTTGTATAAGAGTGACAGTATAAAGGTCAACTGGTTCTGAATGTCGACAGTAAAAAGGTCGACATGGTCTATAGGTCAACTATCATTCTGTAGACATACTTGGGTTGAGAGGGTTGAATGGTTGACATTTAACACGTCGACAATAAAATGTCAGTTATTTTAGCCTAACCCTAATCATGAAAAACCAATGTGTCAACATTTTAGTGTTGACACATTACATGTAGACCTTCTGAATGTGTCGACCATTTAACCCTGTCATCCTAAATACCTGTCTATAGAATGATGGCTGACCTAATGACCATGTCAACCTTTTTACTGTCGACATTCAAAACCATTTGACCAATATCCTGCAAAAAGGGCAGTGAGCAAATTAATCCAGTCTTTTGAGGAAATGGATTTATTTCTCTGATGTTTAACATCTATAAGCTTGCAATGAATATCACATATACTTCTACTTTTGGAAAACATGGTTACAAATGTTTGTATTAAAGATTTTGGTACATGGGAAGGTGGAATGCTATCCTTGTAACCTGTTTACGCAGCACTTTGTTACTAATACTGTTTTATTTGTAGGTACAAGAAAACACAAGAAACACTAAGCCAGGCTGGAATAAAAGCAACTGCTGCAATAACAAATGTGGGAAGTGTTATAGGCAAGAAGTTTGGAGACATGAGGTATTTATATTTCTTAAAACATATCTACAATGAATTAATTAAAAGCTGTTTTATGTATCAAGAATGATTTCAGAATTCATACTACACAGGCTCATTTCTATATACAATTTAAGGCTTTTGGTTTGTATTTGCATTTTCTAGAAAATACATGAGGAATAGCAGAGAAGTAGAAGGATAGTGACAGAGTAACCAATGAGTTGCCCAAGTTTCTACAGACACATTATATTGTACAAGCTTGTTTGTGAGCTAGAACTGATAAAAAAAAGATTACGGTTGAGTCACATAACGATAACCAAGGGTTCCATGCAAGGACATTTATACATAGACATGACCAGTATTCAGCTAATGGCACCTTGTCAACTCTCTAGACCTCTCCTCACACCAGAGGAAATTATGCTGCACAGGTTTAAAAGCAACCTGTTTTGTTTCTTATGTCAGATGCATTTCTCAATATATGTATTAGTTCTGTATTTTGTATAATATGTAAGTGTTTTTAAAATAAGCATTTAATTGCAAGAACATATCCAATGGTCACGCAATGTTAGGCACTGCAGTTCCTTGTCTGCTGTACAGTACAATGTGATGCAGTGGCGTAACTATGGTACAGTATTTGGAGCCCATGGCAAGTAGAAAAACAGAACCCCTCCACTCACCACTAAGTATGTGTGCGCGCCGAAGTGGGTGTGGTTTCTAGTCCCTCTGGGAACACTCCTTTCAATTCCATATGCACCTTAATCCCCCTGTAGTAGTGCACCCTTATAGTGCCCACAGTAATGCACCCTTATTGCATGCCCCCAGTAATGTCCCTTATGTAGTGCCATTTATATATTGTCCCCAGTAATGCCCCTTATACAGTGCCACTAGTAATGGTCCCCCTGTGCAGTGCCTCTTATACAGTGCACCCAGTAGTGCACCTTATACAGTGGTCCCCCCTATGCAGTGGCCCTTATACAGTGCCCCCAGTAGTGGTCCCCCCCTATGCACTGGCATCACAAGGGAGTGCCAGCCCCACTGGGTGACACCATCTGAAGGGGGTGACACCAAAATAGCAGAGCTGCTCTGCTATTTTGGCGTCACCACTTCGGATGGTGTCACCGTGATGCCAGGACGCGGAGAGAGGCAGGGAGAGACTGTGGGCTGCCCCAGCACCTGCAGGAGCGCTGGGGAAGCCCACTGTGTGCCTAGAACGGGAGGTGGTAACGCCCCTCCAAGATCGGCACACATAAGGGGCGTGGCTTTACAGATGAGACCACGCCCCTTACTGTGAAGCCACATCCCTTCCGGAAGCGCTCGTCTACGGCATGCAGAAGGACTCCGAGCATCCGTACCAGGTGTCACCAAGGTAGGTGACGCCTCTGCCCCTATGCATTTCCCCTTATACAGTGCCCCCAGTAGTGGTCCCCCCCGATGCAGTGCCCCCTAGTAATCCCCCCCACCTATGCAGTGCCAGTGCCCCTTACATATAAAAGACAAACACACACACAAAAAAACCCCCACTTACCTGAATCCTGATTCCTGCATCCTCCCGGCCCACTCTGCACTATTGTAGAGACGCCATGATGTCTCTCCCATCACCCACTGCGGGAGCCAGAAGGCGATGCTCATGAGTGAGCTCCAGCCCGGATCCGGCCGTGCGTGCAGCAGCCAATGAGAGTCTGACTCTCATTGGCTGCCAAAACAAACACATCGCTGCCGGGTAGTACGAGTGTACTACCCGGCGGCAGTGTTTGTTACTGTGTAGTGCGCACTACACTGGCTTGAAACCAGTGCCCCCCCGGTTCGATCAAGACCACGTGCCAAAAAACATCGCTCCAGCGTCTGAATCAGGCTCTATATGTTGTATTATTAACATCATTCTCATTTAAATGCCCGGAATGGTCCAAGAGTCACAAAAATGTGTGTGCAATAAACATGAGAGCAGGGGCTTAATGTAATAGCCCACTATTTGCGGGAGTCGGTGTGATTCTGGCAACATAGTCACAGATTTAACATAGATTTAAAACAACAATTAGTTTAAAGGCAAAACCAGGTGATTTTGCCTTTAAACTGCTTTAAATCTAACGAATATCTCACCAGCATCGCCTCGGCTCCCGCAAATAGTGGGCTATTACATTAGGCTCTAAGGGATATATTTACTAAAGTGAGGGTTTTTAAAAGTGGAGATGTTACCCACAGCAACCAATAAGGTTCTACTTAACATTAATCTAGCACCTTCTTGATAATAGCTAGAATCTGATTGGTTGCTCTGGGCAACATCTCCAATTCTAAAAACCTGCACCTTAGTAAATATACCCCTATGTATTTAATCACATTTTTACAAAGTCAGTTTGCTGTAGAAATTATTATAAAGCTAATTCAAACATACAAATTTTAGGATCAATGTACCCCATACTTGGTGCTGCTCCCGGCCCCCCAGAAATGCAGGTAAGCCTCCCAGCAGCCGCCGACCCCCCGGCGGTAACCTGAGAAACCCCCGCAGCAGAAGGGGGGGGTACAGTGACTCGACGCTGAATCGCATCATTTTTGCCCCGCCCTTTGCCTCACAATGCCTGTAATATCGGCATTGTGTAGTGAGGGTGGGGTCAAAATGACGCAATTGCGTGGCCCTACCCCCGCTCCACCCACAAATGACAGTAAGTTGTCCAGTCCCGCCCCCTTGTGGCACCCACACCCCCTTGCCATGCCGATCTGGCTGCTCCCTCCCGGAAGGGTCAGCCAGAATATCGGCAACCATGATGTACCCTGTACTGAAGATACTAGAGCTAAGAGTATTTGATTACATATATTGGGCATTATGTACTAAGCATCACATCCACAATGCTGTACTTTGCGCCACTTACCGGGTATATATTGGCG
Source organism: Taudactylus pleione (assembly GCA_031769625.1). Taxonomy (NCBI): domain Eukaryota; kingdom Metazoa; phylum Chordata; class Amphibia; order Anura; family Myobatrachidae; genus Taudactylus; species Taudactylus pleione. The sequence goes on along the minus strand of JAUIMM010000324.1, from coordinate 6,285,371 downwards.
TTAATTATGCCGGTATGTACCTAGACTTGCAATACTAATTGCAAAGGACAGCTCTTCCGATAAAAGCTGTCCTTTGCGATAGAGGGTCTTCCGGGTTTATGACCCAGATTGGATCTCTTTCAGTTAGGAATGCAGAAAGAAGCCCATAGGCTTAAGATGGTGTTACCCACCGGGTCTAAGCTCCGGAATGTATTGCATTCCGGAGTTTGGTGCATATGAGAAATGTTGTCAAACTCCCGAAAATAGCACTTTCGGAGGCTTAACTGCATTTTTACCCATAGTTCATCCCACCCATTATCTTTACTTTATAGTAGGGAGTCCTTCTAAAACATATTAAAACAAGATGCATGTGTGAGATTATTCTCATGTGTTTTACCACTGACATTTATACATTCCATGATGGAACACTTTCTTAATGAGTCATGTGACACACAGGGCATCACCTCTCATTAAATAGAAGATTATATGTTTCATGATTTTTTACATATACAGTATGTGATAAAATGTGTAATATAGTAACAGCAGAATATTGAAATGTATGCAATGGTCTAAATAGAAAATTCTAAGTGGCAAAATGTAGAATGTAATTTAATAGTTTTTATATTTTTACAATCAAGGAGGTTGGACAAGTGGTGGCATGGTATAGCGATATATACTGGCCCACTTCCACCACCTACCGTATGCAGAAGACTCCATTAATTTAAAGCAAAAAACCTGGAACAGCAATATAACATAAAATGTGCCCAATCTGTAATTGCCACCCACATGGCCACAAAATGCTGTATAGGCCATTGGTGTCCAACTAATCTTGTGGATTCACTTATAATACATGTCTAATTTAACACACTGAAGCTATACAATTGTTTAACGATCTCATTCTGCACTGTATCGTGATTTCCTAAGTTTGTCTTTTTCAAAAATATTTGTTACATATTTTTTTCTACAGCAGTTGTTCTAAATTAAAAACTCCAGTTTGCTCAGTCAGCAAATTACTGTATCTGCAAAAAGGAAAGTGTTACGAATGAACTCTTACATTAGCTATCTGGGTATACATGATGGCATAATTCAACCTTAGCGTAGTTAAAGAATTAAGCATAATTGTGCCCGAAGGCTATATGTGCACATCAAGAAAAGTGGATTTTTCCTCATTGTTTCATAACTCTTATCATGCTTTTATTTCCTCTGCTGCAGATCACATTCTATTAGGTAAGAAGCCATTACTCTTATTCACAATAAAAAATTCTCGTTCCAACTCTGCAGAGTTGACAGGTCTACATTAATATTCATAGACTAATCTTATTCAAGATTTGAAAAGCCGTCCCCTCCCCCAGGCAGCATCTCGTATATCCTATAAAGAAATAAATAATTATTATTTTCTTCGTGCATATCACAATTTTATAGATAACGTGTCCAGGCTAGGCACATTATGGCAGTGTGAACATATACATTGCATGGACAATAATGCACTGCAAAAAAATGTATTCCTTATTTAGTGAGGGTAAAGGTGCCTATCCACTAGACTATTTAATTGAACGATAACGATATTGCTCAATCGTTCATAGTTTGCAAAAATGTTTAAAACGACCAGCGATGTGAGCTCCCGCTGGTCGTTTAGACATCTATCATTGGGCAAACATGCTGGACAACCTGACGATAACATCAGGTTCAGCGTGTTTGCAGATGATTGATGATCCTACACTGAACGACTGCTCATTCAGTGTAGGCACATCACAGACTGACAAACGAGTGCACGATTACAACGTCGTAATCGTGCAGTCGTTTTCATGTCTTCTAGTGGATGGGCACCTTAACTGTGTTACATATTATGGTCAGCACCTCATAATTATGTCCTGATGATTAAGTATAATGCACTGAAATATTTTATAAAGAAAAATTTTGTCTTGAGGGTTTTTAAACTACGAATTTGCGACCAAGGGCCGCCGGGAGTGGCCATGGTACTAAGGGTGGACCTAATCCGGGGAGGCATGGCAGTTGCACAGGAGGCGCCGGCAGACATGGGTTAACTTGGGCAGAGCCCCTCCAACATTCCCGGGTAATTAGTACCCATCGCATTCCCCTCTCGGCACCCCTGTTGGGACCCAATAATTATTGTGGCTTACCATTCATTTTCCTCTGCAAACTCAGGCTAATGGCACACAGGACTACTAAACACTAGCAATGTAACGCTGGAAAATTCCCGTGTCAGTAAGAATGTACATAGCTTATAATGGGAGAAAATGCTTGGGGCTAGTGCTGGGATTGGGGGGGTTGGTTGATGGTACTATTTGCCTGATTATGGCCACTTTCCCCATTGCACAAATCCACAATTTGCAGCATGACACAGTGGTGGGTGGGACTATGATGGAATGATAAGCAGCAAATGCCATAATTCCCTCCCACATACACTTCACTACAAAAGTGGGCAGGATCGGAGAGTTGCTCTATTCTCACAGGAGAACCCCCTAAATGTGAGAGTCTTCTGGACAACCATGGAGCGTAGGCAGATAGGTTTTTGTGTACTATGAACAATTTAAATCCTAATCGCATCCTTGTTACAATTACAACTTTCCACAAGTAATCATATAATTTTACATAAGAGTAATCATTACTTTTTCACGCTCTGCCTATAAGTACATACAAAATAGTGATGAGGAAAGTGACTGCTGAAAGCAGTAGTTCCTAATTCTAGGTGGTGCTGTAACTGAGCACTGTGTTCTACATGCTATTAATATCACCTGATCAGTCTCAACCAAAAAGTAATATATTTTAATATTAATACCATTTTGTACAATTTAATTGGACCCATCTGCCCACTTGCTTTGTGCATAATGTAAATTGACATTGCCGTAGCGACAGGCTTAATGTATTCAGATAATCTGTATGCAATGTATAATTTTGTTGGTTTCTTCCCAAATTGCTGACACATGGCAGCTATTCTATTCGCCACTCTATGAGTATGCCAGCCATGAGGTAACTACACCATTCTTATGTCTTTTATTGCTGTGGGTCTGTGTCTGCTTTACTGTGCTCACACCCCAGGCCTACATTACTAATGCTGGGCATACACGGCAAGATAAAATGCCTGTCAGATCGACAGACATTTTATCTGTCCGGCTGCTAGCCGCAGATGTCGCCGGCATACACTGTGAGAGAAATCTCACAGTGTATAGCCCGACATCTGCGCTCCGCCCCCGGGGGAGGAGACATTTCCCTGTTCCTTCCGTAGGAAGGAACACAGGAAATGTCTGTCTGTCGGCCGCGCTGGGCATACACTGCCCGATGCGGCCGACAGTTACCGGGTAAATATAGCATCGGACGGGCATGCTGGACAATCCAGCATGCCCGACCGAGCAATATTTAACCCTCGGTCGCGTCCCCCCACGCTACAATTATCGCGGCGATCCGCCGATATCGGGCGGATCGTCCCGATAATTTCAGCGTGTATGGCCAGCATAAGTCATAATGTAGAAATATCACCTGCTGAATAGAATGTATTTAATTACTGTATTTTAGGGACAGAAATCCATTCTTCTTTTGTAACAAAAAAACATGAGCTTCCGGCCTGATGTGAGGTGTTAGCTAATTATTTGTGTTCTGTTGTTTAGGTAATATCTATACACACACAATTCTAAAAACAGATGTCTCTCATTCAGCAACACTTCCACAACAATGGCATTATAACCTTGCTTCAGTGATCACAAGGACAAAAATACACACTAATAACACCAATCACCTCCACAGTGTTAGACAACATAATTGTGATGTGCGAGTTTCCTTTCTTGTGGTAACATGAAAATAAGAACGTTCAATCTATATTTAGCAATGAGAGACATCTGTGCAGACTGCGTTGGAGTTACCATTGAGCATTACTGACTGTATGGATGCGTCACATGTGATGTACGGCTTTTGCACATAAGTGTTGATGCAATGTCTTATCATATTACTGTAAAAATGAACCGATAGTTTTGTGAATACTTCATTAATTGTAGGAAAACCAATTGCTTTACATAGATGGGACTTCTTATTTTTAAAAGGAGATGTACCATATTTACAGTATCAGAAGGGTTTATTTTACTTTAATTTTTTGTTGTTGTCATTATTTATGTAAACATGAGGTACCACACAATTTGTCATTCACACTAATGAGGCCCATACATCTAGCCTGATCGGGGCAATCAGTGAGCCAGTCTAGTTTTTTTTATTTCCAACCAACTTGAAAGAGCTAAATACTATTTAGTACAAGGTTTGGCTATATTCATCCAATTATATTATTTACCTACCAAGTTCTGTAATATGCTTCCAATGGCAACTTTAATGAAATGATGACTTCCAGGAGGAAATTATGACAAATCAATATGTCCCATACTTAGGGGGGAATTCAATTAGCTGCGATAAGCCAGTTTTTCCGGAAAAAATGGCTTATCGTGCGAATTTGTACTTCTCGCTTAATCTTAAAAGCTGCATTTTTTTGTAGGTGCGAATTCTCCATAGCAATAAGCCGCGATAAGTTTTCACCACCTCCTGAGTAGTTGAAAAGTTGAGCAAAACCCATATTTTTAGCTAAAAATGTTGGGACGTGGTTCAAAACCACTAGGACACCTTCATTAATGCCTAGTTAGGCAAAATATATTTTTAATTAGCTTAATTTGGCCAATAATGAAATGTAATTTTTGGGGTGAAAAAGTACAAAGTGCTGGAAAATGGGTTAATTGATGTGGGACATGTATATGGGAGTGCTATATGAATGAGGCAGATATTTAGAGGTGTATTTTGAAAATACTATATACTTAGTCATTTTTACGCACCTCCAATATAAGTAGAACATTATTTTGCAGAAAAAAAACTAAAAAACACTACAAACACCAACTTTAGAGGAGTCAACCGCATAGGGAAAGGAAATGTGTTTGTAAAACTTAAATCCCATTTAATAAAGAATATTTTTGGAATGGGGTGTGTTGCTCACATTTTACACAACAATATTGAAAGTGCCAGTGATGTGATACCATTTGATGTAGAAAAAATTGTATGCAAAATATTTTCATATATATATATATATATATACACACATACACTGTCCAAGTTGCAAGTCTACAAGAGTTTTGTGATTTTGCTGATGTACAGTACAAGGATATTTTACAACATTCAAGGCAAGATGCTTGACATAGTCTCCAGCAATTGACAGGATTGTATCTATGTTTAATGCTTTGAAATCTTACCTCCCTTCCCAAGCAAAGTGTCCGAAAAAGCTGAAAAATTGCTTTGCATCCATGTTGTGGCTTACATTCCTAAAGTGCCCGCTCAAAGTGTTCCACAATTGCATTAAACAAATACAGAACAAGAAAATGACAGCTATAGAACTATTAGCCATTCTCAGCAACCTTGTTCAGAAAAATCGTGACAGAAAAGAGGAACATTTTCTGCCCACAAAAACCCACTCACTGCTACAATTGCATGATGAGGGGAACTTAACCAAAGAATGTTTTCATAGTAGGTGTGACAAGTTTTATGGTGCCTGCGTAAACTATATTGAAAAATCCTACAGAGGGATTAGCCAATTTTCCATGACTTGGGCTTACCTCAAAGGAAAATATAAGTTGGTCTGATGCTAGATCATCTTTAGCAGTTGTTCAGCAAATTTCTTCCATTTAATATTGATGAAGAACACTATTTTGACAAGTAGAAAATAGTTGAAAAGCGTCTTAAACCAAAGTGGATGAAGTGGACTTCTAATTTAGAATCCAGTCTATCCTCAGAAGATAAATGGGTTCATCTTTTAAAAACATTTATTAAGGAAGGAACTGATGTTTCAGTGCTTTCTATTCTCATTACCAGCAACTGACTTTAGTGGAACGTGTTGTGTATTCTCACTTATGAACTCACTATGGAGAAACAGATTAGAGATTGACACAGTAGGAGTCAGTCTAATACAGGTTGAGTCTCCCATATCCAAATGCTTGGGACCAGGGGTATTTTGGATATCGCAAAATTCCGTATTTTGGAATAATTGCATACCATATTGAAATGTCTTAGGTATAGGGCCCAAACCTAAACACAGAATGCATTTATGTATTATATACACCTTATACACACAGCCTGAAGGTCATTTTATACAATATTTTCAATAATTTTGTGCCTCAAACAAAGTGTGTGTACATATATGAAATTCATTAATGTGTCATATACACCTTATACACACAGCCTATAAGTCATTTTATACTTTAGTTTTAATACTTTTGTGCCTTAAACAAAGTTTGTGTGCATTGAACCATCAAAAATTAAAGTTTTCACTATCTCAGTCATGCTAAAAATATTCCGTATTTCGGAATATTTGGATATGGGAGACTCAACCTGTAGTGAAGACTCAATTTGTACAATTTTCCTGTGTGCAGTTTTACCACAAGATTCTTAAGAACAAACAATTGCTGCAACAAATCTATGGTTCATGCAATACTAATTCTCTTAAAGCCAAAATGAAAGCTAGGGAACATAATCATCTACATCATAATGTGAGCTTTAAAAATATTTATTTCTTCAGTAGACACAATTTTTTTAAAAATAAAAATGCATATAATCAGGATAAATAGTGGACTTTAAATGTGCTTTAGATATCCAAACACGACAAAATTCTATGTACAGTCTGTACTTTGTATTCATGGCAATATAATTCCAATATTATTGGGTTTATATAATAAGGTGCATTGCCGATTGACTGTCAGCGGGAACACCATGAATGTATCCCGTTTTTTTATTTTCGAAATATAGCAATCCAAAAGCCAGAGCACCACGCAAACATGGTTAGATCATGCAAACTTCACACAGGGTGGAATCAAATCCATGACCCTAGCACTGTGAGGCAGCCGTGTTAACGGCTGTGCAACCATGCTTTTTTCATTACAGCATATGACCACCAATGAAATTACTTGTTTCTGTAACAGGTTCCACTTGAATGAAATGTGCCAGAAGTGGCTGCCTGAAAACAGTCAGTCAGGATGCTGTGACTTATTAAATTATTATAATGAATATATTACAAAATTGCATAGTAAATTATTTCTAAATTAGAATGTACTTACAAGCCTTTAGTATAAAAAAAGCATTGCCTAACAAAAAAAAGGTATTTCATTCTCACAAACTATTTACAAGACCATGGGGCCAAATGTTATAGTGTGAGAGTTTAGGAAATGTGCAAGTTTTTAGCAGTAAACTCTCTCACTTTTTAAACACAGCCAATGTAATAGAGCCTGAGAACATACAAACTCACATGTTTTTCAGACTCAAAAAACTCTCATCCAGATGTTTTCCCATTTTTAAGACTAATGTAATAGTGTGCGAGTTTACTGCTAAACTCTCACATTTTCTAAACTCTCACTCTATTACATTTGGCCCTACATGTGTCCACACAAACAGCTGTCTATATTTTAGATGGAATAATGGTTTCTGTGGTGTTGAACTTCTAGCAAACCTTTTAACAGTGACAAATAAAAGGTTTCTGTTCAGCTGCATACAGTACATTCTCTATGGGAACTGCTGCCACCATGCAAAATGTGCCAAGAATAGATGCTTGTGAACAAGATAAACGTAATTAATCGATCATTGTCCCTGCCATCATTGTCAGGTGACTCTGTAGTTGAACAAGACATTTATAAACTACTGACTGCTTGCGTGGATCTAGAGTTGCAAAAATGCTATGTTCTGCGAATAGCACAAAACATTATGTTCTATACATCTTTTAAGCAATGCTTTCTGTTTAATCACAAATAGGTGATACAGGTTGCGCCTCCCATATCCAAATATTCAGAAATACGGAATATTCCAAAATACAGAATCATTTTGGCATGACTCAGATAATGAAAAATTAGATTTTTGTTGGTTCAATGTACAGAAACTTTGTCTAAGCACTAATTATTAAAAATATTGTATAAAATTACCTTCAGGCTGGGTATATAAGGTGTATATGAAACAAATGAATTTCATTTCTGTACAAAAACTTTGCTTGAGCCACAAAATTATTGAAAATATTGTATAAAATTACCTGCAGGCTGTGTGTATAAGGTGTATATAACACATAAATGCATTCTGTGTGTATATTGGGGTCCCATTCCCAAGATATTTCATTATGATATGCAAATATTCCAAACTACGGAATATTCCATTATCCAAAATACCCCTGGTCCCAAGCATTTTGGATATGGGAGACTCAACCTGTACAGAAAATAATTATATCTAGCCTGCAGCATAAAGCAGATGGCCCTTTAAACACATACACTAATCAATATGAATTTGGGGTCTTAATCATACTTTACACCAGTGGTTCCCAAACTTTCCTGAATCACTGCGCCCTAGACTATCAGCATTTTTTTCATGGCACCCCTAGGTTAAAATTATCTTATTGAAAAATTCTACAAAATATTATGTAAATTGTGCTTACCCGTCATTCTTACGTTCAGTTATGTGGTGGTGGACAGGGTTGCACGTCTGTTTGTCCACACATTTTATTATTGGCTGCCACCAGCACTGATTTTGCCTATCACATTGACCATAAATAATTTGATTTGGTCCTGAGACACCAACCCATGGCACCCCTGTAAGTGCCATGTGGTACCCAGTTTGGGAACCACTGCTTTACACAAATAATGTACAGTATAGCTACTAAAATGCTAGAAACTACACTCTAATTTTATAGCCGAGAACATAAATATTTAATTAATTTTATGAGGTATATATATGAAGTGATGGCTTGTATCTCGGTGGGTTTGACCTCAAAATTTAAAGCTGCACTAATAAGTGCAAAACACACTGGGGCTTTACACTTAAGGGAATGTTTACTAAATTAGAGTTTTTAGAAGTGGAGATGTTGCCCATAGCAACCAATCAGATTCTAGATTTTATCTTCTAGAGGGTGCTAGTTAAATGTTAAGCAGATGGGCAACATCTCTACTTCTAAAAACTCACACTTTAGTAAATATACCCCTTAATATTAGTGCTGCTTAAAATTTTGAGGACAAACCCACAGAGAAGCAAGCCACCATTTTGTAGCCACATCACACAGAGCCGTAACTAGACTTTTTGGTGCCCTGTGCCAGAAAGAGCATTGGCGCCCCCATCATTTTTCAAAGGGTCATAATGCACCCAAAATAGGGGAATGGCCTCACGGGGAAGGGCCAGGGAAGAGATGGGGGAGGCCAGGAGCTGCTGGGGATTAAATAAGAGGAATCTACAAGTGAGAATGATAATAAACAGAATTTGACAGGCCCACACAGCACCCCCTGCCCTGTGCGATGGCACCGGCCGCACTACCCTAGCTGCGGCCTTGACATCACCTGTTGCATCAGCTTTCCTCATTATATCACTAACCCTTGCCTACTAACCTATTGTAATCCCCATAAGAACTCTAGTTGTGTGTATGGTTCCAATAATTGTGAGAAATGTTGATACATTTTAAACTGTGGAGGATAAAACCGCAAATGTGCTGCCTTTATTACATAGCTACATTTCCTATAACTGTTGATTGTGATTTAGAATTACTTTGTATAAAACAATAATTAGTTCTGTGTCTATAAAATAGCAGAGAGGGTTGTATAATAATGTCTCAGTAATCTCTCAGCTGCTGCCACTCCAGTATTGCGGAATGTGTTGTGGTTTGAGGATTAACTGTATCCTTGTTTTGCTTTCCCAGGAATACTCCTACATTCAAGTCCTTTGAGGAGCGTGTTGAGAACACAGTCACCTCTCTGAAGGTAATAGATTAGCACAATTGGGGATTTCTCTCTCCTGAGTTTAGGTGGTATGATGATAAGCAAACACCTGTTGAAAGGGAATTGGTATGAAATACCGCTGGCCGCATGGTCGGTGGTTCGATTCCCGGCAGCGACAGCCCGACATATGGACAGATCCTGGCAACGGCAGCCCGACAGCGCTGGAAATCCCGATCGTCCTCAGGTAAGTATATACTAACCTAACCCTCCTTAGGGGTGCCTAACCCTAACCTCCCCCCCAAGTTCCTAACCCTAATCCCCCCTGTAAGTGCCTAACCCTAACCCCCCCTTCCCCGCTGCCTAACCCAAAGTTCCCCCCGGGGGTGCCTAACCCTCCCTCCCCCTAGCCTAACCCTAATTCTCCCGGGGGGGTGCCTATCCCTAAGTCCCCCCCAGGAGCCCTAAACCTAACCCTCCCCCCCCCCCCGCCACGGCCTTCGATCGGGATGCTGGGCGCCTGTCTCCCGGCGTCTGGAAAATGACAGGTGTCTAGATATAGACGACTGTCATTTAACCCACGCCGGGATAAAGCAAACGGGAAGCCGGCTGTCGGGATCACGCAGCCGGTTTCCCGATTGCATCCCCTTGAATGTAGTTGAAACTGAAGTTGAGGAAAGAGGATTGCCAAATAATCCATTTAAAGCCAAACAATTAAATAAACATGCTGTGTTGCTGTTAGTTCAGATGCAAGCTGAAAACCTCAATTCTAGGAGTTGATGCAACATGCATCCATTCTAAACTAACAGCAAAGCAGCCATCCCAGCAATAAGTATACTACATATGTATTCTGTTTTGAAAGACTGATTAGACAAATCTATGGAAAAACTGTTTAAGGCAACTCCATATGAAGCCAACATGCAAAGTTTTATGATGCATACACACGGTCCGACTTGCTAGATCAACGATGAACGATTTCACCAACGATTTTATGAACGATGAACGACTTCTGACAGTATTAAAATGAATGTAATCGTCCAAATCTGACTGCAAACACGTCAAATATGGTTATCTGACATGCGGGAACGCGCATCGTTCATCGTTGCAGGCCCACATATCAGATTTTCTTTCAGATATGAACGATTTTTAAAATAGTTATTGTTCAGATCTGACACAAAATCTGACCGTGTGTATGCACCATTACACTTCTGATCAGAAATATATTGAATAACTGAACAGAAAAAATCAACATGTTCTACGTTAATATACAAATAAAGGTTGAGTTATTTACCTGTAGCTAAATGTTGAAATTAAAATAATAGATATTTTCTTAAATGATCTGAGTATTTATATTGTATACATGTATTATAGTCTTCTGCATCTAATAAGGATATCGCTTACCCTGTTTCTCATTAGTGATAGGTTTCTGGTATGGGAGCCGTTTTATTAATATACCTGAAATTGTGGGAAGTCATCTCTTTCAAACATCTGGACAGAATTCCGCCTACTAACCTTAATGTGGACAGTGGACTGCACTTGACAGACATTGTTATTCATGTTAATACATTTAAAACAGCTTAGTGATTAACTGATCAACCATGTAAAATCTAACAACACATGAAGGTTACATATGAAGGTTGTGTGACTGCACTGCAATTATAGTAGCTCACATCCATTCTGCATTGCATTTAAAAAGAGATAAAAAAAACAAGCTGCAAGTATGCATGTACATTCATTTACATGAACAATCTGTTAAATCTCGGGCTGCCTGATTTCATAACAAATAAAAATGTATTCTCTGCAATAGAAAAAAATAACACAATTATCATGCTTTTTTATGTTTGTGCAGGCAAATCTTCATAAGTTATTTTTTTCTTGTTTTCTGTAATAAATAATTTGCATTTGTAACAAAATTGATCTAGCAAAGGGGTAAGCAACCTCTAGCACTCCAGTTGCTGTAAATTACACATCCCAGTATGTCCTGTTACTGTTTTCACCCTTAACAGCAAAGCTGTGGCATGGCATGCTGGGAGGCTTAGTTCCACAGCAGCTGAAATGCCAAAGTTGCCTTCCCCTGATCTAGCAAATGTTATACATAGGTGTCTGATTTTAGACTAGTATTAGAGGAAACTCAGCATGCTAATCAATCAACTCATATTGTGTGCCTTTCCCTTCTATTTTCTAAAAGCCCCCATACATCAGCAATGGATTGCCGCAATTCTCCGATACCCATTCCCTGGGGTCGGGGCATCTGTGAAATCCAACATGTTGGAATTCCCTGATTTGCCGATCCCGACTAAAATATCATCAGGATCAGCAAGATGTTTAACATGAAGAATTTACCCAATTCTCTGATGGATCGGTGATCATCGATGGCGGCTGATCTGTTTCCGACCAGCAGATCGATGGTTCTGGTTGGATAGGGGAATTGGGGAAACAGCCTCCTGATGTATGGGGCCATTTATTTGGCAAGTAAATAACCATAAAACACATACAGCAACTGTCGGAGAATGATGAACACTTAACAGAGAATCTCCTGCAAAGTAAGTCCATAAGTTCATGGGGCCCAAAGGTTTAGAGGGCTCTAGACCAAGGTCATATAGTTGTCTGCCAAGTGGCCGCTAGTGCCTGCTAAGCAGTTGGGTCCAACCCATTACCTGGCCTGAATGAGGTGACATTCCATTTTTAGTGAGTGTTATAATGGTAATGTGGCACTGTAATGTAGCATAATATGAACTGGGCACTGTAGTGTTACATAATATTAAATGAGGGCACTACAGTGTGGCATAATATGAACTGGGGGCACTGCAATGTGGCATATTATTAACTGGGGCCTCTAGGTCATGATATGACAATGTGTCATATCATTACCTAGAGCCACTACACTGTGGCATATAATATCAACTGGGACCACGACAATGTGGCATATTATGATCTGGGGCCACAACAATGTAGCATATTATGAACAGGGGCCACTACAATTGCATAATATATTCTGGGGACACTGTATGGCATAATATGAAATTGGGGCACTGTGTGTGGCATAATATGTACTGGCAGCGCTACAATGTGGCATATTATGAACTATGATAGTACTATGGGAGATAACATTAACTAGGGTACTACTCAGGGCTGGTTCTACACATATGCATGGTACGAAGCTGAGTAGGGCGCCACATAGTGGAGGGCGCCTCAGCTGCGACCATGAAGGGCGCGGGCAGACTGTCTCTGTGACACAGCTGCACCGCGGGTGTAGCGCTGACCGGACGGAGTTCGGTCAGCACTACATAGTGACAAACACACAGCTGTCGGCAGCTGTGTTTGTTTCAATTAGCAGCCAATGAGAGTCTGTCAGACTCACTCATGAGCTCCATCTTCCGGCTCCCACAGTGGGTAATGGGAGAGACGTCATGACGTCTCTCCCATAATGCAGAGCGGCCCGGCCTGGAGGGACGGACATAGGAGCGTATGGCGGGAGCAGGAGCGGGGATACAGGTAAGTGTTTATTTTTATTATTCATGTGTCTACTGGGGCCACTGTTTAAAGGGCACCGCCTAAGGGGTACCATTATTGGGGGCACTGCATGGGGGGGGACTACTACTGGGGGCACTATTAAAGGGGTTTACTACTGGGGGCACTGCATAGGGGAGGGGATCACTACTGGAGTCCTGCATAAGGGGGACCTCTCCTGGGGCACTACTACTGGGAGCACTATATAAGGGGCACTACTGGGTGTACTGTACGGGGGGGATCACTACTGGGGGCCTGCATAAGGGTGACCACTACTGGGGCAATGTATTAGGGGCATTGCATGCTGGGGGTACTGTATAAGGGGTACTACTGGGGGAACTGCATTAAGGTGCATATGGGATGGAAAGGACTGTTCCCAGAGTGACAAGAAAGGGGCGTGTGTCATGGTTATAGCTTTTTCCATGCGACCACGGCCCCTTAATTTGTTTGGGCACGCACAATATGCCTGGGGGTGCCAAAAAATATACTCGCTTACCAAAAAATTTGGGCTAGGGCAGGCCCTGGTACTACTGGTTCATAAAATGAGCTACAGCACTACTACAGGGCAACTGATGTGGAGAGAGAAGTTTTGCTAGAAGTATTAGGGTGGGGGCCCCTTGAAAATGTTGCTATGGTGCCCACAAAATTCTGGCTACGGCCCTGTCTGTACATGTCTTGTAATCACATTCTGTAGTAATTTAAAAGCTCATATGGAAAATTATTTAGTTAAGGAGTACTGTGTGAAACATGAAATGTTTCAGCCTTTGACAGATGGTGTATGAAACTGTGCATGGATCTAGAGGAAAGGCAATACAAAAAGTGGTACAAAATGTGAAAGTAGTAAGCAGCTTCCACGTTGCCTAGGAAACATCTTCCACTGCTCAGCAGAATCAGCTTTAAACAATGCATCTTTGCATAACAAAGAGTTATTTCTTGTTAACTGTGGCGGAAAGATTCAAATTTAATCACACACCACACTGAATTGTGCTGCTGACTACTACTATATTTGTGCAGAACAATAGGTAGTGTGTATATTTTTGACACTAGCAAAGAGCAATTGTTTACACATTTGCTAATAACATAGTTAACAATCTTATTTTATATAGTTCCAACATATTACTCAGAATATTTTAACAGCAGTCCCTGCCCCAGTGAAGCCTGCAGTCTGAATTCTCACCACACACATAGGTTAAATGACTTCTGACAAAATTAACCTACCAGTATGGTTTTGGACTGTAAGAAGTAGCAACGCAAATAAGAGAACATACAGATTTCACATAGATGCCTATGTCACGATGTTACCCATGGCCTCAGCCCAATTACTTCCCATAAATTACCAGGTTTTCATTCCAATCCAGCCAGATTGGACAGATATCTGACAGCATTAGACGATAAGGTGGGCCTGATCCGTCTGGCATCCGGAGTGAAGGCTAGGTCTGGGAGCCCCTGAATGTACTTATGCTACAAACCCTCATTACCAGTGTGTCATCTGGCCCCTTGTGGTACTGCTAAGTGCACCAACTCATTCATTTTCACATTTTCAGTAACAGGATGCCACGGAGACTGATTATTGTACTTTAATTCGGTTTAGGAATAAGTTGATCTACCATCCATTTTCTTAATTTCTGCTCAAATCAATCAAGTGACATCTACTCTTATGTGGATTTAATTTAATTGTATTCAACTCGCGAACCTGGATTTAAGGTGTTATCTCCTATTTAAGGATAAAAGACAATACAAGACTGCACATTCCGATTATCTTGCTTTGATTGACATTTAGTCAGACAGTTTTATTACCAGCTTATCACAACATCAGTAGTCAGTTGGAAGACTTTCTTTTCTTTTATATAATATATATGTTCCATGTTTGTCTATTATTGCGTGCTATGAGCATAAATAGCTAATGTTTATACAACCTGTGTACTTACCAATTTTATGTGATACAAAGTAAAACACTATTTAGTTCAATCCTGGTCTGGATATTATCAATACTCATATCAAATCATTAAGCTGCTCTCTTCAGACAAACTCACAACACACATAAGATAAGCGCAGCAATTAATGTAATTATTAAGGGATACAAAAAGTATTAACTCCTTCCACACTAAATTTCCTCTCCCCGAGTACCTGTAATCTGCCTACTCCTCTCTCTCTCGCCTTCTGCTGCACTTTCTGGATTGCTAGAACTGTCTGTACTGCAAGTGGTCTTCATTAACAATTGTTTCATTCCCAAGTCCCATATACACCATTTGCTTTGCAGTGCCCTGGGGGCCTCTCCTACCACACCCAGGGACATAGGAATGTGCAGGTGCACCATACCCAAGGGATACAGACTGTCACCCTCCTTCCTGGTATATAGATAGTAGTCTATGTGCCCCAGGACATAGCCTACTCACCTGAGTGGGATGTTCTCCTCTCCGCATCTCAACTGGCACCCAGGAACGAGGCAGCCTCATTCTGAATCCAAAATGGCCAACGTAAGTGGATTCACTTTGGTCATCTTGGATTTAAAAAGAGTTTGCCTCTTTCCTGGGAGCCGACTACTATGCGGGAAAGAGACAAAACCGGTCTGAGATGTGGGTCTTAATGTAGAGTTTCAGATTGCCTAAAGAGATAGAGAAGACAGCAGTGGTGGTATGCTGTAAGCATCTTTTCACCTCCACAATGCACCTTTCCTCTGGAGTAGGGTGGAGAGGCAAGAGGAGGGAGGTAAAATAGGCAACGAGTGTATATCTAACCAGCTCAAGTAATCTACACAGTCAGCAAGGTGAATAAAATAAAACCGGTTATAAATGAGTACCAAGTACTAAATCAGGATATAATAACCGATGGAGGTAAAAACATACCAAATTGAGACTCAGGAGAGGTTATGTAGTGGTTTTAAATACCTTTATTTTCTTACCGCTAGTGGAAGGTACGTAATCTAGATATAATTGCCAATTTTATGAAAACCTTCCACGTCTTTGTCAGTATCAAGCAAGGCTGTACATTTCATGCCATGCTTTATTTCACACTAGAGTAACCCCCCCCTCCCACTCACCCAAAATCTGTCTGTCAACCTCTAAAACTGAAGTCTCAATGCAGCCTCTGCAACTACTCAGCCTTTGAGGCTCTAAAACTCAGCTAGGCACTCCAAGCTGGTCCATTATTTGTAAAAGTACCCAAATACCAGTGAGCACTGCTGGAGGAAATTTCGCTGTAATGCTGACTTCCTCCACTGCAAATGTATTCTCCCATCTTACAGTGTTGCCCTGTCTTTTGCTAAGCACTCCGATTTAGGAACCTCAACTCATTGAATCATTGAAATGACCAACAACCTTAAGGAAAATTCTTCCTGCCAGGCCCCATACCCTTTTATTCTCATCCGACCCCTTAACCCCATCATAAATTTGTTCTTCCACCCATCTCTGGGTATAACTCCTTTAACCTATTATCTTTCATTTTCTGGCCTCATCTTCTCCAATGCCTGTCTGCACCAAGCCTCTCTCTTCTATTGTTCCTCTCTACATGCAATCATTTTTGTGAAGTCTAAATGTCACTTCTCCAATCTTATCCTCCTGAACCTCTGTAGCATTTAGCACATTGTCCACGATCTTCTCCTACACATCCTCAAACCAATTATTCTTTGTCACACGTTTATCATTTGGTTCTGTTTTACCCATTCTCAGCTTTCTTCTCCTCCTACATTGGAGAGCAAATCAACTCCCTTCAGTCTCCATAGCATCTGAATGCTGATGATAACCAACTATCTCTCTCCTCCTACAACTTCACCCCTTCCCCCTCTCGGGACCGGTATGAAATACCGCCGGACCTATGTCTGGCGGTTCAAATCCAGACGCTGGAAGACCAGCACCAGTGAAGATCCCGACAGCTCCAAAAGGTAAGTATTAACTAACCTTACCCCCCCAACCCTCCTTTAGTGGTGCCTAACCTCCCTCATGCCTAAACCTAACCCCCCCTTTCCCCGCAGCCTAAACCTAAGTCTCCCGGGGGGTGCCTAACACTAATCTCCACCCGGGGGTGCGTAACCCTAACCCCCCCACCCCCCTTCCCCTAGCCTAACCCTAAGTCCCCCGGGAGCCCTAAAACCTCACCTTCCCCCCAGTGCCTGGCTTACTTTCGTTCGGGCTCCCGGCGTAGGACTGATGACAGGCGTCGGGATTTCGACACCTGTCATTAGTACCCTGCCGGGATTTGACTGTCGGGAAGCCGGTGGTCGGCATTTCGACCGTCGGCCCTTGAATGCATCCCCTCTCTTCTCATGTCCAGCTGTGTCTCTGTTATCTCCTCATGCATGTCCTAACAGTAAAGTGCAATATCTTAATTACGGTTTGTCTGTCTGTTATAACTGAGTCTTGTTTAAGAACTGCTTTGTTGTAAATTATAAAAGTGTAATGAAATATGGCTGCACTATATTAGTAAATGTTACATGTCTAAAACGTCCATCTGCCCTCCTTATAGACTGTTGAACCCCCCCATTACCACCACCTTCTACAACACAACGCTCTTCTCTGTTCATATTCGCTACCTGGATGTCATCTTCAACTCCGCTATCACCAAAGCCTTTTGCTTCAATCTGCAAAACAATGTCAAAATAAGGAGCCTCATTTTCCATGTAATAAACATATTTTCAAGCACACCTTCAACATTTTAGCTGTTCATTTTGGAAGCTTAGTTGTAAATATTTTTTTTGTATTATTGTTGTTTTAGGCTAAAGTAGGAGCAACAAATCAAACCCAAGGAAGCTTTGAAGAAGTTTTGAGTTCAACTGCCCATGCCAGTGCCCAGAGCTCACTGGCTGGCAGCCTTTTGCCCGAAGCAGAAGAAGAGCTACAGTGATATGACTTATTGGAATGGAATAGATGCTCAGTCATAACACATTGCCTCACACAAAGTAACATCTCACGAAATGGTTTTTCATGCCAGACAGCAAATGTGTACCTTTTTTGTTTTACTCTGATTAAGGTGATGTATGCTTTTTTCCCTTTTTGGTTTTAAACAAATACCTTGTAAAACATTTGAGCATCACTTCTGAAATAACTCACGTGTCTGGAAGCTTTGGTATGCCAGATTTTCCTGAACCACAACTCTCATCATTATCAAAGCTAGGATGTCAAAGTCTCCCAAGTCCCAAAAAGAAAATTAAAAGTGTGCCCTAGGTGCAGACAATGTTGGATTGATGTGGGCCTTATATTAGTTACTTAAAATGATTCTTGTCAAATCAAAAAATGTGACATCCTGAAGCATACAAATGTCAGTTTTTTGGTTAAATTTTATTTGCCGATACTCTATGCTCTCGTATCCTGACAGAACTGGATAATCTCCCTGAGGATTGGAGTTGAGAAATCATAATCTAGATCATAATGCCTAAGTAATAGGTTGCGCATCATGCCTTTTGTGAAAATACATATTGTTATGCAAGAGTATCACCCCATTGACAGATGTCGTAGGATACATGACAACTTAAATCCATTACTGTAAAACAAATACCGGTAGAATATGAATGTGAGTTTGGACGGTGTCCATCTATTTGTCACAAGGGTAATTATACTTGGTGTATTCCAGCACCACTACATGACAAAGGTCATAAGCAACTCATTGTAACAAAATTGCTGGTTTCTAGTTTGCCTCTAACGTATTGTTAAAGCTGGGTACACACTATATGATCCATTGTCCAATATATAATTCTAACACGGATTGGAACAATATATTGTACACATTGTATAGTGTGTATACTCAATTCGTTGTCCCATCTGCTGTGCTTCACATCAGATGGGACGATGCAATGAACGATGTGGTGTAGTGTGTAAGCATGACTGCACATAGGGCCTACGCTAATGCAGTCCAGGGGGACCCACACCACACACCCTGCACCCATATTTAGTTTATACTTACCTTTCCGCAGTCTTCAGAGTGCTGCTCTCCAGTGCTTGGCCAGCACTGTAGAGCAGCGAAAATGGCGGCGGCCATTTCCCGGTGACACGCACATGCGCACAAAAGATGTCCCAGAGAATAAGGCGCGGGCACCATTTTCCCGGAGACCCGCTCATACGCAGTAGATTCTAGCATTAAGCCAGAATCTACTGTGCTCAGTCCGCTGCCAGAGAGGAGGGAGCCCAAATGGAGACTGCACACGGGCCCCCTCCTCTCTTAAAAGGCCCCTGCTCCCAATTGGTGGATTAGCAGATCCAAGCAAGCGCATACAAATAAGCATCCGCCATCTCAGATCATTCACTAAGCACCATCTGAGTAACCTTACGGTCATGCAGAATGGCTGCCTGAACTGAACCATCAGAACCACTTTATCTACTTAGGGATCGCAGACACAGGCTACGACACGCCCTAAAAAAAATGGCTGGGACATGCCTGCGTATTGACCCGCACCTCCCCTAAATAGTCTCTGACTGTCAATCACAAAGTTATCCTCACAGCATGCAGTATTACAAAGGTACCTTGGCGCATGCACAGTGCAACAGTAACACATGCACAGTTGATTATCAATCACAACTCGTAAATATTGGAATAGTGTACATCTCTGAACCAGGCCCATAGTGTACAGGAGAAATTATTAATTGGATACTGTCACCGGAGACGATACAGTATATCGTTAGGGTGTAGTGGAAATGGCAAATTTTAGAAATCAAAACCGCTTGGGTTTGGAAAATGTTCTACCCCATGGTAGCAATTCATTGCCGAAGGTTCGTCGTCCTAGGTAAATATATTCAGCTCCCATAATTTCCTCAAAGTTTTGAAATTTGGTCCGGATAGGCAATCCCGCAACCGCGGGTCCTGCTGCGCCGCATATCTTGTCTCTCATAGCACGGAAAGCATTTCCGGACACTAAAACATTATGCATTTGATCTTGCTACGCAAGTGAAGACTCGAAAAATAACGTCAATTTGACTATAATTTTGAGAAATTCTGGTAATATTGGCCTGCAGGTCTTCGTTATTTTCTGAAGATATTTTCACAAAATATCCAGGACCCATCGTGTTGGGAAATGAAGCTCCCAGATGAGGGTTCCTTTACCAGAAACTTTGGCACACACTGCTGCAGCCGCGCTTGCGTCGTCAGTCCTGAAAGATGTAGGTTTGGTTATTTCAAAAGATAAAAGTATGGTCATTGACAGGAGCAAAATTCAAAGAGTCAAAACTAGACAGCAATCTTCTACCTCAGACAAATCACCAGAATTTGAGTTTCTAGGCTCATATTTCGATGGCAGAAAGGATTGTACCTTGGTTAATGAAAAGATTTGTCTCAAAGTATCACAGGTGACCTATCATAGAGGAGCAAATTTCACTGGTTCATGTACCTGGAGGAAAATACATTGGGCACATTACTCCTGAGTCAGGCAAAGCAAACAGTATAGCCACAGGAATCCTCACTCACCTTAAAGATGAAGTGCAAGAAAGAATTATTGACAATGTGCGTGTCATCGGGAGCGAAGGCACAAACTCAAATACTGGCCATCTGGGAGGTATTATTACACAATGGGCAATATGCCTTCTTCATTTCAATGAATTGCCACTTTGTCACCTCTTCACATTACTTGATGAGTGAACAACTGGTCCTGAAAGTTTTTCAGGTCCTATTAGGACAGGAGCTGCTGATTGTGAAAAAAAGCCAGTTGTTAGATTTCGCAAAATAGATACAGAACTTCCAGATATTGACACAAGTGACCTAAGTACTGACCAAAAATACCTCCTAGAGATGTACAGAGCCATTTCTGCTGGCTCCATACCCGAAGATCTTGCTAACAGAGACCTGGTGCAGCTACATCATTCAAGATGGCTGACAGCTGGGAATCGCACTCTTCGCTTTGGTTCTCTATTAAAAGAGACTGGTAAATAGGACATAAAGCATACATACCTGGAACACTATACAATACTCACGATACTTACCTTACCCTGCATGACAAATAGTCGGTGAGGTCATCCAGACTAATGCTTACTTTTTGCATCCAGAAAATTTACTGGTCAGTATGCTGTTTGATGAACGGTCAGATTCAAACGTTTGGCTGTGAAAAGAATTAGGAGTGCTAGAACCCAGGAAGATTCACAAAGTGTGAGACCATTCCAAATTCCTACACTAAATTTCAGAGCCAAAGGCTATACTGAGGTAATTGACTTGGAAACAACTAAAGTGACTCCACCTAGGCTCCTCAGAGACATGTCTGAGAACTGATGTCAGTCGCTGACCCAGTCGCATTTGTATCAGGGGGTATATGGCAGTTTCCTTCCCACACACAGGTTGTTGAGAGGACTGTGAAGCTGGTTACCACTACCGCATCTGTATGTGGATTTAGAGCAAGGGATGGCATTATCAGAAATACTCTAAAATCAAAAATGCCAAACTTTGCAAAAAAAAATCTTATTAGAGATGCTGACAAAATAAAGAAACCATCTCGTTATTCATGTAGAGATGATGCAACACATGTACATGTACTACATGCAAACATTATCTCTTGCTCCATGGTTGGTTGGGTGGGGGGTGGGACCAGAACTGCAGCCATCTCCTCGCGATGGGTCCTGGATATTTTCTGAAAATATCTACAGAAAATAACTAAAAGAGCTGCAGGCCAATATTACAAGAATTCCTCAAAATTATAGTCAAACTGACGTGATTTTTCGAGTCTTCAGGACAGGGTGTGTCCTGATTACTGGGCTTTAACCCCTAAACGTTGTATTAAATCACCAGCTATTTCATGCTTTATATGTCCGGGAGTGCCGCCTTCTTCTTATGGTACATATATATATATATATATATATATTGTAACACAGGGTATAGCAATGAGGATTCCAGAGAGGCAGGTACTCGATAAAGCATTGTCTTTTAATGGCAACAGACACTGCTCTTTAGCATACATGAGCTTAGGCTTGGACACACACAGGCATAGCACACAAAGATAAAGCAAATGTCCCAGCACTCCTCGTGCTTAGTAGTCAGCAGTGACTTGCAGCCACAATCGGCCATGCTCTCCCTGTATAGCTCTTTCCGTGGCACTACAGACAATTAGTCCTACTACCTGGCCGCTAGACAGCATCATGGACAAGCGCAACAGCTGTGTGAGAGTTTTAAACCCTTCCTGTGCTGCTGACTTCCTGCTGGCTCTTGGCGACCTGAAAAACACAGAATTCTATATTTCCAGTTTGAGCTATGCAGCTCAGAAAACCCGGAGTTTCAAACTTCTATTGCAGGTGCAGAATGTGCCGGCTTTGTTTTCCTCACCCTTTGAGGGAGCTGATCCCACCAGAATGTGGGCAATTCAGGTGAGAGAACACCCCCTCACCCCAATATATAAATATATATATTTTGCATTTGTCACCAATGGTATAAGTTCATAATTTCTCAGTGCAAAAACAGCAAGGTACTGCAGATATCCTTATTACATTAAGCCCAGGCCTGTGCAAATGTATACAGTACAAAGTCAAGGGCAGAGTCAAAAATTGTGTAATTAATAATTGTCAAAAGAAAATATTTTTACTAATTGTGACTATGAATATTAATATGTAACTGCATCACCCTTTACAATTTTACATTACACAACCCAAATGACCAGGACATTTAATGAAGTCTGTGCACAACACATCTTACCACACACTATACCATCCTCTGCACAATAGATGACTGTACACATGATGATGCCTCCATGATGCACCAGCTGTTCCCATTTCTATAGGAAACCATGGTTATGATGTTCAATATCTTTCTGGTGATAAGAGCAGCCCATGGACACTGAAGATGCAAGTACCAAATGTCAGATTCTAAGGCAGAAGTAAATTGTCGCTAATGAATCTTCGGAACGGCGACACTAACATTTTCCCTCACACCCTGTCACAATGCGGTTGAAAATTAGCAATGTTAGATTACCATAATGCTCGGGGACAAGTACAACTAAACATCATGATGGTACATTTCCAAGAATTGAATTCCCCTACTAGGGTCTCTGATGATGGTAAGCCAGATTCTTTTCAGTAATAAGGTAGGGGTTGTGTTCCGAAAGGGTGTTAAAGTCACCAGTGTGAAGTAGGTAGAAGGATCTATACAGACCTTCCAATTTATTTAAAGCATTTGTGAAGGGCATGGTCTGGTAACATGTCTATTTACATTGTGACTAGTGATTGTTTAGCTTAATTGTGTACACTGTACTACATCAGGACATGTAGGTCAGTTTCTAGTGTTAGCAGCTTCTGTTTACCATCACTGTCTTCGAAAAAATGTATATGGTAATCAAGTGTTTATTTTTAATAAAAAAGAAAAACTTGCTCCTAATGAATTTTCTATAGCCAAATCACTCTTTAGAATTTAAAGTGGTCTACAATCAAACTGATAATTCACTGCTACAATTCATAAAAAGATCTGTTTATAGCTAAAGTCAATGAGTAATTAAATTATAGCCTTGAACAACTTCTCATATCCACTATATTAAATACTTGTCTCTGGAAAAATCAGCTTCCATCATATCATGCTATCCTATTGTAGCTGGATATTATTGTCTCCATTCAGGTTTAACGAAGTTCATGCAGAATATAGTTAGCAGAAAGCTGAGCTTGATGGGCTTTTGGGGCTGATACAGTTGGTGGTGAAATGGACTCAAAATTACTTTTAAAGGAAAAATAGTGTATTCTCACCCATATGCAGAGCTGTACACATCTAGGGATATGAATACTTCCACATCTGCAATATATAAGACTTACTTTACTACAAGTAATTGTCATCAGCCTCTACCGATATCTGCCTTACACTAGGTGCAATAGATAAGCCTCCTAAAAGATATACAGTATATGCGCTTACTTACTGGTCTGCATGGGCCGCATTTGCGTGGTCATTGCCTACATGAGCTCTCCTCTCCCATCAACTGTTCCTCAGGTTTGATTATGTTCAAAATGCATGTGTGCCTGCACTTTTTAAGAACAGAGTGAAATCATGCAAAATGCGCCAAGCAAGCCCCTTTGGAGGTATATTTACTTAGTGGCAGGTTTTCAAAGCCACAGATTGTCTGTGGTTTTGCCCATAGGATTTAAGGTAGCAAAAATAATAACTACAAAATACACAGTTTGCATTTCATATTATTGTCATTTAAAATCCTGTGTTCAAATTGCAGCTCTGAAAACCGTCCGCTTAGTAAACATTCTCACTTAGGCCTGAATTCAATTAACTGCAATAAGCCGCTTTTCAACCAAA
This sequence comes from Taudactylus pleione, assembly GCA_031769625.1. NCBI lineage: Eukaryota > Metazoa > Chordata > Amphibia > Anura > Myobatrachidae > Taudactylus > Taudactylus pleione. Next base: position 6,260,988 of record JAUIMM010000324.1, on the reverse strand, counting down.
AATGTCTGATCGTGCTAAATTTATACTTATTGGGCAATCCTATTAGCTACAGTTTTCACATCCGCAAATTCTCCATAGCCAAGATCGGCAAAAAAGTTTTCACCACCACCTGCACAGGTTATCAGTTGTGCAAAAAGCTATTTTAACGTAAACATTTTGGGAATTGGCAGACAGCCCCTTTAACACCCCCTTAATGACCAATTAGGGAAAAATAAAAATATATATTTGTATAATTTGGCCAATAATAATGTAATTATTGGGGTAAAGGTTTTTTTTAATTGAAAATGGATTTAAGGGTATTTTGGGGAGCTGTATGGATGAGACAGGTGTTTTAGACATTTCAGGTGTATTTTTAAAAAGGTTTAAAAGTACCCTAAAATTACATAAAAATATATTTGCACCAATTTTATGTATCCCTAATTTAACTGCAGCATTTATTTTGCCCCCTAAAAATGGTTTATCATTTTTTCCACTGTTATAGCAAAATGCCTCCATTTGCCGCAATTTAAGAACCCCAAATACTTGGGCCACTAATACACTTCTATATTGCATTCCTATCTCAGTTTGCCTTTTTTTGGGGTACAGACAGACTTCCCCATTTTCTGCTGTATTTTGCTGCGGTTACTCTACAGACAGTTTTTGGGAGAATGCCGCATCGCAGCTTTTGATATTGGCTTGTGTGAAAACCAGGAGCGTGCATAGGCAAAGGACACAAAATTATCACACAAAATGTCACAAAGTGTGAGATAACTTAATGGGTGTAAAGCTGGGCATCCACTATACAATTTTCTGTCAGATATCTGTCCAATCTGGCTGGTTGGAATGAAAACCTGGTAATGTATGGGAGAAAATGACAATCATCCATTTGCACACCAACACTGGAAAATAGCCAAAAATGGTTGTTCAGACAAATTGTTTAACATACACAAATGTAACCAATTTGAACAATTTTTTTGTCCTTTATTCAGTGTTTAAAACCTTATGATCGACTGTCATTTGTTCTCATACATTACCAGGTTTTCATTCCAACCAGCCAGATTGGACAGATATCTGACAGAAAATTGTATAGTGGATGGCCAGCTTAAGGTGATTGCATTATCATGGCTAATTGAATTTGGCCCCTAGTCTTTTTCACCTCTGAGTCACAATACAGGAAGACAAACTAAAGCCATCAGCGAGGTATCTGCCAACTATCGTATAACACCTTTTTAAATCCACCATGATCTGTGCAAATAACTGTAAAGTCTGATTGCTGTCACATTGAAAACGCCCTTTATTCTTTAAAATATTTTACCGGTGGAAATACATGTCCTATTTAAGGAATTTGTGTAACGGATTATTAAAGAGACTACACCACTTTTTTGTAATCCTTTCTGGGAGCAACCAGAGAGGACCTGCTGCTCTCTGCTTCGGGGGGCGGGGCCAGACTATAGCCGTCATTAGGCCCCTTTACAGGAAAAACCCACGATTCGCGGGTCTGTGCGGAGGGGGCGGGGATAAATGACGCACATTCATGTCATTTAGTCCCGCCCCCTCCCTACGGACCTGCAAATTTCTCAAAGAATCTCCACATCCTGCCCACTTCACTAGGAAGTGTGCGGGAGATCTGCCTACTAAAAATCAGGAGCCTCCCGGGAGAGTAGGCAGGTATGCACTACACTAAACTTTAGACACCATTGAGTGCTCTGAAGAACACTACGGCCATTGGACAATACAGTTAGTAGTTTTCCTGTACAATTAAGTTTTTTATTTAACAGAGATTTTAAATAATTGAAAACACTACTAAAAATGTATCAGTAAAAGCTCTTTTCTGATCAGATTTTCACTTACGAGGTCACAAAGGATTAATATTTAAACCACAGCCAATGCCAGTGTAGAGGTACAATATAGCACACCTTAAAAAAAAGCCCACAAATAGTTTTTAATGCATGGAGTTTCAGTGCCAATTAATAAACATTTGCAGTATGATTTGCTGTATTGTATACTCCATATACTATAGTCTAATGGGCCTCTGCACGCTGACAGTTTTCTATATTCTGCTGTGAACCTATTGTTACTTATAAGTACGGTAATGCATCATATGCAAAATCAAAAGGTCTATTATACCATAATAAAATTAAACACCCGTACAAGAAAAAGATGAGCAATGAAAGCAATACAGTAAGACAGTCAGAAGTCTAACCCATATTAAGAAGTGGTAAGTGAACACTGATGAGACCTACAGGATTCTGAAATACATTCCTGGGTGATGAAGGATGTTCTGTCAAAGAAGAAATTTTAACAGTTCGTTTTATACCCCCAAATATGCCCATTTTTAAAATATTGTATATAGTCTTATTTTCCAGCAGACAGAAATTGTGTATAGTTTTAGAAATGAAAAATCACTTAGCACCTAGTTCCTTATGTAAAAGTGCAACGATGTACCACAATGATGCAGAGTACTAGAACAAATCGGTGGCAGTCAGTATGTTGACCTTCATAATGTCAACACCAGAACGCCAACATGGTTAAAAGTCAACAAAAAATGTTGACACATGGAAAATGTACAGAATGTTGGACATGAAATGTTGACAATATCAAAATGTGGACATCAGCGTTAAGATAAGGCTTAGGGGTTAAACTTACCTGAAAAGCAGTGTCCATATTCGGGCCATGTTACATTTAATCACGCTGAATATAGATATGGTGAATATCGACATTAATACCATGTTGTCATTCTCACGTCAACATGATGTCGACCACCAAACCCGAACAAATACACAATTAGTTTTTGTTTTCTTCTTTAATACAAGGGGCTTGTATTTCCAAACTAGGTTTGTAAACAAGTAACTGATTGAATTTGTTTTTGCTTGATCAAATCATGTGACATTTATAGTATGCTTATGTTGTGTCAGTGTGGATAAAAAGCATTTTATAAAACAAGCAAATAAGATCGATAGTTTTATGTATACAAAAATGAATATTCTTATTAAAGATCCTCTGATTTCACAATGTATTGTCCGTTTATGTAGTTTGGTAATTTTTCTGGCAAGGTTTCACATAATAAGCACACAAAAACAAACAAAATGACGACTTATAAGAAATAAGAGCACCTTTCATGCAATTCAGTCAGGAGGCTTGTTTGCTATATACCCCTACAGCAGTCATTCAACCGGTGAGATGGACAACTTACACTGATCTTGTGCCTAAAATAGCAACATCTTAAAGCTTTAAAAAGGTACCAATAGCATGAGAATGTTTCTCATCAGCTTTTAGATGGGCTCAGCATCATATCTGCTATCTTTAGTCCTAACTTAAAGATTTAACGTCCATGGCCTGGTTAAAAAAATAACAGACTACTAATAACCATATCACTTAAACTCTATTTTTTTCAGTTTAAGTGATACGGTTATATTAGTAGTAACAGTCTTTTTTTAAGTTATATTTGGATATTTCCAAAATCTTAGGGGTCGTTCGTTCATAAATGCCATTTCTTAGAAATGTATGGTCCTTCCCAAAATGGCGACCACCGTTATTACATAAAAGCCTACACATATATATATATTTTTTTAGGAGTCACAATTTGGGTATTATGGCAGGGTGCCAAAATATACTAACATAATGTAGATTGTTACCCAACTACTGATTTTCACAAGTTAGTCTATAGCACACCAGGTCCAATCAGTTAGAGTTTAAAATCTAGAATAATTGAGGGGTGTGGCCTGGCTGCTGCACGAGCAAGAAGCAGAAGACAAGGGCTCCTTCATACACAGCACTAATACTGTGCAAAACCATTACTTACCTGGAGAAATTACACAGCAGTTCTCTGCTCTGACACCCCCCTGCAACCTGGGACAAGGAGCGGTGTTTCTTTTTCAGGTACTGACGCTCCCGGTGGTAAGGCCTAACACACGCGCTAAAGCCGTAGCCTCCCCGGAGGCCTCAGACGCTGCGCTTCCGCGATCTTGCAGAGGACATTGGGTGAAGTCTCCTACTGTTACCGCCAGTCTGGTGGACTCCGGAGCGCATGCTCCAAGTATTTAGCTGTCCTGGCCCCGCGCTGTACCCTGCGACTTGCTTGGAACCGAGCAGAGGGGCCTAGCGCCACAACTGAAGTCCGGGACCGGAAGTCCTGCGGACTCCCGCCAGGCGCTACAGTGAGACCTCAGGACCAGCGGTAAAGCCTAGAAGCCTCTTACCCTGGGTGTAGCGGCAGGACATCTCCGCGGTGCTCCCAGGCTGCATGCCTCCTTGACAAGGGCCTGGCTGCTGCTGGTGCATCTGCGGCCGCCATCTTGGAAAGCGGACCCTGGCTCCCAGCTCTTCAATACCTGCTCCCTGCACTTCTCTCAACGATCGCGGTGAGTGGCCTGTCAGCTGGCCTGGGGTCTCTGCTCTAACTCCTCCATTGTGCTGGGTGTCATGGCACAAAGTGGCGCTCTCACAGTTGTTGGAGCCACAGCACACTCTCCCTGCCTGTCACAGCTGGCCTGGAGCATCCATTTGCTTGCTGCCCTTTCAGTATTTTTCTACTTTATTTATCTGCTCCATTTAGCTATGAGTGGATTTATCTCAATGGTCTCTAACAGTGAAACTCTACTGCCATTGTGTGGCTAATGTGATACATTACTCCACAAGGAATCTCCTACGTTTCAGTATGCCCCCATGGATCTGATTCCTCTGTAATGTGACTATTTTCCCACCACCATCGCAGCTACACACCGCATAACATATCCCCATTTCTTCAGCGATTACTCAAAACGCTAATTCTCCAATTAGATCTATAACCAGAAAACATGGGGCCTAAGAAAAACAACAAATTGGCTAAAGGTATTCCACCGGTGAGCTTTTTCAAGGCTACATCTGCGACCCCTCCGCTGTCGAGAGATTCCACACAATCTTCACAACCACGAATGTCACAAGATAAGCCTGCTTCTCCCCCTACAGCTTCGTCCCTGCATGCTTCCTCAGATGATGCCTCTATGGACGAACCTATCACGGTGAGGCGCATGCTGCAGCTCCTCGGTGATCTTAAGAAAGATATCACAGCTGAATTATCTTCTACTGTTGGGGAACTAAAGTATGATGTCACTGAATTAGGTGGTCGCACTGACCTTCTCGAGAATAAGATGGGAGATGTGGTCGCCTCTCACAATGACCTAATATCCGCCCATGAAACTACCCAAGCGGAACTTTCTGCACTTTGGGATAAAGTGGCTGATCTTGAAGACAGGGCACGCAGGAACAACCTTAAAATCCATGGAATTCCATAAACGGTACAGTTTTCCGAACCTCCTGAGTTTGCTGTGGCTCTATTTCAGATATTACTCCCGGACTTGCCTCCCACACAATTCCTCTTAGACCGCATTCACCGTCTCCCTAAGGCTCGCAATGCCCTTGAGGCCTCTCCGCGAGACACTATCATGAGGATGCACTACTTCCATGTGAAGGAGCACCTACTTTGCGCATCTAGAGATGCTGGACCCTCCTCCGCTGCACTGGGCAACCTACAAATATTTGGAGATCTTTCCCCAGCTACACTAAATAAAAGAAAATCCTTCTTCAGCATCACATCAGCTTTACACCAAGCTCAAATTCCATATAGATAGGGATTCCCAACGAAACGTATTGTCACTTATGATGGCTCTACAAAAGTGCTAAGCTCCTTCGAAGGCGGTATGAATGCACTGGACCTTTGGCGGATCCAGTGTTACCAAATCTACTGAACACATTCCTACAATTAGATTAGATTGGTCCAGAGCGGGCAATAATGGCTGATTGTTTTACTGCCTGCACTTCCTCACTTCAACTTAGTTCTTGTTTCTATGTTTGCGTTGTTTCACCTATAGTGGCAGTTGGACATCTCTGAGTCTTTATAGTTCATACAGTTCCTTACAACTCCAATTGCCTTATTTACAAATGCTAAGATATGGATCATCTTAACTATATTTTTAATTATATTTGTTTTCAATGTTGATTGATGCAATGTGTATTTGTATTGCCGTTTTCTATGTTTACTATTGCCATAACAGGTTTAATGTCTTCATTTTAAGTAATATATGCTATTTTAGCTATATATGGTGTGTCTTATACTATTGTTAAGTGCTATTTGCTATTTTGTTCACAGGTGGTGGGAACCGTGTCACTACCCCTGTTGTTCTACTCTGTTTTTGTGGCCCCTCTGATTCCCGTCGTGGAGTCATTTATGTTTATGTCCCCTTTCACCCCTTTCCCCCACCCTTTGTGTCCTTTCCCTCCCCGCATTCAGTTTACAGGCTATATGAAGTTTACCTTTTTTGCATTTCTCTATTTCAGTGTTGATCGACCCAGTATAGATAGGATGTTCTTGTTTTGCCTCCGCATCTCTCTAGATTGGTTAAGATGGTGAATTTCATGTCTATTAACACTAAGGGTTTAAACTCCCCTCTCATCGCAACTGTAACTTTGTTTTAAAATCTGAAGTAGCCGCTCCCCTAGGTAGATATCTTGTTCTGATAGGGGAGTTAGAGGGGACAGCTGTTACTGTAGCATCTGTATATGCCCCAAATACTGGTCAAATGTCCTTTATTAGAACATTTTTCAAGGTTACCCAGAAGGTGTGCTCAGGTCAGATTATTCTACTTGGTGACTTTAATCTAGTCCTAGATCCTCGATTGGATAAATCTAATAATGCAGGTGGTGGTGCTTTTGCTGATCCTACTGGTGCCTCAGGGGTCTTTAGTCGGTTGGTCCTGGAGTATGGTCTGTATGATGTTTGGAGGGCTATGCACCCTACGACCCGTGATTACACTTTTCTCTCTCGTGTGCATGGATCATATTCCAGGATCGATCTTGCCCTTATGGATAAATGGTCACTACAACAGGTTAGAGGTTCAAATATCCTCCCTAGCACATGGTCTGACCATGCCCCTTTGACACGTCAATGGGACTGTAGTGGGTCTTTCCCCTCCACCAGACCATGGAGATTCAATAACTTTCTGTCCTCTGTGGAGGTAAGGCAGGCCATCCAGTCCGCTCTTTCAGTTTATCTCCAATATAACAAGCCCATGGATACTACACCCTTTAATTTTTGGTGTGCCCTTAAGGCAGTTCTTAGAGAATCAGTAATTCAGGTAGCATCTAGGATTAAGCACCAAGAAGTTCAAAAGCAAGAGGAAGTAGAAGCTAGACTTCGGGCCCTAGAAGATAAACATAAATCTGACCCTTCCAATTCCATACTCTTACAAGAAATTTTAAAAGTTAGAGAAGAGTTAGAGGTCTATACTTTGAAAGAGATCAAATTCACTATTGATAGGATGAATCAAAGATTTTATGTTGATGGTAATAGGACATCTCGCCTCCTAGCCCGGAAGCTGAAAGGAAAAGAGGCTCGTGCTTCAGTTCGGGCCTTGTATAATTGTTCTGGAGCCAAACTGACCAATCCACTAGACATCTCTAACACTTTTGCAGAGTATTACTCTCGCCTTTATAACCTGAAAGTTGATGTACACAAAGCTCAACCCACATCAGAGACTCTCTCTGCATTTCTTTCAGATCTTTCCCTGCCCTCCCTTACTGACCAGTCTTTAGACTCCTTAAACACTCCCTGGACAGAGGGAGAAGTGAGATGCGCTGTAAAATCCTTGAAATGTGATAAAGCGCCTGGACCTGATAGCTTCTCTAAGAATTTTTATATGGAGTTTCAGTCAGATCTCATATCGGCACTGGTGCAGGTGAAATGCTTGAGGCTCGAATTACCACCATCCTCAAACCAGGCGAGGGCCCCACACATGCCCAAAAGTATAGGCCCATAGCCCTACTGAACACTGATATTAAATTATATGCAAAAATTGTAGCCAATAGATTAAATCAGGGAGCAACGGATTCAATCAACCCAGACCAGGTGGGCTTCGTGTTGGGCCGACAAGCCCCAGCCAACACACGAAGAGCCTTGAATATTATTGAGAATTTTACACAGTTAAGGGACCCGCTTCTGGCGCTTTCATTAGACGCAGCGAAAGCCTTTCGATAGGTTACACTGGGGATACATGAAGGCTGTACTTTCCAAATTTGTTTTTTCAGGATGGCTCTTAGATGCCATTCTTGCACTTTCTAGTTCACCTGGAGCACGTGTTTGTTGCAGTGGTTTCCTGTCTTCTTTGTTCGCTATAAGTAATGACACCAGACAAAGTTGCCCCTTATTTCTTAACTTTTGTTTTAACAATAGAACCTTTAGCAGAATATATCCGCACCACCCCCCTCTTTCATGGTCCTCTCATAAATGGGTCACAACAGAGAATTTGCCTTTTTGCGGATGACGTCCTTCTGTTCGTAACACATCCAGAAACCTCTCTCCCAAATTTACAACAGTTGCTTCATGATTATTCTGCGGCCTCATATTATAAATTAAACGCATCTAAAATAGAAGTATTTGCAATAAATGTTCCACCCCAGCTCCTGTATTCCCTTAAAGCTCATTATAATTATAACTGGCAATCACTGTCTCTCCATTACCTGGGTATCTCTTTGTCAGCTAAAGAAGACACTCATCTTGAATATAATTATGGCCCTCTGTTGAACCAATTTAGTGCCTTCACAAAAGATTGGATGAATCATGAGGTCTCCTGGATGGGCAGAATGGCGGCCGTCAAGATGACTCTTCTTCCTAAACTCGTGTACTTATTTAGGTAAATTCCCAGGACCCACACTCCCTCCATCATGGTTAAATAGATGTTATGCAGTGCTGAATAAATATATTTGGAATAATAAGAGAGCAAGGATTGCTAAGAAATACCTAATGATGTCTAGATCGTCAGGGGGCTTGGCTTACCCCAATCTAGCACTCTATCAAGCTGCGTGCTTGGTTGATCAGCTTAGTGATTGGTCAAATGTTCTTAACCCTAAACCTTGGGTTTTGCAGGAAAGCGATATGCTAGGCAAATTCCCCCTCTGTGACTTACTCTGGATTCCATCCAGCTTTACAGTCTCTTTAAAATCTATGTCCAGGGCGACACTAACTTCTCTCAAAGCGTGGGATGGCCTATCTACCCTTTAACCTTGCATTTCTCCACCTTTCTACTCAGAGTTTATCATATTTAATCCCAAATCTAAATTTATCCTCCTGGCACCACAATGGTATCCGTACCCTCCGTGACCTCTTTATAAATAATACCATCCTTTCCTTCGCCCAATTACAAGCTAGCTTTTCCATCCCCTCTAGAGATTTCTATAAATTCCTTCAAGTCAGGCACTGGATTCAATTATTTCCACACTTGGTAGGCTCGACTGGTACGGATTCCTCCTCATGTTTTTTCACGTATATCTTCAATTTCCTGCAAAAGAGGTATATCTTTTTGGTACTCTCTAATACTTACAGCGGAAGAACCAGATAAGTTACCAGCTATTATTAAATGGGAACACCACCTAAATATATGTCTAGATCCGCATGTATGGTCCCAACTATTCTTTTGTATATTTAAAATGTCTAGATGTATTTCACATATTGAAATATATATGAAAATTACTCTATCGCATTTATTTGACCCAAGATAGATTACACAAAATTTGGCCTTCCCAATCTAGTTTATGTTGGCATGCATGTGGTCAAATTGGTGAGATCTTCCATATTTTCTGGAATTGCCCTGTTATACGCCCCTTTTGGCTGGAAGTAGAGGATTTGATCCTGAAGGTTACCGGACTGTGGCTGTCTTTGTCCCCCCTCTACTGCTCTTTTACTTATATTCCAGGATGATGTCCCCAGTTAAGCACAGGTATTTTATAGGCCATGTACTTATTGCTACCAGGGCAGCCGTTGCTCAGTTCTGGAAGCAGGATACACCCCAACTCCCCCCCTTTCTTTGATAAAGTCCAAAATAAATTATAGTTTCCTGATGGAAACTTTGAACTGCCCATATTCTTCTTCTGCTAACTCACCAATGATAAAGTGGTTCAGCTGGCATGAATTCATCACGGTGGGTCCATGCCTTCCAATAAACACAAACTGATATTTGAAGGTTTTGATGTGTTCTGTATTTTGGTTTTTCTATTGCAGATGTGGAGTGTCCTCTACTATTTGTGTATGTCATACACTAATTTTGATTTGTTTTTTTGGTATAATGCAATGTTTTATTTTCTTGGATGATATTTGCCTGTAGACCCCATGTTTTTCCTTTCCTTTTTTTTCTGTACCCCTTTCCCTTTATTTTCAAAAAGAAACTTCAATAAAAATTATTGTTCAAAAAATCTAGAATAATTATACTTCCGTCTTCAACGATCTTTGACATTTACGTTTTTATGTGCATCATGATGTAGCCTAGTCTCTTACAATTTTTTGTAAATATTTTACAAACACATCTAAACTGAATCTTAATTATGGTTCTATATGTTTTTAATGAAGTCATTTTTAAATACAACAAAGTGAAAAAATACACTAACAAAACATTTATGGAACAGGTGCCTATGCTTCATAAATATGCAAGTCAACTCCTGTATGATCAATACACAGTTATTGCTATCAAATTTTATTTATAGGGCGCCACAAGTGTCCCGCAGCGCCGTACTGAGAGTAAAACAATAAGACAATACAGGATAAACCAGTGCAGTACAATTATCGACACAGCCACTGAAACACTGTGCGCAATAGAAAGTACAGCATCAGCTGAAACCTGTAGATGTCAGCGAGTGCACAAATAACAGGTCTAGTTCCCCTGAAAAAACAAAAACAGATGATTGGGGCCCAGGGGCAGAGAGTACAAGGAGGATGTGTTGCAGGTGTGCAAGAGAAGTAGGTGATGAGAACAGGAGGAAGGAAGGTCCTGCTCATAGAGCTTACAAACCTGGGGGGTGGGGGAACATTTACCGCATCCAATAGCCAAATTAAGTATATGACAAATGTATATTATAGTCAAATCTAAATAATTGACACAATGGTAATGATGAAAAGATATATTATTTATTAAAATTTACATACTACCTAATACTGGTATGAGTATGACATACAACAATTAACAATAGACATAGACAAGACTGTGTGTGGAAGTAATTTTTAGCGTTTTACTCACATCCATAGATAAAAGCCACAGTTGAAAGCCAATGGGATTTAACCCTCCGGATATATGGTAAGCCGCTACTTCCTTGGGTTGGTGTCCTGTATATATTGCAATTTTATATCCAATACCCGTTATAGGCGTGCTGGCGATTCCTGTATGCTCAGTTAGACAAATTTGACTGCTATGGACAAAGTATAGGTCCTGTATGTACAGGTTTTACCTTGATTGTGACCAGCGTCCTCTGGTTGAATTCCTCCGTAGGATTTGATTCCCTCCGGAGTCCCGATGAGCTGGTCGTCTGCCAGCAGACTACCTGCCACAACCGCATATAGCGCTGGCGGCTGTTGCAGGATCAATGTGCTCTGCGATCTACGCGCTTCGCCTGTAAAGGCTTCTTCAGGATTGCAGATGTATGATCTCCCAGCTCTGGCTCCTTTATTTGGGTCCTCTTAAGATGTCACTTCCACCCTTTAGGTTGTCAGTACTGCAAATGGATTTTGTCAATAATAAAAATGGTTGAATTAGGGAAAGAAGCAGAAGCAAAGTTTTATTATGTATGTGGTGACATAAAACAACTAACATTTAACACAATTTTCAAGCTACCTAATAGTATATATATACACCAATGAAGGAGAATTACATTTAATAAAATTAACTTAACATGTCTCAGTGTATATAAAATAAATATGTATCCACTATGTGCAACATAAATGCGATAAAGGATTAAAACCATATAAATAAATATATTATAGATGATAATAAATGAAAATAGAAATGGAATGTTACAATCTTTTTATAATTGTACGATTTGTATAAAATATATAATACGAGGGTTGTTCAAAAAGTAATGCCTAAATGCGCAACTAAAATTTTATTATAGATACAGATTTAAAAATTGCAGTAAAATACTTTGAAGTCTTAGTAACAGAATGACTCTACTCAAAATATTCACCATCTGCCCTCACACATTTGCTCCACCTCTCAACCCAACCTGGGAGTCCACTTTGGAAAAATTCCAGTGGTTGGTGTTTGACCCAGGAACGTATGACTATTTTAACGATCTCTATTGTCTTCAAAATGTTGACCCCGGAGACAGTATTTGAGAGGGCCAAACAGAGGAAAGTCAGAAGGGGCAAAATCAGGACTCTATGGTGGATGTGGCATTATTGCCCACCCCATTTTGGCAATGGCCACAGATGTTGCCATCGAAGTGTGAGGTCTGGCATTGTCGTGGTGTAAAATGACATTTGACAGTGGAATTGTTTACCTTTTTTTGCGGATGGCTTCTTTCAGCTTCTTAAGTGTAATAATGTATCGATCACTGTTGATTGATTGGTTTGTTTTCAAGTAATCGATGAGAACAGCATCTCGGCAAACCCAGAAGAATGTGGCCATAACTTTGTTTACGGATCGCTGTGATTTAAACTTTTTTGGCCTATGTGAACTTGGGTGTTTCCATTGTTTTGATTGGGCCTTTGTTTCTGGGTCATAAAGGAAAACCCAGGTTTCATCTCCTGTAATGACATTTTCCAAAAACGTCTCAGGGTTGGCTTCAAAGTTGGTCAAAAGGTCATTGCACACTTCCACCCTCTGGGCCTTATGATCCCTGGTTAATTGCTTTGGAACCCATTTAGCACACACTTTACGATATCCCAAATCATTGATTAGTGTTTCTACAGTGCCACGGCTACATTCAAGTTCATCACTGATATCTCTGATGGTCACACGACTGTCTTTCTGAATCATAGCATTGACTTTGTGTCAATTCTCTGCTGTCACTGCAGTTGATGGTCTGCCACCACGAGGTTTGTCGCACATGGACGATTCTCCAGATTGAAAAAACTTCATCCACTTTCTGACATTGCTATAGCCAATTGTACGCTCACCATACACTTTTTTTCAGTCTTCTGTGGATTTCTGTATCACTGCAGCCTTTTTTTTTTCCAGAAATTCAATGATGGTATTTCTTGGACTACCTAAACAAAAATACATATATAGCTAGCAGACATGTTAAACTACAAACTGACAAAGTTTCAAATAAATGTTGCATATTATTTTAGAGTTATGAGCATTTAGGCATTACTTTTTGGACAACCCTCGTATAATATCTGCACCTTTTTTTAATTAAAAATAATTGTATATTATATCCATAATTTCTAATTAACTGCATACATCTAATTAATGAACGTAAATGCATACCTCAATTGATATAGATTAGACGTATGTAGCTATGTGGATTGAGTATATGCCCACTATATACAACATTAACACAATAGAATATCACGACTGGTTGCATAAAACCACTTCAAACATATTTGTCATATCTTATAAAACATACTAGATAAATTAATCCACTGTATATAAATATGAGTACATAATTTCTAAAATTCAGTGTCTATCTATACATTCTGATATATATATATATATATATATATACACACACACACACACACACACACGTGGGATATATATCTATATATAAAAACATATTGAGCGCACTCACCAGACTTGCAAGCATAGTAAAAGTTTTATTAGTAGAAAGCCAACATCAGTAGTCCATCGACGTTTCAGTCCTTGTTAGGACTTTTATCAAGATAACAAATCCAGGTATTCCCACCCCCCTAATATACCTCCCCAAACAACCAGGGCAGGCAACTCCCGCATTAATCAAGATACACCTGTGTCATACTTTTACTATGCTTGCAAGTCTGGTGAGTGCGCTCAATATGTTTTTATACTTTTGGAGCTACTGAGCCTGTTTGAGCTTGCGATATATACACACATATATATCTCTATCTATCCTTTATTTGGGTCCTCTTAAGATGTCACATCTCAAGGACCCAAATAAAGCAGCCAGAGCTGGGAGATCATACATCTGCAATCCTGAAGAAGCCTTTACAAGTGAAGCGTGTAGATCGCAGAGCACATTGATCCTGGAACAGCCGCCAGCGCTATATGCGGTTGTGACAGGTAGTCTGCTGCCAGACGACCAGCTCATCGGGCATCCGGAGGGAATCGAATCCTATGGAGGAATTCGACCAGAGGATGCGGGTCACCATCAAGGTAAACCTGTACATGAAGGACCTATACTTTGTCCATAGTGGACAAATTTGTCTGAGCATACAGGAATCGCCAGCACGCCTATAACGGGCATTGCATATAATATAGCAATATATACAGGACACCAACCCGGGAAGTAGCGGCTTACCATATATCCGGAGGGTTAAATCCCATTGGCTTTCAACTATGGCTTTTATCTATGGATGCGAGTAAAACGCTAATTAGCGTATCACTTTTTTAGGACTTCTACATACAAAAGGAAAAATTATGTACACACACACACACACAGTCTTGTCTATGTCTATTGTTAATTGTATGTCATACCGGTATTAGGTAGTATGTAAATTTTAATAAATAATACATCTTTTCATCATTACCATTGTGTCATTATTTAAATTTGATTATAATATACATTTGTCATATACTTAGTTTGGCTATTGGATGCGCTAAATGCTCCCCCCCCAGGTTTGCATAATTTAAGCGAGGTTGGTAGTGACCCTGCCTACGTTTCATAGCCTAAGGTTGAGAGCAGTCCCACTCAAAACATGAGTGAGTCAGTTTAAAGGGGAGTTAAGAGGTAGACTACGTGGTGACATGGTTAAGTTATAAGAGTACATATACAGCAGGTAAAATAAGTATTGAACACATCAACATTTTTCTCAGTAAATATATTTGTAATGGGGCTATTGTAATGAAATGTTCACCAAATGTCAGCAGCAACCCATGCAATCAAACCATAGATGTCCATAAATTTGTGTGTAATAATGTGAAATGACACAGGGAAAAAAGTATTGAACACATGAAGAAAGGCGAGGTGCAAAAAGGCATGGAAAGCCAAGACACCAGCTTAAATCTATCAGTAATTAGAACGCAATCCTGCCCCTTATCAGTGCAAATTAATAAAAACTGGTTCAGTCCCAACTGATGGCCTATAAAAAGGTGTCTCATTACCAAGGTGTCACACAAGAAATATCTCATGATGGGTAAAAGCAAAGAGCTCTCTTAAGACTTTTGCAACCTTATTGTTGCAAAACATACTGATAGCATTGGTTACAGAAGGATTTCTAAACTTCTGAATGTTCCCTATGAGCACTGTTGGGGCCATAATCCGGAAGTGGAAAGAACATCATTTCACCAAAAGGAGTGAAAAGAATTATCAGAATGGTTGTCCACGAGCCAAGGACCACTTGTGGAGAGCTTCAGAAAGACCTGGAATTAGCAGGTACAATTGTTTAAAAGAAAACAATAAGTAATGCACTCAACCGCCATAGCCTGTATGCACGCTCACCACGCAATACTTTATTGTTGAAGCAAAAGCATGTTGAAGATCGATTAAAGTTTGCTGCACAACATTTGGACAAGCCTGTGAAATACTGGGAGAATATAGTCTGGTCAGATGAGACCAAACTTGAACTCTTTGGATGCCATAATACACTCCATGTCTGGAGGAGAAATGGCACTGCACATCACCCCAAAAACACCATACCAACAGTGAAGTTTGGAGGTGGAAACACCATGGTGTGGGGCTGTTTTTCAGCATACGGTAATGGCATACTTCATATGGAAGAAGGATGAGTGGAAAAATGTACCGAGACATTCTTGATAAAAATCTGCTGCCATCTACAAGGATGCTGAAGATGAAATGAGGGTGGACATTTCAGCAAGACAATGATCCCAAACACAAAGTCAAGGACACTCTCAATTGGTTTCAGAGAAAAAAATAAAGCTGCTAGAATGGCCCAGCCAATCACCTGACAAATCCATTTGAAAATCTATGGAAAGAACTAAAGATAAGAGTTCATAGAAGAGGCGCACGGAACCTTCAAGATTTGAAGACTGTGCGGAAGAATGGGCCAAAATCACACCGGAGCAATGCATGCGACTAGTTTCTCCATACAGGAGGCGTCTTGAAGCTGTCATTACCAACAAAGGCTTTTGTGCGAAGTATTAAATAAATTTCAGCAAGCGTGTTCAATACTTTTTCCCTGTGTCATTTCACATAACTTAATTTATGGACATCTATGGTTTGATTTCTTTGCATGGGTTGTTGCTGACATTTGGTGAAAATTTCATTACAATAGCCCCATTACAAATATAATTTACTGAGAAAAATGTTGATGTGTTCAATACTTATTTACAAGCTGTATATCCTATCTGACCATTATACAAAGCCAAATCCGTCCAGTGGCCAACATACAAAACAGACCGCTTTATCATGATTAGTAAGCAAAACAGAGGTTCAGAGCAGAGCTCTTCTTGGTAGCTGAACCCTGGTATTTCATTCACTGACATACTAAAAATGGTCTCGTTGTATGGGTTCCATCACTACTTTGGCATCCTCAGCGAATTGTAATTAAAAGTACCCTTCCTTTGAGATGATAACAGCTATCAACTGGTCGATGACAATAAGCCAATGCCTAGCAGTCAGGAGGTGTTGAGGCTATAGCTATAGGGCTCTCCGTACAAATAAGTCCTTACAGTATGCATTGTGGCTAAAAGAGCCATATAACACCTACTATTATTCTGCTACTCTGTGAGTAGCACTGCATTCTCCCAGCACTGAGCTCATGGGTTTGATTCCAACCATTGTTTTATCAATGTAACGTTTGTATGTTCACTGTGTGTGTATGGGATGCCATCAGTTTTCTACCCCGCTCCAAAAACAAATTGGCAGGTTAATTTGTTGTTGTGAAACATTTACCCTAGAGTGTGTGTGAGTGTGTGTATATCTGTTAAGAAATTTAGACTGCAAGCTCAATTGGGACAGATACTAATGTGAATGATTAAACATTCTATGTAACGCACTGCACATTACAGTACTGACAAATAATAAGATCGCCATACATTTGGATTTTTTCCTACATGAGAATAGTTTGTATTTAAAGTACAGATTTTATTTTATCCATAGTTTAAAGACTGAGTTTTTTCAGCCATGGTATTTGTGCAAAACATGTCTAGACAGACAGATATGCCAGCAAGAGTTTACTTTATTTAAAAAAAACAAAAACACACAAATGCACCAAGGTATAAAAACGATAAATATTTTATTTTTAACAGAAATACTAATATCTTACAGCTGAGGACTACTCGCTTGTGCTGCTATGTTAGAGGCTCTTTCTTCATAGATTGCAGAAACGAGCTGAACAATCTCTGGATGTTTAAATTTTCCTGAAAAGCAAAAAAAAAAAAAAATCCAATAATATTAAATAGGGTGAGCCAGTGTTCATATCCACAGGTGGGTAAAGAGATTATTATAGGGGACACAGGCTTTATGCTGTGTATGGGTTGGTGAGTAGGAGTCTGGGCACCAAATAGTTAAAAACTTTTTACCCATCTGCCCCTGGTCCCTCGCCCTTATGACCCGCCTCCAGCCGCAGTTAGCAAGCAGGAGCAAAGAGGAGGAGAAGGAAGACCGGCTTACATACAGTACAGGTCCAAACACACAGCGCCATGTTGAACTACCCAAGAAGTTCCCACCGATCAGGTAGAACGAGTCGTCACAACGGTCAGGATCAGAAGGTCTACCGCAGCATAAGCCTGGCGGATAGTCCAATGGAGCCACCTGGCCAAAGACTGTTTAGTAGCCGTCAAGCCCTGTTTGTGAAAGCCATACAAGACGAGAGAGCATCTGTCCTATGAAGCTCTCTAGTCCTAACCACCGAAATCCGGAGGGTCCGGACGATCTCCAAAAAGGCATCCTCAGATGTAAAATCCATAACATGGAAAGAAGGGACCACAATCTCTTGACTGATGTGGAACCGGGAAACAACTTTAGGAAGGTAGCGCAATCATGTTCGACGGACAGCCCAGTCCAGGAGAAAAAAAAAATAAAAAATGGAGAGCGACAGAATAATAACACTCAAATTCGACACCCCCCAGGCAGAAGGCCTGTCAAGAAGAAGAAAGTCTTCCAGGTAAGTTAACAAATATCCACTGTTCAAAGGCTCAAAAGGCGAAGACTGAAGAGCTCTAAGAAAACTCAGACATATTCCAAGGAGCCACAAGCTGAAGAAATGGAGGCTGGACTTGGAGGACACAGTGTAGGAAAGTCAGAACATCAGGCAACAGTGCAAACAGTCCCTGGAATAGCACAGAAAGGGTTGCAACCTGTACCTTTAGAGAAGAAAGATGGAGGACCAAATACAGTCCTGCGTGCAGGAAAAATGGGACTTGAGAAAGTCAGAACGACTTGGGATGACAGCTCCCAGCCGAACACTGGACAAAGTAAGCCCTCCAAACCAGATGGTAAACATAGCCGCAGACGGTTTCCGGGCAATGAGCCTAGAATTAATGACCAACTTGGAGAACCCCTTAGCTGTCAGGAAGGATGTCTCAAAAACAACATGTCAAAGAGACAGCCAGAACCAGATAGAAGCACGGGCCCTGAGAGAGAAGATCCAGTTGCAGTGGAAGACACAGGAGGCGCATCGGCGGAGAGGCCCTAAATATCCGCGTAAAACACCCTTCGCAACCAATTGGGAGCCACTAGGATCTCTCTGCCGCCCTCCAACTTCAAGCTGCGGAGGACCCGCAGAATCAGGGAGATTGGAGTGAAGATCCACAAGAGAAAGAAGGCTCACCAAACTGCCAAGGCAACCACTAGAAAAGCACCCGAATCCTGGTGCATGAGGAAAACCTTGGTAACTGGTGATGGCATCACGTCAATGTCCGGCAAGCCTCAGTGAAGAACCAGGAGTTGAAAGACATCTTGATGCAGAGGTCAGTCACCCAAAAGAACATCCTGGTGATCTAGGAAGACCGCTTCCCAATTCTGCACTTCGGGGGATGTAGACTGCCTCCACATTGACGGAAGATGCCGTTCCGCCCAAGAAAGAATGCGACTGACCTAATACCTAGCACCACGTCTGCGAGTGCCTCTCTGATGGTTTATGTAGGCAACAGGTGTTGCGTTGTCGGAATGTACCTGGACTGGACAATGCTGGAGGAGAGGCAGAGCTAGCCAGTTTTGTAGACCGCTCGGAGCTCCAGAATGTTGATCAGTAGCTGAAGTCTGATGACAGATCACCGCCCCTCACTCCTGAAGACTTGCAATGTTGGTGGGGAAGCCTCTGTCCTGAATCCAGAAGAGGCATCCCCTGACCAGGTGGGACCCCTGGAACCACCCCCAGGAGAAGTGATGCACCTCCCGAAAGAGGACGATCGATCGTAACCTGAGCAGCAGATGGGACCTGCTCCATCGGGCCAGAAATTACAACTGGTGAAGCCAGGAATGAAACGGAGCATAAAGTGCATCCGGAATGTATTCACAACGCTTCACTTTTTCCACATTTTGTTATGTTACAGCCTTATTCCAAAATTGAATAAATTCATTTTTGTCCTCAAAATTCTACACACAAGACTCCATAATGACCACTGCAAAAGTCGCAAAAAAACTTTTTACACAATTTAATTAAAAAAAAAAAAAAAAAGCTTGCATGCAAGCGTGAAGCAACATGCGGAAAAAGCCAATTTTGGCATTTAAGTCCTGCACTTTGTCTGCAGGTAGGAACACCCGCTGCTCACTGGAGTCTAGTAAGGCCTCCAAAAGCCACAACTTCTGAGACCAAGTCAGAAAATATTTATATTTCTCCTTTTTTTTTTTTATTGTTAACCCATCCATGAGCCTAGAGAGGCCCACCAAGACACAAAAGAGTTCCCAGAGGACCTCCGGTTACTGGGCCAGGAGAAATAGGTCATAAAGATCGGAGCAGGGGGATCGAATTCTGCCCTAAGATGAGCCACCATGACTGCCATGACTTTCAAGATGATACGAGGATCCAAGTCAAAATGGAAAAGCCTGAAAATGGAAAGTTTCTCATGAACACCAAACCTGAGGAATTGCTGGTGACTGAGTTGGATGGGAACATGTAAATCAGCATCCTGGATATTAAAAAATTAGTATGATGGAGCAAAGCAATTTCATGCGGTACCCAAGTATCTTGAAGTTCCCGCTAATTGGAGGTGTGAACCCCCTGTAGAATGGAAACCTACGCATTATACCACAGAAGGTTCTAACTGGGTTGGCTGCAAATTGGTTAGTTAACATGTACATTACCTTGACTTCCTTAACCTCCTGGAGTCCCACGGTGTAGGTCACCAACCCAGTCGCCGGTGCTGCCTCAAATGGCGCTGGGGTCGTTGGAACGGCAGTGACTGTGTCCTATAGGACACCCTGCACTGCCTGCCCTTGTTAAAAACATATTAAAATAAACTAAACAAAATACAAAGCTTCAGGGGCCACTTAACAGTAGCCCCACAACATGGTGCCTCCAGCTCGGCAACAAACTAAAACCGAGTTGCCTGTGGCTGGGGGCGGGTCATAGGGGTGAGGGAGTGGGGCTGATGTTTTAACTATTTTAAAGTTTTAACTATTTGGTGCCCAGACTCCTACTCACCAATCAATATCCAGCATAAAGCCTGTGTTCCCTATAGAGGAAGAAAAATAGAATTGATCTGAAAAAGGAGATGCTCCCTGAACAGAATATACATTGAACCGGCAAACAAAAAGGAGGCCAGGTGTGCTAACACCTTACTAATGGTTAGAGCCAGCACAGGTACAGCAAAAGGCACTAATTTGTCTAATCTGGTCACAGATGAGTTACAGTAATACCAGGTCATACAGTCTCAAATGAGTGGGAAGACAAGAATATAGTGAAAACTGCATAGTGTTGCGGATTTATCAGTCAACTGGTGTTGGCAGCATAATTGTGTGGGGTATGTTTATGGGGCAGATAACGTATGAAACCAAAAGGTGTTCTAAACAATGCTGCAGATTTCTTCATGACAAGCTACCTAATAGTATTTATTATTATTATTCATTTTTTAAACATGAACCATGCCCCAATCTTCGGAAAGTAATAGATTGGCTGCCATGCTTCTAGAAGCAATTTGGCTTAATGCAGCAGCCCTGGATAGTGAATCCAGTGATGCATGTGTGGTATAAGGTGGAACAAACTATTTGGAGAACTGATCACTACATCATTTACTAAGCAAGACACTGGCCCAGCACCACCATTAAGTTGAGCCCATAACCTAATCTCTCTCTGTTCAAACGCTAATACGGTGAGGGATTCTCTTTCCAGTGGATATAACAAGTAAGGTAGTCACTCAGTGTACATGGACATCATTTACAAAGGATACCATGATAAAAAAAAACATTTTTAATAATGATCCATATTTACACATGTACACAGGATTGACAATTAGTGTATATGTAGTTCATTAAACTGCAAACGCCGCAGCCAACCTGCCTTCATGCAGTTTTTTACAAAATCATGTTCAGACAAGGCTGGTAAAGATATGTTACAGCCATTTGTCTGCATCTAGATACAGACTTTACTGTACATACCTTTACATAGACTACATACCTGCTGTTGAGTTGTAGAAGTCTTGAAGCCTCCCTGGTCTCTTCTCCAACTCCTCATACTCCAGAGCTTGCAAGATCATTTCACACTGGTCTAATTCTTTCACAAACTGGGCTTCAGCGCTGGACTGATGCTCATACTCCTGTGCAGGTCATAGAAATGAGAGATATTCTATAGTTATATACTAATATTTACATATAGAAGCAGAAGAAAGTCAAAACACAAAAATGCCTGAGAACCAAATATTAAAAAAAAAAAAAAACACAAAACACATCTGCCATGGTCAAGTGCATGGTACCAGCAAATTTATTTTTTCAAATATTCCAAAAATTTTTATTTATACTTCAAGTTACGACCGGCAGGAAAACAGGAATGTAATTACATGCTTACAAACTAGGAACAAATACTGAAATTGACATTCTGCCTACAGGACAAAGGTATTACCAACTATGCATTTACAGTTGGACCCAACTATATACATAAGACCAGTGTTCTCCCCAGGACCTTATTCACGGTGCACCATGTGGCATATTTCCCAAACCACCCAGGTGTCAATTTGCTTGAATGGCCATGACTGACAGCCGGGGAGTTGCAGCTTCAAGCACCCAGGGCCGACCTGGTCTATACAAGAGTGCACTGGCTCACACACACAGCTGCCCCCACCAGACAAAGGATCTTGGGGGGGCTCCCCCTCCACTCTGCCTTGACCTTGGAGCCCGCCGAAAACAGTAAGTGAAATGCCAGGTGGGGTGTGAATGATGTGCTGCTACTTATCACCTGTAATAGGATCAGTCCACTCCTGAGTTTTCACTCACCCTCATGGAAAAATATTCTGTGAAGAACACTGAAGACGTTAATATGTATTTTGCTGAAGTTTGTAAAAAATATGAGATATGGTAAGAACTTACCCTTGTTATCTCTATTTCTACGAAGTCCATAGGGTTCCACAGGATACCTTGGGGTATAGGTGTGACGTCAGTCGCAGGGCACCAAAGAGTTAAGCTTTCAGCCTCCCAGGATGCACTAGGTCCCCCTCCTATACCCCGCCCCCGAGCCAAGGCACCTCAGTTAGTTACCAAGCCATAGGCCGGAGGAGGAGAAGGAAGAGAGAGAACAAAGATCTGGACACATACAAGAATCACATTCTCACCAGAGGGAGACGGAAAACCGGTGACCAGAGCAAAGCCCATCTGCAGCACAGGTGCGACAGGGCGGGAGTCCTGTGGAACCCTATGGACTTCGTAGAAATAGAGATAACAAGGGTAAGTTCTTACCATATCTCATATTTTCTACTTCAGGGTCCATAGGGTATCCACAGGATACCTTGGGGATGTCCCAAAGCAGTATCCTTTAAGGGTGGGGACGCTCCTGTGCAGAAAGGAGAATCCGCCGCCCGAAGGAAGCATCCTGAGAGGCGAAGGTGTCAAACCTGTAATACCTCACGAAGGTATGGACAGAAGACCACGTAGCAGCCTTGCAGATCTGAACTGCCGAGGCACCACGTCGAGCTGCCCACGAAGGACCCACAGACCTAGTGGAATGAGCCTTCAGAGAAGGAGGGACCGGTAGGCCTTCATGAAGATAAGCTTCAGAAATAGCCATACGGATCCAGGCTGCCAAAGTTTGCTTTGAAGCAGGCCAACCCTTTTTACGGAAGCCAAAGAGGACAAACAAAGCGTCCGACTTCCTAAACGAAGAAGTGCGGTCAACATAAGTCCTTAAGGCCCGCACAACATCCAAAGAGGCCTCACCCACGGAAAGACCCGGTGAGTTAAAGGCCGGAACAACTATTTCCTCGTTAATATGAAACTGGGAAACAACTTTGGGAAGAAACTCGGGCCGAGTGCGGAGCCCTGTTCCCATAAAAAACCAAGAAAGGGGGTCTACAAGAAAGAGCCCCTAACTCAGAAACACGTCTGGCCGAAGCAATGGCCAGAAGGAAAACAGTCTTAGCTGTTAGCCATTTAAGATCCACTGAGCCCAGTGGTTCAAACGTTGGTCCTTGGAGAGCCCTCAGGACCACAGCCAAATCCCAAGGCGCCACAGGTGGAACAAAGGGCGGCTGAATGCGGAGAACACCCTGCATAAAGGTGCGCACATCCGGGATTGTAGCAATCCTACGGTGAAACCAGACAGATAGGGCCGAAACCTGTACCTTCAAAGAAGCAAGGCGAAGCCCATGATCTAGTCCCGCTTGCAGGAAGGCGAGAATCCGAGACAGACGAAACTCCCGCGGTGCATAACCTCTCGGTCGACACCACTGGAAGAACGTATGCCACACGCGATGGTATATCCTCGCGGAAGACGGTTTCCGAGCTCGTAACATGGTCCGCACCACAGAGCTGGAAAACCCCCGGGACCTCAGCATGGCCGTCTCAACAGCCACGCCGTCAAAGACAGCCGAGTCAGGTCCGGGTGAAGGCAAGGACCCTGAGACAGAAGGTCCGGTCGTAGCGGCAACCGCAGAGGAATGTCCACGGACAGACCCTGAAGGTCTGAGAACCAGTGCCGTCTGGGCCACGCGGGAGCTATCAACAGGAGCGTCCCTCCTTCCTGTTTGAATTTCCGGATTACCCGTGGAAGAAGGGAGACCGGAGGGAACAGGTATGCGAACCGGAACGTCCACCGGACGGACAGAGCATCCACCAGAGACGCCCCTTCGTCTCTTGTGCGAGACCCGTACACCGGCAACTTGTTGTTGTGCCGGGACGCCATGAGGTCGATTTCTGGAAGACCCCACCTGTCCACCAGTAGTTGAAAAACGTCCGGGTGCAGGGACCATTCCCCCGGATGAACGTCCTGGCGACTTAGAAAGTCCGCCTCCCAATTGAGCACTCCCGGGATGAAGACCGCTGATATGGCCGGAAGATTGCGCTCCGCCCAGACCAGGATCCGAGAGACCTCTACGAGAGCCGCCCGACTGCGAGTTCCTCCTTGCCTGTTTATGTAGGCCACGGTGGTAGCGTTGTCCGACTGGACCTGCACCGGGCGACCCTGGAGAAACCGCTGTGCCTGCTGGAGAGCATTGAAGACCGCACGGAGTTCCAAGATATTTATTGGAAGCTCCGCTTCTGTCGGCGTCCACCTGCCCTGGAACAAGTGTGGACCCGAAACTGCTCCCCAGCCCCGAAGACTGGCGTCCGTTGTCAACAGGACCCAATTTGGAACCCAGAACGGACGTCCCTTGTTGAGGTGGGTCGTCTGTAACCACCACGTAAGGGACAGGCGAACCTCCTGGGTGAGCACAATCGTCTGGGACTTCAGAGACTGAGTCAGCCCGTTCCACTTGGACAGGATCAGGTGCTGCAGAGGTCTGGAGTGAAACTGGGCGTATTCCACCATGTCGAACACCGACACCATGGAGCCCAGTAACCTCATCGCCGAGTGTAAGGACACCCGGCGGCTGTGCAGACAACTGCGCACCCTTGACTGTAAAGCAGAGATCTTGTCCTCCGTCACGAAGATCCTTTGCTGTCCCGAGTCCAATAAGGCTCCAAGATGCAGAATCCTCCGAGACGGGATTAGAGTGGACTTCTGCCAGTTGATTAGCCAGCCGTGCCGTTGCAGCAGTGCAATGGTCAGGTCCAAGTGGCGTAACAGGAGCTCTGGAGATCCTGCCACCAATAACAGGTCGTCCAAATACGGCAACATGCGGACTCCCTGCAGCCGCAGAGAAGCCGCCATGACCGCCATCACCTTGGTGAAAACACGTGGTGCTGTTGCCAGGCCAAAAGGTAACGCCCGAAACTGGAAGTGGTCGCTGCTGATTGCAAACCTGAGGAACTGTTGATGGCGCCAAAGAATAGGGACATGCAGGTAAGCGTCCTGTATGTCCAATGACACCAAGTAGTCCCCAGGTTCCAGCGCCAGAATGATGGACCGTAGGGTCTCCATCCGAAACTTCGGGACCCGCAAAGACTTGTTGAGTGCTTTGAGGTTGAGAATCGGACGATATGACCCATTGGGTTTCTGTACCAAAAATAGATTTGAATAGAAACCCTGGCCCCTCTGGGAGAATGGAACCGCCACTATAACTCCAGCCTGGAGCATAGTGTGCAATACCTTCCGCAGCTCCGTAGCCTTGTTCCGGTCTGATGGGAGACCCGTGGTGAAGAAGCGAGCCGGGGGTCTGTGCCGGAAGGAGAGGGCGTATCCGTGGGAAACCACCTCCAGAACCCAAGTGTCTGTCGTAGTGGTCGACCAACACTGGGCGAACTGTAGCAGGCGGCCTCCCACCCTGGGATCCCCCAAAGGGAGGCCCGGACCGTCAGGCCGCAGGCTTGTCATCTGGCTTGGGGGCCGGACGTCTGGTACTCCATGCCTGCTTCCGGGGCTTGACCGATTTCTTAGGGCCAGCCTGTCGAGGAAACGACTGTGGTTTGGGCCTGCCCTGGGCCCTAGATGACCGAAAGGACGATGGTCCCGAACCAGAAGGAGCAGCGGCCGACGGGAGACAGGCAGATTTGGCTGCCGCCAGCGTGGCCACAATCTTATCCAGATCCGGACCGAAGAGAACTTCTCCGGTAAACGGCAACGCTTCCAGACCTTTCTTGGAATCTGCGTCCGCCTTCCAGGATCGCAGCCACAAGGTGCGACGAGCAGCTACCGCTGCTGAAGAAATTCTAGACACCAGAGTACTAATGTCTAGAGCCGCCTCGTTGATGTAGGTGGCCGAATCACGGAGATTGCCAATCAACTCCGCCTGATCGGCCGGACAGTCGGATTCAAAAGAAGCCTCTAATGAATCCGCCCAGCGCTCCATCGCTCTGGCAACCCAGCAAATGGCCATAGCCGGCCGTGCTGCCCCCCCTGCAAGGGAATAAGCGGACTTCAGGCAGATTTCTACCTTGCGGTCCGTAGCATCCTTAAGGGAGGACATGGATGGCATCGGCAATGTGGCACTACGGACAAGACGGGTCACGTGAGAATCCACCTGTGGAGGGGATTCCCACTTCGCAAAATAATTATCCGCGAACGGATAAGCCACCGCCAGGCGTCTCTGCGGCTGGTATCTTTTGCCAGGTTGTTTCCACGCCTCCTCTAAATGGTCCACCAACTGACCCGAAAGAGGAAAGACTGTGGCATCGCCCTTCACATCTTTGAAAAAGGCATACTTAGATTTAGCCGCTGGGGGAACTTCGTCCTCAATCACCAAGGCTGTGCGGACCGCCCGAATAAGTCCAGGAATATATACTTTGGACTTAGCATCAGCGTCCTTAGTATGGAGAGGTTCCTGATCGTAAGGATCTAGAATCTCCCCATCATCAGACGTCCCTTCGTCATCCTCATAAGGAGCGGACAGAGACGCCACCGGCCTTTTATGAGACCGCATCACAGACTCCCCTTGCAACACATCCGACAAGTGCTGTACAGAACTCGTCAGGGAGTTAACCCAAGCTGGCTCCTGAGAACCCGGGAGCGGGGAAATAGGGAGACTGTAGGGTACCACCAATTGTCGTGGGAACCCCTGCATGGGTGACGACACCACAGACTGCTGGGACAAACCCATCGGAGTAAACGCGGGCTGCGGAGCTAACTGGCCCACTAAAGCTGTTAACGCCTGAGCGAAACAAGCCCAGGGCGGCTCCTGTACCGGTGCTGTAACCGTAATAGGCCGCGCCATGGACAAACACTGCCGGCAAAGGCCCTCCGCGCTACCCTCCCCCTCCGCTAACGGTACTTTGCACGTGGTACACTGTAGCCAGAGGGGAAAATCACTTTCAGACATGATGGCACCACGTATGTGACCTCTCTCACCAATTAAGTATTAAATAGGCGAGAGACCACCCTGCAGCACCGCACCGCAAGGGCTTTAGCAGAAAGAACAGGGACAGTAATAAAGCTGACAGTTTAGAGAAGAAAAGATTACAGGCAGCAGCGCTAGCACAGTCACATACAATGCAGAAAAATAACAATTCCTGCACTAACAGCGCTGATCACTCAACTACACAGACACAGGGCCTGGTAGGACACAGCGCTGCATACACAGACCTGACCACAGCGGAGGAGAGGTATGCGGGGGGACCCAGACCACGATGCTTCCTTCCAGCGCTTCCAGCAGCGTTCACCATGCGTTCTGGAGAAGATGGCCGCCGAGGAGCAGAGAGGAGGCTGGCCTGGGGGAGGAGCGCTGCCACAGGACCAGTCGGCAGCATGCAGAGAGGGCTGTGTGCAGCGGGGGAGGCGCCGGCTGTGAGACAGGGAAGGCGCGCTCCCCTGGCATGCATTTAACCCCTGGGACGCCGCAGCGCTACCGCTCTGCTGCGGTCCGCTGTCCCAGGGGGTAGTGGAAGCGCAGGTTGGTCGCCTGGCTCCACGCTGCAGCCAGTCCCCAGGGAGCCCCCTGCCTGGGGACTTAGGACCATGTGATCAGCGGGGACCCACCGCGGGACCCCGCTGCTTACCTCTGTCCCCCTTGAATCCGGCCATGGTCCGGAGCATCTGGGGTCACCGCTAGCTGTGACCCCAGACGCCCACCAGCATCCCCGGATCAGTACCGGCGTTCTGGTACCGGCGGGGTGTAGGGAAGACAGCATGGACGTCAGGACTGACTGTCCATGCTGTTCATCCAGTTGTGCAGCCACAGCTGCATGAAGAATAAGCTTCAGGGGCTCTTCTAGCCCCCACTCCAACAGGTGCACCCGACTCCGGCCGGGCACCAAACTAAACTGAGGTGCCTTGGCTCGGGGGCGGGGTATAGGAGGGGGACCTAGTGCATCCTGGGAGGCTGAAAGCTTAACTCTTTGGTGCCCTGCGACTGACGTCACACCTATACCCCAAGGTATCCTGTGGATACCCTATGGACCCTGAAGTAGAAACTTAGAATTGTATTTAGAGTTAAGTGTATCTTGCATTTATTGTCTCCTGCATTTAGAGAGGTGGAGTGAGGACACTCATATGCAAGTAAAGCACAGGAAATCCACATAAATACAAGATATGCACCCCCTTCAAATGTTTTAATATATCCATCTATCAAAAGCTACTCTTATTTTTAGACACATTTTGTATCCACCTCAGACAAAATCATTTTAACAGTCCTTTATGACTAATTTTTCAGCATTTTTTGCTTCTTCTTAACAGTGCTTGTCCACCTAACATTCATAACAAACACTAGTCCTAGCGTATACACAGCCTGTGATACAATTCTACAGCGGAAACCAGAACCAGTTTAGAGAGAATGGACTGGATCCCACAATAACAAAGAACACACACTGGGGGTGGCGTGTATTTGGTCTGAAACAATATTTGGGTAGGTACTTGTCAAAGTAACATTCACATGAATGGCAAGACCCAAGATTACCCAGAGCATTACATTGCCTCCGCCGGTTTGCCTTCTTCTCATAGTACATCCTAGTGCCATCTGTTCCCCAGATAAATGATGCACACACACACCCGGCCATCCACATGATGTAAATAAATAAAAAAAAAAGTGCCTCATCAGACCAGGCCACCTTCTTCCATTGCTCCATGGTCCAGTTCTGGCACTCACATGTCCACTGTAAGCGCTTTTGGTGGTGGACAGGGGCCAGCATGGGCAATCTGAACGGTCTGCGGATATGCAGCCCCATACGATACAAGCTGCAATGCATTGTTTATACAGACACCTTTGTATAATAGCCAGCATTAACTTCTTCAGCAATTTGTGCTACAGTAGCTCTTTGGTAGGATCGGACAGGCTTGCCTTCGCTCCCCACACGCATAAATGAGCCTTGGTCGCTCATGGTCTCATGTCTCTCCGAATCAGCTATTCTTACCCCCTTCCTGTTGTTCTCTCCAGTCGCTGTGGTGCCCACACGTCACACCTAACTTGAACAGTATGCGCATTGGGTTTGACATGTACGTGCCACAACTGCATTTAAGTCATCACAAAAACATGCATGACGGCCTAATTTAGATAAGGGAGCAATTTTATAAAAATATAGACCAAACTGCAGGGTAACTCACCGAGCTTGTAGATAACAGATTTTTGTTTATTTTTTTTTTTAAAGTGTTTATTCTTCCAATTTAATGCATAGTAATAGTCAACGCTTCAATCCTTTCCGGGATCATATTCATGACAAAATGAACAAATCCCAGATATAGAATAGCTGCTGCTATTCTAATTCATCATTTATATCAGCCCCTGTCCTACTGGCACTCCAAGTTCCCTAACACATACATCCACTTCAGGCAAAAGCCCATTAACTTCTACCTAAACATTTTGAACTGAGAGGAAACCACTAGGAGCACTTCACTTACTGTCAAAGCTCTCAGTGCACAGCTGCTTTAACCTGAAGCACTGAAACTGCTTCTGATAAGATGATGTCACTAAACCCAGTTATTCCCATATTATAGGCCTGTTAACTCCTTACCTAATATTATTCATCTACTGTTCTAAATTTGTCCGACCCTCAAAAACAACCTTTGAGACTACATCACATGATGGACCAAGAAATGTCAAGATCTTTTCTAGGGCATATGAAGCACAAAGTGAACTTCTACTGGATGCCACCTAAATGACACTGTAAATATATTGTATTAAATGTACAGTACTACAGTTTGGTTAAAAGCAAATTCTGGTTAGTTGATATTTTTAAACCATCTAGGAGATCATCATGTAGTGGTTAGCAATTTGAAACTCCTGAGTAAATTAACAACACAAAAGTAAAAGCAAACTGAAACCTGTGGGCAGGCACTTCAGTGACTAAGATAGCTCAACATGCTAATGTTTCATGAGCAGCAATGACAATAATGTGATGTATGCATTAAGCTCCAAGGGAAAATAGGCATAAGCATAAGACAATAGTAGGTTGAGTATTTACCAGGAATGTGCTTTCCATGTAATAAACAGAAGTACAAGGAAATACTATGGCATGAGCAACCAGCTTGATTATAAAAGCGCCGAAACTCCACAGATCAGTATAGCTAGACTGCAGTGCATAAACACTTCCAGAAACCTGGAACTGCAAGATCAATGTTGCAAAG
Source organism: Taudactylus pleione (assembly GCA_031769625.1). Taxonomy (NCBI): domain Eukaryota; kingdom Metazoa; phylum Chordata; class Amphibia; order Anura; family Myobatrachidae; genus Taudactylus; species Taudactylus pleione. The sequence goes on along the minus strand of JAUIMM010000324.1, from coordinate 6,230,594 downwards.
AGTACTTGCAATGGGCTAGAGCAGTGGAAGGCAATATGAACAGATTAATTATGCCCAACCTTGTTTCCAACACACAGATGTGTGAACGTTTGTATACAACAGTGAAGAGGTCTGGTGGCTTTGTAATTTTGTGGTGCTTATGTTCCTGGCATGGTTGGAGTGTAATCATTTTCTCAGAAGGAAAGGTCAATGCTAATGGCTACTTAGTAGTATAGTGTGATCATCTTCGACCCATACAGCAGTAGTTCCTTTCTTTAGCAGTAATATCATAAATGACAATGCTCCCATTCAAAAAACATGTATAGTACCCAACGATTTCATGAGAACGAAATGGATGTTAACCGATCTGAACTCCATGAAGCATTTATGGAATATTTTAGAAGGCTGGCCACTTTCCATCACCTTCAACCAAGTGTTCCTTGACGGACTTTGGAATTGTGCTAGAGGGATACATTACCATTTTTCCTCAGACACTGGTACACTAGATGCCATGGCACACAATTGACCATACATGGAAGCCCAACCGACCTTATATTTGCCATTTTCATTATTTTGACCACTATTAGAGTAAATTCTAAACCAGTGGTTCCCAAACTGGGTGCTGTGGCACCCTGGGGTGCCTCAGGGCACTTACAGGGGTGCCTAAAATTGGTAGTCCAGTATCAAAAAAAAATATTATTTTGTCAGTGTGATTGGCAGTCATTAGCACTGGTTTTGCCTATCAAAAAATACGTGGACAAAAAGAAGTGCAGCCCTGTCAACCACCAAATAACTGAACATAAGGGTAACATATACCTCGTTTCTTCCTTCATTACCTGACCGGACGATGTTGCAAGCATTCCGCGGGAGCACGCACACTGGCCGTACACACTGAGCGATGCGGCCAAAATGTCGTTCCGATTCGGCCGGAAACGTCATATCATGCAAACTTCGCTCCAGTGTGTACCCGGCTTAAGAGTTGCAGTTGTGAATTGGCTTAAGGATGGGTTTTTATTTTGGACTTCTACAAAACTTACACTATAGAAAACAAGTCTAAACACTTATCTAGCCTTCTCCTCAAAGAATTCACAATATATTTACATAATCTGGAAAATTAAAACATTTTCTGTAACATTATTTACATGAAAGACAAATTAAAAAATAACCACCATTAGCCTATCACATGTTTTGTATGGCAGAACTACAAAGGCTAGAAGGCATTCATTTCATTTTATATGATTAGATTTCATATATTACTATTGCTTAGACAGGCTTTTTGCTGTCATACTGCACGCTGATTAGGCTAAAAAGAAAAAAAGATAACTCACAACCGAAAACTGAAGGGTAGTTTGTGCAATAAGTGAAAGCCAACATGTAACGACTGCCATGGCATTCTCACTGTTTGTCAAATTATCTCTCATCACGACCACACAGATCACTATGCATCAGCAGCAGCTTGTCTGTGCTGTATTGCTCCAAGCATAAAACGTAATGTCCTACTTTGCCATCTATTCAGTTTTTATTACATGTCTTCAGGATCTGCTTCAGTATAGCAAATTCCATCTTTTTCCTCACTCTAAATAGATTTCAGTATTTGCAGTCATTGTTTGGAATCATTAATTTTTTGTTTTGTTTTTATCTGTTTACTTTCTTTATTCATTCAGAGTTCAATTTTCTGTCCATGATATATAGCAGCCAAGGCACTGCTGGCATCCCATTAAAAACCACCAAAAGGCAGAAAATAATTGCATCAATGTACTCCACATCCTGAGAATTGTGCTTACAGCATGACACACTTCTACTCCACTGCCAGTTTTATTAGCCCAAAGTTAAACTATTAACAAAAATAATTCTGTGAATTTGGTGCCTCTAGCACTGCAAAGTGCAGAGAGAGACTTGTGACCTTACAAATAAATGGTGATGATAAATCTAGCTTGATTACCCACTTTAGCAGTCTGGGTGGAAAGGCAAAAGCGCTAAACTTACTTGGATAAACCCTAAGGCTATATTTACTTAGCCGCGAATATTTAAAATGCCTGGTTTTGCATTCAATATTAATGGTGCTTTAAAATCATGCAAGCTAACCAACCAAAAATAAGATGCTGCTTGGAGGGAGTCTACATGCAAGATAGCTGACCGGTTCTGCACATGCGCAGAATGGGTCCTACGCATGTGCAGACTCTAAACAGAGATGTACGCTAACTATGGGGTTAGTGTACATCTCTGAATCAGGCCCTCAGTCACACACAGATATGCAAATGTTGCACATCAAATTGATCAGAGCAAGCCATCCATACAGTTTTGACGCTCCTAGCTATTTTATTTAGGAGAAGATGCACACTTTGAGTGGGAAAGACTCGTTACCTAGCTGACCGAGAGGGGCTATTTGCAACAATTTGAGCAACGGTGTATGAGGACACATCTGTACAATAAGACTGGCATATTGTCCATTACTAACCCACCTATCTAGTCCATGGGGTCTATTTATCAAGCAGTGAAAAGCGTGGAGAAGTGGACCAGTGGAGAAGTTGCCCATAGCAACCAATCAGCTCCTACCTATTACTTTATAGACTGTACTTGATGAATGCTACTTCAAAGCTGATTGGTTGCTATGGGCAACTTCTCCACGGATCAACTTCGCCACACTTTTCACTGCTTGATAAATAGACCCCTATATGTTAATACTTCACAGTAATAACAGGGGGGAAAAAAAATAAGCCCATTAAAATTAGCTGAAAGGTTTCTTTTGTTGCAGTAGAGAACCAAATGTATGTACTCTAGTTAAATTAATGTAATGCTAATAGGGTGCTTCACATTTAGACCAGTTCTCGAGAGAAGAGTAAATCACAATAAACATAATTTTGGGCTGCAGATGTTCTGGCAAGGCTGCAAAGTAAAGGTGTAAGGGGGTAGGGTGATGATCCAAATCTGTGGTGCTTTAGAATAATGGTAGCTTTGTTATGGGAGTGGTGCTTGTTTCTAGACAGTGAGCACAAGATACTCTTACAGAGGACAATTACCAGAACTTAGAATACATAATGTCAGTCACAGAAAATCACAATTAGCAAAAAAGGGTTTTTCTAGATTCTCTCCATCTCGTCTACTTGACATGCTTCTGTGGTCAAGGAACCTCTAGATCAGCCACGTCAAATATGCGGCCCACGACATCACGGGATCCAACGCTGAAACCTATAGGATTAGCCGCAACGTTAGCAGTATGATGTACACGGCGAAGAAGCCAATTGTATTACCTGAGATCATATGAGGCATAAGTGACAGTGATTTGAAGCTGCCTCCTAATCTATATCATCAGGAGATAGGAGCCGCAAAAATTTGACTCCGCAAGATTAAAGCCAACTCCCATTCCTCTAATCATCCCTCCAGGAGCTGGAGCCACTTTCTTTGACCCTAGCAGATTTGGAACAGCCGGTGGGGACTCCTTTGCTAGCTGCTAGCGCTATAAGTGTGACATACACATGCAGATTTTAAACAGTCATTTTTTTCAAACAGTCAATTGGGTCCTCTTTTGCAAACAACATTAATGTTGATAATCAAATAGTGAACAAATAATATAAAATGATGCTCAATATTTTTATAACATTAAAAATAAACTGCACTATATTGTTTAGATATGGGATGGGAATGGAGGTCTTAAGGTGCGTACACATGGAACGATATATCTTAACGATAATGATATTGTTCAACGCTGTATCGTTCATATCAATGAGACAGTTGTATATCTGTGTGTGACTGAGTCTGTATATGAAGCACAGAGGAAAAAAAGCCACTGCATTGTAGCACTTTGTATACAGATTCAGAGACCCAGACTCAGACACACATACAATTGTCGCATATCAAATTAATCAATTAAGAGTCTGCTGGTGCGTCCTAGTCGCATTTTCGGGGAAAAGAGATGCCCAGCTCTAGTAGAGTTGCATGGGCCCTTGTGCGTCGAGAAGGGCTGTTTGACACAACTGTAGAAACAGTGTAGGAGGACACATCTGTAACTCTACATGCAGTAAGTAGAGATTCTTAAAAATCTCACTATCAGGTCCAAGTCCATCGAAGCAGAACATTGCTGTTTTTAAGAGAGATGGGAAACTAGCTTACTTGTGTTGTGAAGTAATTTCCAGAGTATTATGGGTAAATTTACTAAAGTGAGTTTTTAGAAGTGGAGATGTTGCCCATAGCAACCAGATTCTAATTATCTTCTAGAAGGAGCTTTTTAAATGTTAAGTAGAATCTGATTGGTTGCTATGGGCACCATCTCCACTTCTAAAAACTCTCACTTTAGTAAATTTACCCCTTAGTGTCTCAAAAGACTACAATACAAAAGACACTATGGGGGGAATTCAATTCAAAGCGATGTTGAATAGCCGTGGGAGGGATCTCCCGAAGCTATTCAATTCAACGAGGTGTTTGGGCAGGGGCTAAGTATTCTTCTCGCGACTCCCTGGGGATGCGAGGAGAAATCAGGCAAAAGTGCTGGGCGCGCAGCTGTTTTCCTGCTTAGCGCGGCGCTAACAGCTGAGCGCCCGGCACTTTAGTCAGAGAATTAAGGTTCTCGCGCCTAAACACCCACCCGGCGCTATTCATTCACGATTAATTGAATTCCACCCTATGAAATCCGCCGACCAAAATAAGAAAGTATAAGGTGAACGATTTAAAGTCGTCGCTTAGTAAAGGAGCAATGTATGTTTACCAAAGTCCATACAGAAAATAAAGCCGTAGTAAAATCCAGCTACATGTTGTTATAAATGGCTTAAAATTGTAAGGTTCTCGCGCCTAAACACCCACCCGGCGCTATTCATTCACGATTAATTGAATTCTACCCTATGAAATCCGCCGACCAAAATAAGAAAGTATAAGGTGAACGATTTAAAGTCGTCGCTTAGTAAAGGAGCAATGTATGTTTACCAAAGTTCATACAGAAAATAAAGCCGTAGTAAAAGCCAGCTACATGTTGTTATAACTAATGGCTTAAAATTCTAAGGGGAAGATGCATCAAACCTTCGAGAGAGATAAAGTGGAGAAGTCGCCCATACTAAGCAATTAGCTCCTGTAATTTTTTAAACTGTGCTAGCTAAATTAGTTAGATTGGTTGATATAGGTCACTTCTGCGTGTTCATGGCACTATACAACTGGAAGTGCTTTGCTCAAAAATTATATTCTAACTAGTAAAAGGGACCCAGCATATGCCGGGTCACCTCATCCGCCTCCTGCTCTGTCCCATCCCTGGCGCAAAGCAGTCCCCCGGCTACAGTCTGCCCCGGTGCTTGCTGCAGCAGGAGCAGTTAGAGGGGCTGCGCACAGCCCGGCACCCACTGTGCATGCATGTCGGAGACTGTACTGATCTTAGATTTATTGTAATGAAATTTGTGAAGAAAACTGTACATTTTATACATTCACATGGCTTGAATAAACGTCAGTTTGCGGATTTGTTCAGTGAAATGGACAGCAAGTTGGATATATATATTAATATATTACTCAGAGGTTCGCTAGATTTCTTGTCATAATGTTTTGAAGGGATTCCGTCTACTACATCAAGAATTTAGAATTTCATTCGTAAAGGATAGTCAACAGATAAGTGTGAAGATAGTGACTGGCTGAGGTTTGGTATTTATGGCACATATAACAGGACATTCAACAGAGTTAAAACTTAAACTACAGAGTTAAACAAAACAAAACAAAAAAATGTACGACTTATAAAACCAAACTTTTAAATAACTGCAATTTGACCCATTTTTTTTTTACGTCACGAGTAACGGTCAGGGGACAGATTTTGTTATTAAGGGCCCGAGTCAGAGGTGCAGGCAATTTGAACACAATGCCCATGCTCACGTAGTTGAACGATTTGCCACTGTGCATGCACAAGAAGTTCTGAAAACCCCCAAGACGCATGAGTTACACAACGATGCTATTTCGCTCGGGAGAGACGGTATCAGAAATGGGAAGGCAGAGTGATGTGCGTTCCTGGGTGGTGGCCTGAAGTGAACGCTAAACGCAGCCACAGAGGCCATGTTCAGAGCGAGAAAGGGCTGGTGCAAGAGTCGAGAGTGTTGCAGCGTGCAGAGAAGCTGAAAGTGGGTGATCCAAGTGCTCGCTCATTCAGACAAAGGAGTACTGCACCAGGAAAAGGCTGAAACTAGCATTTGCATATTATAGCAACAGACGCAACAGTGTCCACCAGTGAATCAGGCCCTGAGCCTCCAACCTAAAGCAGTTACTTTCGGATTTTGAAAACTTCAAAAACATGTGAAGACTCTCTCTCTCCTTATTGACTGCACCATGTTTCCGTGAGGTTGATATTGCACATATTAGATATATATATATATATATATATATATATATATACACATACATACATACACACACACACACACACACACACAGACATATATATATATATATATATATATATATATATATATATATATATATCTCGACAGCCATCTGGTATTCCAAATTAGTATTCATATTTGCCAAGCCATTTTTCGGAAATTCACCAGTTCACTGTGAAAATCCTTGCAACGTTTGACAGTACATACGTTAGCAAAACACTTTTTTCTCTAATAAAAGCTAACAGCCCAAAGGACAAGATTGACATACCACCACTTGTCATCTGTACTGACCATTGCTTCATCCCAAAAACACAGCACTGATATCAGCACATTTGTTTTACAAAAAAAAAACATGATCCCCAGGACAACAAATGGAGATGGGGGTGAGGTGTGTGTTGGCACTTTATTTAGCTGCAATGGACTTCATGCATACCTCAAACTAATGCATTTAACTATTGTTTGGATACAGTTGTTTCACTAGCAGACCTAAGGCTTTCTCCACTAGTAAAACATTACTCTCCTATAGTTGTTAATATTCTGCTTAAAAGACTTTGGGCCTGTATCAGACCCACTCGCGAGCGGCTGTCCACTCGCAAGTGGGTCGATGGTGTGCACTGCGCATGCGCACGACGGAGGGAGCTCAGTCATGCGCGAGACGCGACGAGCGTTCCTTCGCTCGTTGTGTCTGATCAAAGGGGGCGTACTGTCGATGTTGATTGACAGCACGCCCCCTTTGGTGGGCGTGCCTGCCAGACGGAGGCGTTCCCAAGGGAACGCCTACCGTCAGAAGCCGGCCCCACTGACATCACTAGTGATGTCAGTGGGAGTGATTTTGCCTCTGATAGAGCCAAAATCACTCCTGGCCTTGCGGTTGAGAAACTCAACCGCAGGCTTCTGCTCGCACTGGCGATGGTCGCGATGGTCAAGACCATCGCGACCATCATCCTGCATGCTCGTATAGGCTGTGGGTGGTGACCCACAGCTATACGAGCGTCCAGGAGGACGCTCCATATTTATGGAGGTGGGCCCTGATTCAGAGCGAGCGCTCTGGTCAGAGCGTCCGGCTCTGAATCAGGGCCTTTATTCCTCTTTGGGGGTACCCCAAAATCAGGGACCAGAGATCCTAAGAAAAATCAGAACAATTAGTGTCCCTAGGAAAGAACCACATGACAATGCAAGGCTCACTTGATCTAGGACAGACCACTACACAGTACATTATATGTAAAGGGGATTCATTTATTACTTCCAGCAACTTATTCATTACCAGTTATTTATATAGCGCACACATATTCCGCAGCGCTTTATAGAGAATATTTGGCCATTCACATCAGTCCCTGCCCCAGTGGAGCTTACAATCTATATTCCCTAACACACATACACACTAGGGTTAATTTTGTGGGGAGCCAATTAACCTACCAGTATATTTGTGGAGTGTGGGAGGAAACCGGAGCACCCGTAGGAAACCCACGCAAACACAGGGTGTAATTGAACCCACGACCTCAGTGCTGTGAGGCAGTAACGCTAGCCATTACACCGTCTGTGCTGCCCGACTTAATCTTTTACATGTGTCCACATGACTGTTGTAGACCCCGGTAGGTGTTCAACCCACTATTACTGACAAAATATAAATAACTCACATAAGTGTTCTGAACAGCCACATCAATGCAGCTTCATCCCATTTATGTATAACCCATCATTCTCATCATGCCAGGGGTTCTCAAACTTTCCTCATGACTCCCTAGAGTATCAGCATTTTTTTCACAGCACCCCTAGGCCAAACGTTTCTCATTAAGAAATTCAGAAAAAATAAAGTAAATTGTGTTTCCCTGTCATCCTTAGAGTGTGTTATATTGTGGCAGACAGGGTTGTGCTTCTGTTGGTCTACAAATTTTATGATTGGTAGCCACCAGCACTGATTTTGCCCATAACATTGACCAAAAAGGTTTTGATTTGGTCCTGGACCACCAACCCATGGCACCCCTGCAAGTGTCCTGCGGCAGCCAGTTTGGGAACCACTGAAATATGCAATTTGTCTACCACTTTTGTTACGCCTTCACCACATAATTACCTGCTTCATAGGTTGCTTGGAAGTGGTGGAATAAGTTAGAACAAAAAGGTGAGCAATCGGTCTCTTAGGAAGGATCACAGGCTTATTACACCCTTACCATAGTGCTCTAAAGTGGTCTGTTTGTTAAGCCTTCTTAATTACAGGGTCAAACAGTCTGGTAGTCTTGGGTGAAGGGAGGTTTTAAGGTTTAACAAGGGTAGTAATGTATGTCGTTCATGGGAGTGAGGCTAATAAAATAAGTGCTATTGTGCACATAATAATGTAAAAAACGGAATACTGGCTTAATCTGAAGCATACAGGAGATGTGATATCACACTCTGAGCTATACACATGCTTTTTTTTATATATACACACAATTTTCTCAAAGTGTAAAGATCTATAATACTGTAAAGCAGAATCACCATAGTTTAGCATTTCTTATATTTTCAGAATATATTAACATATATGACGTCCAATCCGTCATATATGGAGTTACATAACTGTAGAAAAAACAAAAACCTTGGATAAGTTTCTTTCTGAAGCTGCAAGTGTAGTTTTATGAATCTAGGCTTAAAATGTGAAGGAAGAATATATCACCTTGGTAACCATGACGTTCTGCAGAACACTAGCAAGAATCAAAAGCAGATTAGACTGCACAGGAGAATGAGAATGTCTTTGTTCTCTTGGCAGGACTGCTGACAGCCACAGGTATCTAAATAATCATGAATGAAATTACACCAAATTGAAGGAAATGGCTTAAAAATAGGATTAACAATCCAACACAGAAAGGGAAATGGAATGTACTCACTAGAAACAAGGTAACATACTGCACTACCTCTCATGTGCATGTACTTAATTTTCTCACCAGCCAACTTGGGATACAGTAACAAAACATCAAGGTTCAGCAGTATTTATGTAATGATGTGCTTGGAAAGATATTTCCTTTCACTCGTGACTATTTTATATAGTACACACATTGTTTAAACTATTGATGTCCATAAATTAAGTTGTGTGAAATGATACAGGGAAAAACTATTGAACACGCTAACTGAAATGTAATACTTCGCACAAAAGCCTTTGCTGGTAATGACAGCTGGAAGAAGCCTCCTGTATGGAGAAACTAGTTGCATGCATTGCACCAGTGCGATTTTGGCCCATTCTTCCACACAATCTTCAAATCTTGAAGGTTCCGTGGGCCTCTTCTATGAACTCTGATCTTTAGTTCTTTCCATAGATTTTCAATTGGATTCAAGTCAGGTGATTGGCTGGGCCATTCTAGCTGCTTTATTTTCTCTGAAACCAATTGATAATGTCCTTGGCTTTGTGTTTGGGATCATTGTCTTGCTGAAATGTCCACCCTCATTTCATCTTCAGCATCCTGGTAGATGGAAGCAGATTTTTATCAGGAATGTCTCAGTACATTTTTCAAGTCATCCTTCCTTCAATTATATGAAGTATGCCAGTACCGTATGCTGAAAAACAACCCCACACCATGATATTCCCACCTCCACTGTTGGTATGGTGTTTTTGGGGTGATGTGCAGTGCCATTTCTCCTCCAAACATGGTGTATATTATGGCATCCAGAGAGTTCAAGTTTGGTCTCACCTGACCAGACTATATTCTCCCAGTATTTCACAGGGTTGTACAAATGTTGTGTAGCAAATTTTAAACAAGCTTCAACATGCTTTTTCTTCAACAATGGAGTCTTGCATGGTGAGCGTGCATACAGGCCATGGCAGTTGAGTGCATTACTTATTGTTTTCTTTGAAGCAATTATACCTGCTAGTTCCAGGTCTATCTGAAGTTCTCCACAAGTGGTCCTTGGCTCTTGGACAACTCTGATAATTCTATTTAGTCTGTCAGAAATCATGAGAGAACCACCTGGTTGTTGCCGGTTTATGGTGAAATTATCTTCTTTCCACTTACGGATTATGGCCCCAACAGGGCTCACTGGAACATTCAGAAATCCTTATGTAACCAATGCTTCAGTATGTTTTGCAACAATAAGGTTGCAAAGGTCTTGAGAGAGCTCTTTGCTTTTACTGATGAGATATTTGTTGTGTACACCTTGGTAATGAGACACCTTTTTATAGGCCATCAGTTGGGACTGAACCAGGTTATATTAATTTGCACTGACAAGGGGGCAGGATTGCTTTCTAATTACTTACAGATTTCAGCTGGTGTCTTGGCTTTCCATGCAATTACAATAGCCCCGTTACAAATATATTTACTGAGAAAAATAACAGGTACATACAGAAAATAAGCAAATTAGCATAAAAAGGTCCCGGAACTCCTCGTGCTTAGCAGTCAGTCCACTGCAGTGGCTTGCAGCCACAATCAGCCATGCTCTCCTAGCATAGCCCTTGGTCCCTGGCACTACAGTCACTTGGGCCTACTCGCTGGCCGCTATTCAGCATCAGGGTGCATGAGTGTTTTAAAACTCTCTGTGATGAGCTCCAGCTGTGCCTGTGCAACTATAAAAACCTGGAGTTCCACACCTTCCCTGCTACTGTAGAATGCACAGGCTGCACTCTAGCCTCCCTTGGAAGGAGCTGATCTCACAGGAATGTGGGAAATTCAGGTGAGAGACGTCAGCTGTCACCACACATCCCCCCCCCCCCCTTTCGCTTTTCCAATTTTGGGGAAGTGCACATCATCTTTTGCACTTGAGAACTTGTGGTCAATCCTCAAGAGGCAGGTGGACAAACAAAAATCCACAAATTGACAAACTCCAAGCGCTGATTAGGCAAGAATGGGTGGCCATCAGTCAGAATGTGGCCCAGAAGTTGAATGACAGCATGCCAGGGTGAATTGCACAGGTCTTGAAAAAGAAGGGTCAACACTGCAAATATTGACTCTTTGTATAAACTGTATTTGTCAATAAAAGCCTTTGACACTTATGAAATGCTTGTAATTTTACTTCAGTACATCATAGCAACATCTGACAAAAAGGTCTAAAAACACTGAAGCAGCAAACTTTGTGAAAACCAATGCGTGTGTCATTCTCAAAACTTTTGGCTATGGCTGTATAATCTGAATGGCAGTGCGGTCTTCCCCCTGGAGTTAACTTCGCCCCTGTTCTGCCACCTGCATCCGAATTGGGACCCCTGGCAATAGGGCCCATTCGTGGAATCGCTGCGCTTTCCCAGAAGGAGTGAGATCTGACCGAGCCAGAATGTAATTTTTCTGCATCAGCAGGAGCTAGATCAGCATAGAGCCTCATCAGTAAGATAGGCTTGCCCCCTATCAGCCCAAGTATCCACTGGCCATTTTAAGCACTGTGTCACCCTCTCAAATATTAACAAATACGCCTCTGGGTCATCTGAAGCGGTCATTTTCATTAGATGCCCTGCAGCATTTGTTGGGCCCATTGATTGCGTCACCAATTGTAACATTTTCTCCTCTGTCTTTTGATGGGAGGCAAGCAAATTTACTACAGTACGAAAAACTTCCTCCATTTTTACAGTGGGAGGTGTTTTTAAGAACTTAGCGCTTTTAAATAAGAGCAATTCCAGTTTTCACAAATAAATATATCTTTGGAAATGCAGTCAACCAAGTTCAGCCCAACAGAGGTTAAACAGCAATGCAATGCTTAATTAACCCTCAGTATTTGAGCTCTGCTCTGTTCAGTAATCATCATAGCTTGTGAATAATAGTCAGCATTTGAACTCATGAGGGAAAAACAAAGTAAGCAGCTTGTTCCTTTTTCCAGCAGCAACTCACAGTGCACAGCAAATTACCCAGTGATTTTAATACAATTACGGTTATTTAGGTCTGCCAACCATTACTCGCATATACCGGAATGTTTTGCTTTCAAATCCTTGGCCACGCTGGAAGCATCTGGCGCTTCTGCAGCTTCACAGTAGCACAGTTTTTCCCCGTACGGGCCACCATATGTAAAACTGGTACATGAAATAAGGACTTGGTAGGCACATTTCCGGTGAACACACTGTCTTTTTACTGGCAACAGACATTTAAGAACAGCATACTCAGGATTAGGCCTGAAAAAAGACAGGTACATACAAAAAAAAAAAAAAAGCAAATGAACATAAAGAAGGTCCCAGTACTCCTCGTGCTTAGCAATCAGTCCACTGCAGAGGCTTGCAGCCACAATCAACCATGCGCTCCCAGCATAACCCTTGGTCCCTGGCACTACAGTCACTTGGGCCTGCTTGCTGGCCGCTATTCAGCATCAGTGCCCACAGCACTGGGTGTATGAGAGTTTTAAACTCATTCTGTTTCTCAGTGATGAGCTGCAGCTGGGCCTGTGCAAACCTGGGAGTTTCACACCTTCACTCCTACTGCAGAATGCACAGGCTTCACTCTAGCCTCCCTTTGAGGGTGCTGATCCCACAGGAATGTGCGCAATTCAGGTGAGACACAACCCCTCTCACCATAATATATAAATCACAGATATCTCCGTGATCCAGCACTCAACTGGTACAGTACATAAGTTGCTGAGCCGAGTGTCCTCCACAGCCTCTCTCTCAGTTAGACTCGCTGAACATATACTCCAAACGGAGTACTGTGCAAAAGATTTAGGGCCTTATTTATCAACGAGTTTATCACTCAAAATGAGTGATAAATTTCACTTTTTATGATAAATGGTGCTCCAGCCTATCAGCTCCCAACTATCATCAGTTAGAAAAATGACATTCGGGAGCTGATTGACTGGAGCACCATTTATCACAAACAGTGATATTTATCACTCATTTTGAGTGATAAACTCATTGATAAATAAGGCCGTTAGGCAGGTGTGGAAAATATGCTGCAAAGTAAGAATGCTTTCAAAAATAGAAGTGTTAATTGTTAATTGCTAAAAAATAAACTAAGTGCAAAGTGAATGAACAGAAGAGAACTCTAAATCAAATCAATATTGTGTGACCACCCTTTGCCTTCAAAACAGCATCAATTCTTCTAGGTACACTTGCAGTTTTTGAAGAAACTAGGCAGCGAGGTTGTTCCAAACATCTTGAGAACTAACCACAGATCTTCTGTCTCTTCATGTAATCCCAGAGTGTCTTGATAATGTTGAGATCAGGGCTCTGTGGGGGCCATATCATCACTTCCAGGACTCCTTGTTCTTGTTTACGCTGAAGATAGTTCTTAATGTTTGGGGTCGTTGTCCTGCTACAGAATAAGTTTGGAGCCAGACACTCCCCTGATGATATTGCATGATGGATAAGTACCTGCCTCTATCTCTCAGCATTGAGGACACCATTAAACCTGACCAAATCGCCAACTCAATTTGATGAAATGCAGCCCCAAACTTGCAAGGAACCTCCACCATGCTTCACCGTTGCCTGCAGACACTCATTGTACTGCTCGTGCACTTGATGCGGTTCCATGAGGAGGGAGTGCAGTTCCTGCAGCGTATAAACATTGGGGCACCATGTGATACAGGAGACTAAGCATCCATGACATGGAAACACGCATCATCCCCACCTTCAAAGAAATTCAAAACAAATCCATCTGCAAAGAAGATCAGGGCGACCATAAGGACGTGCTTCTAGTTAACTTCCTCACCAAGGGATATACTGTGAATGCTGTCCATTATTGTGACACGTTGAGCCGGTTGTGGAGTGCAATTAATCGAAAATGACCTGGGTTACTGCGAAAAGGCATACTGCTGCACGATAAAGCCAGGCCACACTCAGCCAACCGCACGCGTGAGCTGTTACGGGGCTACCATTGAGAGGTACTAGACCATGGGTGGGCAATAAGCAGCCCCCCAGTTGTTGTAGAACTACACATCCCAGCATGCCCTGCCACAGTAATGCTATTTGGTCATGCTAAAACTGTTGCAAGGCATACTGTGATTTGTAGTTCAACAACAGCTGGAGGGCCGCTTATTGCCCACCCCTGTGCTAGACCATCCTCCCTGCAGCCCTGACCTGTCACCAAGTGATTTCCATCTCTTGCGACCATTAAAGAAGTATCTGGGTGGAAGGTGATTTGCAACAGACGGTGATGTTCGGCAAGCCGTCATCTCCTGGCTTCAGGCGCTTGACAAGGATTCCTTCTATGCCGGGATAGATACGTTTGTACACCGCTGGAACAAATTCTTAGACAAGTATGTGGAAAAATAATCTGTACAAAGGCCATACTATTGTTTATAAGTATATGTACGAGTTGAATAAATGTACACAATGAGAGGTCTACTTACCTTATTTATAAACAAATAATTTCTCTCACTTGCAAGCCAAACACTCCGACTTCTGCATTGCCCCATACCTTCATCATATGATATAGTAAATAGAACTATCATCCTAAGCATCATTGTAAACAGAAGTAAAAGAACACTATTGTATAAAATATATAAATGTAAAAATATGCAACATGTTGCCAAGTGTACATATAACATTATATTCACTTGCTGCTGAGATGCAGTGGTAATAATTAGTTTTACACCTACTTCCCACAGTTCATATATCTCCTTCTTCATATCCTCTGGTAACAGATGAGACAAATGCTTCATAGCATCCTAAGGAGAGAAAATAAATCTATATATTACTCATTGAATAAATAGAATCTAACCTCACATCAACAAGTTACAATTTTCAACAAAGCAATTGTAAATTAAATGCATCATGAGAGACAGTAATAATTCACTACACTATTTCACCAATTAGGTACCTTCCATTAGGCAGATCTGGCCAACTGTAAACAATGTATTCCCACAATCCTAATACAAAATCTATCAATAATGCATGTGGTGTTAAAAACTGACCTAAATTGAAACGTTTTGCTTTTTATAGTTGTTTAGAATTTTATGAGAGAAAGGATTTTCTTTCAAACACTTCTAATTGCCATATTAAAAAGAATTCTAATGCAGTAATACAGGGATATAGGAGTTTAGCATGCCATACTGAGATTTGCTAACCAAACTATCAAACTCTCTCATTGCGAAACATAAGCTCATATTTGCTGTTAACATCTTTCCTCCCAAAAGCACTACCTTCAAAGAACAACTGCACAACTTCTGCTACTGGTAGCACGATAAGAAATCAGGAGCTTCACAATTCTTTCAACTTCATTTCCATGAACACTTAACAAGTTGGCAGCATGAAATATAGTATACCATTTACCATCATTTATTCCTTAAACATGCTTCTAAATAAACTTACATTACAGGTGGCATTGTAGATAAGAGTTTGTACATTTTAACACTTTGAAATCCACAAATGTAAAATGAATGCCTGCACCTCTCCACACCCACGGTCAATAGTGAGCATGATTAGCAGGGTAAGTGGAGGCAATTCAAATGTTTTTTAG
Source organism: Taudactylus pleione (assembly GCA_031769625.1). Taxonomy (NCBI): domain Eukaryota; kingdom Metazoa; phylum Chordata; class Amphibia; order Anura; family Myobatrachidae; genus Taudactylus; species Taudactylus pleione. The sequence goes on along the minus strand of JAUIMM010000324.1, from coordinate 6,214,951 downwards.
GTTGTGATAATTAACGAGCGCCCAGTTTGCTATTCAATTGTTCTGGGCACTCATTAATTATCGCCCTCTTCAGCGAGGTTTAGCCGTGTAAAACGACTAAACCCGTCTAAAATTCTGTTTAGGGCGTGCTAACGGTTTCTCACACATTTCTGCTCGCACGGTCCTGAGAGTGTGCAGAAATGCCGGTGTTGGCAGCTATCGCGCCCTGACAGAGCAACAATTGAATTGCTCTGTCGGGCGTCTTAAAAAAAAATAGCCACAGGCAAAGCATTTGAATCGCCCCCAGCGAGTCTGGAGAAATTCTGACCTGCTCTCCTGCAGGCACTTCTGTGGCTGTCTAAACCACCAACAATGTAGGTCTTATTCCCCAGAGCAGTTATCCCACAGCGCCCCTAGTGTTAGAGCATGTGTTAACACAATCTAAAAGTTTAAGCACAATATTCAAGGCAAGATTATAGCTTAACACATTCAATTGTATAAAAATTTACACTTTATTATACTACATGTGTATATTAAAGTGATTGTTATGAAATAAAAATATGGAGTATATTTTATGGGCTAAGTAATAATGTCAAAGTTGGTAAGAGAAGGGTCATGGGAATGTTTTTATTTATTTTTACATTTTGCCTGTTTTCCTTTATAATGACTATAAATGAGATATTTAGCCAACAGTATCATCTTTTTATCTATTTTCAAAAAACAATATTAAATTTACCACGGTGGAGAAAAATAAAAACAAATATACTTTTGGAGAAACTGATGCTGAGTGAAACTTGGCCTGGCATCATGAGCCTTTATGAAGTTAAAAAGCAATTTAAGGTTGGTCAAGAGAGTCATTTTTGGTAAGTAACTTTAAAGAGAACTCAAACAGATTTGTAAATCATCCTTAATTTGAACTTGACATACACCTCAAGCAATATCTATGTAGGAGTGCATCTATCCAACAGTTAGTTATAGGATAGGGGTTGTAAGCTACTTTGAGGAAGCAGGGGAAATTTGCAGTACGCAAGATGTCAACAAAGGTAAACCTATATTTTAGAGGCAAAATTCATCCAAATTGCAAAAATGTTTTGGTTAGAATTCCATAACAAACATTAATTCTAATCAGTAATAGGGTTCTACATGATCCAAAACTTTCAGCCAATAATGCCCTCAAAGAATCATGATAAACTAGCGCATTCCCCAAATCTACGTTCAGTTTGGGTGGCATTATCTTTGTTTGTACATGCTCCCTCTTTCTTCTTTTTGTGTACGAAGTACAGCAATTATAGGAAGCAGGAGTCATCTAAAGAAGCCAGTCACCTTTTCTTGTCTGTGTTTTTCTTCCTTCGAGATGTTATCACAAGGAGCTATGTCACCCACAATGCACTCTGCCATGTCATGCACAAGTGCAAGCTTTATGCACCTGCAAGAGAAAACAACTTGTCACAAAAGAACTGATAAATAACAAGAGATATGGTAAGAACTTACCTTTGTTATCTCTGTTTCTACGAAGTCCATAGGGTCCACAGGGTTGACCTTGGGGTATAGCTGGATCTGGATCCATGGGCACCACGCAGTTAAAGCTTTAGCTGCTCCCAGGATGCACTTGGGTCCGTCCTCCTCTATACCCCGCCCCCGGCCACAGCACCTCAGTTGGTAAGCAGCCAAGGCCGGAGGAGGAGACTAAACAGAGAGAAGGAAGACTGGAACACACAAGAAACCATACTCACAGAAATGGGAGACGGAAAACCGGTGACCAGCCACACAGCCCATTTGAAGCCAGGTGCGTCAGGGCGGGCGCCCTGTGGACCCTATGGACTTCGTAGAAACAGAGATAACAAAGGTAAGTTCTTACCATATCTCTTGTTTTCTACTTCAGGGTCCATAGGGGGTCCACAGGGTTGACCTTGGGGATGTCCCAAAGCAGTACAACTAAGGGCGGGGACGCTCCTGTGCTGAAAGGAGTACCCGGCGCCCAAAGGATGCATCCTGAGAGGCAAAGGTGTCAAACGCATAGAACCTCAAAAACGTTTGAATTGAAGACCAAGTGGCCGCCTTACACAGCTGAACAGCAGAAGCGCCACGTCTAGCAGCCCAAGAGGGACCCACAGAACGAGTGGAATGAGCCTTAACAGAGGCTGGCACAGGTAAGCCCTCCTGTGCATAAGCCTCACAAATAACGGAACGAAGCCAACGGGCTAACGTTTGTTTGTTGGCAGGCCAACCCCTCTTGTGAAAACCAAAGAGGATAAACAAGGAATCAGACTTCCTAACCGAAGCCGTCCGGTCTACATAAATTCTATGCGCCCGGACCACATCTAAGGAAGTCTCACCAGCTGAAAGATCAGGGGACTGAAAAGCTGGCACAACAAGTTCCTGATTAATATGGAACTTCGAGACCACTTTGGGCAAAAACTCAGGACGAGTGCGGAGCACCGCTCTGTCCTGGTGAAAAATCAGGAAAGGAGGGCGACAGGAAAGCGCCCCCAATTCAGACACCCTCCTGGCCGAAGCAATTGCCAGGAGAAAAACCGTCTTAAATGTCAGCCACTTGAGCTCCACCGCCTCAAGAGGCTCAAACGGAGGACCCTGCAGGACCCGTAGCACCACCGCCAAGTCCCAAGGAGCCACAGGAGGCACAAAGGGAGGCTGGATCCTGAGAACACCTTGGAAAAAGGTGTGAACGTCTGGTAGTATTGCAATCCGCCGTTGAAACCACATGGACAAGGCGGACACATGAACCTTCAGAGATGCAAGGCGTAAGCCGAGATCCAATCCTGACTGAAGAAATTCCAAGATCCTAGAAACTCGGAACACCTGAGGATCATAATGTCTGGACTCACACCACTGAAAGTAAGTGTGCCACACTCTGTGATAAATCCGTGCTGAAGCAGGCTTGCGTGCCCTGAGCATGGTACCAATAACCGAACTGGAGAAGCCCCGAGACCTCAAGACGGCTGTCTCAAGAGCCACGCCGTCAAAGACAGCCGACCCAGATCCGGGTAAAGGCAGGGCCCCTGAGACAACAGGTCCCGACGCTAAGGAAGAAGGTACGGAGCGTCGATGGAGAGGCTCCTGAGATCGGAGTACCAAGGACGTCTGGGCCACGCCGGAGCTACCAGCACGAGCATGCCGCCGTCCTGCTTGAATTTCCGCAGAACCCGAGGAAGCAGGGATATCGGAGGAAACAGATACGCCAGGTGAAACGTCCATTTCACCGACAGCGCGTCCACCAGACTTGCACCTGCGTCTCTTGTCCTTGACCCGTAAACGGGCAACTTGTGATTGTGACGGGAGGCCATCAAGTCCAGCTCCGGCAGTCCCCACCTGTCCACGAGTAGCTGAAACACCTCTGGGTGAAGCGACCATTCCCCGGGATGCACGTCGTGACGGCTGAGGAAGTCCGCCTCCCAATTGAGGACTCCGGGGATGAAGACCGCCGAGATCGCTGGAATGTGACCCTCCGCCCAAGTCAGGATACAAGACACCTCCGACATCGCTGCCTGACTGCGAGTTCCGCCTTGGTGGTTGATATACGCCACCGTGGTGGCGTTGTCGGACTGCACCTGTACCGCCCTTCCGTGAAGAGCGGGGCCGGACGACTGCAGGGCCCTGTATACTGCCCGCAGTTCCAGGATGTTGATGGGGAGAAGTGCTTCTTCCGCTGACCAACGACCCTGAAGCGACAAAGAGCCGGTCACTGCCCCCCAACCCCGGAGACTGGCATCCGTCGTGAGCAGGACCCAGTCCGGGATCCAAAATGGGCGCCCCTCGACCAGATGAGCTGTCTGAAGCCACCAAGCCAAAGATAGCCGAACGTCCGGAGACAACACCAGCACCTGAGAGCGGATCCGGTGAGGTAACCCGTTCCATTCTGATAGAATCAGCCCCTGCAGGGGCCGGGAATGGAACTGGGCAAATTCCACCATGTCGAATGTCGACACCATGGACCCCAGAACTCTCATAGCCGAATGGACCGACAGGCGGCAACGGCTCAGGCAACTGCGTATCCGCAGCTGTAGGGAGGCGACCTTCTCCGGAGTCAGGAAGATCCTTTGCTGACGCGAATCCAGCAGGGCTCCCAAATGAACCATCCGCTGTGATGGAATCAGGGAGGACTTTTTCCAATTTATCAACCACCCGTGTGCTTGCAGGCAAGCGATCGTCAGGTGGAGATGTTGAAGCAGTACCTCCGGGGAGCTCGCCAGCAACAGGAGGTCGTCCAGGTACGGCAGCAGCCGTACATTCTGGTTCCGAAGATGTGCGGCCATGACCGCCATAATCTTCGTGAACACCCTCGGTGCCGTGGAGAGACCAAAGGGTAGCGCCCGGAACTGATAGTGGTGTTGAAGGATAGCGAACCTCAGATACCGCTGGTGTGAAGATGCTATCGGAACATGGAGGTAGGCGTCCTGGATGTCCAGGGACACCATGTAATCCCCCGGTTCCATCGCCAGAATGATGGAACGTAACGTTTCCATCCTGAACTTGGGAACTCTGAGGAATTTGTTCAGAGACTTCAAGTTGAGGATAGGGCGATGAGAACCATTGGGTTTCTGCACCAGAAACAGAGACGAATAATACCCCGTCCCTCGTTGTGATAGAGGAACGGGAACACCCCTGGGAGACCACTTCTCGAACCCAGGCATCCGTGGTGGTATTGTGCCAGCACTGGGCAAATAGAAGAAGTCGGCCTCCCACTCTGAGGTCCCCCAGAGGGAGGCCCGTCCCATCAGGCCGCAGGTTTATCTTCCTACTTGGAAGAAGGGCGCCGAGCACTCCAGGCTTGCTTCTTGGGTTTAGAGGCCGTCTTACTCGCAGACTGTCTCGGGAAGGACTGACCTTTCGCCTTACCCTGAACCCGAAAGGAATGAAAAGCCGAACTCCGAACCTTAGCAGGCAGTGCCGCCGAAGGGAGGAAGGCCGACTTGGATTTAGCCAGGGTGTCCACTATTTTGTCCAAGTCCGGACCAAATAGTAATTCCCCATTGAAAGGTAAGGCCTCCAGACCTTTCTTTGAATCAGAGTCCGCTCTCCAGGACCGCAACCATAAGGATCGGCGGGCAGACACCGCTGCAGCCGATACCCGCGAGGTCAGCAGACTAGCATCTAAAGAAGCTTCTCCAATGTAAGAAGCAGCGTCCCTCATTTGTCCCAACAACGCCCGCTGGACATCCGGAGCGTCGTCCGGGAAGGTATCTTCCAATGCATTGGCCCACCCCTCAATGGCCTTGGCCACCCAGGAGATGGCCATGGACGGTCGGGCCACCGCCCCGGAGAGGGAGTAAATAGACTTTAAGCAAGTCTCAACTTTCCTGTCCGTGGGATCCTTCAGCGAGGATATCGACGGTAATGGTAAGGTGGCGCCCCGAGTTAAACGGGTGACATGGGAATCCACCGCCGGTGGAGTTTCCCATTTTTTACAATGTGCCTCAGGGAAGGGGTAATTAGAAGCCAACCGCTTCTGAGGAAGGAATCTCTTACTGGGCGCCTGCCAAGCTACCGCCATATGATCCGTCAACTGATCCGACAGGGGAAACACCGCAGAAGCCACCTTAGTTTTTTTGAAACTAGGAAACTTCGACTTAGGAACCGGTGCCTCATCCTCTATAAGAAGAATAGCTCGCACCGCCCTAACTAGTGCTCGCACATTAATGGACGACTTGGTATCCATTTCCTGGACCGAGGCGTCCGAGTCAGTGTCATCAGGGACCTCCCCATCATCTGAGGAACCCTCTGAGTCCGATACCTGAGCAGCCCGTGTCATGAGTGGGCGTTTTGAAATCCTAGAAGGCATGTCAGTCTGCAACATTGACTGAAAAGCCGAGGAAGCGGACGCCAAATTTTGCACGGAGTTGGAGAGCACATCCACCCAGGGTGGAGGAGTCACCATAGGGGCCTGAAAAGGTACCACAGGCTGCTGCGGCACAGGGGAAGCCTGTATAAACATAGGCAACCCCGCATAGGGACCCACCGACTGAGACCCAGGAGGACTCCGCAATAACTGCGGGACACCCGGGGAATGGGGGATGGTCGGCTGGGGCAACGCCCTAGTAGGGAGAGCAGTCGGGACCGACAGACGGTCCGCAATAGACACCAGCACTTGAGAAAACATCGCCCACGGTGGTTCCTGCGCCAGAGAAGGTCTGGATGGGCCAGGAGCCACCTGGCATCGACTACACAGGCCATCCTGTGACAAATCCTCCCTATCTACTCCTGCAGAACAGCGTCCGCAGGAGGCCAACACCGGAGCCACTGAGCGCTCAACCTCCTCGTCTGACATGACAGAATATATTATATATCTGGCACCAGGGTAGAAGTAAAACTCACTCACCGGTGTGCTGAACAACAGCCCACAATATGGCACTGAGTAGCACACAACTGTATGTGACGGACCTCACAAATACGTGATCTATATAAGTGAGGTCAGTAGAAACGCCCCTCCCCCACACACCTGTAGGGCTTGTAGGAGAAGTAAAGGGATAGGTATAAGCTGACAGTAAGCGGAAAATAAGCACAGACAGGCAGCACTAGCAAAAGTCACATACCATGCAGGAAGATATACTCACTGCACCTTTACACTATAATCAACCTCCCAGATTCAGTGTCTGGGAGGGCTATAGTGCTGTGTACGCTGTCCTTAATCAGGGGAGAGGTACACAGGGGGACCGGTCCGCGTGCTCCCTGAAGATCTGCGCTGCCACTGTGAGAAAATGGCCGCTGGAGACCTCAGAGGAGGAGTGGCCCGAGTAATCTGCAGCTCAGCGACGCCAGACTCCGTGCTGAAAGGCGCGCTGAGCTGAGGGGAGGAGCCGCTAAACAGGGAAGGCTTCCTCCCCTGGCTAGCATATTAACCCCAGGGCTTGCCGGCATCCCGCTTGCCATATATCCCTGGTGGTCTAGTGGTCCCACGGGTTATTCCTCCTCAGAGGGGGAGCCCGCCGCCACCGCTAGCGGCCCCCGGTCTGTCCCCTAGGACCGGGGGCAAAGGACTGCATTTGCAGGCAAAACCCGCGAGCCGCCGCTAATCGGCGACTCGCGGCTTACCTTGTCCCCGGCGACTCCGGCAGCAGTCCAGGGAGGGACCCAGAGTCCGGCTAGTACGGACTCTGGCCTCCCGCCGCGATCCCCAGTGCAGTACTGGCGTCGCGGCGCCAGCGGGGAAGGAGAGCGGCAGCGTGGGCGTCTGCATAGACAGCCCGTCGCTGCCACACTAGAGCCTCTGTTTTAAAATAAAAATCTAACAGGCTCATTTTTTTTTTTTTAAAATAAAAATAGAAAGCTTTTGGGGGCTGCTCCTGCAGCCCCCCTGTGCAGGTGACCCGACTCCGGCCGGGCACCAACTCAAACTGAGGTGCCCTTAGTTGTACTGCTTTGGGACATCCCCAAGGTCAACCCTGTGGACCCCCTATGGACCCTGAAGTAGAAAACAAGAGATATGGTAAGAACTTACCTTTGTTATCTCTGTTTCTACGAAGTCCATAGGGTCCACAGGGCGCCCGCCCTGACGCACCTGGCTTCAAATGGGCTGTGTGGCTGGTCACCGGTTTCCCGTCTCCCATTTCTGTGAGTATGGTTTCTTGTGTGTTCCAGTCTTCCTTCTCTCTGTTTAGTCTCCTCCTCCGGCCTTGGCTGCTTACCAACTGAGGTGCTGTGGCCGGGGGCGGGGTATAGAGGAGGACGGACCCAAGTGCATCCTGGGAGCAGCTAAAGCTTTAACTGCGTGGTGCCCATGGATCCAGATCCAGCTATACCCCAAGGTCAACCCTGTGGACCCCCTATGGACCCTGAAGTAGAAAAATGCATTTCTTGTGCTTGATCCAAGCTTAGATAGGAACAATGTATACAACTGCCAAAAGTGACGGCTTTAAAATTAGATAACTCATACAGTCTGTATGCAGTGGAGAAATAAATTGGATTATGGTTGGTTAAAAACATTTTCAGTTTATTATACTATACAATAATTAAAACAGCTGTTATCACTATTGTCTCATGTTTAGTGTCCTCTTCAAAACAATCTAGTTTCACATGCTGGAAAACAAATACATAAAGAGAAGAAAAAAAAACATGAAAACACTGTTTCTGTGATCCTGTACTCTATTACAGTTTTACTGACGTGAAGGTAGCTCCACTACAGGTACAATTTGTATTATCTGGAACACTTTGGAATTCACGTTTTCCCCTATTTTAAAGCAGCAAGATTAAAATACTTTTTTTTTTTTTTTTTTAAATACTAAACCCCAACTTTTCATACAGTTCCAGGAAACCCTCCCCACATTTAAGTAGCTCTACTAAGCAATATAAAAACTATATAAGAAAATACATAGTCATACATACACAGGATCACATGGTCAAACTGCAACAAAAATGCACAGTTTTCACAAATTTCTAACATACCTGTCACCGTATTATACCTCCCCAGGGGGATGACCCAAGTGGTAAGTGCAGGAGGCCAATGCAATTTGCATTCCCTTCCCCAGGTGTGCAATACCGCTTTTCATATCATCATGCAATGACGTGATTTGCTGCAAGCTGCGTCATCAAGAGAATTGGGTGGGTCTCCCAAAGCAGGCAAAAATGCTTTCTAAATGAGGGACTTCAGAATAAGCTTAAGTAGGAAATGCTTAATCAAACAAGGTTTCCAGTGTAGAACATATGAGCTTATCGGTTATTATATGGACAAGAAACAAGTACACTCTTTACAGAGGATGGATTTCACAAAAAAAAACAAAAAACAACATCTGTAATAAATCTAAGAATTGTGACCATTAAATGGGTCAGTATTTTATTTTAGTAACAACACCATCATCAGTTACATGTACGCATCCAGTAGCAGCACTAATCCTTGTGGTATCATCACCAAGCTGGCTGTCCGAAGATCATATGTTGTTGTAGTGTCTAAATACCCTTAGCGGAGAGGACCCAGACGTCAAGAGTTACTGTCCAACGTCATTCCCTATCATCCATGTAGGCATAGAGAAGGAATATAATCTTGTAGCAAGCCACCGAGCCTGAAGCGTGGTGAGCGCAACGAGCCCACGAGGGAACAACTTTCTTCTTTAGGTGGGCGCAGACACCAGTCAGTATATTCTCCCCTTTGGGGCAGCACAGTTGGTATAATTGTTAGTATTTCTGGCTCACAGCACTGAGGTCTTGGGTTCAATCTCTAGCCAAGGCCCTATCTTTGTAGAGTTTGTTTGTTCTCCCTGTGTTTGCCTGGGCTTCCTCACACAATCCAAAAACATACTAGTAGATCAACTGTAGTCTTACAAAAAACACTATAGTATGTGGACATATGGCAGGGCATATAGATGGAGCTCCATTGGGGGCAGGGACGGATGTGAGTAGACAGATTTTCTCTGTAAAGCACAGCAGAATATCTGTGCGGCATATAGATAACTGGTAATTAATAAATACACACTGAAAAAAAAAAATTACATAAACAATACTTTTGAAAACTGCCTGAACCAGAGAAAATGTAAATACCAAGGGTGATATATTTTATCTTACTTCTTAGAATCGCCAAAAACATGCATATATTACCCATCCATTATCTTGGCCAAGAAATACCATAACATCTTGTATTAGCAGATGTGTGGAAGTAAAATACAGTACTAATAAAATCAAAGGGAAACTAAGTTCAAATTAGTGCATAATGATGGTAGATAAAGACCTCTAATGACGGAATGCGGTTAAAAAGCCGCCCCGTGTCAGAATCCCGTTGTTGGCATCCCAGAAGTAAGTAGCAGGGTTGGGGGGAGGGTTAGGCTTAGGCACTAGAGGGAGGGTTAGGTTTAGGGTGTGGGGAGGGAGAGGTTAGGGTTGGGAGAGGGTTAGGATACCGACTGACAAAGTGTCGGTATTCTACCCCTGTCGGGATGCCGGAATCGGGATTCTGACCATCAAGATCCAAAACGCCGGCATCTCATATTCATCCCTCTAATGACAGTTCAGAAGAATCACACTTTATTTAGAGTCCATTACAAACTACAGATTTAAGTGTTATATGATTGGATTTCATCTGTAAAAAGGGAGAAAGATTCACATTGTTATTAAAAAGATAAATATAGTAGATAAGTGTTAATGCCAAGCCGTGAAGTATCATGCAGCGTCCGTGTACGCTTGTTTTGCGGGTGTTGCGTCGACTGAAAAATTGCAGTGTGTAGCTAGCTTTTCAATAGTATGATTGTATTTTTCTCACAGTAGTTTTCTTTATTTTGCAATACTGTTTTCAATTGTAGTTCAAAGAGTTAATGATTAATCAATCGTACATGTTTTACTAGGTAAACAATTCCCAAATGCGTTCAGGCCTGAGGATAGGGATTTCATGTTTTTCATTTTGTACAATAAAAAGTTATGTTTAAACTCACACAATAGGCCTTAAAGTTATGATTTTAATAGATGGCCATGTCAATTTTGATTCTTTTCCTGCACCTTATATAGAAAAATCAACGGCCATGACTGAAGTATATTGAGTGCAGTACCAGATATTTTTCTTAAATCATAATTATTAAACAAATATATTTATGTTTAAATATAAGCGCTTTTATTTTTTGCGGAGCACAGAAAGTGGGCGATTTCCAAAAAGCTCTGAACCATGCCCTGTGTGCGCTGTAATCACTACATAAGGGCAATCAGGTGCATTACTAAAAAAATAAAACAAACTTACTTCATGATCACAGCTCTCTTTCAAATATTTCACATTCTGAAAATGTCCCCAAACTTTAACCTTGCCACTGTTGCTATAATGTTAACATAAGACAACTGAACATATGCATGCCAAAAGAACAGAAGGCTTTCCTGAAAACAAAGGTCATAAAGTCACAATTATATACCTGTCTTTATTTAATTCCTTGTCTTCTGTTAACATTGCCATAACTGCCATCCTGTACATATGATCAGACACACTTTCTGGCTGATCTACTTTGCGGTAAACCCATCCTGTCCTTGGTACTCTCTGCAAAATAAAATAAAAAAACATAAGAAAATCAGGACTAGTTATTTGTGGTAAAGAATGCCTAAGGAGAGGTTATCAAAAGGTAAAAGCATATTTGTGCATACAGTACCTGAACAAGTCCCGTTCGAGCATTGAAAAAAATGGAACTATGTTAAGAATACATTTTAGCCCACCAACTGGAGTTTTTCCACGAGCAGCCCTTGGTCTTCAACATAATTTGAGACTTAAATGTGCAGAGCATAATTGTATCTCATTTGGTGGTCTTAATTCTCAGGGGTAAATTTACTAAAGTGAGAATTTTAGAAGTGAGTTTTAAAAGTGATGTTGCCCATAGCAACCATTCAGATCTACTTAACTAGCACCTTCTAGAAGATAACAGCTAGAATCTGATTGGTTGCTATGGGCAACATCACTTTTAAAACTGACTTCTAAAAACTCTCACTTTAGTAAATTTACCCCTCATAGTTGTCATTTGTAAGGTCTATGAATCGTATCTTTGAGAACACATTGAGGTTGCAAAGGGGCCAAAAGCCTCAGTGTAGTTACTACACCACTAATATACGGGTGTGGTATAAGAGATAGACAGTAATTAGTTTGACAATGTCTAGCTAGACATCAGATGTTAGACAGTCAAGTAAGACAGGGAAAAAAGTTAGACACAAACAAAAGTCAGACACATTAAAGTTAGACATGTTAAAAGTTCGACAGGTACAGAAGGACGACAGGGTCAAAAGTTCGACATGAAAAAGATCAACACAAAAATGGTCGGCAATTTTAACCGTCTGGGTAAGTGCCTAACCCTAACTGTGAGGGTAAGTGCATAACCTTAACCCTAAAAAAAAAAAAAAAAAAAAATATGTGTCGACCATTTTTGTGTCAATCTTTTTCATGTCGAACTTTTTACATGTCTAACTAATGTGTCTGACTTTTGTCTGTGTCTAACTTTTATCCTTGTCCAACTATCAACTGTCTATCTAGGCATTGTCTAACTAATTACTGTCTGTCTATAGTCCGGAACCCTAAAATACTTGCTCCAGAGTCAAAGTAAGTAATATAATAGAGGTTTTGTAGTCTGATGGAAGCCGATGGTAAAGTCTGTAGAAGAGAAATGTAATGTAGTGTATACAGGCACCACCTCCTCCCCATGTATTGTACTTACGCTAGTAACTACACCACCATTCTTCCTCTACTAGTTTAGACTGTCAATTATGTGGGTGCCACTTGAAATGGAGGAGCAGCATCTGTGACATGATGCATGCTCTCCTTTTTTCTATGTTGTAGTATTAAGTCTCAGCTACAAGTAGCTAGAGTGTGCCGTCCAGGCCCCCTCCCCCTAATATATTCGATATTTTGTGTATGTATATAGATGTGTCCTGCTACATTTGCTCCATACACCATGTAGCATGCCCTGCTAGTCGTGCTGTGCCGTAGCGTATTGAGTCGCATCGTAACATACTGAAGAGCTGGAAAAGGCGGAGAGTGTAATACAACTTTCTGACCACCAGATGTCGCTTTTCCTAAACTGCATTGCGTATGCGTAAAAAAAAAAAGACAATGCAATGTCTGTAGTACCGCCAGCTGATTGGCTGACTGAACCTGTCATTCGGTACGCTATAGTTGTCATGGATCGAGAGCTGTAATTGAGAGTGTAATATAGGATTAAATCATTTGGTGTGTGAGTCCTGAGTACAGATGTGAAAAATAGATTATAAATGTGTTCTGTCATCATTATTACAGTACCTGTATATTATGCTAGATAAACGTATCAGCACGATAACATCTCATTTTAGAAAAGTCAAGGCCAGTCCGTGCAACTTGTGCCATGCATTGTTCTGCAGTGATGTGCGGCACAAACACAGTGATACCATGCCTTAAAAAGGAACAGTTGGGTTTGAAGGGCACTGTATAAAACCATCACTGAACTACAAGTCTCAGCCCTGAAAGAGGTATCTTTAAATTACAAACTGACAGTGCATTTTATGCAGCACACGTGCAGCAATGTCGGCACTGCTGTGCCACTAGGAGCTTGTACCACATGTAGCTAATCGGTACACATCAGTAACTGCTGATCACTGCGGCACTGTAGAAAGTGTTATGCCATCACTGTGTGAGCGCCGCACGTCTTAGAAATTAGTAGTGGGATCTAAGCAGCGGTGTATAAAACCCATTACGGACATAAAAGTCTCGGCCCAGAAAGGGGTGTCTTTGGATTACAAACTGACTGTGCATCTTCTGCAGCAAACTTGCGGCAAATTCCACAGTGCCAAGCGACGCTTAAACATCCATGTCAAGCATGGTTTCATACACCGCTGCTCAAGAACCACTACTCATTTCTAAAGCATATCATCACTGTGTGAGTGCTAGACACCCCTTTCTACAGTGCTGCAGTGACTGGCCTTACTAGTGCGTACCAATTAGTCACATGTTGTGCAAACTCCTAGCGGCACAGCAGTGCAGACATTGACGCAAGTGTGTTGCATAAAATGTACAGTCAGTTTGTAATTCAAAGATACCTCTTTCTGGGCTGAGACTTGTAGTTCAAGCATGGTTTCATACACCACTGCTCAAGCACCACTACTCATTTCTAAGGCATGTCATCACTGTGTGAGCACTACACACCACTTTCTACAGTGCCGCAGTGACCGACACTTACTAATGTGTACAGATTAGCACGTCGCATGTTGTACAAATTCCTATCGGCACAGCAGTGCCGACATTGCCGCAAGTGTTCTATAGAAGACGCACAGTTTGTAATCCAAAGACACCTCTTTCTAGGCTGAGACTTGTAGTTCAGTGATGGTTTCAAACAGTGCTGCTAAAACCCCACTACTAATTCTGTACTATTGTATTCTGTTGTGCCATATCCATCCACTGCTATATTATTCACCACTGTAGTTTTAATCAGTGGAGCACTGGTCACCCAGCATGCCATGGATATTTTCAAGTCTCATTGTGCCTTACCGCATCACGCTGCAATAGTCTCATGCCGCGACTTTGAAGCCTGTATGGCACACTATGAGCAAAAATGTAGCAGGACACATCTGTATGCACCTGAAGGCGGAGGCTCCTTCAATCTGGATTAGCACCCCTCCCACCTGTCTCTATTTGTCTGCAGTGTCTGTATAGCTAAGCCACAGGTAAGACTTATGAATTTATAACTATATAGCAAGTCAGTTGTGGGGTGAACTTTGGGGCATGGGACCCCTTAAACCGATCTGGCTGGGCTTCTTTGGGGTATCACCATTTTATTTATTTATTACCAGTTATTTATATAGCGCACACATATTTCGTAGCGCTTTACAGAGAATATTTGGCCATTCACATCAGCCCCAGTGGAGCTTACATTCTATGTTCCCTATCACATGCATGCACACACACACACACACACACACGGGTTAGTTTTTGTGTTGGGAGCCAATTAACCTACCAGTATATATTTATGGAGTTTGGGAGGAAACCCATGCAAGCACAGGGAGAATATACAAACTCCACAAAGGTAGGGCCGTTGTGGGAATCGAATCCATGACCTCAGTGCTGTGAGGGAGTAATGCTAACCATTTAACACTTATTTTTATTTTTCACTTTCCCAACACTTATCACTAAGAAGCCATTTTCACTTACCTAACACTTCACTGCTATCTTTCATTTGTGTGGTACCCTGGGGTGGTCTGGCTGGGCTAATTTCAGGATACCCCAGACATGAACCCCAATAATGTGAGGGGCTTACCCGATGAGGTTACCTTGACGTTGGTGGGTAAGATCATAACTTTGGCCAAATTTATGCCAAAAACCTTCTATATGATGTATAAGTATTAAATGGTGCACCTGCTCTCCTGTTTTCTATGCTGATGCGTAACTCCGCCACCTGCAATTATTACTGAATGAGCGGGTGACCACCCCCAATAGCCAAGATACTGCTCACTTGCTGTGTTAGTACACTGTGCAAATTTAAACTGTTTTTGCAAAGGAGCAGAAGAACAAATATAGTCTTACTGGTGCACTCTTGATTAAATGAAATAGAAAAAAAGATTATGAATATAAAGTATGTAAAATTTAACCTTTAATAAATATCTTTAAAAAGGAGTGTATTAACAGATACACTTCTTAATACCCGGGATTACAGGCAAAAAACTGGTGGTCATACAAATACACACCACAAATAATTACAGCACAAAATTGATCCATCTAGTGAAAATATTCCAATTTCCCTGTATATTCACAATCAAACAATATATTGTTAAATAGTGGGAAAAATGGATCAAATAAATACCAAGAAAAAAAAAATATGTTAATTCAATCAAACTGGCGAAAATATAATCTCCCAATTCCCTGATCTAATCATATACAGATATTTAATTGCCAGGAAAATGGGGTAGATAGCCACCTGAACTCAAATTGGAATATGTAAATAACATCATTAATTCAATAAATATCAATTAAGTCCTATCAGGATGACAGCAGTCGCACATCAAACACTGAAACTGGACTGAACTCCACCTAGTTAACCTAAGGCGAAGGACAATATATGTAATCAAATTGCCTGGTGATGTCCAATCACTATCAGAACTAAAAGCTAACTTTTGCCGAGGTACTAAATATGAAAATAAACATCAAAGTTTGTACAGAGGACATATAAATAGCCACATATATGCATCAAAACACAAAACATAAGCTACTCTCAATGATTACGCTTACAGTGTGCCTGTGCATATATTAAAGCCTGTCTTAAATGTTATAGTCAGACATAAAAAGACTACATCATAGTTGAAAGCCTGCAGAGTAATCCATAAGCAATTGAAACATCAGTGAATATATAGAGATACATGCATATATGTATCAACACACATGGGGTATATGTTAATGTCAGTGGATTGTAGTATGACTTAATGCTCCAAACAGGCTAAATGTATGCAGGCATAAAATAATTGAATCATAATTGAAAGTCTGCCCAATTTCTCCTAGGCAGTACAAATACAGTCAGTGATGTTAGTTATATCCACTTAGTATATAAGTGGAAAACACAAAGTTGAATCCCTGTATTCGCAGAGTTAAAGAAAAGCCTGGGGACAAGAAATGTTATACAACCTCTACTTTCCCCTGTCTATGCAAATCAAACAGGGAATGAAAGAGAGGTAAACATAATCCCCAGGGAAACAACAGGTAAAGCGCTTCTACTGTCCCCATTCCTGACAGTGTCTCTCTTCTGTTACTAATAAAGCATTGCAGAGGGAGAGTTTCAGTCCGGCTTGAATGAGAGAGCGCTATCGGGATAGTGAAGAAATGATACCTCATGGAGAAGTGATTAGCAGAAGTGCGGCTGCTGGTGGTCTATCATCTGGGCTGTAGAGAACAGACAGCCCATCGGGTGGACGTGCGTTTCGCCTCTGCAGGCTTGGTCACCTGATCGCCGTGAGGTAAGCCCATCTCCCACCCCCGCTATCTAGGCAGGCTGGTGCAATCACGCTCCTCTATCACTGATTGATATCTCTATGAGCCTATCAGTGAACAGTTTCAAGGGAGCCAATCACCCAGTTTCCATGTATTACGTGGGTGAGGATTCCCAGTCCAATTACCATATGTAAACAAAGAGGACCAAGGAAAACACAGAGCTTAAACATAGCAGTGCAGGAACAAAACGCAGGTTTTATATAAACAAAGTCGACGGTTGATCCCTTGACATAAGTACTGATAATAAAATTGGTAGGAACAGGATGGAAAATAAAAATAAAGATGAAGAATAATAATAATAAAATTGAATTACTATTAATTAAATGTAAATATATATAAAAATAATAAAAATAAATATAAAAAGGTCACAATGTAAATCTGTATATTAATATATAACTATGCTCCGAATAAAGGCACCAACACAGTAAGGAGGTAAATATAGATCCAAAGTGATCAGTGAAAATATACAAAGAGCTGGACCCTCCATAGAAATTATTACTTGATATAATTTATCATCAGACAGTAAACCACCTATAGAGAGGATATATGTAATATAATATACATCAGCTCATGTTGAGCCCATAATGGAGTCACATATCATATATAATGATGAATCAATGGAACATCTCATCTGAAACATCAAAGCAGGAGTCCCAATTGATCCAATATCCACAAATAAAATCCAAATGTATATCAAGACACCATACATATTGTGTAAACCTATACGTATGCATGCGTACTCACACATATATAGAATTACTTGTGTATAAGTGCGCATGTGCACACCCACATAAATCATAATGTATACATTAAAAAAAAAAAAAAGGGGTGCTCTAAAGTGTAAATAAATCCATCCAAGGCATATCTCTTAAAATCAAAAGGATATGGATATGTGAAAGAGGAGAGGGAGAAAAAGGAAAAAAGGAAAATAAAATAAAAAAAATACTGGAAAAATAATGGTGAAAATATAAAGTGAGAATTGAAAAATCGGGTATAAAACACTGTACTGTATGTATCTGTAATTGTGTGGAAGTGATAAAAGGACAAAAATAGCAAGTGTCTTTATTACATCTACGAATGCTGTGTACAGTGATAATTGTGTAATGAAGTACTGATAAATATTACATTAGAAGTAATGTGTGGATGTAAATGAATTGTAAAATATTGAAAAATATATACAGTGAAGCTAGCAAGTGAAATAAGTGCTAAAGTCATATATTGTGACATGGGTATAAGACCCTGGTCAAAGAATAGTGATGGTAACTACATAATAGTGAAAAATAGAAGAAAGTATTGAATAACATACATATATGGATGGATTTATTTACACTTTAGAGCGCACCTTTTTTTTTTTTTTTTAACGTAAACATTATGATTTATGTGGGTGTGCAAGTGAACATGCGCACTTATCCACGAGTAATTCTATATATGTGTGAGTACGCATGCATACCTATAGGTTTACACAATATGTATGGTGTCTTGATATACATTGGATTTTATTTGTGGATATTGGATCAATTGGGACTCCTGCTTTGATGTTTCAGATGAGATGTTCCATTGATTCATCATTATATATGATATGTGACTCCATTATGGGCTCAACATGAGCTGATGTATATTATATTACATATATCCTCTCTATAGGTGGTTTACTGTCTGATGATAAATTATATCAAGTAATAATTAATCATTTCTATGGAGGGTCCAGCTCTTTGTATATTTTCACTGATCACTTTGGATCTATATTTACCTCCTTACTGTGTTGGTGCCTTTATTCGGAGCATAGTATAGATTAATATACAGCTTTACGTTGTGACCTTTTTATTTTTATATTTATTTTTTATTATTTTTATAAATATATTTAATAGTAATTAATTTTTATTATTATTATTCATCTTTATTTTTATTTTCCATCCTATTCCTACCAATTTTATTATCAGTACTTATGTCAAGGGATCAACTGTCGACTTTGTTTATATAAAACCTGCGTTTTGTCCCTGCACTGCTATGTTTAAGCTCTGTGGTTTTCCTCGGTCCTCTTTGTTTACATATGGTAATTGGACTGGGAATCCTCACCCACGTAATACATGGAAACTGGGTGATTGGCTCTCTTGAAACTATTCACTGATAGGCTCATAGAGATATCAATCAGTGATAGAGGAGCGTGATTGGACCAGCCTGCCTAGATAGAGGGGGCAGGAGACAGGCTTACCTCATGGCGATCAGGTGACCAAACCTGCAGAGGCGAAATGCGCATCCACATGACTGGCTGGCTGTTCTCAACAGCCCAGATGATAGACCACCAGCAGCCGCACTTCTGCTAATCACTTCTCCATGAGGTATCATTTCTTTCACTATCCCGATAGCGCTCTCTCATTCAAGCCGGGCTGAAACTCTCCCTCTGCAATGCTTTATTAGTAACAGAGGGGAGACACTGTCAGGAATGGGGACAGTAGAAGCGCTTTACCTGTTGTTTCCCTGGGGATTATGTTTACCTCTCTTTCATTCCCTGTTCGATTTGCATAGACAGGGGAAAGTAGAAGTTGTATAACATTTCTTGTTCCCAGGCTTTTCTTCAACTGTGCGAATACAGGGATTCAACTTTGTGTTTTCCACTTATATACTAAGTGGATATAACCAACATCACTGACTGTATTTGTACTGCCTAGGAGAAATTGAGCATACATTTAGCCTGTTTAGAGCATTGTTAAGTCATACTACAATCCACTGACATTAACATATACCCTATGTGTGTTGATACATATATGCATGTATCTCTATATATTCACTGATGTTTCAACTGCTTATGGATTACTCTGCAGGCTTTCAACTATGATGTAGTCTATGTCTGACTGCATATATTAAGCCTGTCTTAAATGTTATTCAGGCACACTGTAAGCCTAATCATTGAGAGTAGCTTATGTTTTGATGCATATAAGTGGGTATTTATATGTCCGCTGTACAAACTTTGATGTTTATTTTCCTACTTATTACCTCGGCAAAAGTTAGCTTTTGGTTCTGATAGTGATTGGACATCACCAGGCAATTTGATTACATATATTGTCCATCGCCTTAGGTTAACTTGGTGGTGTTCAGTCACGTTTCAGTGTTTGATGTGCGACTGCTATCGTCCTGATAGGACTTAATTGATATTTATTGAATTAATGATGTTATTTACATATTCCAATTTGAGTTCAGGTGGCTATCTACCCCATTTTCCTGACAAATATTATCTGTATATGATTAGATCAGGGAATTGGGAGATTATATTTTCACCAGTTTGATTGAATTCACATTTTTTTCTTGGTATTTATTTGATCCATTTTCCCCACTATTTAACAATATATTGTCTGATTGTGAATATACAGGGAAATTGGAATATTTTCGCCAGAAGGATCAATTTTGTGCTGTAATTATTTGTGGTGTGTATTTGTATGACCACCAGTTTTTTGCCTGTAATCCCAGGTATTAAGAAGTGTATCTGTTAATACACTCCTTTTTAAAGATATTTATTAAAGGTTAAATTTTACATACTATATATTCATAATCTTTTTTTCTATTTAATTTAATCAAGAGTGCACCAGTAATACCCCTTTTACACCGGAGCTAAAACCCGGGTTTTTTAACGGTTAATTCGGGCAGCTCCCTGGTGTAAAAGGGGAGAGTTGGATCGCCGGGTCGAGTGACCCGGCAATCCAACCCAGGTAACTAGCAGGGTTTAACACGGGCGTAGCCAGTGAAACCCTGCTGTGAGAACAGCGCACTCCGGGTCACGATGACCTGGAGTGCGCTGCTAGCCGGCCGATTGGTCCGGCTTCAGTGGCGCTTGGAGATGACGTCATCTCCAAGCGACCACTTTCACTCCGCAAAAGCCGGGTCTATGCAGACCCGACTGCGGTGTGAGCGGTGCTGACTCGGGAATATCCCGAGTCGGCAAAATTCCGGGTCTGATCCGGATAGGAACTTTGTTCCAACTCCGGGTCAGACCCGGAATTTAGGTGGAAAAGGGGTATTAGACTATATTTGTTCTTCTGCTCCTTTGCAAAACCAGTTTAAATTGTGACTTTCACAAATGCTATCTGGTAGCACCACCAACTATAGCATAAGTCTTACTTTAATTTGTTTTAGTTAAGACCGGTATGTTGGTTTTTTGTAATTAATTTTGTAATCACCATATATAACATAACTGATTGACTAGTGCAGACTCTACCAATAAACCATCTTTTTTAGTACACTGTGCATAATAAGGTGGGTAGAAGGGCAGGGTGAGTGTGGCACCATGCTGGCAGCGACTTACGCTTACACAGCATATATAATTACATACCAGAAAACTACACTGATATTTTCTTTGTAAACCAACTTTGACAGGGATCCTACCCCTGGGCCACCCACATACCAGGTTGTGCCAGAAGCAGCCACTCAGCGCCGGCTCCAGGGTTCTGAGCACCCTGTGTCGGCTCTTGAGCGCCCGAAAACGCGTGCGACCGAATTTGGGGGCGTGGCCTAATTACCATAGGCCCCGCCCTGTGTGACATTATTTGGTGGCGTGCCCGCATGGCACGCCTCCAAATGTCAAGCTGGGGGTAAAGCCCAGCACTCAGTCACTGGCTGGGTTTCCCCCAGCTCTCTCCCGTCAGTGAATGGTTGCCGCGCGCATGCGCGCAGCATCCATTCACACTCTGGGGGTCCAGCACTGCCGCGTCGATGGGGGTCCCCAGCCTCCCGATCTGACCACCCGCGGGCCACTTCGGCCCGTGGGTGGAACAGTACTGTCCCGCTGAAATCGGGATGCTGGGGAGGGGTGCCGCCCTCTACGGGTGGCGCGCCTGTGCAACCGCACTGGTCGAACACCCCTAGAGCCGACCCTGCTGCCACTTATGGGATGGGGATAACTAAAATGAATCACATTACTGGAGTTTCTTAAATTATCCCAACTCCTTGGGGAGCAGGAGCACTATAGTGGACATATAACAAACCCTCAGGTACCTGGGAGAATTATTACCTTTGATTCCTACTGACAATCTAGCCCCGGGCAAGCCGGGCCGTCTCCCGGACCACCTTTGAATCCGGCAGGCGCTAGTGATAATGTAGCTTCAGGGGGAGGGAGCAGAGGAGGGAAGGGGCGGAAACACATGACGGCGCTCGGCGCAGCAAAGTCTAGCGCCGGCCCTGCCTACTGCCATACCAGTAAGTACTACCATGCTGCTTGTGCCCCCTGTAGTGTGCGCATTTTGCCGGGTCATACATGGTCTACTCTAATGCAAGGAACCGAGGTACCTCCTGCCACAGCTTCATACATAACGTGGCCCATAGACGAAGGGAAGAACCTAACAACGTGACGGTACCTTCAGCTGCCCAACGTATCTCATAAACTGCAGCAGACTCCTCCCGGCGCTTCCGGCTCCAGCGGCGGCCATAGTGTGTGTGTTTGTTACCCCGCCCACAGCATGTCACTCGATAACTCCTCCCACCTACTCTGCTCTGACCTATCAGGAGGTGAGACACAGAGCGTGGTAGTAACTACAGGCTGTTCCACGTGCCGCCGTCCCGTCAGGTCGGCTCAGGTCAGGTGTACGGAGTGGCTGCAGTGCTGCCTGCATGTGACACCACTGCCCGCTCATGTCCGTAGGACAGCGCTGTGTGTATGTGTGATGTCAGTAGTAGCACTGCAGGCTGCGGTAACATGGATGGAGAGATAATGCAGCCATGTGAAACTGTTTATAAGGCATCTTGCTCTTGGATTATGGCAGGACAGTCAGATAAATTAGTAAAGTCACTGGGAGCATGTGAAATTAAAACAGATCAGGAGGAGTAAGGAAACTCGAGGCCCTAAGGCTGGTATTATTTTAGGTATAATTTTCTTTGTGCATTATTTCAGAGTAAAATACTGTATGCTGTAAAAATGTGGATATATACTGTACATATGTCCAGCACAACAATAAAACTCAAATAACTGCTCAGTGCCTGCACATAAAATGCGTACTAATAATGGCCGAGGTGCAAAACTCAGGTCTTGACAAACTGACACTACTACGGCCCCTGCGGTGGCTTGGGGGCGCGGGGGGCCTTTGCTTTGCCACTGCAACTGTGAATGCTGGCCTCTGAAGTGATCAGAGGCTAAGAAAGCCTCCGATTGCTTCAGAGGCCAACGTTCCCAGTGATGTAGTGCACGGGTGACCTCACCCGCGACGTGAGGAGCCTCCGTGGCTGCACCTGCTGGATCAAGTTAGATCCAGTCAGCACGGCAGCGGGAGCGATAGCCCGGACGACGCCCGCGTGGACTCAGGTAAGTACTGGTATCAGGTAAGTAATGGGGGGGGCACTACTTTAAGGGCAACAACTACAGGGGCACTACTTTTAAGGGGAAAAGCTACAGGGGGCACTGCATATGGGCACAGCTAAGGGGGCACTGCATATGGGCTCTACAGGGGGCACTGCATATGGGCACAACTACAAGGGGCACTGCATATGGGCACAACTACAGGGGGCACTGCATAAGGGGCACTGCTACAGGGGGCATTAGTACAGGGTGCATTGCATAAGGGGCACAACTACAGGAGGACTACTACAGGGAACACTGTATAAGGGGTACTAACTTGATATTCGCAGTTTACAGGTTATAAACTGTATTCCCAATAATCTGGTTCTACACAGACATAGAAACTGTGCACCTGTCTTAAGCTGAGGTGACAGACTGGCAGTAGTGGAGAGGAGGGTTGGTGAAGTAGATCTGTCAGGGTGTGATGTAATGGGCATTACTGTGTGGCATAATGTGCTATTATGGGTATTAGTGTGGCATAATGTGTTATAAAGGGCATTACTGTGTGGTATGTGTTATAAGGGACATAATGTGTAAGGGGTATTACTGTGTGGCATAATGTGTTGTAAGGGCATTACGGTGTTGCATAATGTGTTATAGGGGCATTACTTAGTGTGTCATAATGTGTAAGGGACATTACTGTATCATGAAACCACACACCTTAATCGTCATCTTTGGATGTGTTTGTTTTTTGGGCGGGTGACGCCTAAAACCTTTTTGGCAGGGGGGGGCCAAATTTATCTACAGCAGTGCCGCTGAGCCCTACTTTTTAAATATATAACTATGGTTATGATTCATTATGGATCGCTGTTGCGAACGCAGCTGCGATACTGCACGAAGTTCTGATGCGAAAATATGCTAATGTCTGCAACTACTCCCCCGGCATAGAGATGCCCACTACTGCTTTCGCACATCCATAAGACCTCGCAATCCTACGTATACATTGGTAACATCGGAACCTCACGCAAATTACAGCAGGTCTGACCTGTCTCAGAAATTGCAACTCTTGTCGCATTCAGTGAGTACTCAAGCTGCGTATGCCGTCACAGTGGCTAATACGCCCAAGAAACAGCGTTCTTCTCCTCCGGCCTATGGCTTGTTACGTAACTGATTTGCCTTGGCTCGGGGGCGGGGTATAGGAGGGGGACCCCAGTGCATCCTGGGAGGCTGAAAACTTAACTCTATGGTGCCCGATGTCTGACGTCATCGCCTATACCCCTAAGGTATCCAGTGGATATGTGTGTGTATGTATATATAAATTTTTTTTTTTTTTTAACAAAAATGTCCCCAAAATTGTTGATTTTTTTAAAAAAATGATCCAACTATGTAAGTATCAGCTATTCAGCCCTTATTCAGTATAATTTTATCTGCATATTTGTTGATACAATTATAATGAATCAGGTTTAATTAGTTATTATTTGTAATGAAAAAATGACAATTTTAGGGACATTTTTGGAAAAATTATTAGTTAAGTGATTAAAAAGTATCACTTCAGTGGAGTCTGAGTGATACCAATATGTACAGTACTTGTCAAAAGTTTGAACACACCAGTATATTTTAAGGAATTTTCAATTTAACTGCACAGAAACAAAATAAAACCTGTTTTATTGGCTTTGTTTACAAAATAAACAATTGTTTGAACAATAAGGAAACAAAAATACTTGTTTTGACTTTTAGGCAAGTTTATTTAGGTAGTTTTAGGTAGTCTGCTTTCATTGAAGTGACGACCCTTAGCTTTGATAAGCGCTTTGCATATCCTTGGCATCCTATCTACGAATTTTTCCAGCTTTTGGCGATCCATTAGACTCCAGCAGCTTTGAAGAGCCTCTCAGAGGCCCTCAGTGTTGGTAGACATCTGTTTTTGGACTTCCCTGTCTAGTTCTTCCCACAAAAGCTCGATGGGTGAAACATCTGGTGATTGAGGTGGCCATTCCATTTTTGTTACGACTTGAGCGTCTTCTTTCTTTTGCAATAATTAGTACACAACTTGGACGTATGTTTTGGATCGTTATCTTGTTGGAAAACGAAGTTCTGACCCCCAAGTCGCCTTCCGGAGGGAAGCGCATGACGCAAATATGTTGTAGTTAGGGATGAGCGGGTTCGGATTTCTTAAATCCGCTGTGTTGTGCAGTCAGTTGTCCATAGGGGCTGTATCCACTCCAAAAGTCTATAGGGGCTGGTTGGGCTGTGTTGTGCAGTGTCCCATAAAGGCTGTAGTCCTAAAGGGGTGCTGTAGTGTTGTCCAGGGGTTGATCTGTCCATCAGGGGTGCTCACCCCAAGTGCAAAAAAAACATTTATTTCTGTGTTTGTGAATTGTGGGCCTGATTCGGAGCCGCTCGTAAGCGGCCGCTCGTTTGCTCCGAGCGATGTTCGCACAACTGCGCATGCGTATGGGTTGTAATACGCATGCTCGAACCAGTCATTGCGGTCGGAAATTGTGTGCTCGCAAAATAGCGAATGCCTGCTAATTTGAGTGACAGAATGAGGCGTTTGTGGGTGGTAACGGGGGAAGGTGCTTGAAAACGGGGAGTGGAGATCCGAACGCAGGCGTGCCAAACGGTCAAAACGGGCGTTTTAAGGGTGTGCATAATTAACAAAGCAGCGTCATCGACCACGTCACTTGGTTGTCTTTTAGCCTGAACTGTTCGCATGATTGCGGTAGGAAAATCCAACCACAAGCACTGCGAGCAGTTCAGATGCCTTTCGATGTACTCGATTAATCAAATAAATAGCGGAGATGACGTAGGATGCGAGCGGCCAGGGGGCGTCTTTACAAAATAGCGAGCGCATATTTCGTTCGCTCGCTCAGACATAGAGGCGTCAACAGTCCGCAAAGAGCGAGCGCTCAATTTAAATAGCCGGACCCTTTTTCTAAACGAGCGAGCGCAAATAGCGTCCGGCTCTGAATCAGGCCCTGTGTGCACTGTAGCTGCACGTGCATCAACAAAGGCGCAGCGCCAAGCGTGCGCCTGTGTCATAAGTAAAGGGCCGGCTGGCTCATCTGTTAAAGGGTGGTGTAACCCCCAAAGTGCGCTCCACAAAAAATAGACAATTCTTTTATTCTGTGTTTGTGAGATGTATGACAGTAGTCGCACGTGCATCAACAAAGGAGCAGCGCCAAGCGTGCGCCTCGGTCATAAGTCTGTTAAAGGGTGGTGTAACCCCAAAGTGCACGCCAAAAAAATTGTAAATAATTTTCTGTGTTGTGAATTGTGTGCGCTGTAGCTGCACATGCATCAACAAAAGAGCAGCGCCAAGCGTGCGCCTGTGTCATAAGTAAAGGGCCGGCTGGCTTGACTGTTAAAGGGTGGTGTTACCCCCAAAGTGCACTAAAAAAAAAATTAGAAATTCTTCTTTTCTATGTTTATGTGTGCCTTAGCTGCACGTATATATCAATAACATAAATGGAGGACCAAACTTTCTCCGATAAAAATAAAATAGGGAAAGATCAAGAACCACTTCCTCCTAGTGCTGAAGCTGCTGCCACTAGTCATGACATAGACGATAAAATGCCATCAACGTCGTCTGCCAAGGTCGATGCCCAATGTCATAGTAGAGGGCATATAAAATCCCAAATGACAAAGTTCAGAAAAATGACCTTAAAGAAAACATTTAAATCATCTGAGGAGAAACATAAACTTGCCAATATGCCAGTTACGACACGGAGTGGCAAAGAACGGCTAAGGTCCTCCCCTATGTTCATGACTAGTTCAGCTTGACATGACGATGGAAGCCCTGCTCCCGCTACAAAAATCAAACGAGTTAAGCTGGCAAAAGCACAGCAAAGATCTGTGCGTTCTAAGAAGATATCACAAATCACCAAGGAGAGTCCAAGTATGGTGGCGGTTGCCATGCCTGACCTTCCCAATACTGGACGGGAAGAGCTGGCTCTTTCCTCCATTTGCATGCCCTGTGCAAGTGCTGGAGGGAGCACCCACAGTCCACTTGCTGATATGCAAATCGAAGATGTCACTGTTGAAGTACAACAGGATGAGGATACTGGTGTAGCTGGCGCTGAGGAGGAAGTTGGCGAGGAGGATTCTGATGGTGATGTGGTTTGTTTAAATCAGGCTTCGGGGGAGACAGTTGTTGTCCGTGGAATGAAAAAGCCCATCACGGTCATGCCTGGGCAGAAGACCAAACATTCCACCTCTTTGGTCTGGCAATATTTCTATCCAAATCCAGACAACAACTGTCTTGCCATATGTACCATATGTAAAGGTGAATTAAGTAGGGGTAGGGACGTTAACCACCTAGGAACATCCTCCCTTATACGTCACCTGCAGCACCTTCATAAAAAGTTACTGTCAAGTTCAGAAACTTTGGCTAAGACTGTAAGCAGTCCAGGGACACCTAAATCCCTTTGTCCTGTTGTATCCAAGAGCCTGCAAACCACACCAGCAACTCCCTCCTCATCAATTCCTCCTTAGTCAGGATCGGAAGTAGTCCTGCAGGCCATGTCACTGGCATGACTGACTCTCCTATCTGGGATTCCTCCGAATGATCCTGCATTGCTACGCCTACTGTTGCTGCTGGGAGTCGTTCATCATCCCAGAGAGGAAGTAGGAACACCGCTACTTTTACTAAACAATTGACCCTCCAACAATCCTTAGCGAGGAGAATGAAGTACGACAGCAGTCATCCTGAAGCAAAATGGATAACTGAGGCCTTGACTGCTATGTTGGTGTTAGGCATGCGTCTGGTATTCGTCATTAGTGCAGTAGGATTTAGACAATTCATGGAGCTAGTGTATCCCCGGTTCCAAATCCCATCTAGATTCCACTTCACTAGGCAGGCGATACCGAGACTGTACAGAAACGTCATAAAAAGTGTCCTCAGTGTCCTAAAAAAATGCAGTTGTACCCAATGTCCACTTAACCACGGACATGTGGACAAGTGGAACAGGGCAGACTAAGGACTATATGACTGTGACAGCCCATTGGGTAGATGTATCACCTTATGCAGCAACAACAGCAGCATCAGTAGCAGCATCTCAGAAACGCCAGCTCGTTCCAAGGCAGGCTACGCTGTGTATCACCGGTTTCAGCAAGAGGCACACCGCCGACAACCTCTTAGAGAAACTGAGGGAAATCAATGCCCAGTGGCTTACCCTGCTTAGACTCTCCTGGGGATTTATGATATCTGACAACGCCACCAATATTGTGCGGGCATTACATCTGGGCAAATTCCAGCACATCCCATGTTTTGCTCACACAATAAATTTGGTGGTGCAGAATATTCTGGAAAACGACAGGGGCGTGCAGGAGACACTTTGGGTGGCTCGAAAAATTTCTGCCCACTTTCGCCATTCAGCGTGCCGAAGACTGGAGTGCCAGCAAACACTCTTGAACCTGCCCCGCCATCTCCTGAAGCAAAAGGTTGTGACGCGGTGGAACTCAACCCTCTATATGCTTCAGAGGATGGAGGAGCAGCAATAGGCCATTCAAGCCTATACATCCACCTATGACATAGGCAAAGGAGGGGGTATGCATCTGACTCAAGCGCAGTGGAGAATGATTTCTGTGTTGCGCAAGGTTCTCCAGCCCTTCGAACTTGCCACACGTGAAGTCAGTTCAGACACTGCCAGCTTGAGTCAGGTCATTCCCCTCATCAGGCTTTTGCAGAAGCAGCTGGAGAAAGTGAAGGAGGAGCTAAGACTGAGCGATTCCACTCGGCATGTGGGACTTGTGGATGAAGCCCTTCATACGCTTTGCCAGGATTCCAGGGTGGTCAATCTGTTGAAATCAGACCACTACATCTGGCCACCATGCTCGATCGTAGGTTTAAAGCCTACGTGGTGTCTCTCTTTCTGGCCGACACAAGCCTGCAGAGGTGCAAAGACCTGCTGGTGAAAACACTGTTAGCTGAAGCGGAACGTGACACTTCAACAGCTCCTTCATTTTCTCCCGTAACTGGGGCTGCCAGGAAACAACTTAGGTATCCTAAGCAACCCACTGGCGGTGATGCAGGGCAGGCAGGACCATGTTTGGACATCTGGTCCGGACTGAAGGACCTGGCAACAATTTCTGACATGTCTACTGTCACTGCGTTTGATACTGTCACCATTGACAGAATGGTGGAGGATTACATCGGTGACAGCATCCAAGTAGGCATGTCAGACAGTCCGTACCTGTACTGGCAGGAAAAAGAGGCAATTTGGAGGCCCCTGTACAAACTGGCTCTATTTTACCTGAGTTTCCCCCCCTCCAGTGTGTACTACGAAAGAGTGTTTAGTGCAGTTGGGAACCTTGTTGGCGAAAGGCGTAGGAGGTTGCTTCCACAAAATGTGGAGAAGATCATGTTCATCAAAATGAATTATCAACTCTTCCAGGGAGGCCAGCCTCCAGAACATACAGAGGGACCTGTGGTGGTGGATTCCAGTGGGAACGAATTAATACTCTGTGAGGATGAGGATGTACACAACACTGAAGAGGGTGAGGAATTGGTGGATGAGGAGGATGAGGACGACAACTTTCCTCCGTAGAGCCAGTTTGTGCAGGGACAGATTAATTGCCAGCTTGTTTTGTGGGGGCCCAAATGAACCAATCATTTCAGCCACAGTCGTGTGGAAAACCCTGGCGCTGAAATGATTGGTTTGTTAAAGTGTGCATGTCCTGTTTATACAACATAAGGGCGGGTGGGAGGGCCCAAGGGCAATTCCATCTTGCACCTCTTTTTTTTCTTTGCATTATGTACTGTTTGCGGCCTAGTTTTTCAAACTGCCATCCTGTCTGCCACTGCAGTGTCACTCCTAGATGGGCCACGTGTTTGTGCTGCCCACTTGTGTTGCTTAGCATAGTCATCCAGCTACCTTGGTGCAACCTTTTGGCCTAAAAACAATATTGTGAGGTGTTCAGAATAAACTGGAAATTAGTGGAAATTAATGTTATGGAGGTTAATAGCATAGGAGCAGAAAAACCCACAAATTCTGTGATTTTAGCTGTTTTTATTTATTTTTTTCAAAAAAATGCAGATCCAATACAAAACCCAGAACCCAAAACACGGAAGGGTGGTTTTGGCAAAACCAATCCAGATCCAAAACACGAAGAAAGATCCAGATCCAAAACACGAAAAGTGGCCGGTGCACACCCCTAGTTGTGATACACCTTTTGGTCCATTATTCTGTCGATTCTGATTAAAGCCCTCATTCAGAGCCACTCGCTAGCGGCAGTACGCTCGTTCCGAGCGATGTTCGCACATCTGCGCATGCGTACGGATCGTTATACGCATGCGCGAACCAGTCAGTGCGGCCGAAATTCATGTGCTCGCAATAAAGTGAATGCCTGCTATTTTGAGTGACAGGATGAGGCGTATGTGGGTGGTAACAGGGGAAGGTGCTTGAAAATGGGGAGTGGAGATCCGAACGCAGGCGTGCTTAAAGGTCAAAACGGGCGTTTTAAGGGTGTGCATAATTAATACAGCAGCGTCATTGACCACGTCACTGGGTTATTTTATAGCCAGAACTGCTCGCAAGATTGTGGTAGCAAAAACCAACCACAAGAATAGCGAGCAGTTCATACGCTGGTCGATGTACTCGATTAAACTAATAAATAGCGGACATGACGTATGGTGCGAGTGGCCAGGGGGCGTTTTTAACAAATAAACGAGCGTATGTTTTGCTCGCTCGTTCAGACTTAGAGGTGTGAACAGACTGCAATTTGCGAACGGATCATTTGAATAGCCACCCCTTGTTTTTGAACGACCGCAAATAGCGAACGCCTCTGAATCAGGCCCAAAGTCACCAACTTGGTTGCCCGCAAAACATCCCCGAGCCATCACATTGCCTCCTCCATGCTTAACTGTTGGCGCTACACAGTCTGTGAGAAAGCACTCACCTGGACGACGACACACAAAAGCCTAGTGATGCGAGCCAAAAAGTCCAAATTTCGATTTGTCGGTTCAAAGCACCCCTCTTCCACTGTACCTCAGTCCAATCCTTATGCTTCTTAGCCCATGCGTACCTTTTTGCTACGTTTGTAGCATGTAGAAGTGGTGCTGCCTCATAAAGCCGGGTACTGTGTAAATTGTTCTATAATGGCTACTTGATAAATAGCATCGATTAATGTGTGTATACTGTACTGTATGAATGGTGTGTGTATGAGTATATGTGGTGGTGTGTGTGTACTGCATGTGTGTAGCATTATGTGTATAAGTGGCACTGCCACGGTGGGCATTTATTATGTATACTGTATAAGCGGCACGGCTACTGTGGCCATTATTATAGTATACTAATTTTTTTACACATTTCTATCGAGTTTCCAGGTTGCATCGGTACGGAAA
The DNA here is from genome assembly GCA_031769625.1 of Taudactylus pleione. NCBI lineage: Eukaryota > Metazoa > Chordata > Amphibia > Anura > Myobatrachidae > Taudactylus > Taudactylus pleione. The sequence continues at coordinate 6,183,964 of JAUIMM010000324.1, read as the reverse complement.
TAAAATATTTTGTTATTTTTTATCATACTCCATTCATACACAAGTAGCAGAATGTAAGATAAACAAGCTTTTCGATTTCAGGGGGTGTGCTCAGACTTTTGACAAGTACTGTATATCACTGAGACTGGGGGTAACCCTGATATGAATTCCTAATAAACCTTTATGCCCAAAATGTCGCTATTTTAGCGTAACCTGTCACACAATAAATAATTGCTTTCCAGCCCAACTGTGGTTCCAAAACACAAAAGTAATATTATTCACATAAAGGATAATACACGCTTTGATCTAAAACAATTAGCGCAAAGAAGCAAGTAAATACAGAAGGTACAAACTGATATAAATGCTAGCACTCTGGAATCCAGTACTCAGCCATCAATCCTGAAGCCTGCAGTCATCTTGTAAGGGAATATGACTCCCTTACAGTTCACAGAGTAATAGCCTATATACCACACAGATCACATATACAACAATAGAGACGTGCTGGCATGATATCATTGTTTAGTTCATATGGTGTTATCAGAGCTAGGGATCAGCTTTCCAGCTGCATTCTTTGTGTAGGTTTCCCTCTGAAGAACTAATAAAAAACACTACATACAGAGATACATTCTAACCTATAATTCATATCTTGCGAATGCCTGCTGCGATCTTGCCGATAGAACTGAAGACCTGCAAATAAACAGTGCATCAGTTTGATACTAAACATGACATGTTCACAGTGTTCTATTCTTGTAATATCAAATACATGCATTTCATATCATAACCAATATCTTTAATATGAACCATAATGTGCAGGAACCTTTTTATAAGTTTTGGTATGTGTAGGTGTGAGAATATTGCATAGTTTCGCTAATATGTGTGGTGCGTTTATGTGTTTTGTGCTTTGATAAACATTGCAACTGTGCGCTGTGCATCTTGTATATTTATATGTTTTATTTAATGTGTGTATGCATGTAAGCGTATGTGTGTGTTATGTAATTTAGGGTATATGTGATGGATTACTATATATTATCCATTTCTAACATATTTTAATATCCAAGCTTTGCCTGGACCATTCTAATGTGTAAATGGAAGTTTTATTCCTAAACGGGGGGAGAGAGACCCACAGCTGCTTGTAGGTGCCACATAGTCTCATAGCCTGGGACAGGCTATTCTTCACATAATTAGGATGTAGATGTCAGTTCCTATGAACCAAAACAGCACTGGACAATATGCATACAACTGCCAATGACTTGTAGGTCCATGACAGTAATTCGTAAATTTACATTTAGATCACTTCCTTTGAGCATACTAGTCTCTGTGTACATTTGAATTAATTTGTTACAGGCATACTGTATTAGCATGCGCTCGCAAGCGGCCCGATGGTTTGCGTATGCGCATGTTCTGCGCATGCGCAAACTACTCTGTACGATCGCAGCCCGCCCGCTCGCCCAGCAAAGACAGCCCAGTGAAATGAGTGACAGGAGAGGCCGTTTGTGGGTGGTAACAGGGGCAGGACACTAATAATGGGGGAGTGGAGGTGCGAACGCAGGCGTGCCTGGGTGTTTCATCGCCGTTTTTAAGGCGTGCATAATTAACAGGCAGTGTCATTGTACTCGTCACCTTCCTGTTTTTTACACTGAAGTCCTCGCAGTGCTTGCGGCAGGGTAAGGCGATGCAATCGCAACCGATGGTGCTCGATGTACCAATGTTTTAATACACTTCCTGGAGCTGACGTGTGCTAGTGGGCGTCTGCATACACAGAGTGGTCACTCGCACAGCCAAAGTGGGTGTGCTTATGCCTTGGCAAGCGATTGCTTCCCATGCCGTCACTTTGACAAATTTGCATACGCTGGATGATATACGATACGTCAATGGGGGGAATGCATGTGTTTTATCACAATGTTTTTTTCCCGTGATAAACGTGTTTAGGTGTGATAAAATTTAGTCGCTATTCAATTGAACATTTTTTGATCATGATAATTGTGATTTAGCACGCCTAAATTTCAGCCTATCTGTAACATGGCCAGGGCTATTCAATTGTTGTAAATTAGGCGTGATAAAAATTATAGGTCGACCTATTTTTCACTTTATCACCTGTCAGTTCTCACCACCGCTAGAGGGTGTGAGTTTTAAATAAAAGGTGTTTTAATAATATAATTTATTAAAAGTTAACTGGTATGCAATTTTTAAGGGTGAATATCATTGATTTAATCAAATATTTAAATAAAATGACTTTTTTGTAGGGACAAAGTACAGGAAAAAAATAAGCCGAGTGGGATCAGGATGTAGCCGATGGATTGGGTATGAAAACCCGGCTGTCGGGATACCGCTGGTCAGAATACCGACACCCATAAGGAATCAAGGTATGTCTAACCCCTACCCTAACCCTCCCTCCCTGGTGCCTAACCCTAAACTCCCCATAACACCCCAATATCTTTGGGATGATGCAGTGCCCCTATATACAGTACCCCTTATACAGTACCCCCTTATACAGTGCCCCCACCAGTGCCCCTATTGCAATGCAACTTATACAGTGCCCCCAGTATTGCCTCTTATACAGTACCCCCAGTAGTGCAGTGCCCCTTATGCCATGCCACCTTATAGAGTGCCCCCAGTATTGTTTCCACTATGCAGTGTTCTCTTATATAGTTCCCCCAGTAGTACCTCTTATACAGTGCTCCCATGGCATAAAGGGCACTATGCAGTGCCCCTTATGCCATGCCACCTTATACAGTGCCCCTTATAGAGTGTCCCCAGTATTGTTCCCACTATGCAGTGTTCTCTTATATAGTTCCCCCAGTAGTGCCTCTTATACAGTGCTCCCAGTAATGGTCCCCCCTATGCAATGCCCCTTATAGAGTGCCCCTTTAGAGGTCCTCCCTATGCAGTGCCCCCATTAGTACCCCTTATAGATTGCCCCCAGTAGTGGCTTTTATAGAGTGCCCTCATTAGTCTTCCCCCTATGCAGTGCCGCCTTATACAATTCCCCAGGTAGTGGTCCCCCCTATGCATAGCCCCAGTATTGTTCCCCCTATGCAGTGTCCCCAGTAGTGGCCCTTATAGAGTGAACCCAGGTAGTGGTTCCCCCTATGCAGTGCCCCAGTAGTGGTTTCCCCTGTTCAGTGCCCATTCTGCCCCCAGTAGTGGTCCCCCCTATGCAGTGCCCCTTATGGAGTGTCCCCATTAGAGGTCATCCCTATGTAGTGCCCCCATTAGTGGTCCCAGTAGTGTCCCCCCCATGTCACTTATAGTGGCCCCAGTTTAGGTCCTCTCTGTGCAGTGCCTCCATTAGTGCCCGAGTGCCCCCAGTAGTGTTTCCGACTATTCAGTGCCCCTTATAGTGCCCTCAGTTTAGGTCCTCCTTATGAAGTGCCCCCAATAGTGTCCCCCATATGTATTGTCCCTTAGTGCCCCCAGAAGTGATCCCCATGCCAGTTAGAAATACTCAAACAAATACAAAACTTAATTTTAGTCCCTGCTCCTGTACCCGCCGGCTGCACCACTGTCCTCCAAAGTCTCTTCACCCACGGCGGGAGATAGAAGGCTGGCTCTGGAGTGAGCTCCTGCACATCTCCGCCCATGGGTGTTTAGCTGCTAAAACAAGTTTGTATTAGCAGCCAAGCACCCATGGGCAGAGCCGGGCTGGAGCTCACCCTTCCGGCTTCCGCCGTGGGTGAAATACAATACTTACCTTGATCCCCGCCCCTGCACCTGCCGCCGTCTGCAATTCTGTCCTCTCACGTCTCTTCACCCACGGTGGGAGCCAGAAGGCTGGCTCGGGAGTGAGCTCCAGCCCGGCTCCTCTCATGGGTGCTTGTGAGTGAAGAGACGGTGGAGGACAGAGGTGTGGACGGCGGCGGCGGGTGCAGGAGCGGGGATCAAGGTAAGTATTGTATTTGTTTATATATTGTAACGTGCATGGGGGACGACTTTTGGGGACACTCTAAGGTACAATACATATGGGGGGACAGTACTGGGGGCACTACTATAGCCATTTCATAGTGAGGACCTAAACTGGGGGGTGCCGGTGTTTTGGTTTGTAGTGCGCTCTTGCCTACACAAAGGTTACCTTGCCTAACGTCGGGAAGCTGGGTCTGGCTGGGCGCGCATTTAACAAGGTGTACAGAAAGGATCATCCACGCCCACATGACACACATTTGAATTGCGACCCAACCAGCAAGCTGGCTAGCCGTGAATACAGCGAAGAAACAGGGCAGTAAAATAGCACGCCCCCCCAAAAAAACAATTGAATTCCCCCCAATGTGTACAGTATCTATCCTTAAAGACTCATTTTCTTTTAATATGAACCAACTGTATTGCCCAGACCATTCTCCAGGAATTCCTCTAAAAATAAACGACTGTCCTTGAGCATAACAAAAGAGAAACCACACCATTAATATTAAATGTTTTATTAAATCAATATAGAAAATAAACAATATCAACAATTTTGTCTTGAATAGTACACTTTTTGTACACACCCTGATTGAATTTCTTATATGCACCCCCTTGTTCTTTTGCAATTCCCCAGGCTAATTCTGTTCTTCAAATGTGCTCATAAATATTATACACAGCAAGTCTGATGGTATGGATATGCATTGTTCACTGATTGTGTTGTTCCTCATACAGTTCCATCATTTAATTATTTATGAATCATTCTTCAGATGTTACTTTTTACCCTATTAAAACAGTTTGTGTTTTTTTGCCCTGCAATGATGCTTTATTTATATTCCAGGAAGAATTTCCACATGCTCTTATCATTTCACTTCAAATAAAATGTCCCAGTAACAGCTACTCCTGATAAGCTCTCAATGTTTATTCATGTGCTCTCCTTATAGGAATTACTGTCACTTTGTCTGTGCTACAAGAACTACAAATCTTTACTGAGGATAGCACATTTTTCTGTATACTGGTTACCCAATTATTTGCCTTATGTCCAAGAAAAATATATTTGTTTTATTTTTTAGGAACATTGACTTGTAAGATAGCCACACGTTGTAGTTTCACTTATACTATATGCAGTAGATATAACAGTCTTTTACCCATATAAAACTTTCTTGCCAAGTGATACTATGAATATTCATAAGGAATCATTTATTGGTCTCCTATCTGTAATTTAATTATGTCCCACTTAAATTGTGTTTTATGCGCTGTCTGGCAAATATTCAGTGGCGAGTACTTGTTTTCTGCCGAGAATGAGCCAAATTCCTTTCTGCAATTTGATGAATTTCATCTGTTGGGAAAAAACAATACAGGCATTTATAGATTCAAACAACAGTCATTGTCAGTGCAGTCATTCTAAATGTATGCTTGGTTTCTATGCTGTAGATCTTAAGTCCAAACCTAAAATTAGCATGACCAGTAGCATAGGCAAACGCAGGGGGGGTTTCCGTCTGCCTGGAAACCCCCTCCCCAGCCCACACCATGACCACAATAGAAATAGTTGATAGTTACAAGTGCTGCATGTTCTTCACAGTATCATAAATGAAATAATTAGCACCACCTGTGGATCTTTTAACATGTATCAGTCAGTAATAAATAACCTGTGCACCAACTAGGAGATCTGGAAAACATTCACTGTTAGGGATGTGCTACTATGGAGCCCAATATGTACATATATGTCCAGGGCAGTGCTAGGTTATTCTGCTGCTCCCCCAGACTCCCGGACTTGCTCTAATTCACTGGAATGGTGCCCACATCTAAAATAAAAACATTCAGCTCAGGCAGGATGGCCCTACTGCCGCATCTAATGGCATACTGTGATCCTGTATATGCTGGAATTATGACACACAATATACTTTGTATGACGCATATTAAAGCTGGGTAAGTGCTAATTCTACCCTCTTCATGGACTGGCCACACTCACTCTAAAATCAAGCATTTGGAAACCCAACTCTAGAAATCCTGTGTTTGCCACTGAGTAGGACTTCAAGATCTCCAGTGTGAAATTGGTATCCTGTATTGCAAATGTTTTTCATACAGTTTGTGAAGTAGATTTTTTTTACCACTGTTGGTTTGCAACTTTATCTTGAACACTGCACAGTTGGGTAATGCCTTTCATACTTATAATAATTGTATTAAACATCAACACACATGGGCATAACTAGACATACAGACCTGAACACATTTGTTGGTACCCTAACAGCTCCTTGAAAGAATGCTTCCGTACTCCAGAAAGTGATGATATTAAAAGCTATTAAGCGCCAGCTTCCCGTACCCAACCCATCTCATGTATACCTGCATGTCTTTTGTATGTCATAGAGTAAAGCAAAGAAACTGTGATATTTCAAACAAATTGCTTTCTTGAATTAGCATCACACGTCTTCAATTTTCTAATCAGTCATTCATCTTATTTAAGTGGTGAAAAGTAGTCACTCTGCTGTTTGGTATCATCATGTGCACTACACTGAACATGGACCAGAGAAAGCAAAGTAGAGAGTTGCCTTAGAAGATCAAAAAGAAAATTATAGGCAGGCATGTTAAAGGTAAAGGCTATAAGTCAATCTCCAAGCAGCTTGATATTCCTGTGACTACAGTTTCAAATATTATTAAGAAGTTTAAAGTCCATTGGACTATAGCCAACCTGGCCGCAAGAGGAAATTCGAACCCAGTTTAAACAAAAGAATAGAATGGTAGAAAATGAGCTATGGAAAACTTCCATAGTGATACAAACTGAACTCCAAGGTCAAGATACGTCAGTGTTTATCGCACCATCCAAAGTTTTTTGAGAGATAGTGGGCTTCATAGAAGAAGACCCAGGAGTACTTGAGTTTTGGAAAAACAATATATAAAAGCCAGACTGTAATTTGCTAACATGCATATTGACAAGCCATACTGCTTATGGGAGAATGTGCTTCAGATAGATTCAAAGTCAAAAGTGGAGATTTGTTCACAGACAAAAAATGAAGATTTCAAAGAAAAGTACCCCATACCTACTGTAGCAGGAAGCAGTGTACTATTGCTATTATTGACCCTGCTACTGTGCACCATCACCCTCAACATCTGGGGGTTGAGGGTTTTCAGTCTTGGAGGAGGCCCTTGGTATCACAGTGGGCCAGGATCCAGAGGTATCTTAACCCTAATTGCCTATGCGGCGGGACCCAGCGTGATCTCTAGGCAAGGTGAGGGGCCTGTATCTGGGAGGATCCAGTCCCCACCTGCCCTGACAGCAGAGAGTGGCAGCAGGCATAGAGGCAGCGGTGGTGTCTTCCACGTTGGGAATGGCAGTGGGCCTGAATCTGCAAGGATTCAGGCCCTGCCAACCACAGCGCTGCATCTCAAATTTGGCGGACCGGCAGCCAGTAAGGGATCACTGCATTATCGCCCCGTCCTCTGGCACCGGCTTGTATTAGCCAACGAGAAGGAGTGGCAGGCAGTTCGGTGGCTGGGAAGGAACAGTGAAGAGCTCCTGAAAAACAAAAAACAAAGAAGATGATATCGGAAGTCATGGAGGGCAGCAGCCATTGCAAAAGAGTTCAAACAAGCTGCTACCCGCCAGGTTTAGATAAAAGAGCCGACACTCACCGGAACTAGGGTCAGTGAAGATATTGGAAGCCCTGAGGCAGCAGTGGGCCATGCAAAAGAGCTAATGCCTGCCACTGCTGCCCAGATGAAGGCTCCAGGAAGTCCGGAGGTAGTGGGAAGTGTCCCACCTCAGGCGAAGATCAAGTGGTGGGCATGGCTGGTTCTGGCTTGGTCCAGCCGAATGCTACAGGACCGGTAAGTACAGGGTTATTTTACCCCTAGACCACCAGGGTTCAAGCACAAGGCACGTGGGTCACTGTCAGGCACTAAGCCTATGGGCAGTAGCATTGCAGTAGGCCCTGGCAGCATAGGAGGGTGCTAGGCCCAGGGAACATAAAGGGCACTAGGCCCTGGTAGGACGAACACTAGGCCCTATAGACATTACTTACTCCCATATTATGCAGCATTGGGCTGTTGCACAGAGGGCACTAGGCCCTGAAGTTATTTTACCAGGAGCTAGACCCCAAGGTCCAGAGATAGGACATTAGGCCCTATAGCAGTGTTGGCTAACCTTGACACTCCAGCTGTTATGGAACTACATAACCCAGCATGAACTTCTACAGTTTTGCTATTAGGGCATGCTAAAACTGTGGCAGGGCATGCTGGGATATATAGTTCCACAACAGCTGGAGTGTCAAGGTTAGCCAACACTGCCCTATAGGTATTATTCTGGCCTCCACAGTCAGCTGCGCTAGGTCAAGCCACATTGGGTAGTAGGCCCTATAGGAGCATATGGTAGAGTTATAGACATGATTAATTAGACAGGCCCCCATTAAAGGTAGGCTGCGCAAAGCCCCCCCTCCCACAGCCAGGCCCCCATTAAAGGGAGGCTTTTGGTAAATCACAGTGCTCCCAGGTAGACTGTCGGTAAGGTACCTGTTGGCGTATTTGGTTCTGTAACTGTATTGTTGCAATGTTTCATAATGGTTCATAATGGTTACTGCCGTGTCGTGTAAATGTTGGGAAAGGCTAGGAGTAGCGTGTTAAAGGAGTTCACTACATGGTTTAAGATCTGGACTCTTAGCTGGCCAGTCCATCCCGGTTACGGAATTTTCTGTATACCAGTCCAGTGTCTCCCTGGAAACATGGAAAGTGGCATTGTCGTCCTGATTAAAAACATTTGTTTCCATAGAACTGCAAGTGTATTGCCCTCCTTACGAAGTGTTCTTGTTGAAGCTGCCATATTAGTAACCATTTCGAACTTGTGTGCAATGGTATGCATTTCGCTTGCATGGGGGGGTCAAATCACTTTTGTCTACATAGTGTAGCTGAATGAAGCACCCTTGTGACACTACCCTTAAGGTACACTGTACCCACTACTCTAGAATAAAACATGCTGGAGCCTGATGTCACTTTCAGGTCATTTTCTGCTCCACTGCTTTATGCATCAATAATGAGGCACTTAACATCTAAATTCTGTTACTAGGAATAGATCAATGTATTTTATTACACATTTGATGCAATATGCATAAAATCTGCCTCATTTAACTCTTGAGCAGATTTCCTTTATATTTCATATATGAGATTCAGTTTGGGAACCATTTACATTTTCTTACAGTAAAAGTACCGTAAACATTTTATGTTTACATTTTTTGCTTATCAGAAACTCGCTTTCTTTGCAAGCAAATGTAGATCCTGGGTAGATCACAGAAGACTTTTAGCTTTAGATCAGCAAGTCCAAAAGTCTGGCCACCCCTGAGTTAGGGCTTGAGTCAGGTTGTTGTGGGAGGCACATGCTAGAAAAAGGAGGTCAAAGTATTGCAGCCGTGGGGTTGGGCTTCTTTATGATTATTTGCAGGTACCGAGACCAGGACCATCCATCCATCAAGGGGCAAGGAGTACATCCGGTGGGCATAATTATTGTTGTGTGTAATGTGTTTCTTCTCCACTAGGGGGCACAGGGAGGACACTGGGTATAACCTGGAGAGAAGAGTCTGGGCATCAAATAGTTCATTTTAATTACCCAGCAGCCCAGGACTCCCTCTCTCCTATACCCCGCCTCCAGCCCATGATCAACCAGTTTTCAGTTTGGTGCCGGCAGGAGATGGGCACTGTTTGCAGCCACCCCCTAGCCACCCCTCTACACTACTGTGAAATATTGAGGAGGTAAGGTTATGTTTTGGGGCTGCTTTGCTGCATCTGGCAAGTGGTGCCTTGAATCTGTCCAGGGCACAATAAAATCTCAAGACGATCAAGGCATTCTTGAGTGAAACATATTGGACCTCATTCAGAGTCTCTCGCTAGGGCGCGATCGCTTGCATCAGCAGTGAGCGAGAAAATGCAAAGTGAGCTCTTGCTCGCAACGCACAGCGCAAGCGGGTAAACACCCACCACAATGAAAGCACACCTCCCGGACCACGTAACAGGGCGAGCAAGGATTACAGTTGTAGTAATCTGTCAGACGCAGCCGTCAACCTACGTGACCATTGTGATATCTTTGCAGAGTCTTGTTTTCTCATCTGTGCTTTCGATGGAACTTTTACTTGGTTTTGATGCGACTGCGATCAGCGTTAATTCGCAGCTTGTTTTTTTTTGTTATCATCTAATTTATATAGGCTGGAGTAAGCAAATTGGACTTCCCCCAACTTTGTTAGACAAATTAAATATTGTTGCTCGCAATATATATAGATTTCGATATACAAATATATAGAGAGATAGATCTAGATATAATTCCAGACAAATTTATCTTCATTTGTAGATAAACCTATATGTATATACATATATCTAGATGTGTATCTATATAATATCTGCACATATAATTTTTTTTAAATTGCCAAATATATATATATATATAAAATGTATTTATTTTTTTATTTTTAACACCTTAAAAATGTACATGTCTAACCAAACATTTATTCCAATACAAATTTATTAAGTTCTGTTTTTATGCACTTTTTGCCATTTAATAAATACAGCACTCATTTTTCTGGTCCAACTTTTTTATTTTTTTGTAATTTTTGAAGGCAAAAAAAAATTAAAGAGCATTATGGATCCTCCTAATGGCCTCATAAGTGTGGAGGACACATTGTTCAATTACGGCCACCTCCCTCCTAAGTAGGTCCCGCAGTGGCTCCTCTTCTTCAACTGAAATGTAAAGGAAATTGATTAAGTATTATTAAGTATTTGTTATTAATGCAAAACAGTTTTTAATAACAAGTAGTGGGTGAGGGAGCCTGGTTTGGTGGGGAGGAGTGGGTGGGGGAGCCATCTTCTGGGGTTGGTGGGGCCTCAGCTTGCCTCCTCCTTTGTCTTCTGTGACGTAAACCTATGAATTTTAAAATTTGTTTTAAAAACTGACAATGTCCAAAAAACAACATATCCAGATCTCCCTGGTTTAGCAGAGCAAAGGCATGCTTTTTTTTGTAAATTTTTTTAAAAAAGGGAATACATAAAGGTACCTGTGTCACCCATGTGACAAGATTCCACAGACACAGCATAAAATGTAGCCTGACACTCAAATTGTCACACATCTTTTACATTTAAACACATATATCATAAACCATGTGGTTTTTCAAATAAACACACTCACACACACACAGACACACACCTAATGACTACAACAGTTGTGCTTATTTTTAAAAGACAGTATTGCAATTATGGGTTGCAACTTGTTGGCACCCATTTTGTGTTTGATAAAAATTAGGCACACCTTAAAATGCGGCAAACAAACAGCCCTTCAAAAGCAGAAAATAAAGCATAAACACACACACAAACATACACACACAGAAAGGCATACATCCTCCTCCAGCACCTACAAACACATCACCTCCAAATGTGGCTGGCCCATCACATGGAATGATACAAAGTCAAGTTAAACCTTGTCAGGTTTCAGATACACTAATCCAGTTGGCACTAACCAGATTCACTTTTGGACATAATAATACTTTGCATGATCGGAAAAAAATCTGGGTTAAATGTACAAAGATCATCAATCGAAAGCACTCCACTCATTTGGAGACCTCTATTCTGTGAAATAAGTAAGTTTATTGCTGAAATTTAACATTTTTGGTTACTGTACAAAATGTTAAAAGTTTTTCTCTAGTTAACCAAACACAGAAGTAGTAAAACTGAAAAATGTTTGCAAAATGGCCTCACTCCTACAAAAATGTTTTGCCTTAAAAATAATTGTGGCGCACTTTTTCAAAAGGTGGAGTGACTCAAGTCGAAGCTGAAATTGCGGATCCAACACTTTAATGGGTCAGGGGGTCCCCTCCCTGACATCTTGGCTTTGACCAAAAGCCAATATTGACTTTTGGGGGCTTTAGGTAGGAGGATAGCAGTGGAGGCTAAAGTATACCATCAGGAGCCTCCACAAGATGACCCACATGCTGAGTCTGGTAATTATTTGCATGCACCTGGCTCTGTATCTGAATTTATTTATTTTACTTTGTATTAATTGTTTTTTAATCACCCATTTTTTAGGCACTAACATGGCTGAAAGCCTTCTGATGGATGGGGTGACGGCACAACCTTCATCAATTGTGCCTCCCCCATCCTCCACTGCCACCTTTACCGAAGTCATGGATGGGCTTAGGGTGGCAGTGTTAAGGCAAGCAGCAGCCATGGAGGCTGTCCAGGCCAGCATGTTGGAGCAAACCTCCTATCTAAGGACCATATGCCAAGATGTCAGGGAGATTAAAGAACATCTGACTGGCCCAATAGAAGGTGGGGTGGACCAGTGCCCTGCTGTGGCTGGACCGAGCACCCAGCAGGGTCCACGACGGTCCACCCAGATCCGTAATTTCAGCTTACTGGAGTCGGCGGCAAAGAAGAAAAAATCTGATTGATGATCTTTATTGAATTTCACCCAGAACTTTCCAAAATTATGTCCAAAAATGGAATCTGGTTAGTGCCCCTGGAAGGTCCACAAGGACTATTTTGATTTTGTATTGTTCCATGTGATGTGCCTGCCACGTTTTGAGGTGATGAGTTTGTAGGAGGTGCAGGAGGATCATCTGGTGGCGGCACAGGCACACTTTCAGCACCCACATCTGCAAGTGTGTCCACTTCTTCATTTTCTGTTGGTAATCCTAAACCAAATTCGTCCAGAAATTCATGTATTTTTAATGAATTAAATAGTTATTTTATTTTATGTTTTGCCAAAAATATTCAAATGATACTTTTGTATAAATTCAAATCCCCCCAAAAAATGATGCTTTGGGTAATTATCTAAAGAACTTTAGAAAAAACAAATAAAAAAAATAAATTTCTTCTTCCAACATAAATTATGATTATGAAAATAGTATGGTTGAACAAATCCGACCATGGCCTGCAACAGTATTGCCCAAAAAATATGTATTTATTCTTCAATGGCATGCTGGGATGTGCAGTACCACAAAGAAAAAAGCACTATCACTTTAAAAACTTACAAAAAAAACAAAACATGTATTTACTCTGGAATGGCATGCTGGGATGTGCAGTACCACAAGCAAAAAAGCACTATCACTGTAAAAATTTAAAAACAAAACATGTATTTGAGAATTTTAAAAATACAGGAACTATTGTATTGTAATTAAAATTTCTAAGGGTTTGTAATCAAATTTAAGATCCAAATAACACACCAAAATAGACAAAAGAAAATAAATCTTTAAAAAAAAAATTAGCTAATTTACGCAACCACTTTGCTATTAAACAATGCAATGAGTAACACCTGTTACTCTATTAATTGCAAACAATTAACAGAGGAAGAAACCATCGCCTGCACACGCAGTGCTTGAGGTAGACCCTGGGCTACCACAAGCACTGCGAGAGGTTCCACCGTAATGTATGCGATATGATGTCTACTATGATGCGCTCTTTAAATTATGCACGCCCTTAAAACTCTGTTTTGACAGTCAGACATGCCTGCTCCCCCTTTCACAAGCACCTTCCCCTGTTACCACGCACAAACTGTACTATCTGTCACTCAGAGCAGCGAGCTGATAGTGGCTTACGAGCAACCAAAATCAGCTCGCAAAGACTGACTTGCGCTCGCGCACTGCGAATTATACGCATGCGCAGATGTGAAAAAATCGTTTGTAGCGAGTGATCGCGCCCTAGCGAGAGACTCTGAATGAGGGCCATTGTCCAGTGTCTGAAGCTTTGTCTCAGTCACAGGTCACGGGTCCTCCAATAGGATAATGACCCAAAACACATAGCTAAAAGCATCCTATAATGGATGAGAGCAAAACATTGGACTATTCTGAGTGGCGTTCTATGCATCCTGATCTTAATCCTATCGAACAACTATAGAAATAACTGAAACATACTGTCTGGAGAAGGCACCCATCAAACCTGAAACAGCTGGAGCAGTTTGATTTGGAAGAGTGGGCCAAACTTCCTATTGACAGGTGCAGAAGTCTCATTCAGAGCTACAGAAATCACGTGATTGCCTCTAAAGGTTGTTCAACAAAATATTAGATTAATGGTCCCATAATTTCCGTGCATGCCATTTTAATTTTTTTTTCATTTCGAATATTCTGTTGAATCAAAAATCAAATGCAAAATCTGATTTCTATTAATATGGAATAAACAATGATTGATGCCAATTACTTTTGTCATTTCAAGTTATTTCTTGCAATGATGTGTGCCTGAACTGCACAACTGCAACCAGTTTCTACATAGATTAGCGGCCCTGTATATGGCAGCATCTGTTGATGCAGTAATATGCACAAGTCAATATAAGGAGTTGGGTGCTCATAATTTTGTATCCGCATGATTTAAATGAGGCTACACCAAGCATAGCCCCTGCCCAGCCCAGTTTCTGAAGGATTAAAAAAAAATCATACCCCAGATCACTGGTGGCATTATAATGCAGAGCCCCTCCCCAATATCTGTAATAAAGTAACAGATCCAATATCTCTGGGGACCTTATAAAGCAGATCTCCCTTTCTCCCAAATTTCTGTTAGTGTAAAAATCAGACCACAGATCTGCTTGGATCAAATTACTACCCGTCACTTGGTTCCTCTCTATAGATGTGCTCTACAGACCATGTGACAACATCTGGCGTTTGATTTGTGTATAGCTACAGCCATTTAACAATGAGTGAAGTCACAGAACAAGTGATACTTTTATTTTTTTTCACCGATCTTGACTTGAATTATAAAGAGATGCAGTATTACTGCTGAAGGAATTCGGCACTGTCTGCTCCAGTGCAAATGTTGTTAATCTAATTTAATACCAAAAAAATATGTGATATAAATTCCTACTTTAGGTACTGTAGGTTGGAAGGATGACCAATTAGTTTGATTAGCAGACAAAGTCATCTGTAACACTCAGGGGTGCCGAGAGGTGGGGGGGAACAGGTACTAATTACCCAAGCCCAGGGTTGATGGAAGGGTCCGGCGACGCCTCCTGCCCCGTCCCTCTTACATCAAAGCAGCACAGCACACGCTGCTGTGTGCTGGGCTGCACTGGGAGACTAGCGGCTGCTAAGTAGCAGCCACAGCAGTCTCCTATGCCTGCGGGGAGGGTGATCACGCTGATTGTGCCCCCTGCTGGCTATGCACCGGGCTGAGGAGCTCACAGCGCTCCCCTCACCAGCATGCGGTGCTGCAAAAATGTTTTTTTTCTAAGGGTGCGTGGCCACGCCTCCTGTGATTAGGCCATGCCCACTTCTCCCGGGCCCGGCGCGGCAGTCAGCGCCCCTGGTAACACTGTCTCCTACAGATGCAGAATATGTTGCAGCGGTGCACTCAAGAGGTGTTATGATTAAGAATGCTGTTAGCTGACCTGGGACAATGGGCAGAACCAACATAAATCTGGCTGCCTTGCATTTGCACAGACAGAAAGTGTCAATTAAAAGACAAAGAATATTGATGTTAGATACAATTTTTGAGAGATCTGCAAAAACAAGGCCTTTTTAATTACAGATGTTCGCAGGCCCCCATTTTGGTTTCCTTTAAAAATTTATAAAAACAGCTATAATCATGTAATTTGGACCTGCTTTTGTTCCTACAGTATTATTAACATCGATTAAATAAATTTCCAGCCAATTTTGACTATGCAGTGAGCTAGCTGGGTAAACGAAGTGACAGAGCAGCAGGACAATCACATGGCAGTTTAAAAGAATATAGCACATCTATGAAACATAGTGGCACAGCAGTAGCAAACAAGATAGCAGTTTAATGAACTGTCCCAACCTCTAATTACTTTGGCATTACAAATGGCCCAGATACCTTGGCAAATGTTGTAAGGATTTGGGTAAAAAAATCCACATGGAAGAGGATGGATTTTTTTTTTGCCCAGGCATGACAATGCACTTCTTTTTATCACTGACAAGAACTGCTGCCACTAATGGCTGACTTACTTCGACACAAACAACATCAACCTCTTGAATTTTATCAACTTGTTCTTGTCCAACACATTCACCATCAATATCCTCATTAGTGTCAGATACGCAAATATCTTCCCCCATCCTGTTGCACTTCCAAAGTAGCATCCTTAACTTCTGTCTAAATGTCATCATCATCATCACCTTTACTACTACTCATTCTCACATTTACAGAGGGTTCAGAAATGGTGGAAGGAGGCTTCTCTAGGATTACAGTGTCAGAAAAGTAAACTTACATACTTGTGGACACCCTTTGTGAACACACTAATTATTCTTCATCCTCAGGGGTAAATGTAATAGGAGAGTTTATTTTTTAAATGTTAGCTTACCGCAGTAAACGTGATTTAGCATTCGTCAAATGTAATAGAGTACGAGAACATGCAAACTCGCACTAAATTTGCCTTGACTCTTCTTGCATCAGACCAACACGCCCTCCAGATGTTTTACATAATAGGTTATGAGTCTTAAACTAGCATAAAAAACAAGCAAAACAATAGACTGATTCCAGGACGGCGACTTCAATGTGCGATTTTAATGAAAATCAGCATCTGAGGCATATGAACACACAATGCGCATTTAGACAATTACAACCCCTATATAAACCATTCTTACCTTCATTTCGCCTGTGTAGGTTTTTTGACAGCGCTGGACTGAAATCCTATATATTTTTGTATTGTTTTGTATTTTTTGTTTTGCCTGTGTAGGTGTAGCAATGTTGGATTTTCTCAACTCCTATGAGATGTACATGTCTGTCCTCCTAACTATTGAGGAACAGTGCAGGAGGAGGGTGCAGGAGCATCACCAGATATAGCTACCCCTTTAGGGAACTTTTCCCTTCATAGTTAGAGTTAATGTTTTCTTTAATATTGTCATTATTGTTTAGATTTGGAGTGCACTTTCTTACACCTTCTCGTGGAGCAGAAGTGTCTTGACCTTTAAAATTAGATTTTGAAGACGTACTATGACTGCCAGTACTGGTGCTGGGTTGTTCTTTTACGACTTGTTGAAGATGGAATATCACTTTCCCTTTTAGTATGAATAAAAGCATTTGTGTGAAATGAATTTACGCTATTAAAATAACCTTGCAATGTTTATAAGTGATAAAATATTTATAGACAATAAAGACATATACAGTATGTCTAAACTAGAATGAATACGTCTTAAATAAATAAAAGCTTGAAAATAGAAAATGCATATATATATATATATATATATATGTGTGTGTTAAACGACGATGGTCGCAAAATGGCAGGATGCCATTTTATGTAATATGTTATAATGGGAGTGCAGAAAATGGTTGCTGAAAGCCATATTATGTGTAGTGATTTTATAAAAGTATCAGGTATTAATTAATGGTCAGACATTGCATAAGGTGTTTTTGACAGACAGAACCTACAAAAAGGACAAAGGGCTTGATTTAGACCCACGTGCAAGCGCACAGTGCTCGCAAGCGGGTCGATGGTCCCCCACTGCGCATGCGCTGCCTCTGGCGTGCCCATGCGCGAAACCCATCCAGCGACGGCAGCTCCATCGCTATGGGTCTCGCTACAAGACAGGGAGGCTGTCGATGGTGAGTGACAGCTCGCCCCATTTTGTAGGCTGGGAGGGGGGGTGGTTAGGCAAACGCAGGCGTTCCCTTAGGAACGCCTGGCATTTCCAAACATGATGTTTATACTTGTTAAAATGCTGATGTAGGAGGTTTTTTTTTCCTATATAAACTGTCATTTGTCAGTATACAATCAGCCTATTGCTCGATGTACGAGATTCCAGCTACAAAGTGTTGGAGGGGCTCCTTGGAAGGAAACCAGTTATGTTCTGAGTAGATGATCTGACAAGCAAGTTAAGTGTTAATAATTTACTTTTACTTTGTAATAAATGTCTTTTTAACTGATATTTATTTGTATGGCTTGATTAACGTCTTTGTATCCAAAGTATCTTATTTCATTCCACTGAGAACATATGCTGCTTTCAATAGTTCTCATTTCTTGCTGAGTTGTAATCTCCAGACACCAGATGCCTCCTCAATTGGACCAGGTCATAGATGACTATACTCTATGACTGTGCAAGAAAAACACTGACCATCTTGCTATACAATATCATGGACTAGAGATATCAAGAGCCATCTGTGAGCACCAGTCAAGGTGTCTGATATCGTGAATGAAACTTGGCACACAGAACAGATTGATCCTGCCCCCTCTATGATGTATTGGGTATTCCTAGAAGTCAAAAGGACTTTTGACCTATGGACATTAATTTACAGCCTAGGACATTTGCATATAGGCAATAAAGAATAGATGTCACTTTAAATTCTAAAAAGTGAAGATTGTAGATACCGTTTAAGTGTTGGCACTATTTACTCATGAATATTATAATGAGCCATGATATAAGTAAAAAAACTCTATATATGCTCCAAAGGATCATATATCAGTTGCACTTTAATAAAATTAATTACAAAACAGCTGATTCGGCAGCTCTCAAGAAGGAGCGTTTGGGGACACTCCACAAACAGAAATAACAAGCAATATCACAATAAAGTAATATGAATGAGAGCGCTACAGCATAATCAATATTTATTAAAGCATTTATTACTCTAAACAGCAATTAGCAATATTAAAAACAATAAAGTGCATAAAGCCTATAAGGCTCAATCATATAAAAATATCAAGAGATACAGTCAGGTGCATAAATATTGGGACATTGACAGAATTTTCATATTTTGGCCTCTATTCACCACCACAATGGCTTTGAAATGAAACAAACAAGATGTGCTTTAACTGCAGACTTTCAGATTTAATTTGAGGGTAATTACATCCAAATCAGGTGAACGGTGTAGGAATTACAACGGTTTCCATATGTGCCTCCCACTTTTTAAGGGGCCAAAAGTAATGGGACTATCAACTGAAAAGCTATTTCATGGACAGGTGTGGGCTATTCCCTCATTATTTCATTATCAATTAAGCAGGTAAAAGGTCTGGAGTTGATTCTAGGTGTGACATTTGCATTTGGAATCAGTTGCTGTCGACTCTCAATATGAGATCCAAAGAGCTGTCACTATCAGTGAAGCAAGCCATCATTAGGCTGAAAAATCAAAACAAACCCATCAGAGAGATAGCAAAAACATTAGGTGTGGTCAAATCAACTGTTTGGAACATTCTTTAAAAGAAAGAACGTACCGGAGAGCTCAGCAACACCAAAAGACCCGGAAGACCACGGTAAACAACTGTGGTGGATGACAGAAGAATTATTTCCCTGGGGAAGAAAAACCCCTTCACAACAGTTGGCCAAATCAAGAATACTCTCCAGGAGGTAGTTGTATATGTGTCAAAGTCAACAATCAAGAGACGACTTCACAAGAGTGAATATAGAGGGTTCACCACAAGATGTAAACCATTGGTGAGCCACAAAAACAGGAAGACCAAATTAGAGTTTGCCAAACAACATCTAAAAAAGCCATTACAGTTCTGTAACAACATCCTATGGACAGATGAGACAAAGATCAACATATACCAGAATGATGGGAAGACAAGAGTATGGAGAAGGAAAGGAACTGCTCATGATCCAAAACATACCACCTCATCAGTGAAGCATGGTGGTGGTAGTGTCATAGCGTGGGCATGTATGGCTGCCAATGGAACTGGTTCCCTTGTATTTATTGATGATGTGACTGCTGACAAAGGTAGCAGAATGAATTCTGAAGTGTTTTGGGCAATATTATATGCTCATATTCAGTCAAATGCTTCAGAACTCATTGGACGGCGCTTCACAGTGCAGATGGACAATGACCCAAAGCATACTGCAAAAGCAACCAAAGAGTTTTTTAAGGCTAAAAAGTGGAATGTTATGCAATGGCCAAGTCAATCCCCTGACCTGAATCCGATTGAGCATGCATTTCACTTGATGAAGACAAAACTGAAGGGAAAATGCCCCAAGAACAAGCAGGAACTGAAGACATTTGCAGTAGAGGCCTGGCAGAGCATCACCAGGGATGAAACTCAGCGTCTGATGATGTCTATGCATTCCAGACTTCAGGCTGTAAATGCCTGCAAAGGATTTGCAACAAAGTATTAAAAAGTGAAAGTTAGATTTAGGATTGTTTAGTTTGTCCCATTACTTTTGGCCCCTTAAAAAGTGTGAGGCACATATAGAAACCGTTGTAATTCCTACATCGTTCACCTGATTTGGATGTAATTACCCTCAAATGATATCTGAAAGTCTGCAGTTAAAGCACATCTTGTTTGTTTCATTTCAAAGCCATTGTGGTGGTGAATAGAGGCCAAAATATGAAAACTCTGTCAATGTCCCAATATTTATGCACCTGACTGTATATGATCTATACCAGCTATACAAGAAAGAAAAAAAGAGTTTTTTTAAAGGAAAAAATCATCCATAATCAGTTCAATGAACAATTATATTCCCAGTTAAATGGCACAGTGATGATTTATTTGTAAATCCAGGTATCCAGCGATTTAATTAGTAATCCTGAAAATTAAGTTCTGCTGACTGCCGCCCGCTCGCCGACTAGGCAGAGAAACAGGCTAAATGCAACTCATGATGACAGTGCCTCCAGGGCATGTATTGCAGGAGATTCCGCTTATCAGCACTCACTTGCCGGCGTACTCACAGTCTCTGTCCGGTTTTAGTGTATAGGATCACCCGTCTCAAGCTCCCAGGTTCAGCTGTGAGATGCGGTGCCACTTGTGCCGCGGTCTCAATATTTGATGTCGATGCAAATGGAGTCAGCCTCAAACTTCATCAACTGATGCACAGGGAAAATAATAGCTAGTATATCCAAGTCCTTAACACGTTTCTCCGTTCTTGTAATTATAACGGTTTCATCAGAATACTAGCTATTATTTCCCAAATATTGAGACCGCGGCACAAGTGGCACCGCATCTCTCAGCTGAACCTGGGAGCTTGAGACGGGTGATCCTATACACTAAAACCGGACAGAGACTGTGAGTACGCCGGCAAGTGAGTGCTGATAAGCGGAATCTCCTGCAATACATGCCCTGGAGGCACTGTCATCATGAGTTGCATTTAGCCTGTTTCTCTGCCTAGACGGCGAGCGGGCGGCAGTCAGCAGAACTTAATTTTCAGGATTCCTAATTAAATCGCTGGATACCTGGATTTACAAATAAATCATCACTGTGCCATTTAACTGGGAATATAATTGTTCATTGAACTGATTATGGATGATTTTTTCCTTTAAAAAGACTCTTTTTTTTTCTTTCTTGTACAGCTGGTATAGATCATATATCTCTTGTTATTTTTATATGATTGAGCCTCATAGGCTTTATACAATTTATTGTTTTTATTATTGCTAATTGCTGTTTAGATTAATAAATGCTTTAATAAATATTGATTATACTGTAGCTCTCTCATTCATATTAATTTATTGTGATATTGCTCATGATATAAGTCAACTGTTATAATAAGATAAGCTTCTGGACTGAAGTTTGAAAAACAGCTGTTACACTGGCTGATATCAATATGTTGGCTGGCAGATATTAATACAGGTTGAGTCTCCCATATCCAAAATGCTTGGGACCAGGGGTATTTTGGATATCGGAATATTCCGTATTTTGGAATAATTGCATATTATAATGAAATGTCTTGGAAATGGGAACCAAATATACACACAGAATGCATTTATGTGTTATATACACCTTATACACACAGCCTGCAGGTCATTTTAGACAATATTTTTTATAATTTTGTGCATCAAAAAAAGTTTGTGTACATACATGAAATTCATTTATGTTTCATATACACCTTATACACCCAGCCTGAAGGTTATTTTATACAATCTTTTTAATAATTTGTGCCTTAGACAAAGTTTATGTACATTAAACCATCAAAAATCAAAGGTTTCATTATCTCAGTCATGCTGAAAATATTCCGTATTTCGGAATATTCCGTATTTCGTAATATTTGGATATGGGAGACTCAACATGTATGCTTATGATTCTAATCCTGTTGAAATATATAAAGAAGAATTTACCATTTACATGGTGTGGACACATGTTATTTCCTTTTTAATAGACTGATCCATGATTGATTTTATTTTTTACACCAGGACAGAAGTAAAACCATTGTAGTTGAACTGCCACCACACCAAGTGAACATACAAAGAAATAGGGAAACAAGGTAATGTGACCTTTAACATGTAGATTTATTAAAAGATGAGTTTTTTTGGACACCTGAATTTTTTTTTATTTTTTGCACTTATTTTTCTTTTTGGGGTACAGCTGATGTGGAAACTACCACATCCAGTAACTACAGTGATATATGCTGCCTCACAAAAAACACTATTGAAATATACTTTAAATTGAATTATAAAAGACTTGAGATGTTTTTTTGACACCATAAAAATAAATAAATTTGCACTTGTTATTTTGGGGTGCAGCTAACTGGTGCACGACAACACCCAGTAAGTACAGTAGTATTCACTGCTTCTTAAAAAAGCACACACTCTTTAAAATTATTTCAACTGAATTATAAAAGGCTTGAGATGTTTTTTGACAACATAAAAAAAGGTTTTTTACACTTATTAATTTGGAGTGCAGCTGACAGGGACACGACCACACCCAATAAGTACAATAATATAGTCGCTCTCTCAAAAACATACACTTGAATTATGACTTAATTTGATTTATAAAAGATGAGATTTTTTTGCTACCAGAAAAAATACTTTTTTGCACTTATTATTTTTGGGTGCAGCTGAAGGGTACACAATCACACCCAGTAAGTACAGTAATATACGCTTCCACTCAAAAACACACTCTTGAAATATCACTTAAATTGAAATATAGAAAACTTCTGATTTTTTTAAACGGAAATCTTGTCTTATTTGGGTTGCAGCTCATTCAGACACAGCACAGTATTTTTCTGATGGCTAACCTTGAAATCACACTATCTCTGCCCTTATACACAAGTGACAATTTATACTGCAGTGTAAATAAATATCCTTCTGAAAAGCGATTGTAAGTACAGCTCACTTGTTCAAGTTGACTTCTAACAAACATGCACAAGAGCCTGTTTTGCACTGGATTGCAGGTGCTACTAGTGTCTGAGACACAAACACACAGTGACAGTAGCCTGTTTGCAGCACTGGTTTTCATTTGCTAGCTAACAAACACACACACAGCTACAAAGATACTTGCAGTCTTTGTACACCCAATCCATCTACCTACAATTCTGTAATGGTGATTAGTATTTCTGCTTGCAGCACAACTACAGCCCATGCCCTCTCCTTGCATTCTCCTGTGTGAAATGGCATCTGATCACAAAGGGGGGGACAGTTATATGTAATATAACATGCAAGGTCCAAGATTTTCAGGAAAATTAAGTTTTTCCTCATTTTGAGACCCGAACTTGGCGGGAAGACCTGAGCCGAAACAGGGAACCACTTGGAAACCCAAAGTATGGGTGTGTTCAGATTTCCGCAAATCCGAACCACTCATCTCTAATCTTAACTAGAGGTATTGTCAAACAGACAACATACTTATGAATATCTGCACTAATATTGATTGCAAAAAATCCCAACCCTATTTAAAAGCATACTGGCAGCTGGGACTCCTCTTCCGACAGAACTGTCCCGACATAATAGTGGCTTCCATGTTTTTGACCCTGCAGTCCAAATGCAAGCCGCAGGGACCGGATAGGGTTCTTTCGGATCTCTGGAGGAAGTCTGCATCTATAGACGGCGTTGACTATCAAGCAGGAGCTCCGGAAGTTAATGCTTTCTGGAGCTTGCTGCCTAAACCCCATGAAAACCAAAGAATATATGGCGATCCATATTGTGATAGGAACACTGGTAAAGTGGTCATTGGTAGATACATTTGTCCTAGCTTTTTGACCTATGTGTTCTAAAAAACCCCAGGAGAAAAGTCTGCAGTGAAGCAGATTTGAGTGTCGGCTTTTTGAAAAGCCGGTTTGGGTCTTGGGGGTGTGGATGTGAGAAGAGGGAGGGCTCCATCCACAGGCCACTCCAGGTTTTGGCCTTTTTGGCCTGTTAGCAAGCTCATTAGGGTCTGCACCTGGAACTGGCTGATATAGGCTGTGTGTGATTGTAAGCTAGTGTCTCATACCTGGGAGAGCAAGCAGACTGGCTGGCTCAGATACACTTGGTGGAAACAACCTGTAAGTCTTGTGCATACGCTTGTGTTGATGGTGGAAGCAGTAGGCCCCACTATTTCTTTAGAAAGGGAACCTCTTGTCTAGTTAGCACCCAGACGGGCTAGCATTTACTTTTAAGTTTTGTTTTCCTTTATGTTGCATAATAAAGACTGGTATCGACCAGCTAGTACGAGGCCCAGACTGGTGTACTATTTTTCCGGCTGCTGTGTGTGTGAAGAGGGAGTCCATCTACCCCAGGAGAGGGACCCCTAATCCGGTCGTGTTACAATATGTATTGCAGTATTGTTGGAATACAGAATGTATATTATCCATGTTTTGGACAAGTTATGTCTGTATGGTGAAAATGTCTGCACTGTTTATACAAATGTGATTCTCCATAAATCTTTCCTGTGAGTTTGAAGACTGATGAAGGAAGCATACTCTGCAACAGACCTCCCATTTCCCTTATTGGTGAATGGCCCCTGAATACGAACTCTGCACTACTTAAACCCTCAAAACACAATTATTTTTTTTTTGCTGAATTCAGAAAGGAATGCCTGAATGTGTATAGTTCATTCTATCAGGAGGAGCAAAATTGTCAACTCTCACAATTTCCCATGAAAATAGGTAATATAGGGGGTCATTCAGACCCACTCGCGAGCGGCAGTACGCTCGCAAGTGGGTCGATGTTCCCCACTGCACATGCGCACGACGAAGGGAGCTCCGTCGTGCGCATGCGCGAGACCCGGCGAGGGACGGGCTTTCCATCGCTCGGGGTCTCGCACCAAAGGGGGCGTGCTGTCGATGTTGATTGACAGCACGCCCCCTTTGGTGGGCGTGCCGGGGGCGTGCCTGCCAGACGGAGGCGTTCCCATGGGAACGCCTACCGTCTGAAGCCGGCCCCACTGACATCACTAGTGATGTCAGTGGGAGTGATTTTGGATCAGAGCCAAAATCACTCCTGGCCTTGCGGCTGGGAAACCCGACCACAGGGTTTCCCTCGCAAGTCCGATGGTCGCGATGGTCAAGACCATCGCGACCATCTTTTTGCACGCTCGTATATGCTGTGGGTGGTGACCCACAGCTATACGAGCGTCCAGGAGGATGCTCCATTTTAATGGAGGAGGGCCCTGATTCAGAGCCAGCGCTCTGGTCAGAGCGTCCGGCTCTGAATCAGGGCCATAATATGTGCAGGACTACACAAAAAGGGGGATGAGATTTATGTTCTCATTTTTATTGATACATAAATGTATTTGAGCTTATGATATACAAATTCTGTCTTTTATTCAAAATCAAGTTGCAGATTGTTTTTATGTCACAAGAGGGTGCTGTTACCTGACAGTTCTCTAAAATGGAATATGAAGTATTTTGTGTTCAGATTATTTTCTAATTGATGTAACATTTTAATATATTGTTGAGTGTTTTATTTTCATAAATATTATAGAGTCAGTATATTCAGTGCTACATGTTGATACATTTTCATTGTTACTTTGTAAAACTTGTGCAATAGTTTAATAATTGTATACTTCTGCTATCATGTCTTTTGCTATGTTAGGTAACTTTTCTCTATTGATTATTATGGCTGAGCTTGGTGCAGCCTGTTTGCATTCTGGACAATATTTTTCCCAATCCCGTACACAAAGACCTTTCCAAGCCTTCCAACTAACCCTCCTTTGTTTTTTCATTTTTATCAGTTTCCTATAAGGTTTACATCTTTAAATCTGTTTCTTTGTAATGCCAATTGTCTCTATTGCTATCTGTGTCAAAAAATACACCTAACTTTTTATTATTAGCAGAGTGTAGGGTGACAACAGATAGTAATAGCAGAGTGTACTGTCACAAATATGCGTAGAAGATTGTCCGTGGTGCAGTAGTCATCCAGATACAGGTACACTTCTATTGGCCTATATGCTGATGGTATAGTTTGTGTAATGCAGGTGTTGATGGTGGTTAGACCACACGTATGTTTAACGAGTTCTAAGATTTATTTTATCTGTCAGAATAACAAGTAACATTAGACACAGCAATATCACAAGTGTAACAATGGTAGGGAATTTGTTATGGCCCTGCCCTGGAGCTTAGGGCAGGGCTGTAACTAGCTGTTGAGCTGTTGGCGACCGGTGCCGCCGCACAGAGGGCCTGAGTCGCTCCGGGTCTCCTACCAAAGGGGGCATGCTGTCGATGTTGAGTGACATAACGCCCCCTTTGGTGGGCGGGCCGGGGGTGTGGCTGCCCAGACGGAGGCGTTCCCATGGGAACGCCTACCCTCTGGGGCTGGCCCCACTAACATCACAAGTGAGGAGTGCTTTCGGCTCTGTTAGAGCCGAAAGCACTCTTTGCTTGCGGCAACGAGACCCTACCACAAGAGTCTCGTCGCAAGCCCGATGGTCTCGATGGTGTTGACCATCATCATGGCCGCTCGCTATAGCTGTGGGTGGTCACCCACAGCTATGCGAGCGGCCAGGAGGCCATTCTGAAAAACCAGAGGGCCGGCCCTGATTCAGAGCGAGTGCTCTGTCAGAGCGTCCGGCTCTGAATCAGGCCCAGAGTGCAGATGCTCTGTGGGCCTTTCTTTGCTCCTGGCTAGCAGGTGGTCCCCTGCAGCCAGGATTGCTGCAGGAAATTCTGTCCAGGTAAGATCTTATTTTTTAATCCAAAGTGTGAGTATCCTGCTCACTACCAGCTAAAAATGTTAAATGGCAATGCACATTCTACACTGAGGACTGCAACATGTGAGGATTCACTGCAATACTGACAACTGCATAAAACTTTTCACTTGTTGCGACCAGCACTTTGCTAAAGGTCATATTAATTAAGACTAAATTAACTCATATTTGTCACGACCAGGGTTTCGCGGTGTGGAGGTCCTTACCGGTGAGGGCGCTGTGGCACTGTCCTTCTGGCGGGGGACCTGTTGTGTGGAGACTGGCAATGCGTGTACGCAGAGCTCTACCAGAGTTGGGCCATCCTGGCAAGGGTAATTCTAGTGGCGTCTCCACGTCACGGCTGCCTGGGCGTCACCATGTTGTCTTTGGCATGTGACATAGCAGGCCAAATGTCTGTGGGTCACCTGCTCTCTGTGGCCTATCACATTCCGTTACTGGGTACTTAAGGGTGTTTGGAGGGCCCTGAAGCGTCAGCTGTGAGAGAGAGTTCTCGGTGCTCCTGTACCTTAGACTTGTGCTCCGGTGCTTGCCCTAGCTCCTTGTCAGCCTCCGGCTCCCTGCACCGCTGTGCCTTGCCTTGCACTCCGCTGGAGATTAGTCCTGCACCTTCCACTAGGTCCACTCCTGCCTGAACCTGGCTCCTCAGTTAACCCATTCCTGAGCAGCCATAATCACAGCATTACCGGATTCTCCTTGCAGCCATCATCACAGCATTACCGGATTATCCTTTCAGTCATCATCACAGCATTACCGGATTTCCATTTCAGCCATCATCACAGCATTTCCGGATATCCCACTATTCAGCATACCAGGATATCCACTTCACTCTTACAGTCTATCTGGATTCACCTCATTCATCTCTGTCACTGATCTGGACATTCGTTTATTCCCACTCACTACAGTTCCCTCCTGCCACATATATTAGTTTGTTTATTACTGGATTTTAGTTTCTTTGTTCATGTCTACCAACATTCACAGTAAACAACCCACCTTTCAGTTTAAACCCGTTCCGGTGTCTACTCCTGTTATCACTCTGGGTCCACAACAAACACAGGGCCTGATTCAGAGCCGGACACTCTGACAGAGCGCTCGCTCTGACTCAGGGCCGGCCTTCTGTGTTTTTAGAGCGGTCTCCTGGCCGCTCGCATAGCTGTGGGTGACCACCCACAGCTATAGCGAGCGGCCAGGAAGATGGTTGCGATGGTCAAGACCATCGCGACCATCGGGCTTGCGATGAGACCCTTGTGGTAGGGTCTCGTTGCCGCAAGCCCTAGAGTGCTTTCGGCTCTAACAGAGCTGAAAGCACTCCCACTGACATCACTTGTGATGTCAGAGGGGCCGGCCCCAGACGGTAGGCATTCCCATGGGAACGCCTCCGTCTGGGCAGCCACGCCCCCGGCCCGCCCAACAAAGGGGGCGTGCTGTCACTCAACATTGACAGCACCTTTGGTACGAGACCTGGAGCGACGGCTTGCCCGTCGCTATCCGGGTCTCGCGTATGCGCACAATGGAGCCGGCTCCGTCGTGCGCATGCGCACTGGGCCACCATCGACCCCCTCGCGAGCGCACAGCGCTCGTGAGCGGGTCTGAATCAGGCCCACAGTGTCTAACAATATTTATTCAGTCTCTATAGGGTTTTTGTCACACTGGTCCAGACTCCAGGACCCCATTACCAGGTCGATGGTGACTGATGCTACCCCCAAGGGTTCTTCACTTAACTGTGAGGTAACCGACGGGTACCAGGTTGGCGTCCTCTGGAGCAGTTCCTGTAGCGCCTTTTAATGGGCGTCGCCATCTTGGAATTACATCACCAGGCCGGCCAGTCAATCTGAAACACTCACCAGTGGATACACTGCTTTGTTCCAGTGTTGATCCAACTTACTGCGATTTCCAAGTCTCCAGTGTTGTACCAGCTGACTGATTTCTAATTTCCCAGTGTTGTACCAGCTCACTGTGATTTCCAAGTCTTCAGTGTTATACCAGCTCACTGTGACTTTCAAGTCTTCAGTGTTGTTCCAGCTCATGTCATTTCCAAGTCTCTAGTGTTGTACCAGCTCACTGTGATTTCCAGGGCTCTAGTGTTTTACAATCTCACTGTGATTTCTAAGTCTCTAGTGTTGTTCCAGCTAACTATGACTTCCAAGTCTCCAGTGTTGTTGCAGTCCACTGTGATTAGAAGCTTCCAGCGTATTCCAACTCCCTATGAATACCATAACTGCAGAATATCATTGACATTACCTACACAGCTTCTTGCTACTCTCAAGCAGTCCACTGTATTACTCACATCCGTATACTTGGGCAACATAGCTAAACAATCGGTAACATCAAGGAACATCGGACCCATACACACAGTTAAGGCAGGTCAGACCTCACTCAGGAATTGCTTACTTCAGTGCACGCTATTTAGCCTCAGGCTGCATATGGTATCGCCCCAACCACTGGTACTCTCCTGACAGTAATTTGCATGTGACATTTTGCTTGTGCTTTAACATGGTCCACACTGGGGTACATGAAGCAACAAATGACAGTCTAAAGCAAGCAGTCCTTACAGCCAATGCCCGCTATGAGTTATTACTCAGCCAACTCGGTCACAGGTTGAGACAATACCAGATTCTGTACTGGAGCTACAAATAGCAGCATCCATTTTTGCCCATGGACCTATAATTGCAGCATGCTTGCATTTTGATGGGAACATCAAAGATGTAGGGAATTTCTGACCCAGATTTATCTGCAGTTGAACTAAAAGCAGCATTGTTCTGGCCCAGATCGAGCAATGTGGTTGCCATTGCACAGTATGCCATTGAATTCTGGACTTTTACAGCATAGAATGGCAAGTTGCCACTCACTACCTTTCAGAGAAGATTGACCGACTCTGTTAAAGATAGGATCACTTGCAAATGGTAATAAGTCTCTTTGCTGCGACCTTTTAACCTCCTTGTAGGAAATCATTGACAATTACACTTGGCATGACAGCT
This sequence comes from Taudactylus pleione, assembly GCA_031769625.1. NCBI lineage: Eukaryota > Metazoa > Chordata > Amphibia > Anura > Myobatrachidae > Taudactylus > Taudactylus pleione. The sequence continues at coordinate 6,154,393 of JAUIMM010000324.1, read as the reverse complement.
GCACTTAAGAGCATCAACTTCAGCAGAAAGAGACAGCTGCTCACCTTCTCATTTCTGAGGATGAAAGATTTGCTCCAAGGGATAGAAGGGGTTCTTTATTGTGGCCACTAACACCACTGTTAAAAAGAGTGCCTAGAATTGGACAATGGTGTTGTCGATCAGAACAAATGCAAGTAATGAGTAGTAATAATAGGCAAATCGTCTTCCACTTTCCTTTCTGCAATTTAAGCTGTCCCATTTCCTCAGGGCTTTCTCGATAGACACTAGAACTTCTTGGACTGAAAAATCATGGAGATTTTGAAAGATTCTGACTTAATTAGCAAAATGGAATACTCCTTGGTTGTGAAGTTCAGGCAAAGACCATTCTGTGGACGGACAAACCATAGAACCAGCATAGTTTATTCACAAAACAATTTAGGTGTCGATGAGCATCAAATCCAGCCACTGGGAGCTATCATTCAGTAAGAGGATACTATGCCTGGACCAGAAGGACTACCCATGGAGTACCAAGACTTCAGCAGGGCAACTGACAAAGACTCTACCCCCTACTGAGAATGGTGCTGCTACCTTGCACCATGCCACCAAGTGTCAGGAAATACTAACTGTTTCAGAGACACGGGCTATGACCATCTAAATATAGGAACTTGAAGGGAGGATTATTTTTTCATAACAAAGAAATATGATTCAGAAGACCTTGCATCAACTATTGGGACTCAACAAAATCACTATCAATAATTGATACTCCCTCTTTGAGAGGCTCCATCATGCCATAGTCTTCATCAAACTGAAACTGCAAGAGGACTATAACTTAATTCTTGTCCAGAATGAAAACAAATTGGGTGCTGGGTCATGCAATTCAGCCTCTGCAATGGTCTGTCTTAGTTCTTATCTACTTGATTGATATCCTCATTTTCTTCAGCAAGCTTGAGTGTTCAGAAACATCGCAAACACATGGCTAATCAACTATTTGCTAAAATGATAAAGTGTTCCTTCAACTGGTCCAGAGTGAGCATACTGAGACATGTAATTTAAAGGTATTTTGCTGGGTACCCAGATGGATCAATGTAAAGCAGACGTTTGTGGATTTTAGAAACTGCTACAGAAGTTATCCAGAATTTCTCCAGAGTTATTAGCCTTATACCACATTAACAAAAAAGGGGATTCCCAAGAACACATAGATGCCCCAGTCAAAACAGTTTTTTTGCCCAGTTGGACTTATAATCTTGAAGTTATTGGCTCTGAGAAAAGAGCAGGAACCATGCTATCCCAGGCTGACACCCTTCACCTTCTTTCATAGAGGTTCAGAGTGATATTCCTCCTAGTGTTGGAATACAGCAACAGTCTCAGGCTTTATTTCATTTGAAATGTTACACTGGATTTACTGTAGGTGGTGCTGTTTCTAATGTGTTACTTATACCTCTTAACTGTCCAATTTCAGACAGCACCTATTTGAGGACTCTGCCCTGCTATCACATTCAAGACAACATTTTCTCGAAGGCAGCTGGTAAATTTTTCCGTTCACTGTGCTACATTGCAGAGCATTTGTGAACGCATGCCTCTGGTTTCCGTCACCTCTAATGGTATATCCACCTCTGCCACGTCCCTGCACAGAAGTCCCACTTACAAAGAGCCACTCTGTCTGGTGGCGGCCGCCTCCCCCTCCTCAGTTTCTGGCTCCATGTTCCTCTTCCTCCTGTGCCCTCAGCCCGCCCCTCCTGTCACTCACTTTGTGGGCCTGCGTCCCGGCGGATCCTTTTGCGGCACGTCGCATGTGACATCATGCCTTCACCGCCACTGCATAGTGCACTGAGGAGCCGCAAAGAGGAGCAAAGGCCAAGGCAAACACGGCAGGTGAGCTGCTGCTAGAGGGGCATAGGGGATAAGCTGCTAGTGGAAAAGGAGACACAGAGGCAGGGAGCTACTGCTAGAGGGATAAGCTGCTGGTGGGAGAGAAGACACAAGGGTACGGAGCTGATGGTGGGGGGTGCAGGGGCAGGAAGCTGCTATAAGGACACATGGGGGTAAGCTGTAGAGACACAGGGGGTGTTGGAATGAAGACATGGGAATGCCGCTGGTGAGATGCTTGTGAAACACAGGAAGATGGTGCTGAAGAGATGTTGGGTGGATGGAGTTGGAGAGAGGCAGGGTGGATGAAGCTGGGTAGACGCAAGGGGGATGAAGCTGGTGAGATGCAGGGAGGATGGCACTGATGAGTAGTAGCAGGGGGGGTGGTACTGCAGAGATGCAGGGAGCAACGCTGGAGAGACAGGAGGATGTTGTCTTTCCAGGATGTTTCATCAGGGAAGTTCACATTGTGCCCTACCCCAAAACATATATTACTATGTATTATTTGGTTGAACCTCTTGTATGAAGATTAAATATTATTCCTACCAAAACAGGTTGCTACCTAACCACGTGATCTCCTATATGCATACTGAATACTGGCTCAAGACACTGTCTGCCTAGGGAGGCTCGATTTCTTCAAAGGTCTCTCATTGCAGAGAAACCAGCATATCATAGGCAAACGCAGGGGGGGTTTCCGTCTACCTGGAAACCCCCTCCCCAGCCCACACCATGACCACAATAGAAATAGTTGATTGTTACAAGTGCTGCATGTTCTTCACAGTATCACAAATGAAATAATTAGCACCACCTGTGGATCTTTTAACATGTATCAGTCAGTAATAAATAACCTGTGCACCAACTAGGAGATCTGGAAAACATTCACTGTTAGGGATGTGCTACTATGGAGCCCAATATGTACATATATGTCCAGGGCAGTGCTAGGTTATTCTGCTGCTCCCCCAGACTCCCGGACTTGCTCTAATTCACTGGAATGGTGCCCACATCTAAAATAAAAACATTCAGCTCAGGCAGGATGGCCCTACTGCCGCATCTAATGGCATACTGTGATCCTGTATATGCTGGAATTATGACACACAATATACTTTGTATGACGCATATTAAAGCTGGGTAAGTGCTAATTCTACCCTCTTCATGGACTGGCCACACTCACTCTAAAATCAAACATTTGGAAACCCCCCTCTAGAAACCCTACGTTTGCCACTGCATATAGGTAAGAAAAGACTTAAGTGCATGCAATACATAGGGGTTGCAAAAAGACATGTGGCACCCAAGTGACATACACTTGTTTGTGGGGACCCTATAAAAAAGCTCAGAGGCATGGCAGAAAAATAATTAAGAGTTACACTGATGATATAGAACATATTTTTTTTTATTTTTAAGTGACATAAAAGAAGCACTCCTGCCATCTCAGTTGATGGCAGGAGTGCTAAAAAACATCTAAAATGTTTTTCACATTGTCATAGACCCAAAAGCTTCTGGAGGCCTAGGCGGCCCCAAGGCCCCCGGCCATTGATTTTGAAGTTTCCTATACACAACAGTATGTGTGTGTAAAAAACAGTATTCACAGTTGTTCTGGCCTCTCAGAGTAGCACTGCCTAGTGTAGGAAGGGGGGGGAGCTGTAGACATGCTTTTTTTTTTTAGGGGGGGGCAGTTGTATATTTTGCCCTGGCAGCCAAAAACCCTAGTTACGCCTCTGCCCAGGAATGAGTTGGTCAATGGGGCGAGTGGGCGTGGCTAAAGTGCCAGCGTGTACAGCAGGGGACAGAGACTGGCCAAGTACAGCAGGTGCTCTGCTCTGGCTGGCATAAAAAATAACTAAACAGCGCATGCAATCACTAGTCCCACAATCCCTGGATTGGAAGCTCAAAATTACATCAGTCACAATGGGTTATGGATAAATTAAATTGAAGATATGCACATTTTTTAGCCCACAATGCACTACAGTTGTAATTGATGCAATGTTTGCACTCTTATCCCGCGTAGTTGAACTTGACATATAGAAATAAATAGTGATTTGCATATAGTATTATAAAGGTAAAACATTATATTCTTCCTAATCTTAATGGTGATGATTTAAACTACTCCCAGTGTAATTTTGTTTGTTGCTTTTTAAATTCTCTCTATGTGAGGGTTTGGGTAAGACCCTTATGGGCTTTCTCCTCAAGGGTAGAGCCGAAGAATCCATTCCCTAGAGCAGTGGTTCTCAAACTCGGTCCTCAGGACCCCACACAGGTCACGTTTTGCAGGTCATCCAGCAGGTGCACAGGTGTAGTCATTACTACATATTTTAAAAGGTCCACAGGTGAAGCTAATTATTTCACTTGATTCAGTTGGGAGACATGGAAAACATACACCGTTTGGAGTCCTGAGGACCGAGTTTGAGAACCTGTGCCCTAGAGGAAAGCCTTGATCAATCTAAGGGGGTTTATGAGCCTTGTGGTGGAGGAAATCCCGAACATCTTTCTGTTTCCCCAGCCATTCCCCATTTGATAATTGTAGGATATATTTGGATAAGGTTGCATATTCATAATTTGCAGGGGGGCGCTGAGCACCCTAGCAAGGGCCCTGCTCCTTGAAATGAGTTTTTAAAAAGTTGGTAAGTATATCAACATGGTTGTTATTTCGACATATGACATGTCGACATGCACAATTTCAACAAAGTCACAATGTCGACATAATGTTTTTCCAGTAGTAGGAATTTATTTACGAAGCGTCAAGTTGTAAAACTCGGCACTTCTGATCATGTTTATGCCAATATTTAAAAGGGCAATGCTTTACTAGCCATGTCTAGCTAGTAAAAGCATTGCCCCTAACAGCAGTCTGACAATAACCACAGCCTAACCCTAACTGCAGCCTGACCCTAAACCTAACTATAACAGTAACATGCACTGTTGACATTGTGACTGTCAACATTCACAATGTCGACATAATGACCATTTCAACATTGTGATTGCTGACATGTTCACTGTTAACATTTCTACAATGTTAAAATTATGAATGTTGACATAATGACCACATACCGGCCTTTCACTATAGTATATATGCATAAACTGAATTTTATAAAAAAAATAATAATTAATGTGTTCCAATAGTAGCTATGGAGGGTTATTTTAATCTAAATGCCTGTACAAACAAGAATTAAAAAAGATTACCTGTGAACAAAAAGCTTGTGTCTCTTACATTAGTTTTTTCATCTTAAAGTTAATTTTCCAAGTTTAAGAACATGCTTTAATGTCTGCAATTATTGTTTGCTTGTTTGAGGCCTCAATGTACTGGAATTGCTTTGGAAGGCTATTTAATGGCTCAGATGCAAAAGATTTCTGAACAAGCACTTACAAACTCATGTATCAGCCATGCTTTAAACTTAAACAGTGTACAGATTATATTGTTTCACGTGATGCACCTGAGTAAAGGTGCATACACACGTAAAGATTTTCTGTCTAACCATCCAACTAGTTGAATGAAAATGAAAATCTGGTAACGTATGGGAGTTAAGGCCCTCATACATCAGCAATTGATTGCAGCAATCGTATAATTTGCAATCGATTGTGTATAAAAATCTTTCCCTTTTTCAATCGATTGTGGCAATTCTGCAATCTGCAATCGATTGTATATAAAAATCTTTCCCTTATTCAATCGATTGCAAATTGCACAATTGCTGCAATCAATTGCTGATGTATGGGGGCCTTTACTGATGATCAGCAATTTGCTCCTAAATGCCAGAAAACAGATGACAATGGTTGTCAGACAAGTTTGTTAAACAAGTTTTTGTCCATTTTCTGGCATTTGGGAGCAAATTGCTGATTGTCATTTGCTTTCATAGGCAAACGCGGGGGGGGGGGGGGTTCCATCTGTCTGGAAACCCCCTACCCAGCCCACACCATGACCACAATAGAAATAGTAATATAATACCCCTTTTCCACCTAAATTCCGGGTCTGACCCGGAGTTGGAACAAAGTTCCTATCCAGATCAGACCCGGAATTTTGCCGGCGCCGACTCGGGATATTCCTGAGTCAGCGCCGCTCACACCACAGTCGGGTCTGCATAGACCCGGCTTTTGCGGAGTGAAAGTGGTCGCTTGGAGATTACGTCATCTCCAAGCGCCACTGAAGCCGGACCAATCGGCCGGCTAGCAGCGCACTCCAGGTCATCGTGACCCGGAGTGCGCTGTTCTCATAGCAGGGTTTCACGGGCTATGCCAGTGTTAAACCCTGCTAGTTACCTGGGTTGGATTGCCGGGTCACTCGACACGGCGATCCAACTCTCTCTCCCCTTTTACACCAGGGAGCTGCCCAGGTTAGCCCTTCAAAAACCCGGGTTTTAGCTCTGATGTAAAAGGGGTATAATAGAATTTTACAAGTGCTGCATGTTCTTCTCAGTATCACAAATTAAATAATCAGCACCACCTGTGGATCTTTTAACATGTATCAGCTAGTAATAAATAACCTGTGCATCAACTAGGAGATCTGGAAAACATTCACTGTTAGGGATGTGCTGCTATAGAGCCCAATATGTACATATATATCCAGGGCAGTTTCTAGGTTCTTCTGCTACTCCCAGATTTGCTCCAATAGTCTGGAATGGTGCCCACATCTAAAATAAAAACATTTTGCTTAGGCAGGATAGCCCTACTGCTGCATCTAATGGCTTACTGTGATCGCTGGTCCTGTACATGCTGGAATTATGACACAATACACTTTGTATGACGCATATTAAAGCTGGTTAAGTGCTAATTCTACCGTCTTCATGTTCCGTCCACACTCACTCTAAAATCAAGCATTTGGAAACCCCCTTCTAGAAATCCTGTGTTTGCCACTGGCTTTCATACGTTACCAGATTTTCATTCCAACCAATCAACTATGAAATGTTACACTGGATTTACTGCTGGTGGTGCTCTTACTAATGTGGTACTTATACCTCTTAACTGTCCCAATATCAGACAGTACCTATTTGAGGACTCTGCCCTGCTGTCACAATCAAGACAACATTTTCTCGAAGGCAGCTGGGTAATTTTTCTGTTCACTGTGCTACATTGCAGAGCATGTGTGAACGCATGCCGCTGGTTTCCGTCACCTCTAATGGTATATCCGCCTCTGCCACGTCCCTGCACAGAAGTTCCACTTACAAAGAGCCACTCTGTCTGGTGGCGGCCGCCTCCCCCTCCTCAGTTTCTGGCTCCATGTTCCTCTTCCTCCTGTGCCCTCAGCCCGCCCCTCCTGTCACTCACTTTGTGGGCCTGCGTCCCGGCGGATCCTTTTGCGGCACGTCGTATGTGACATCATGCCGTCACCGCCACTGCATAGTGCACTGAGGAGCCGTGAAGAGGAGCAGGGGCCAGGGCAGGATGACGGTGAGCTGCTACTAGAGGGGCATAGGGGATAAGCTGCTAGTGGAAAAGGAGACACAGAGGCAGGGAGCTACTGCTAGAGGGACACGGGGGATAAGCTGCTGGTGGGAGATGGTTGGACAGAAAATCTTTACGTGTGTATGCACCTTTAGCCGTAATATTCTAAGAGGATTGTCTGCTATTGACAGAATGACCACAATGTATCTCTTTGCTTTGTTATTGCCTTGTGCTTCAGCATGGATGTAGTTAAAGATATATACTGTATGAAAATTGTTTTGCAATTCTATATGAAAAACAGTCTAATAGAGCAGTTAACAGAAAGTCTCACTGTCAAATGGTGGTTTTGATGCCTCTGTGATTATGTTCTTTGTTTTGTAGGAATATTTGTGGCAAGGAGTATTGGTACTATGAGTTATCTGGCCTCGTCTGTCTCTGTTAAATACACAGAATGCCACAAATATGCAGTAAATACTATACAGACATGTGCATGTTGTTCTACTCTTTTAAATTGATTTATCCTTAGCAATCATTCCAATTTTCCTTTTTCATATCCCCTTGTCTATAGAGTATACAAATGAACAAAAAAAAAATGTCATACCCTGCCCTGAATCATAGCTCATTTTTAGAGGCAGTTAATCTGTCTAAAGGCCCCCATACATCAGAGATTGATTGCAGCAATCATGCAATTTGCAATCGATTGTGTATAAAAATCTTTCCCTTTTTAAATCGATTGTGGCAATTCTGCAGTCTGCAATCGATTGAAAAGGGAAAGATTTTTATACACAATCGATTGCAAATTGCACGATTGCTGCAATCAATCTCTGATGTATGGGGGCCTTAAGAGCCGTATTCAATTTGAGCCGAGTAGCGATACTTTTCCGCGTCCCGGACTTTTCGCCTGTTTTGTAGGCGGAAACATATCGCGCGCGTGCCCGCTTTACCCCGTATTCAATTTGAAAGTACGTGAAAACGGGACCCAGCGAAACTTGAACAGGCGGAAAGTACTGTCAGATTTGGGGAAATCAGCCTGACAACCCCCAAAAGATGCCCTGACATGGGGGTTAGCTATGGTACCCCCACCGATTTGGCTTGCTGAAGGTATTTGGTCTTTTTAAACGGGCTTAAGAGCTGCTAAATAGCGTTTTTCTATACAGAATAGTATTCAGGAGTATTTTTTCTCAAATAAGTCAACCCAGCAAATTTGGGGTACTTGAAAATGGGAGCCAGCATATTTAAAAGTTGCTAAAATAAAGTTGAGAAAATCGTCAAAAATCCACCTGCCGCAAGCACCTGCCATCAAAAAAACACTTGGAGCATATTTGGGGACCCCCCCAGAGTCAAGTTCGCTAGTTTTTAACTTTGTACCCCAACATTTTTTTTTTCGCCCCCTTTTTCAAAGTCATTTTTTGGGGTGTCCTTTAGACGAAAGTTTTTCGCTTATTACATTGCATTGACTTTCCGCCTAGGTGGAAAGTCTTTCAAATTGAATACGGAGTAATGTCAAAACAGGCGAAAATGACGTCATCAGCGAAAAAGAATCGTGGATACGGACTTTTCGCCTCAAATTGAATACGGGCCTATGCATCGCATTCCCGGGCTTAGAACATATGAGAAATGCGGTCAAACCTGCATTTTCGGGGTTTGACTGCATTTTTACCTTTGCAGCATCCAGCATCTGTTGGTAACGAACAGATACTGTATCTTCACCTTCTGCTGGCTTTGTAGAGAAGCTGGAGTGATTCAGTAACTAATGGGGAACTTTTGTATCTGTAGAGGACTATGGACTCTATTTACTACAATCCGCATTTGTAATGCAGATTGTAGTGTGATATTACCGACTGAATTCGCATTGCGAATTCAGGGAAATCACAGGGATTTACTACAAATCCCTTGCAGGGACAGAGCTTGAAAGAAAGCTCTGTCCCTGCAAATCCGCTCCGCACACTAGTCACGGTATTTTCGCAAATAAATACCGTGACCAGTGCCCCGCGCATGTGCCGACCGACCGTCGCTGCTACCCCCCCGGCGCTAAGCCATGCCCCCGTCGTTAAGCCACGCCCACGCGGAACACACGCGACCCCCCCTCTCCCTTAATTACACTTACCTGCATGATCCGGGCTCCGGTGATGTCTTCCGGTCAGGTGATATCCCATACTGCAATGGGACCCGCTCACCTGATGACCGGGCCGCAGTGCAGCATGGGAGACCAGCTAACCGGAGGGAGGACATCACCCGGAGCCCCGACCACCGTTCCCTGGAGTCAGGTAAGGAATTTTTTTTTCTTTTTTTTTTTTGTTACACAGTATCAGCGTGTGGTCTGTTTAAACCACACAGCTGAATACTGGGGCCGACTCCCAACTCTGCTCTCCCCGTTAGAGCAAGGCAGGAGTCCAGTAACCGGGGGAGACTCTGGATAACGCCACATCCAGGTGGCGTTATTATCACAGGGCTTTCCCCGGTATTTTTTTACAATTTATTTTTAGTAACTTTGGTCGGATCACATTTTCCATTACAATTATGGGAAATGCGATCTGCTTACTAAAAAATAAGTGATACTTAAGGGTTGGATTAGAATTTTACGAATTTTATGAATTCTACTCCAATTGCCCTATAGTAACTGTAGGTGAAACTAAAATAATGTTAAATGGGTGTGAAAATACCCTTTTTCACTTTATTTTAGTAAAAATAATGTTAATAAATAGAGCCCTAACAATCCTGGGGACCAAGTGTAAGACATTCAAACACCCTAGTGAAACACCTGACCACAAATCTTCACTCTAGTATACCCTGGGGCAGATGTATGAAGCTCTGGGAAGTGATGAAGTGGAGAGTGATAAACGACCAACCGATCAGCTCCCAACTGTCATTTTTCAAACACAGCCTGTAACATGACAGTTGAGAGCTGAATGGCTGGTTGTTTATCACTCTCCACTTTAGCACTTCCCAGAGCTTCGTACATCTGCCCTAATATGCGATCTTCCTTTTACATGTCATCCCAGAAATAAAATACTTAAAGGTAAGTGAAAGGTTCAAAGCACTGGCAAGAAGCACAGAAACAAAATCCCATCAAAGGAAAATGAGGCCTCACTGCCATTTCAAGGTCCTTCTGCTGCTCATGCTGCAGGAAGGCTGAACCATACTGTTCTACCTAGAGCCACATGGGTCAGTGGAATTCTACATGGACTAGTGAGGTCTCCTGTAGGTGTGAGGGAGAGGAAGTGAGTTAGACATGTTATAGAAATCACTGTCAGTTAAAAGTTTAGAAAAAAAAATGAACAAGCTTGCACATGAATCTCTAAAATTATTCTGCTTTTATATGTACTAGCTGTTCACCGCGGCAGCGCCCATGATGAAATCGCTTGTGCCATCATTTTTTTATTTGAGGTGTTCTAGTTGTATTGCTTGCATAGCGGCCCTGTCGTGGGAGTGGCCCACGTGACCAGCAACGCTATACAGACTGGTGACAGCAGCGCCATCACCCACCACTCACACCAATGTCACTGTGTGCCCTGTGCACAGACTGCTATGTAGCCTATCCTATTCAAGTGGGGAGTGGTAAAAAAGTTCAACAATGTAAAGGTCAACAGTAAATGGGTCGACACCAGATGGTCAACATGCAATAGGTCCACAGAGACAAAAGGTTGACATGTACAAAAGGTCCACTGACAATAGATTGGCAGTGTGAAAGGTCAACAGGTTCAAATAGTCAACACAAAAATGGTTGACACATGTTTTTCTTGTAATATAACTCTAACCCCCTCCCCAGTGCCTAACCATCCCCCAAGTGCCTAAACATAACCCTGGCCTAATCCCTCCCCCCCTAGTGCCTTACACTAACCATTGTCTCCGGCAGCCTAACCCTAACACTCCCCCAAGTGCCTAACCCCTAGCCCTTAAAAATGTTGAAAAAACCATAAACAATGTTGACCATTTTTTGTGTTGTTTATATGTATATCAACCATTTGAATCTGTCGACCTTTAAACCCTGTTGACCTTCTGCACTGTCGACCTTTTATATCAGTCGACCTTTTGCACATGTAGACCTATTGCATGTCGACCATCTGGTGTCGACCTTTACATTGTTGATCCTCTATTCAGATACCATTCAAGTGAAAGCAGTCCCAAAGCACCTCTACCCCCGCCTCATAACGGCCGCGCACGTGGTGCCACACCTATCTCTTGCATTGATGAAGTAAAAAAAAATTGTTTGTTATTGCTCAACTTTTAAACAAAGTGCAGGTTATTTCTAGGAGTTTCCACGGTTCAGTAGTTTTTGCTCCAACTTGAAAAAAAAAGCAGACTGACGCAACATTCTTATAATATTAGTATAGCTTGTGATAGGACTGGCTAAGGTTTTGATTGTCATTTAAAATCCTACATTGATAACAGTGGGAACTGCTGTGAACTAACCAATCAGCGTGCACCCATTCATTCCTGTGGAGAGTGTCCCAGAGTGACCTCTCATTTGTGGCGGGGCTCCGGAAGTACTGTAGCAACAGTGAAGTGTTTTTGTTTTGCCAAGATTCAGGTTGCTATGTGACCTCTTCATATTGTAAGTGATCATTTGGTGAATGAAGGATGTGTGGGGGGATGTTTATTTAATAAAATACATCAACATTCAGTGCCGGTATCCTGTCATTTGTTTAATATTGTTTTTACAGGTGCCAGTGGGCCCTTAATGAGTGGCCATGCTGGTGCTTGTGGTTCGACAAGTGTCATAAACAATCATTACTACTGACACAAACAACTAGGGGTGAGCGGGTTCGGATTTCTGAAATCCGAAACCATCCCCCCCCCCTCCCCGAGTCATATCCGAGTCAGGCTCGACTTTTCCCGCCTGACTCGGATCTGAAATCGAGGCAAAACGTCATCATCCCGCCTTCCGGATCTCACGGGTTTTAGATTCTATAAAAGGTACCCGCGTTGGCAACATTTTCTGGACAGTGAAGAGGGAGGGTGGGAGTTAGGGCTGGCTGGGCTGTGTAGTGTAGTGTAGTGCTGTGCTGGGCTGCGCTGTGCTGCTGTTGTCCATATGGGCTGTGTCCACTCCTCCAAAGTCCATAGGGGCTGGCTGGGCTGTGTTGTGCAGTTTGTTGTCCTGTTGTCCATAGGGGTTGGCTGGGCTGTGTTGTGCAGTGTCCCAGTCCTAAAGGGGTGCTGTAGTGTTGTCCAGGGGGTGCTCTGTCCATCAGGGGTGCCCCCCCCCCCCCCCAAGTGCAGTTGAATAGTGTGTGCAGTAGCTGCACGTGCATCAATAAAGTAGCGCCAAGCGTGCGCCTGTGTCATAAGTAAAGGGCCGGCTGGCTTGTCCACTAAAAGGTGCTGTAACCCCCAAAGTGCACTCCAAAAAATATATATTTTTTTTTTCTGTGTGTGTGAATTGTGTGCGCAGTAGCTGCACGTGCATCAACACAGTAGCAGTGCCAAGCGTGCGCCTGTGTCATAAGTCAAGGGCCGGTTTGGACATCTGGTCCGGACTGAAGGACGTGCCAACAATTTCTGACATGTCTACTGTCACTGCATATGATACTGTCAACACCCACAGAATGGTGGAGGATTACATTGGTGACACCATCCAAGTAGGGATGTCAGACCTGTACTGGCAGGAAAAAGAGGCAATTTGGAGGCCCCTGTACAAACTGGCTCTATTTTACCTGAGTTGCCCCCCCCTCCAGTGTGTACTCCGAAAGAGTGTTTAGTGCAGCCGGGAACCTTGTCAGTGAAAGGCGTAGGAGGTTGCTTCCACAAAATGTGGAGAAGATGATGTTCATAAAAATGAATTATCAACTCTTCCAGGGAGACCAGCCTCCAGAACATACAGAGGGATCTGTGGTGGTGGATTTCAGCGGGGACAAATTAATATTCTGTGAGGATGAGGATGTACACAACACTGAAGAGGGTGAAGAATCGGTGGATGAGGAGGATGAGGACGACATCTTGCCTCCAAAGAGCCAGTTTGTGCAGGGACAGATTAATTGCCAGTTTGTTTTGTGGGGGCCCAAACGAACCAATAATTTCAGCCACAGTCGTGTGGCAGACCCTGGCGCTGACATGATTGGTTTGTTAAAGTGTGCATGTCCTGTTTATACAACATAAGGGTGCGTGGGAGGGCCCAAGGACAATTCCATCTTGCACCTCTTTTTTTTTTTTCTTTGCATTATGTACTGTTTGGGGCCTAGTTTTTCAAACTGCCATCCTGTCTGCCACTGCAGTGTCACTCCTAGATGGGCCAGGTGTTTGTGCTGCCCACTCGTATCGCTTAGCATAGTCATCCAGCTACCTCGGTGCAACCTTTTGGACATAAAAACACTATTGTGAGGTGGGAGGTGTTCAGAGTAGACTGGAAATGTGTGGAAATTAATGTTATGGAGGTTAATAATAGCATAGGAGCAGAAAAACCCACAAACTCTGTGATTTTAGCTGTTTTTATGCTTTTTTAAAAAAAAATACAGATCCAAAACACAAAACCCAGAACCCAAAACACTGAAGGGTGGTTTTGGCAAAACCAATCCAGATCCAAAACACGAAAGATCCAGATCCAAATACAAAACACAAAGTGGCCGGTCTACACCCCTACAAACAACATAGCTGCCCAAATGCAATGCGTAATTAGAACACTTAACCAGAAGTGACTCCTGTGAGTATCTAAGAATCCTAGTCCCAGCCAGCTTTGTCACTAACACAAGACTCAGAGGTAGGAATTGGAAGTAATGGTGTTAGTTTACAATGAAATGCCCACTTCTCACGTTAATAACATTACCATTATTTAGTGTTCAGGATTAGTTGACAAATAACTGGACGCTCATCTTGCTGAGATACATTTTGTATATTTTTTTTTTTGTTGTTTTTATTTAGATGGCCTCAAATGCATTATAGCTAGAAAGGCAAAGCCTGTATATGGTAAACATAGGATGTATTTGTATTGAAAATTTTATATAAATGTATATATTAGTTTTGTAAGTAACAGAGACCCTCTTAGTAACTGGACTACATGTGAATTCTGTGTAAATTGTAATTACCGCAATAATTTTACATGGGTGTAAACCGAAGTAAATAAGAAAAACACTTTCCAAAACAAATACAGATTTGTGACAGTGGACAGACTGTTTGTGCCAGTTCATCCAAAGCTGTTTTTCTCATTATGAGGTGAGATTTCCTTCTCTCCCCTCCCATGTCCCCTGGCATACTTAAATTCTTTGGCACAGACTACAGGCCACATATCCCTTCACAACGGTGCTGAGCCATTTTTCTGGCATAGTTATCTACCAAATTGTCAGCGGGTGGTGAAGGTTGTGTTTCTGATACTCCCTGCAGGACCTTTGTGCAGAATGGGTGGACTTTATACAACAGCTTAAGTTCTTGCACTTAGCAGATATTTATGCAAAAGAATTCTGGTCCATTGCAACTCCTTCCATTCCAGTCTGAGTCACTGCCTGAACAAATAACCACGAGTAAGGTCAAAGGGAGGATGAGGAGAAGGCCTACTGCTACAGACAGCATCTGAATCTTTGAAGTGTAACATAGAAATTTTACAACCCAAAAACTATCTTTATACCATAACATGCTATTTCAACTGTCGCAGTAAATTTACATTTATTAACTATACAACATAACATGTCCCGTAGGCACTGAAAGAAGAAAAAAAATACATGAAATCTGTATACATTGTATTATGTTTCCCAGTCTAGTGCTGTAAGTGTGGCAGGATTTAAATACTTGGTCCCCTTTTTCTTATAAAATGTCTATATGGGCCTCATTTCACGCATGCTCACAAGGCCATATGGACACCGGTAAGTATCATTACTACTTTAGTAGCAGTGTTACTGATCGCTTTTTGGAGCAACTGTCCCCGTACTGGAGTAATTAAGTATCCACTGTCACAAATCACAACTCGTGGTGAGTTGGAAACTTAATCACCATCCAACCCCTGATGATGAATAGGCCCTTTTTTTGGTAATCTAATCCCTTGACTACCAAATACAGTATTCATATTTTTCTTCTGAAGATCACCATATACATTACAAAGGGTGAATTATATTTATATTATAATTATGACATTGCCTAGCCTAACTCCCTTTCATTACATGCAATACCAATACTAACATTTTCTCTAAAACATTTTATTTCACTATCCTGACAAGTTTCAGCTGGTAAGTGGTCCAGGCCAGTTGCTTCTATCAGTGCTATGTAACTTAAAAATAGGTTTGTTCACAACTGAGAAGACATGGATATGGTGTGGGTGTGGTTTCATTTAGCCAAGATAATTCATTAAAAACCTGTTAATTTAAGAGATATAATAAAGTAAACAGGACCGGCACGAGACATGTTCGACCAGTGTGGTTAAACGGGGTGCCACCCCATAGAGGGCACACCTCTTTCAACATCCCGATTTCAGCAGGACAGTCCTTTTCGGGCACTGTCCCACTGTTCCACCCGTGGGTCGTGTGTCTCGCGGGTGGTCGGGAGGTTGGGCACGGACCCCAGAGAAGCTGAATGGATGCTGGGCTGGGCTGGGCTCGCCCCCAGCCATGCGGGCACATCCCCAAATAACGTAATTTAATGGGGTGTGGCCTATGTTAATTAGGCCACGGTCCCTTTCTGTTCGCACAGAAAATGGGCGCCTATGCCTCGGTCGACACAGGGCACGGCTCCTAGTGGAGCCGGCCCTGAAAGTAAAGCATATACTAACCCCATTGTGTTACTATTCAATGCTGAGACTAGTCTAGTGATCTCTGTACAATACAGGATACTTCTAGTAACATTTATACAATACTCAAAACATTACACGTGATCTATTAAACCTTTATCAAAATACAGACAGTATTCTGGTTATCTACACAAAACACAGGGCATTTAATGATTTCTATACAATACAGAGAACATCTAGATTACAGATAACATCTAGTGATGTCTGTACAATAGTCTTCATTCTAGTGGTCTCTATACAATACAGTTGGCATTCTGATGACCCATATTCAATACATAGAGCTATATAGTGATCTCTATACGCATCTCTATTTATGGTTAAAGGGCTGTAACAGGGCATTCAAGATTAGCAAGGGCATGAAAGCAGAATCGCAGGCCATGCAGAGTTGTGCATATACTAAGATATGTCCATTTGCAAATGGATCTCTTGCACCAAGGATAAGGCTGATAAAAGTGTGCATTGATAAAGATGGCAGCTGTTTAACTAAGTGTACGGATAAGGACGATGTGGTCTCTTACATACTACAACTCAGCATGTGAGCCATTATCTGCATTTTTGTCATTGATTGCAATGTGTATGCAATTGAGACCTATTTGTATTCTATAAAAAAAATTGTCCTTGTCCTATTTATTTTTTATAGTGGCACTTCTCTTCATGTGCTCTCTATACTGGATGTATTTCTCAGCGTGTTTCACTGTTCTTTATTCTGTGCAACTTTATAGTTTCTATTATTAGTAGAGATGAGCAGGTTCGGATCTAAGAGATCCGAACCCACCCGGAGTAAGGGGATCCGAGTCGGATCCAAGCATGCTCGAATGTTCCCACCTTACTCGGATCTCTGATATCGAGGCAAAACCATAGAGATGAAATCTCGTGGCTCGTGAGCTTTCGTCTCTATATATAAGGGACGCGGTGGGCGCCATTTCACTCTGGCTGTGGAGACTGAACAGGGTGGGTGGGTAGTGTAGGGCTGGGGTGAGGTGCTGTGCTGTCTGCTGTGTCCATATGGGCTGTTGCTGATCCATCAGGGCTGGTGCTGTGCTGTCTGCTGCGTCCATCTGGGCTGGTGCTGATCCATCTGGGCTGGTGCTGTGTTGTCTGATACTGTGCTGTCTGCTGTGTCCTCGGCTGGTGCTGATCCATTCTGGGCTGGTGCTGTGCTGTCTGCTGTTTTTTTTTGTCTCATTAATAATTGTCTGTGCGTGTTAGGCTTAGCCACACAAGATCTAGCAAGTCAGCAATGCAACCTAGTGCTGCCCAACTCCAGTTGTCATCAATCTGTGCTCTGGGCCTGATTCAGAGTTGGGAATAGAGAAAGATATATCTCTCAATTGATCATCTTGGTGAAACCATGCTGCACTGCAGGTGGGGCAGATTTAAAATGTGCAGAGAGATTTAGATTTGGGAGGGACGTGTCCAAACTGACATCTAAAGTGCAGTGTAATAATAAATCTGTGTAGTATTTGTGAGCTACATGCAAAAGCAGCCAGTATTTACACTACATGCAAAAAAATGTATGTATTTACACCCCTTGCATTGCAACATGGTTTGCCCAGGTACACAGTTAAGTGCTATCTCTCTCTCTATTCCCAACTCTGAATCAGGCCCTCTGGGCCCAAGTTCTGGAGCTGAAAAAAAATAAAAAAACTTGTCTTTTTCTTGTCTAAAAACTAATTGTCTGTGCATGTTAGGCTTAGCCACACAAGATCTAGAAAGTCGGCAACACAACCTAGTGCTGCCGGACTCCAGTCATCATCAAATTGTGCTCTGGGCCCAAAGTTCTGAAGCTGAAATTTTTTTTTTTTTAAATTGTCTTTTTTTTGTCTAATAAATAATTGTGCATCTGTGCGTGTTAGGCTTAGCCGCACAAGATCTAGCAAGTCGGCAACGCAACCTAGTGCTGCCTGACTCCAGACATCATCAATCTGTGCTCTGGGCCCAAAGTTCTGGAGCTGAAAGAAAAAAAGTTTTTTTTTGTCTGTGTGTATTAGGCTTAGCTGCAGAAGATCTAGCAAGTCGGCAACGCAACGCAACTGTTCAAGACCACAGAAAATATGGAGGGCTGTCACATGACAGGAGAGCAAGGCCAAGAACCACATGTTGTAGGTGCCACCAGCAGTGCAAGGCCATCAACTTCCTCTATGAAGGGATATGCCCCAGGGCTTAAGTCACGCCATCGATATGGTAAAGCTACTTTTACCGAAGTTAAGGAAAAAAATATTGAAAGGAAATTTGCCTTTAAATAAACAAAAAATTGCAATATGCCATTCACTACACGAAGTGGCAAGGAAAGGATAAGGCCTTGGCCTTTCTTTAGGAAGACTGCTGGTTCTGATTCTGATAGCCCTTAGGAAAAACCATCTGTGTGCCCTGAGAAATCGAAATCACAAATCCCTGAGGAGAGTGCAAGTGTGTCAGCGGTTGCCATGTGTGAGCCACACCTAAATACTAGTGTACTAGAGGATCCTCCAAGTTCCAACATTTGTGTGCCCTCTGTAAATGTGGGGAAGGGCAGTCAACATCTTGCAGACGTAGTCATCGAGGATGCTTCTGTGGAATTGCACATGGAGGAGGAGGAGGATATTTTGGTAGTTGAAGGTGCTAAGGATGATGAGGATGTTGATGCCGAGGATGTACTTTGTGTAAGTAAGGCAACAGCTGTTGCCCATGGTTTGAAAAAGCTAAGGCCCATTGTTGTCATGCCGGGACAAAAGACAAAAAAATCTACTTCTCATGTGTGGATTTATTTCCACCCCGATCCGGACAACAGTTGTCAAGCCATATGTGACCATTGCCAAGCAAGAGTGAGTAGAGGGAGGGACCTAAACCACCTAGGAACCTCCTTGTTACGTCACTTGGAGCGCATTCATCAAATATCAAAGTGTAAGTCGCCAAGTTCCAAAGCTCAAAACGTAACAAGTCCAGTGTCACCTACCTGCTCCCTCTCTGTGAGATCCAAGCACCTTCGATCTCCAACACCTGCATCTGCATCATCAACATCCTCATTCATCATCGGGAGTAGTCCTGCTGCATCCAACGTTGGTATTTGAAGCATGATTGACTCCTCTCCTATCCGTTATTCATCAGAAGGATCCTTGATGACTACGCCTGTTGCTGCTGCTGTTGCTGTGAGTGGATCTTCGTCTCAGAAGGGGACCAGGAGGAAGACTACTTGTAGCGTATCCTCCAAAAAACAATTAACTTTTAAACAATCGTTTGCAAGGGCAAAAAAGTATGACAGCAATCACCCATTTGCACAGCAGATTACTGACGCCATAACAGCTATGCTGGTATTAGATGTGCGTCCAGTATCCGCCATTACTGCAGTGGGTTTTTAACAGTTAATTGAGGTCCTGTGTCCTTGCTACCAAATCCCTTCTAGATTCCACTTTGCTAGAACAGCAATTCCAAGTTTGTACAAGGACATTAAAAAAAACCTTATTAATGTCCTCAGAAATACCGTTGTACCCACTTGACCACTGATATATGGACAAGTGGGACAGGGCAAACTAAGGATTACATGACTGTGATAGCCCACTGGGTAGGTGTATTGCCTA
Organism: Taudactylus pleione; assembly: GCA_031769625.1. Lineage (NCBI taxonomy): Eukaryota > Metazoa > Chordata > Amphibia > Anura > Myobatrachidae > Taudactylus > Taudactylus pleione. Next base: position 6,134,914 of record JAUIMM010000324.1, on the reverse strand, counting down.
CAACAGCAACAGCAGCAGCAACATCTACCAAAAGACAGCTGATACAGAGGCAGGCTACTCTTTGTATAACCGGTTTCACTAAGAGGCATACCACTGAGAACCTCTAAGAAAAACTCAGGGAAATCATTGCTAAATGGCTTACCCCACTTGGACTCTCCTCGGGATTTGTGATTTCAGATAATGCCACCAATATTGTGAGAGCATTACATGTGGGTGAATTCCAACACGTCCCATGTTTTGCTCACACAATTTATTGGGTGGTGCAATGTTTTTTATAACTGACACGGTCGTGCAGGAGATGCTCTCGGTGGCCCGCAAAATATCCGGACATTTTAGACATTCGGCGACCACTTGTCAAAGACTGCATGACCAGCAGGTACTGTTATATTTGCCCTGCCATAAGCTGAAGCAAGAGGTAGTAACTCGGTGGAATTCTACCCTCTATATGCTTCAGCGGATGGAGGAACAGCAAAAGGCCATCCAGGGCTATACAACGGCCTATAACATAGGCCATGGAGGGGGAATGCACCTTACTCAAGTGCATTGGAGAATAACTTCCGTGTTGTGCAAGGTTCTCAAACCCTTTGAACTTGCCACTTAGTTCAGACACTGCCAGCTTGAGTCAGGTCATTCCCATCATCAGACTTTTGCAAAAACAGTTGGAGAAACTGAAGGAGGAAGTGAAACAGAGCGATTGCGCAAAGTATGTCGGACTGGTGGATCAAGCCCTTGATTCACTTCACCAGGATCCAAGAGTCGTCAATCTATTGAAATCTGAAAAATATATTTTGGTGAACATTCTGGAGGAGGAGGTTACTTCCTCAAAATGTGAAAAAGATGTTCATTAAAATGAATTACAAATTCCCAGAGGAAGACCTCTACCAACAATTACATCAAAAACTTACAGAGGTGCCTATGGTGGATTCCAGTGGGGACAAATTAATATTTTGTGAAGGAGAGGATGTACACACTGATGGGGATGATGAGGATGAGGATGATGACAACTTGTAATGTAAAGCCAGTTTGTGTATGGGATAATTTTCATTTCCATGTCCAATGTACATTGGTAGCTTGTTTTATGGGGGTACAAACAAACCAATAATTTCAGCCACAATTGGCAGTCCTTGTCGCTGAAATGACATAAGGGTGGGTGGGAGGGCCCAAGGACTATTCCATTTTGCATCTTTTTTTCCATTCCATTATGTGCTGGTTGGGGCCTTGCTGCCTGACATTTTAAATTAATGTTATGGTTGGTTTAGGAACCAATGATTTATTTTTAAATTAATTTATTATCAATTTGCAGCCAGGGGCTGTACCAATGAATTTCTTTTTATTAATTACTCAGCCAGGGGCTGCACCCAATGAATTGTTTTTAAATTAATTTATTATCCATTTTACAGCCAGGGGCAGCACCTAATGAAATGTTTTTAATTAGTTTATTATCAATTTAACAGACAGGGGCTGCACCAATGAATATCTTTTTATTAATTATTCAGCCAGGGGCTGCACCCAATGAATTGTTTTTTAAATTAATTTATTATCAATTTTACAGCCAGGGGCTGCACCAACTGTCAACTATCAATTCTTCAATCCTCAAGGGTATCCCAACCATTATCTTTGCACAGTCCTCAACTCTATTAATAATTATATCAATCAGTTTTGAGCCATTAAGCTGGATGCAACCTTTTGGCCCTTTAATTAGAAGAAAAAAAAATCAATATTGTGAGCTATGAGGTGGTCAAAATTGACTGGAAACAAGTGGAAATTAATGTTATTGATGTTATTAATACTGTAGGAACAAAAAAGCCCAATTTTATGTGATTTTAGCTGTTTTTTATTTTTTTAAGACAAGATCCAAAACCAAAACACGAAAACAAAATACGGAGGTGAGGTTTTGGCAAAACCAATACAGATCCAAAACCAGGGGAGATCCAGATCCACAACCAAAACATGGGGGTCGGCGCACATCTCTAATTCTTAGGCAGGATGATTACAATACATTAAACCTGCTATGGTTCTATCCAGCAGCTGCTCTTGCCCTCTTTTCCTTTGCCCTTAATGAATCTGGGAGGCGTCGGGATCGGCGCATGCACATGAGCGGCTCTGGTGCCGCGCATGAGCACGCTTAACACCAGCTTCTCGGGGCTGCATTGTTTGCAGCCCGAGAAGCGCTGTAGGGCTGCTCAAAAGGCAGAGCAGCGGCTTCCACTGGAAGCAGCTCTCTGCTTATGGCAGCCTAGACTGGTAGTCCCAGGGTGAGGAGACACCTCCCCCTGGCTGCCTCTCTTCAGCGTGACTGGCAGTTGGCGCTTCCAATGGGAAGCCATCTCCAGTCACAGTGGACTGCACTGGCTTACTGAAATGGCGGATTTTACTGAGGGTGCTGCAGCCTCACAGCCCCTAGGTAAGATCTGCCACTAGTTATATCTGTCACTGATGTGCGGTGATGTAAATGGCTGGGGAGGCACTGGCTAGTATCAGAGCCAGATTTACACATACATATATGAAGCCAAGGGTTCATGTGGGCATTATACAAAGGTGCAGCAGTATATAGTGCTGGGAATTTGGTGTGTTTTGATCAGGGATGTGCGGAAAAGGTAGACAGGGGAGGCAGTGCCTCACCTGCCATACACTTTTTACTCCAGAGTTTTGACTATAAAAATGTTTAGAATAATACAAAGAAGATATTTATAATATTTTCTTTACATTTTTCTTATAATTTTTTATAGTCAAAACTGTGGAGTATATCTAAGTATGACAGGAAAGGCTCAGCCTCTCCTGACCGCACATCACTGATATCTATGGGTCATATCTTGTATGCATGCAAAAAAGTAATGTTATTTTTCTGGCCATAATATAATAATGTATTACTTGATCTCTGAATATTCGGCTCCCCTCTAAAATATACATACTGTAGACATTATGAAAGAATGTAAAATAAAACATAAGCACACACATATACACAATTTGTTCTACCATTTATTTTTAGCAAAGTAGATGCATATTTACTATATATACATATAATAGTGTATGTGTGTGTATTAGAAACACCTTAGTTTAGAATATATGGGAGTGAAGCTTGTGCAGGAGAAGTCAAAGCAGCAGAAAGTATTCTGAGCCACGTGCTGCTGCCACCACTTTAGTGTCTTTAGCCATAGTCATGCCTGTGACTATGCTAATGCCAGTACCAGGCCTTCCCTTGGTGTACAGCTGTGTGTCTGACTGTGCAAGGACTGAGACGCCCACTTTCAGTGTCTTTAGCCCTAACAATCCCACTTGGAGCATCTTTAAATGCCACCATCATCGCCCATTGAAACTTTCCCATTGAAACTTGCACTAGCCCCATGTTAGGTGCAGACTCTCTAGAAGAGTATGGCCTCCACTGTAAGTGATTAAACATCTGCCTTATTACTGCACATAGAGCAGTCTTTGATTACTTATCTGAATCAGAGTCTAATGTAATCAGATCTCTATGGGGCCTATTCATCAACACTAAAATTATGGTTTCGTGAACACACTTAACACAGGAGATATCACTGATATCTCCTGGTTAAGTCTGCCTGCGTTAATTTCCACACTAGGGAAAGTGTAACACTTGATTATATATATCTTTCCAGACACAGCTCAAGAGCCTTCCACAGGCAGACCCGGACCCTTTCAGTCACTGGTTTCCACTGTAATAACGGCACACAAAGTCAGTTCCAACACACTAATTGCAGGGCTTTCAGTCAATGGAGCATCACAGCAGTTCAACAAGTAAGGAGACCCTTACGCGTTTCTCCGCTATGTTGGTCAGCGGTTTCTTCCTGTGCAAAGACCGTTTTTTAACTACCTCTTGGATATTTTACTTGTTACTACACTCAGTTTTTGTATGTGTTTTTTATAACTTTTACAAGTGTATATCTTGGAGATTTTTCATCTACATAAGGGAAATTTTTTTAGATTTGCCTATTGGAGTTTCTCTATGATGTCCATTTGGATTACACATGGGATCTGCTTTATTTTAAGTATTATAGTGAAAGAAACCCTTACGTGCAAGATTCACATCACTGAAACTGTGAGTCCGGTATGCCAATTGAAGCACATATAGAGTAAAGTAACCTTTTTATGATTTTAGCTTTTCATTCTTAGGGGTCTATTTACTAAGCAGTTGTAGGAGACAAAGTGAAAGGAGATAAGGTACCAGCCAATCAGCTCCCAACTGTCATTTTTCAAACACAGACTGTGACATGGCAGTTAGGAGCTGATTGGCTGGTACCTTATCTCATTTCACTTTATCTCCTAACACTGCTTAGTAACTAGACAACTTAGTGAGTAAATGGTACGCAGTACCTCTTGTTGTCTACACACCTGGTGAAGGAGCCTTGATAGGAATATACTCGGTGTTTCTCTAATGAGTGGGGTACTCTCAACTTTGGTGCGAGCTACATTTCAAAGTGTGGAATATACCCTTCTTATCATAATGAAAGTGTGATTTCTCTATAGTGATACAATCTATGAACCTCATTCAGAGCCGATGTTAATGGTCTGCGCATGCGCCGCATCCGGCTTGCGCATGCAGAGCCGTAACTAGACTTTTTGGTGCCCTGTGCCAGAAAGAGCATTGGTGCCCCCATCATTTTTCAAAGAGGTATAATGCACCCAAAAAAGAGCCATGGCTTCGTGGGGAAGGGCCAGGAAAGAGATAGAGAGAGGCCAGGAGATGCTGGGGATGAAATAAGAGGAAGCTACAAGCAAGAATGATAATAAACAAAAATTTGACAGGCCCAAACAGTGCCCCCTGACCTGTGGTGCCCGTGCGATGGCACCGGCCGCATTACCCTAGCTACGGCCCTGTGCGCATGCGCGAGCCCCGACGAGCGACTGACATCACTAGTGATGTCCGTAGTGGACTTCCTGCTCTATTAGAGCAGGCAGTCCACTCGGGCTTGCGGGAGCCGAGACCCTACCACAGGGTCTCGTCGCAAGCCCGATGGTCGCGATAATAGCGACAGACTCCAGGCCGCTCGTACCAGCTGTGGGTGGTCACCCACAGCTTTGCGAGTGGCCTGGAGAAAAAAAAACACGCCCTGATTCAGAGCAAGCGCTCGTCAACAGCGAGCGGCTATGAATCAGGCCCTATGTCTCTTTTCTTGTCACTACATAAATTACACCAAGGGAAGTGACTGTTCATTTGAGTCCAGAATAAAACTAAGAAGATGCACTCCTGATTCAAAGGGATGTCTATTTCTGAACTCTTGTAATAAGTGCCTGTTTGTATATCTCCTTTTTCATTTTTGTATCTCATTTCTGTACCCATGGATGTGATGACATCCACCTAGAATTAGGGCATCCTTTGGGCTGCTTTGCAAATGTAGTTTGTAACCCACTACACCTATTTGTTTTACTCCTATAACATGCCCATAAGACAATACATTTCTGTGCCTCTGAATAGCCACCTCCCAGTCACCGCCCAGGATTGCCCAGTACATTTCACACATCATGCATCCCAATTGCTACTGCATCTCTGTGCGTACGCACATTGTAACGCATGCGCAAAAATCGCACCACTGTGTGAACGCCGGCATTCCGTGCAACTCAAAAGCAGGCCCTAAGTGATCCTTTAGCATGGCTGGGAGCAGATCATTGGTCACTTTAGTAAATAAAAACTATATTTATTCCAATAAGGTACAAAAAAAGATGCATTTTCCCCAAGCTATACATGTATGAAACTTACTTAAAGATGCATTTTCCCCAAGCTATACATGTATAAAACTTACTTAAAGATGCATTTTCCCCAAGCTATACATGTATAAAACTTGTAAAAAATGAAAATGTGAACCCAATGCCTCTAAAATACATGAAAATAATAATTGTCCTTAAAGTACAAAATACCTCCATAATGGGTTAATGTTAGGGATGGGGAATAATTCACGTTTGATGAGAAGACGCTACACCTGTACATCCACAGAGCACATCATTTATTTATGCTGTTCTCACTGCCATAGGCAGCCAGCCAGCAGCGCTGTTTCCATCGCTGGCAACTGTACCAATAAACTACGTGGCATTGCAGTATGATGGAATAAAGTCAAATTTGTTCCAACACAGCAACACTTTATACACTTCTAAATCAACAGCATTGCTGATATAATCATTGTGTGAGTGATTATACCACAATTTACTAGCTACCAGTAAGTGCTGATGACACTGGTGGTGCAATCTTTGCTAAGCACTGCTGGTAGAATGTGTAAGGTCTACTGTATAGATTAGAGACACAAATCTGCTGTGTTGATTAAGGATTAAAAGGACTATTTGGAGCCATGGCTGCAGTTGACATTTTAGTTATTCTCTATGGCAGCTATAGGGGAAAAAAATATTGCCAAAAATAAAAATTGTCTTTCCCATAAAAAGACAGAACTATTGTAGCATACCTCCTAACTGTCTAGCATTCATTGGGACAGTCCCGTTTTTCTGGGACTGTCCCACCGTGGGCCACAGTGTCCCTCGGTGGGGGGAAGTTGTGCAGAAGGTGAACAGAGGCCGTGCGCATGCACACGGCATCTGTTCACTAGTGTAGGGAGATCCTGGGGGACTGTCCAGCATCTCAGAGAGTGGTGGACATGCCCCCTATAGTGATGTAAACAGAGGGTTGCAGTGAGGCTCCGCCCCATTTTCTGGATGCTCCACCCCTTTTCTGGGAAGCCACACCGCCTTTTCGGACACGCAAAGGGTTCCTCTTCCTGGCTTTCAAAAGTTGGGAAGTATGTTGCAGTGTTATCGCAGGAGGTAACCTTATCATGTGTTGGGTACATTAAAAACTCGTGCCGCTATAATACATCTCCTCCCCTGTGAGGTGTGCTCCTCTCCCTCACAGTGGTGCAGGTGCGCCCTCTCAGGCTGCTACTGTACCTCAAACTCGCTGTCACTGGCCAACTGCTACTCCTCTTCTACCAACTGTCCCCAGCCTTCCAGCTGACCTATCACAGGGCCCCTCTCTGCTTGTGCCTGTGTAGAAAAGCACAATGTTGTGCAGCGGCTGTAATATCTCAAATATTGGGGTATTACATATGTAAAATAAAATATTAGTTCATGTGATACCTCTGATTCCATAGGAGGCAATAGACATTGCAATTTAGGAGGCTACCACTATGTGGAGCTGTTTTCTGCCAATACAGAGACAAGTCAGCAACAGAGCTACGAGTTTGTGGTTGGGAAAGGGAGACGCCGTGTTGTGGTGGGACATTCATTTATTTACATTCTGCTCTGCAAGTGATGTTCTGCTTTTAATATTCTGCATATATACATTCTGTTCATGCCTACCTTCATCTGAAGTTATGTATTATCCATTGTGAATATTGATATTCCTGATTCATCTGTTTGTGCTGAATTTATTATACCAATAAATACTGTAATTTTTCCTGTAAGCACACCTTGTGATTGCTGCTACAAACCTAACACTTTTTCTGTTCTGCTGCCCACTTATTATAATGGAACAAACCACGCTAACAATGTCTAACAATGGCATGTAGGACCTGTCAGGGGAAGGCAGTGGTAGGGGCTCATGCTTAAGGGGTGTGGTCAGTCAGCAGAGTGGGCGTGACCAGCCCCCAGAGAGACTTGGCTATTCATTAGAGTGCATGGTCTGGGCCCCTTTTATAAATATATAAATAGTGCATACAGGGCCTGATTCACTTCCGATCGCAACTGCAATTACGCACGCAATCGTCTGATTGTTGTGTTCTGCGCATGCAGCGCAGTGCGAGTGCGTGAACCAGCCACAGAGATCGGGACTGTGATCACAGTGACTAGGTAGACCCATCGCAGTGTGGTTGACAAGAAGTGTCATTTGTGGGAGGTGACGGGTGGGGTGGTCGGCAAAACACAGGCGTGCATAAATTATCCACTGTGATGCCGTATGCAGCCTGAGGACTCATAGCGTAGGGTCTGACCCTGTGCAGGTGTGCATGAGGCTGCGATGGTACTCGATTGTACAGATGGTTTTGCAGTCTTGCTAAATATTACGGATATGTGTAAGGTAAAGTGGTCGTCCTTATGTTATGCTGCAACGGCATAGCAATCGCAGTGGATTAGCATACTATTGCAGTGAGACTGTGTGCGCTATCGCATTCGCAGTTGCGATCCGTAATGAATTAGACCCACAGTATAATGTACCAGATCGATGACAGCGGTGCATTGTAGCAAATGTACCATAATCCTGGGAATGCAGTAATAATGTCTATATATACTGTACCACATTAATGCACTGTACATGTGATAAAGGATCTGTACTGGCCGGCCAGTGTCTAAAACTCAGTGAGATTTGTATTAAATCTAGTAAAGGTGAAATACATGCCATTGTAAAAAGTAAAGAAAATTTACTGGGAAGAGTTAATTGCAGCAGGGGGAATAAATGCAGAGCAACAATGCCATTCCAAACACTGGCAGGTGCTATGTTCATTATGTTAAAGCTCACAGTCAAAAAAAGGAGGGGACATGGTTGTTTGGCAGGGTGGTGAATACTGGTGTAGTTATTATAGAAGCAAAGTAAGGGATGCACAGAAATGTATTGCCCAGGTAGTAATGGGTTGATCCCAGCGGCGGTAGACAGATCAAACAGCCTTGAGAGCCTTAGGTACAAGGAAAAGTCCAAACTGAAAAAAGTATTGAGGAGCAGCAGGGTGCTACAGCAACTGAAATGTTGGTTGAGAGGGAGGGGTTCAAGAGACAAAATAGTAATGGATAAAGCAGAGGTCAAGAATACAGAAGACAGTATACCAAAATAGAATCTGCCATCAGGGATGTCAGAGGTCACCAAACACTGTATCAAAACATGTAACCAAAGAAGTTGCAGGGCTGGATATTGTGTAGAGACTATATAATAACATTATACTGCATGAGACCAAAGAGAGCAATTATTATAGACTTATGCTGCGTACACACGGTACGATTAAACAGGACGATATGAACGATATCGTTATATCGTTATTGTTCATATCATCCAGTTTCTGGCCCCCTCAAACGATGGTCAATGCGCGGGCACGAATGGTCGATATGGATATAGATATCGACCATCACCCATGCATGCAGGCCAACATGGTCGCTATCGACCATGTTAGCCTGTTTACTATACGGACCCGCGATCATTGATCGTGGCTCGTTATAGTAGTTGTGGGTTGCTGTATGTGCTGGATGTTCGATCCAGCACATGCAGGACAATCAGACAATGATCGTTAAGTCGCTCCATGTGTACGGAGCTTTAGGGGTATATTTATAGAAGTGGAGATGTTGCCCATAGCATCCAATCAGATTTTAGCTATTATCTTCTAGATGGTGCTAGATAAATGATAAGCAAAATCTAATTGGTTGCTATGGGCAACACCTCCATTTCTATAAACCCGCACTTTAGTAAATACATCCCTTAGTTTCTGGAAGCTAATTCTTTATTTTGTGGGATTTTGTTCTATAAAGCATATTTAGAGAAGTCATGGGGCCTGACATTTATGAACACTTATGAAACACCCTGGCCCACCTGTCCGGACTCTCAAAACCCAGGCTCTTCAGTATAGTCTTTCCTACTCCCACCTATACTACTCCTTCCGCATGTTTTACAAGTTCTAGCCCCATGCCCACTCCATGTGTGCAACACGGGGGGCACAATAAAGTTGTCATATGTTTTCATTTCTAATTTTTACTAGACAGAGCAGCCATGACTTTTGGTTACCATACATATAAGTAAATATACAGAAGACTTAGGGCCTGATTCAGAGCCGCTCGTAAGTGGCCGCTCGTTCGCTCCGAGCGATGTTTGCACAACTGCGCATGCATATGGGTTGCTTGTAAATACGCATGTGCGAACCATTCATTGCGGTTGGAAATTGTGTGCTTGCAAAATAGCGAATGCCTGCTAATTTGAGTGACAGAATGAGGCGTTTGTGGGTGGTAACAGGGGAAGGTGCTTGAAAATGGGGAGTGGTGATCCGAACGCAGGCATGCCAAAAGGTCAAAACGGGCATTTTAAGGGTGTGCATAATTAACAAAGCAGCGTCATCGACCACGTCACTTGGTTGTTTCTTAGCCTGAACTGTTCGCATGATTGCGGTAGGAAAATCCAACCACAAGCACTGCGAGCAGTTCAGATGCCTTTCGATGTACTCGATTAATCAAATAAATAGCGGAGATGACGTATGATGCAAGCGGCCAGGGGGCATCTTTACAAAATAGCGAGCGCATATTTCGTTCGCTCGCTCAGACATAGAGGCGTCAACAGACCGCAAAGAGCGAGCGCTCAATTTAAATAGCCGGCCCCTTTTTCTGAACAAGCGAGCGCAAATAGCGTCCGGCTCTGAATCAGGCCCTTAGGTCTTTCTTTGTGCAATCATCTACTTATTTTTAAACTGATAGAAAGATTGTCCTTATTGCCAACCACAGCAATCTTAATGTAAATGTAAACGTACATACACATTTGAAGCTTTAAATCAACTGGCTTGACCAAATGTCTTAATAGTAAGCTTCTTGCGACCAAGTAAGAATGTGGGATTTCTGTTTCTTTTGTAATGTATCCAATAAAGTTTATATAATCCGCGGAACTGACAAAATGTAATATTTATGCTTAGTATGTAAACCTGCTTATTTGTATAGAAAATTGAGGAAACACTAATATACAAGTAGCAGAAGATCATATAACGTGCAAAGGAAGTTCACAAGTGCTCTTAACAAAATCTATGCACTCTCCCAGAATTCAAGATTTGTAGAAAACTCAGTCTGGATGTATATACTGTAGTCATATTTAGCTAAAGATAAATTACATACAAGTGCCCTTAGAGAACAGTTATTACAGAGTCAGCTACGGAAGCCTTATAGACTTTGGGGTATATTAGCTAAAGGTCGATTTTAATTGATTTTAAATAAATCTAAATTGATATAAATTGATATAAATCGATGCTGAGTTTCTGGAGCTAAGGGGTCTATTCATTATCACTTAATTTCTACAAAAGCAGGTGAAAATTAACATTTTCACATGTTTTTATAGAAATTAAGTTTTAGGGCCATTCATTAAAAAGGTAGTGCTGGAGATATCACAGATATATCGTGCTTAAAAGGAGCAGTGAAGCCACTTAGAGGAAACAGATGATTTTCAGATCAGCTGTTTCTGCGCTGGAGCAATGATAATTGCTCCGGCGCTTGCGGTGAGTTAGTATGTTAATTATCAATGTCTGCTCTAACCCCAAAATTAACATATAAATAGACTCCTAAGTCACACATTTAGTAACACTTAAAAAAACAAATAAAAAATCATCTGTTAGAAAATGTTTGATTTAGCCCCAAAAACTAAATTTAGATCAATTTAGATTGATTTACAGTTGATCAAAATCGACCTATAGTAAATATACCCCTTTATGTAAATTTGGTCTTCTGGAACAGGATGAAACCACCAACATAGAGTGTGGCAATAGAGGTGCAATAGCACCATGGATAGCCTACTCTAAGCACATAGGGGTATATTTCATTTTATTTGCTAAAGCTTCTAAAACAGACAAGTTGTGATGTTGCCATAGCACCTAATCAGATTGTGTATCATTTCCTAGAATGCAATAAAGAAATTATAGCTAGAATCTGATTGGTTGCTATGGGCAACATCACCACTTGTCTGTTTTAGAAGCTTTAGTAATTCTACCCCATAGCTATCAGACATCCCTTCATATGGAAAGGAAGTCTGTCAGCATTATCTTTGTAATGAGTGAAGATAATGTTGCTGTTATGATGATAAAGGGACTGAGGGCCTGATTCAGAGCTGAACGCTCTGACCAGCGCGCTCGCTCTGAATCAGTGCCCTCCTACCTGAAAATGGAGCGGCCTCCTGGCCGCTCGCATAGCTGTGGGTGACCACCCACAGCATATGCGAGCGGCCAAAAAGATGGTCGCGATGGTCTTTGACCATCGCGACCATCGGGCTTGCGACGAGACCCTGCGGTAGGGTCTCGCTGCCGCAAGCCCAGGAGTGATTTTGGCTCTATCAGAGCCAAAATCACTCCCACTGACATCACTAGTGATGTCAGTGGGGCCGGACCCAGACAGTAGGCGTTCCCATTGGAACGCCTCCGTCTGGCAGCCACGCCCCCAACACGCCCACCAAAGGGGGCGTGCTGTCAATCAACATCGACAGCACGCCCCCTTTGGTGCGAGACCCAGAGCGACGGAGAGCCTGTCGCTATCCGGGTCTCGTGCATGCGCACGACGGAGCTCCCTCCGTCGTGCGCATGCGCAGTGGGGCAACATCGACCCGCTTGCGAGCGTCCTTTGCTCGTGAGCGGGTCTGAATGACCCCCTGACATCACAAGTTCTGAGTGTGTTTCTAAACATGTGTGGACATGAATATGTTTGATATGTGTTGATATGTTTCATTGTTTTTTTATGCATAACCCAAATGTTTCTGGTTACAGGTTGGACTTTGCCAAATAATTATTGAGTTAAGTGTGAATTTTTTTTTTTAATGTAACCAGGGACAGCCCAGAGCGAGGGAGGTGTTAGAGAGTAGTGCTCTCCGGCACTGTCTCCCCTCTCTACTATACATGCTGGCTACTAGGACCCAGAGTCAGAGGGAGGTGCGACCTCCAACCTGTTGGGCTACTGTTCATTTGCAGCTGGCGTATTACTGTGTAGTGTCACAGTACTGTGCAGATTAAAAGCACTTAGCTCCTGAGGTGAAACCCTGCAATACCGCTATCCTGCTTAACACTGTGTTACCGCTGTTACCCTGTTGATATCAAGAAACACAGCATCCTGGTTAAGGACTCTCTGTGTTGCCTAGCAGTCACTTTCACATGCCACCTGACACCTATTGTGACCACCATCCAATAGGCCGCTAGATCAATATACTTGGCCTCCAACTTCCATTGTTTCAAGTCAAATACAGTAAGCACATGGTTTACTTCAGCCCAACAACTCAGACATGGCTTAGTTTACGTAGCAGGGGGCCATGGACCAGGGATGTGTAGGGGTGATAATGATCGTGAGGACTTTCCAAAAAAAAGAAAAAAAATGGTGCCCTGTTAGATATTTTTCCTTATATATTTGTTGATATACAGTATTGTTAAAAAAATTTTTCATGCAGTTCAATTTTTTCTTGGATTCTTTTGCAAATCATATTATAAATAATGTATGCCTTTATTGTTTAATACTTGTTCTGAGCTTAATGTTGTTGTTTGGTGTGTACATAACATGGTTTTGAATCGAGAAATTTCTACTAAATGACAGCATCTGTGTGCCATGCTGTGAGGTTGATTGTGCCATGGGAGAGTAGAGGTGACAATATAATGCACATAGCACATGCCAGGACAATCGTGACACATGTTAATGCCACTGGCCATTGACAACATACTGGGTAATGCTATAAATATTGGAAAAAAAGGAGATGAGTTATGCTGGGTACACACTATGCGATATGTTGTTAAATCAGCCGACTAACGACATATTGCATAGTGAATACTTCTCTACTTTTTAAAAAGCATTTTAGGGAGATTGGAGCAACACCTGCTACATCTGAGCATTGTTTTATTGTTGATCTAAATTGTCAAAAAGTGTATCTACTTACATGAAAACACTAATAAAACATTGCAGTGCTAGTTGCACTAAATAAATATATTCAATTGAATAAAAAACACACATGAGTTATATCATTAGACGAAACACAGAAAATTAAGTTGCATACAATCAGGCCCGCTGAGAGCTGCGGCGGGCCCGGGTAATAGGGGGCATGGTCTAATCGCGGGAGGCGTGGCCACGCCCCCTGCCTGAAAAAAAAAAAAAAGATATGCAGCGGCGCTGGGGAGGGGGGCGCTCTGAGCCCCCTCAGCCCGGCGCAAAGCCAGGGGGGGCGCGATCAGTGTGATCGCTCCCCCCACAGGCTTAGGAGACTGCTGTCACAAGCAGTCTCCACTGCAGCACAGCACACGCTGTGTGCTGGGCTGCTGTGAGGGAGGGGGAGCGGCGCCGGACCCGGGCCCCCGCCGGGCCCCTCAGGAAGCCCGGGCTCGGGTAATCTGTACCCGCTCCCCCCCCCCTCTCGGCGCCCCTGCATACAATCTATTAAAGCAGAGGTTCCCAAACATGGTCCTCAAGGCTCCTCAACAGTTCAGGTTTTAGAGATTTCCATGGTTGAGCACAGGTGATTAAATCAAATTGACTGAGGTACTAATTAAGTCACCTGTGGTCAACCATGGACATATCTAAAACCTGAACTGTTGGGGAGCCTTAAGGACCGAGTTTGGGAACCTCTGAATTACAGATTACATTAGTTGCCTAACCAAGTAAACTAGACCACACCATGAATTCTAATACTGGACAATCCTGTTGATCTTAAATTATACAAGGAACTATAAATTATTGTGTATCCTTTAGAAACATTAAGGGGCATATGTATCAAAGCTTAATGTGAGTTAAAATTGTGAAATATATATCACCAACCAATCAGCTCCAAACTATAATTTCTTAAACACAGCCTGCAAAATGTAAGTTAGAAGCAGATATATAGCTAACAATTTTATCTCACCTCAAGCTTTGATACATATGCCCCTAAGATAAAATTGTGAGATATATATCACCAACCAATCAACTTCAAACTTAAGCTGCATACACACACAATGATTTTTTGATCGATAATCATTTGAAAAAATCGTTCACTTTCTGAGTCAAATGATGAACGATAATCGTTCATGCACGTTCACGTTTGTAGTTTGTAGTTCAGTTAGACTTGTCAACTCAATGATTTTCATTAAGGGAATATGCAAAAATCGTTTGTAGTTCAAAAAAATAGTTCATTACACTTTAAAAAAATCTGACAGATAATCTGAAAGAAAATCGTTCATAAAATCGTTGGTAACAAAATCGTTTTGTGTGTGTATGCAGCTTAACATTTTGCAGGCTGTGTTTAAGAAATGATAGTTTGGAGCTGATTGGTTGGTGATATATATTTCAAAATTTTATCTCACATCAAGCTTTGATACATATGCCCCTAAGTCTCTTCCGTTTGTCACAAAATAACAAAGCCCACAATATTGTCCAAATAATATAGCACCTATCATAAAGGGTCCGCCAAAACAAGGGGAATGAGTTCCGTAACAATACACTTGTTGGATAAACTTTACTGGCACTATTACTACCATCCTTGGCTAAAAGCCGTTGTTGATACTGGACTGCATGTATCTCAATCGGACTAATCTTGTTCGTGAGTCCCCCGGTAGCCTCACAAATTGTGCTTCCATCACTTACATCAGCCAAGCCTGGGTGTATAAGCCGTTGCCAAGGAGATAAATCTGGAAGGTTGCTGCTGCCTCTACATGTGGTGGGTGATAACCCCAGCCTTGCTAAAATACCAGTGTCAGCATGCAGCGTGAACACAACTCCTCAGAATAGGCTGGATGTGTGCGCTACTCTCCGGCCAGATGCTGCCTCATAACATAATGTAATGAGGTAGTCTAATAGCAGGTGCAGATCATCGACAGGAAGCTGTTTCACCTTGCTCAGTGTAATGGAACTTCAGTATTGTTTTATTGTTGTTCAATAAGATCCACAGGTTAACGAAAAGGGCTTATTAATGTATGGTCTTCTACTCACAATAGGTTCCATATAAAAGGCCTTGAGTTACCTTATATGAAAATGCATGTAGCCATAGGGATTATTGGGGTAGATGTATGATAGCGGCACTTAACATGCCGCTATAAGGCTTCCTGCTTTACCTCTTTACTGAGCCAAAGCAGGAAGCACTACTGATGAGATGTAAGAACATCTCATCGGCCGGAGATGGGGAGCGTTAACTCCCCGCACCGGTGCTACCCGCTACAGACAGCAGCGCATCAGCCTAGTGCTGATGCGCTGTGTCTCTGTCTCAGCCGGCTCCACTGAGCATGCGCAGAATCTTGCAAGTATCGCAAGATCCCCGTGTTCAGCCCTGGAGCCGGCAGCAGCCCCAGCATGACAGTGCTGTCCCTGCTGTGGGGATAGGCTAGCGCCAGGCTGTAGCTGTCGATAACGACAGCTACAGCCGGCCGAACGGTCATGCGGTATGACCGTTCATACATGGCCCTGCCGCTTGTCGCTGCTATCTTGTACATAGCAGCGCCGATAATGACAGGGGCGCTATGCGCCCCTGTCATTTACCGCCCAGACCCCCGATCATACATCAGGGAGAAGCGGAATCAGCGCACATAACGTGCGCTGATTCCGCTTCTAGGCTTCGTACATCTACCCCATTGTGCCTTATAACCAATGCAGGGAAATAGCATTGATGATCCCTTTTGAATATATATATCTCTGATTTCTTTTTTTTTCAAGTTTGTAACAGCTGGGGGTAAGGTGCAATCAGGGAGATTACTAGACTATTCGGGGAGTCAAATTATTGCTAATATTTTAGGGAGTCTCCCTGACATTCAGGGAGAGTTGGCAATTTTGGTGTACGGGCGACCCGTCGGCCACCCATACACTTGCTGCAGGGATGGCCAACACTGACATCTCAACTGGGAGGGCAAATTTAAATGGCCACCCAGTTGTAATGTCAGTCCAGTCCAGAAGTATCTAGCGGCAGATTGGTAAGTGTGTTTCGGCTTACCAATCGGCCGCTCGGTTGGCGGATCCATGGCTTGGCGTACAAGTTGGCCAGGTGTGTGCCCAGCATTAGGTGGTAAAAGGTTACAAACACATTAGCATGCTGAATGTGCTTGTGGAGTAAACAAATGTAAAGTAATTTTGTATGCCATCTCTGACTTGCCCCTACCCCCCCTGTAGTCCAGTGCTCCAAGTGGGAATTTGGAAGTGGGGTTATGGAAATTTTAGTTGAACCCCCCCCCCCAAGCTTTAGGGAATTTGATCATTACATTCAGCCTCTGCTTCTATCTCAACCACCTGCCCCTCTCACTGCCTACTTCCCTCTCCCACCCCCTGCTCCTCAAAGTGCTCACACTACCTGCTTCCCTCTTTGACCCCTTGCACCTCACAGTGCTCACACTACATGCTTCCCTCTCAAGTCTCGCTCCAGAGTACCTCTCAGTCCATGTCCGTTGTCTGCGCTAGTAGAGACCGGCTACTTCTTCTCCTCCCCGTCCACCAGCTGGCAGTGGTCTAGGCACCAAGCAGGGACACATCTTTGATTGGTGCTGGGACAGGGCATTGGGTCCCAGCGCCAGGGCATGAGGGCAGATGAGACGGTAGTTTAAACTTTGCGCCGGCCTTGAACCAATCATGGCCCAGACCAGCAGCCAATCAGAGGCAGCCACGCAGCTGCTTCTGACTGGCTGCCAGTCCGTAAACCATGATTGGCTAGTGGCCGGTGCCAAATTTTAAAGGCCACCGCCGATGCTTCTTTTTGATTGGCCGCTGGTCTGCGATTGGTTCACAGCTAGCAACAAGTATAAACTGCTGCCACATCTGCCATGGTGCCAGACCCGATGCTCGGTCAAGCCAGCACCGATCAGAGATGTGTCCCTAGCGGGACACATCTCCAAATAATTTTGCCGCTGCTCTTTTGACACTGGGATCCCATACTTGGGCTCAGCGCCGAATGCCAATCGGGACATCCAGTGAGGTCAATGACTGGAGAAGCACACATGGAGATGGGTGTGAGTGCTGGGAGCCTGTCTCACCCCCTACTCACTGTAATTCTCCACTCATTCATTTAAGCTTCAGTGTTCATTGATTCTCCTACCTGGATCACTGTGTCTTCTCTTGCTGTTGTTGTCTGAGCTCCGATCTCTAAACACTGTAGGGCATTTCCTGGTCACAGTTACACATCCAAGGTGTTCATCAGTGCTCAAGGCACGCTCCCCCATACTCAGAGGCATGCCTTTATTAGCTCTATTTCTGTGTAGCTTACTGCTCATGGTGTGGCCCCACCCCAAGCTCTGCAAGCAATGTCTGACTATACGGAAGTGAGGCTCAGCTGTTGTTGCCTCATCTTTCGTCTCCCTGCAGTCCCAGGAAGTTCCACAAAGCTGGTGAGTGTTAACTATAAAATGATTACAATAAAGAAGATGTTCATAAGTTATAAATATCTTTGTACTATTCAAATCATTTTTCTATCAAATCTCAGTAGTATGACAGTTGAGACTGTGCCTCCCCTGCCTACCCTGACTTCAAGTTCCTGCCTCTGTATACCGGCTCACTTCGAGCACTGTTGTATTCTCCATATCATAAGATGGTAATAGGACATCTGCTCGGGTATATTTTTTATGTTTCTTGTGAGTTATTAGACCAATAGTGTCATTTGAGCCATGTCATATGCCAGAGGCAAGTCATTTGTTTGACATTTTCCCAGCAGGTAACAGCTATTTGTAAAATTGCAGCTCCCGGTATCCAGAGATCTCTATTCAGACTCAGAACATGCAAATATCAGGAAGCCGGTTTGCAGATTTTTGTTTGTTATTTGTTTGTTTTAAAGGTTAATTTCCAGCAATTTTCCCTTTCTTATATATCCATCAGGTTGCAACCCACCAAAAAAACATACCAAAAAGCTGTGAATTATACAAACTGATAAATATACCCCTATGGGGTATATTTACAAAAGTGCGGGTTTACAAAAATGGAGATGTTGCCCATATTAACTAGGGGTGTGCACCGGACACTTTTCGTGTTTTGTGTTTTGGTTTTGGATCTGGATCTTTCTTCGTGTTTTGGATCTGGATTGGTTTTGCCAAAACCACCCTTCCGTGTTTTGGGTTCTGGGTTTTGTGTTTTGGATCTGGATTTTTTCTTAAAACATAAAAAAACCCCGCTAAAATCACATAAATGGGCCTTTTTTTGTTCCTACGCTATTAATAACCCCAATAACATTAATTTCCACTCATTTCCACTCTATTCTGAACACCTCACAATATTGTTTTTAGGCCAAAAGGTTGTACCGAGGAAGCTGGATGACTATGCTAAGCGACACAAGGGGGCGGCACAAACACGTGGCCCATCTAGGAGTGGCACTGCAGTGGCAGACAGGAAGCCAATCAGCGTTATGGTGCCCATTTGCATGTAGCACGAACCCGGGAGATCCGTGCTACATGCATCTGTGTGATTGGCACAGAGCAATGACAGGTCCGTGAGACCCGTCTGTGCTGCTGTGGTAAAAAAAAAAAAAAAAACCTGTGTAAAAAAAGAAAAAAATGGCGTGCACCCCCCCAAAAAAGAGCAACCAGCCCCGGGCATTAGTAACCCAGTGCTGGGTGTGCTTAAATACAGGGGACAAACGACGTAGGGGTCCCCTGTACTTAAGCACAACCAGCACCGGGCTAGTCAGAACCAGCGCTGGTTGCCAAAATACGGGGGACAAACGACGTAGGGGTCCCCTGTATTCTGCGCAACCAGCTCTGGGCTCTGATCCGGTCCTGGTTCTGGAAATATAGGGGACAAAAAATGAGTAGGGTTCCCCTGTATGTTCCAGAACCAGCACTGGACTTTTTCTAGCGGGGGGCTGATGCCACAGCCAGGGGAGCCCTTTCACCGGGCCCCCCAGCCGCAGCATCAACCCTGACCGCTAGTCAGCCCAGGCCGGGGATCCCTGGAGAGCTGGGGACCCCCCCAATAAAGGGGTCACCCTCTCCAGGGCACCCCAGGCCCAGGCTGATAGCCCGGGGCTATCCCCGCCACCCCTGGTGGCGGTGGGTGGCGGGTTGATTGTGTGGTGTGGTGTAAATAAAGAATATCAAACATTGTCTTTACAAGTAGAACTGCAAGTCCCAGCTAGCCTGCCCCGCATGCTGGTACTTGGAGAACCACAAGTACCAGCATGCAGGGCATTAAGGGCCCACTAGTACCTGTAGTTCACCTGTAAAAAAAATGTTTAAAAAAACACAGGACACACACACCGTGACAGTATAAGTTTATTAAACATACATACACACACACACATGTACACATACTCACCTATGTAACCTGTAGCATCGGTCCACTTGTCCGGTAAAGTATCCCTAGGGGACCTGTGAAAAAAAACATACTCACCATCTCCTATGCGAGGTTCTGTCCTCTTCGTTCCAAAGTAGGCATCCCCGGACTTGGCAAAAAAAAAAAACGAAAACGCGATCCACGAACTTAGTACCGTTCTATAGAACGGTACTTCCCGAATGAGAGCTTAGCGGCGGGGTATCACCATGGAAACCCCGCTGCTAAGCGTTCATTGGCTGAGAGAGGTCATCTCCCGTCTCTCAGCCAATGAACGGCTCCCTCCATTGTAGTCAATGGTGGGAACCGCAGGGTAAACTTTAATAACCTTGCGGCTCCCAGCATTGACTACAATGGAGGGAGCCGTTCATTGGCTGAGAGAGACGGGAGATGGCCTCTCTCAGCCAATGAACGCTTAGCAGCGGGGTTTCCATGGTGATACCCCGCCGCTAAGCTCTCATTCGGGAAGTACCGTTCTATAGAACGGTACTAAGTTCGTGGATCGCGTTTTCGTTTTTTTTTTTTGCCAAGTCCGGGGATGCCTACTTTGGAACGAAGAGGACAGAACCTCGCATAGGAGATGGTGAGTATGTTTTTTTTCACAGGTCCCCTATGGATACTTTACCGGACAAGTGGACCGATGCTACAGGGTTACATAGGTGAGTATGTGTACATGTGTGTGTGTGTGTATGTATGTTTAATAAACTTATACTGTCACGGTGTGTGTGTCCTGTGTTTTTTTTAAACATTTTTTTACAGGTGAACTACAGGTACTAGTGGGCCCTTAATGCCCTGCATGCTGGTACTTGTGGTTCTCCAAGTACCAGCATGCGGGGCAGGCTTGCTGGGACTTGCAGTTCTACTTGTAAAGACAATGTTTGATATTCTTTATTTACACCACACCACACAATCAACCCGCCACCCACCGCCACCAGGGGTGGCGGGGATAGCCCCGGGCTATCAGCCTGGGCCTGGGGTGCCCTGGAGAGGGTGACCCCTTTATTGGGGGGGTCCCCAGCTCTCCAGGGATCCCCGGCCTGGGCTGACTAGCGGTCAGGGCTGATGCTGCGGCTGGGGGGCCCGGTGAAAGGGCTCCCCTGGCTGTGGCATCAGCCCCCCGCTAGAAAAAGTCCAGTGCTGGTTCTGGAACATACAGGGGAACCCTACTCATTTTTTTCCCCTGTATTTCCAGAACCAGGACCGGATCAGAGCCCAGAGCTGGTTGCGCAGAATACGGGGGACCCCTACGTCGTTTGTCCCCCGTATTTTGGCAACCAGCTCTGGTTCTGACTAGCCCGGTGCTGGTTGTGTTTAAGTACAGGGGACCCCTATGTCGTTTGTCCCCTGTATTTAAGCACACCCAGCACTGGGTCACTAATGCCCGGGGCTGGTTGCTCTTTTTTTGGGGGGGAGGACGCCATTTTTTTCTCTTTTTACACAGGTTTTTTTTTTTTTATTTACCACAGCAGCACAGACGGGTCTCACGGACCCGTTAGTGCTCTGTGTCAATGACACAGATGCAAGTAGCACGGATCTCCTGGTCCGTGCGTGCATCTGTGTCATTGAAATACACAGCAGCACAGACGGGTCTCACTGACCCATCTGTGCTCTGTGTCACTGTCAATCACACAGATGCATGTAGCACGGATCTCACGAGTCCGTGCTACATGCAAATGAGCACCATAATGCTGATTGGCTGAGAGCCGTGACAGACGGCTCTGTCAGCCAATCAGCACTTTGCCCATTAAAGGCAAAGGCATTTTTTTTTAAATGGCCGCTCGAGGCAAAACCTCGAGATCCGACAGCAGATCTCGAGGTTTTGCCTCGGGAGAGGGATCCGGGGCAGACAGGGAGATCCGAGCTTGGGCTCGGATCGCCCCGGATCCCCGAAGTTCGGGTGGGTTCGGTTCTCAGGGAACCGAACCCGCTCATCCCTAATATTAACCAATCAAATTCTAGCTATCATTTTCTAGAAGGTACTAGATAGATAAGTAGAATCTGATTGGCTGCTATGGGCAACATCTCCACTTTTGTAAACCCGCACTTTAGTAAATATACCCCTATGAGTCTGTTAAACCTATATCTGGTTAATAAGAGCACCTTCAAATCAGATACACAGGCAAGTGTGGAAAAAGATTTTTAACTATTGAGGGCACTATATAAATACATAATAATGATAATACCTAATTTTGTAAAATTTTATACGCATTCAAACAAAAAGAGAATGTGATCAGCTCACACAACAGTAGTCCATGATGTAATTACTGTACCTTAACTACAGATTTTTATACAATATCCACATCACAAGCTATAAAACACACAGTTATGTATAGATTTTTTGTAATTTGCAGTATATTATTAATTAATGCTTCAGTTTAAACTTTTTTAGTTGATTTTTTTGTAATGAATTCATTTAACATCACAACTTAAAACGCCTGTTTTCCACTCATGAAGCCGATGAGTGCTACATCCTTGTTTTCTTATTTATAATGGAGAGGTTAGTAAGCACATCTGTGATATAATAGCACAGATAACAGAAGCGATCTATTATCTATCAAGGATGAAGCTGTCGGGATGTTCACTGTGTTGGCAAAACAGTATTGGTAGAGATTTTCTCTGAGTGTTTACAGGAAACATGACATCTCTTCCTGCTGTAAGAGAAAAAGAAGTGTGTGTCTGCAGGAACCAAGGGGCAATCCTGATTTACCACATCCCACTACATTTCTGCCCACTGCCACAGCTGGAAATGCCTTGGGCTTATTTTTAGCAGCTTCTTTTTGCACCGTCACAGCCATATCTCTCATCTTCTCCATTCCGTCTTCTCCTTCTGTTTGTCTATTGCAGTGCTTTCCTGTCACTGTCAGACGTGCGTGCTATATCTGGCCTGGGAAATCTGAAGCAGTCACTGTATTTCTATGCTGTGCAGTCCTCCCGTCTGCACACTTATGTGACGCAGATAAACTAAATCTGCAGTTTCTCATGAGAATCCAGGGTTTTCCAGGAGTAGGAAAAGGTGGGTGGTTGATACACTCCCCTTTGGCTGGGAAGACCATGGTCTATTTCACTGTTATTCTAATATGGAAAGGCTAAGGAGAACATAATGAGGTTACAAACATTTATGATGTTATTAACTATAACAGTATTGAAACAACACTGTGCTGACAATTTAAAGGACAAGTAAAGACACTATCTGACATCAATAAATCAAAGTTTGTGTATTATTATGCTGAATGATCAGTGGCGTAACTAGGGTATTTAGCGCCCAGGGCAAGATGAAAAACGTAACCCTGGGAAAGTGGGCGTGGCCACATACCACAAGGGGCGTAGCCACTGAAAAATGACACACCACCGTTTCTCGTCACTCTGGGAACATTCCTCTCCATTCCACACTTTAATGCCCCCAGTAGTAGTGCCCCTTATGCAATGCCCCCAGTAGTAGTGCACACTATGCAGCACCCCCAGTAGTCCCCCTTAAATAGTGCCCCCAATAGTCCCCCTTACGTAGTGCCCCTTACACAGTGCCCCCAGTAATGCCCCTTACATATATAACATACAGACACAAATAACACAAAACACAATACTAACCCGAATCCCCGCTCATGCGCCCGTCGCCGTCCGCTCCTCCCGCTCGTTATGACGTCTCTCCCTTCACTCACTGCGGGATCCAGAAGGCGGAGCTCATGAGTGAGCTCCGGCCCTGGATGCAGCAGCCAATGAGAGTCTGTCTGACTCTCACTGGCTGCTAAAACAAACACACCGCCTCTTGGAAGTACACTCACTGTGTACTACCCACTGCCAGTGGTGGTGTGTTTATTTTACAGTGTAGTGTCAGTGGCAGTGTGTTTGTTTTACTGTGTAGTGCTGTGTCGACTGGCGGCGACCCCCCTAGTTACGCCAGTGTGAATGATACAGATGAAATACTGTAATATGATTGTTGATTCTTCACTAAATAAAGCCAACCTGCTCTCTTTCACTTATCTGCAGCAGATTGTCATATTAGGAGGAAGGTGCTTGGGAGACTTGCTTTACAGATGCACTATGGAGATTGGTCAATTCATACACAAAGACAGGGCCAGTGATGTCTGTGTAGCTTATATCACTGCCATTTCAGTTTTCTAACCTGTATTCAAAACCTATTAAAACACTGACACAAAAATATGGAAGGTACTTCATATATGTGTAACGTAGTAATACTTTACTCTTTATTAGTGTTGTTGTGGAATGACAAGTTAACATTGCATAATGTAATTTTACCTTTCATATTTGGGTTTAGTGATTGTGTGATAAGATGGGTTTATAAAATAGCGGCTGCTCAGATCAACCTAATGATCGTTCACAGGTGCATGAAAGGGAGGGTTTATTCTGAACAAGAAAAAGAGGAACATTTTCCCCTAGCACGCTACAAAATATCAAAATCAGCAATAAGATTTGAATACTACATGATAATAGAAATCCAGAGACCTTTGTTTTATATACAGTATATGCCAAGTACAAACTACACTACGGCCGCATTGGACTCCATTGTCAAGCTGACCACCCTGCCAGTGGTAAGTCTCAGATTTTAATTTCCCAGCTGCTCTATTAGGCTTTATGCCTCTGCAGAGGAGTGATAAAGATGGCTCTTATATAAATAGAGCCAGCAGCCCTCACTTTAGATATCTGCCGTATTTTAAAACCGGAGTTACATTGAGGACACAAGCCATGATTAACCTTTGGGGAACTCTTTTCCATGAAGACTCAGTAAAATCTACCTGTATATTTGTGGCAGTGGCTACATATCAATAAATTTGTTTTTGCCAACAGTTTAAAGTGCTGCTTTACTTGTGGACATAATAATATATTTTTTTGTGTTGGCTATTATTTTTAATATGGTGTATGTTATGTATCTGACTCACTTTTTAATACATTGTATTTTCACACACCAATTAGACCTGACCATTCTTTTGTTTTTTTCTGCCTCATTCTTGTAAGCCTCCCAAACCTGTTGGCCTCCAGATTTGTTACCATGTTATTCCTGGACGTAGCAGTCTGACAGCAGAAGCTCCGCTGCATGCTCACAGGTCTACCAGATAGGTACAGTTTTTAAATTTCCCATGTTCAGGTCCTTCAAGAGATCAGAACCCTCTTCTCATCATCCCTGATCACATGCAGGAAGATAAAAGAACTCAGCAACTCCTACTATATCTCCTTGTTGATGTAAGATATTTATAGATAAAGGCTAATATCTTGCTATCTAGTACATTGTCTCTGGATTGTCCAAGGGTTCTGGCTATTTTTTTCAGGGCAGTACATCTGTTGCTGTTGGTTTTCCTTGCTTATGGATAATATAGAATTCATCAGAAGCCGTATGCTCTACAACACAATTTTTAATTCTCCCATAAGGTGTTGTTAAAGTTTTGTGGTTAATCACCACAATGAAGTACTAGCTGTACAATATGGCTCAAGGTTCTTCATAGCCCACATAATGGTGAACACACTCCTTTTCAATAGTGGTTTACCCCACATCAGTGTTCAACAGGTTCTTTATCAAATAAACCACAGACAAATAATTCAGAGCATTCTCCTGTCTGTCAGATCACACCTGACTGAGCATCATACTGGGAGACATCACTTTGGGACAAATCAGACTGCATAGCTGTCACCAGTAGCACTCGTATGGAACCTTTATGGAAAACCAACTTGGAAATGAGTCCTATCTTCCACTTTGTCTGTTCTCAGTGAGGTCTATCAGTGGTATGGTAACAGGGCAGCCTGTTATAGGCTGTAATCACTGTATTTATCTCTGGGTTGTGGTGCTTGCTAGTCTTGGATTGTATCTATTTTCTCTGTTTGTGCCTAACCTGTCTTCATCCACATCATGCCAAAGGTCCTTATTTCTGACTTTCCCATCTGATTGAATCCTCCCTAACAACTGTCCTGCTTGATGCAAACATCTCCCCCTCAGGTCTTAGTAAAGATGACTAGGCTGAAGTGTCCGAACCCCTTCAGCAAGTGAGTTACTAGGACCTAGATAGTGGATTGTGCATTCAATGGTATTAGCCAAAACTTTCTCACCAATTTTTAATTGCTGACACTTGCTGTAATCCAGGGGTGTGACTAGGTATTTGAAGGCCCCATAGCAAAAGTTTGTAAGGACCCCTATGTACCACACAATGGTGAAAAATGTGTAGATCATATGTAGCTTTGAGAAGGAAGATGTGCCCCCCTAAGCTCTTGGCCCATCACAGCTACACCCCTTGCATCTATAGTAGTTACGCCCAAGCTGTAGTTGTGTCACTAATAAAGTTTTGCCTAGATTCCTACTGCATAGCTCATTGAATGACAGCAGCTCTGCCTACACCTGTTCCATATGCGGGGTACCAGGTTTTTCACCCAGCAAACCTTCTGCACAACCTTTACCATTTGGCTTCTTGTTCAGTAAGCAACAAACCACTGCTATGGACTCCATATGCGATATGCCTTGAGCACGTTTGTATGGTAGACAAATTGCCACTTACAATCTCTAACAGATGGCACCACATACCTGGTGTTGTTCATGCCTTTCAAGGCCATACAGTATTGGTTAGAGCATCATTTTATATAGGTCACACACATATATAACATCATGTGCAGGGGGAGACCCAGCCACAGTGGTCCTTAAACTGTTAGTGTTGCCCAGCCAAGATAATTTTTACTTGTGCAATATCAGTTAAATATTGAACCTTGTTTTGAAGCAACATTATGAGGAGGGGGCAGAATAGCATCATTATCAGGCATGGCAGTTGTAATTGGGAGTTATATAATCTACAAACAGCAATGTTGTAGCATATGTGTCCAGCTTTGTGTTAAGGCAAAACCTTCATAAATTACCCACAAACTACTTTAACAAATTGCCATAGACCATCTTACCCCTTCTACATCATCCTGCCACAAATGCCTAACCATCCAGGATAATTAAATTTCAGGATGGTATATAAAAAGGTATTAAGGCTTAGCAGAATAGAAATTTAGGAACGCAATGTTTTGCTCAAATTGTAACTCTCACGAAGAGGAAGTATGTAGGTTTAAGATACTATTTACATAAGGAGAGGAAGTTTACAGACACAATGGGTGTGCAGTCATCAGCTGTGCTACATATTGTCTTGTTAGTAGTTAATGGCTTTTTGAGAGCCGTAACTAGTGCACTATATGACTGTCCAATTGTGCTGACACGAAAGAGTCATGGAGCAAAATTATAGCTTTATATAGTGTGTTGATTTATATCAGCTATTATAGTACTATAGCAATTGAATATGACAAATCTGGTTTGTTTCTTGAGACAGCAATGCACTACAGATTTGGCACCTTAGTGAGTCCATCAAAGTACAGTATCAGTCTATTCAGCCTGTGCTGCTGTGTGGATGGGCTACTGTGAATGATTTTGTGCAAATTCATGGTGGTCTTTTTGGATGACAGTCTAATTTTGCTTCCATTGATCACTGAAAATTAACTTCATGGTAAAATTTAATTTAAAAGTCAATGACATATAATTTCTGAATACATTATTTCCAAAAGGGATCTTCTACACATCCTTTTAAAGTCCAATACATTTTAGATTGCATCCAAATAAGCAGTTTGAAAGCCACAGAGTCAAGAGTTTCTCATATATTTACAGACATATTATACCTTTTTTTCCACTCTCCAGTAGTTACCCCATAACTGGCTTAACTAAAGTACACACAAATCTCAAATAATAAAGTTGGCTGACATTAATGCTTTTATAGAAACCTTTGATTGACCTCTATCTTGTTCACCCTGACCTTCAACTACCCACTGTGGAAGATGATGTCCCTGAGGTGGGGGCTGGCACACTTATTTCTCAACAAATTATTCCATACTTTCTCAGAGTTTATTTCAGTGGAAGTCAATAATGATATTGGTAAATTAGAATTATTAGCTGTTTTAGTGATTGGCAAACTTGATAGGAAGGCATAGTTCATTCCATTACAGTGTTTTTATAAAAAAATGGCAGAAGGTTTATCAATGTTCACTTGCTTTAACTTCAAATTAACATTTAACCCAGACAAAAGAAACTTAAAAGCAGATAATCCTTTTTGTAATTTTGCTAAAGAAAATTGTGATAATATCTGCAGTAATTATTCCCAAAAAAAACAAAGGTGCTGATTCTGAGTCCGATGCAATGCCGATGTCCACGGTGATTGACAATTTTTTTCAAGTGCGCATGCATGTGAATCCCATGAGTCTCAGGAACGATTGAGTCACACTGACTATGGATTGCATTTGCTGTACCTAATTAGTGACTGGGAGATGGCTAAATAAACACACAAGGATATTTTGTCTTATGAGTATGGGAGTGTTACGGACGTTTTGCATTAGTGGTTGCGGACACTTAGGGGTCTATGTACTAAGCCTTGGAGAGAAATAAAGTGGACTGAGATAAAGTACCTACCAATCAGTTTGTAACTGTCGCTTAGAGACTTAACAAAAACTGCAGTTTATTTCTAAAACATCTATATATTTTGCTAGAGTATATCTACAATAATGAAAAAATAAGCTGCTGAGTACACACATTTTTATAACAATTTTTATTTTATTTTTACACCATAAAGCAATGCATGCACCTTAACCATAAAGTTACCACCAAATTTTTTTTTTCAATTTCCAGACCTGAGTGTCCATTTTACTGAAAACAATAAAGTTGGTTCAATTTGATTTTAAATAAATATGGCCTCCTTTGAACATTGCAACATACTTGAAAAAGTATCCAGTGTGATATGAAACGCGTTGGCAACAGGAGTGTTTCCCCGATCCTCTGAAAGATCCCCGAGTGACGTCATCCATAGCCGTGAATGACTACACCAGCCAGACTCATGCCGGGACGATCTCAGCGGCAGCGCTATTGAGAAGACCCGCTATATACCGCCGGATGCCAGGAGGTAAGATTGGGTAAGCTTAGTAGGGACAGCTAGATCCTCCAGTGGTTGTGCTCCGAGGGTATTACCACCATTCTCAGATGCTAGACCGGGACTCTCCTTCAACCCTCCAAATGGGCTAAAAACATAAAACTTGTGCAACATAATTGCTTTTAAGCATCACAGTTGTTTTATTCATTATTCTTTGTGCATGCATTGTAAATTTAAAAAAACACCTTTAAAAAAACACATTTTAAAACACATTATAACCTGCACAACATATTTACTTTTAAGCATTGCATTTTTATTTTGTATTCATATGTTATATATAGCATAACTTCACATTTACTGACAGTGCTCATTTACATTTAATTATTGACTACTGTCTTCTAACTGAGCTGCTACATATATATAACCAGCGCGGACACTTAAATGTATTTCTTATATCTCAAATATCAAATTGTAGAAAAATATAACAACAATAACTCCTAGGCACTGATAAACCAAGTTATATGACATATTTTTCTTAGCAGTGTCTTCAAACACTTGGGACCAGAAATAAGTTGCAGTGTCTGTAATGGGAGATACAGTGACAGAGTTTGTATCTCCACTACAGTCCTGGCACACACCAGAGCAGACAGAAGGATACAATTGTCAATATGCTTGTTTCACACTAGTGATAAAATAAATGATATACAAATATATATACATAAACAGCAGTAACAAAGTAGGAAATATGTGTATATAAATACACATATTTGCAGCACAGATGGTGTAATGGTTAGCATTAATGCCTCACAGCACTGAGGTCGTGGGTTCGATTCCCATTATGGCTCTAACTGTGTGGAGTTTGTATATTCTCTCTCTGCTTGCATGGGTTTCCTCCGGGTACTCCGGTTTCCTCCCACACTCCAAAAATATACTGGTAGGTCAGTTGGCTCCTAACAAAAAATAACCCTAGTGTGTATGTGTGTGAGCATGTGATAGGGAATATAGAGTGTAAGATCCACTGGGGCAGGGACTGATGTGAATGGCCAAATATTCTCTGTAAAGCGCAGCGGAATATGTGTGTGCTATATAAATAACTGGTTATAAATAAATACAATTTCGTGCACATCACTGTTATCTCAATAAAGCCTTAATCTGGCCACACATGTAAAGATTATCTGTCCAACCAGCCAACTAGTTGATTGGTTGGAATGAAAAATCTGTTAAGGAATGGGAGTAAATGATGACCAGCAATCCTAAATGCCAGAAAATAGATGAAAATGGTCGTCAGACAAGTTTGTTAAATGTTTGATCTAAACAATTTGTTCAAACAACAGTTTTTGTCCATTTTCCGGCATTTGGGAGCAAATTGCTGATTGTCATTTGCTTTCATGCCTTACCAGATTTTCATTCCAACCAATCAACTAGTTGGCTGGTTGGACAGATAATCTTTAGATGTGTGGCCAGCTTCAGGCCAGTGGTCCCCAAACTATGGGTCGTGGCACCCTAGGGTGTCTCGGGACACTTGCAGGGGTACCTCAGGGTGGTGGTCCAGCACCAAATGAAATTATTTACGGTCAATGTTATGTAAATATGTGGGCAAACAAAAGTGCAAACCTCTCCACCATCACATAACTGAACCTAAGGATGACAGGTAAGCACAATTTACTGTACTTCACTAAATTTTTCTGAATTTTTCAATAACAAACTCTAACTTAGGGGTGCTGTGAAAACAATCCTGATACTCTAGGGCACCATGACTCAAAAAAGTTTGGGAACCACTGCCTTAGGCAATGATCACATGACCATGTAATGCAAAGCATTTCATTACTTGTACATAAAGACTGGGTTGAACCTCCAACCATGGCTTTTCTTGGTGGAGCTTTGTTTTCATTTGATATCATCATGTAAATTCCCTAATAAATAATAAATGTGAAACTAGTCGGAAGCTAGTCTCAGTCGTTGTTTACACGTTCAGCGCTATGTAAAGTAGTAATGTGGGTATGTGATTAGAATCACATACAAATTGTATAGAAATTCACAGGTGTATTTGTACAAATTATTGAATTTGCACACGCATGCTTGATCTATTTAAGTGTATTTTGTTTCCATTTAGCCCTTGAATAACTGTAATTAATGCATCATTTGTGGCCATCTCACCCAAATACTGCAACAAAAATATGCAGTGTAACAAAAGACTATTAGTTGTGTGGAGTTTTAAAGCTTGTTGTCCGGCAGCGACGTTAAATGACCTCTTATGTTTATCAACAAGACATGTTAACGACGTGGGAGATGGTCGGATAACCTGTGAGTAAAATAGCAAAAGAGGAAATGGAAAGGAAGGATGTACTAATGCTATTTTAGGCATTTTACGATGTCATGACCTGGAAGAGAATATCCCCACTACTGCATGTAAATAGCTAGCACTCTCCTGTGTCCTTCAGCTGTAAACTGTCATGTTTATCTAATTTCTGTCTGTAGTAATTTGCCAGTTATCATTTAAGAGGTGACTCACAGTTACA
This sequence comes from Taudactylus pleione, assembly GCA_031769625.1. Classification (NCBI taxonomy): domain Eukaryota; kingdom Metazoa; phylum Chordata; class Amphibia; order Anura; family Myobatrachidae; genus Taudactylus; species Taudactylus pleione. The sequence goes on along the minus strand of JAUIMM010000324.1, from coordinate 6,103,620 downwards.
TGTTTACAAAGCACTATCTAAATAATTAATGCTCATCAGTATGTACTGCATGAACAAAATCATTAGGCTATAAAGTGGCTGATTCAGATGTGGATTGTGCATCCTGACTGGTGGTGTGTATGCATCCCAATTGTGTACGGACACAGTCAGTGATTTCAGGACCTCGCATGTAGAAGTGTATTGAAAATATAGTGGGCATTTCTGGGCGGTGAGAGGAAGGTGACTTAGCGCACACGTGGAGTTGGTCTGTCTTATGGGCGTGTTATGGCCATGATGGTGAAAGTGGTTCTGTACACAGACGCCCAACCAGGGGTGTAACTAGAAAATTGTGGACCCCATAGCACAAATTTTAAGGCCCCCGAACTCAGGTCTCCACCAGAGTGTGTATGCTAATGCCGCACAAGATACAATATACATATATGTGTGTGTATATCTATATAGCTATATATATCTATATATATATATATATATATATATATATATATATTATAAGGGCACAGTCGTGCCCTTATATTAAGGCTGCGTGTAAAAAAATGCAATTCTCCCATAGAGAATTCTGGTGGGGGGGGCATGGTGTTTAAGGGGCTACACCTCAAAAGCTATTGGAGGTACCAAGCTGAAATTTGGCACGTGCGGGTAGAATTGTTGCTCGGTGTTGCATGCAATATCAGGGTATAAACATAAAAAATGAGGATTTGGGAGTAATCTAAAGTTCCAACTGTCACATTTTTCTGACATTCTCAATTAGGACCACTTTTCTGCTGTTCTCTATGTTTTTTTTTTGGGAAGGCATAACTCAAGGTAGGGGGCGAATTTAGACTTGGGGTTTGTTTTATTAGGTAGCTATTGTGCCAGGGTACGTGCTTTTTGCTGTTCAGGTAAATTAGAAAGTTACAGTTTTTAAACTATTACCTCAAGAATGCGCCATTGAATAGATAGGACTTTTCAACTTGTTGTACAGCTGCAGTAGGAGCCTCCAGCGGGTGTAATAACTGTGGCTTCACTTGGGTGCACAAAGATGGCCGTCATTTGTGGGCTTTAGCGGTGGTGGGCTCGGGGGAAGGAAGCTGGCGTTAGCTGCAGCAGGACCCGGGGGAAAGGCGCGGGGGGTAGTGGGCGTTAGCTGCAGCCATGACCCCGGGGCGGTAGCGGGCCTTAGTGGCTGCGGTGTGGACGGCAGTGTGGTCAGTGGTGGTGAAGGCATTAGGACCCGGGGAAGGTAGCAGCACACAGAATGCAGGCTCAGATCTGGAAGATCCATGATACCTGCTTATGTGGTTAAAAAAAAAAAAACAACCAGCACCAGGCTTTGGAGACCCATACAGGGGACAAATGATGTAGGGGTCCCCCGTATTAAGCACAACCAGCACCAGGCTTTTCAGAACCAATCCTGGTTGCCAAAATACGGGGGACAAATGATGTAGGGGTCCCCCATATTCAGGGCAACCAGCACTGGGCTCTGAGCCGGCCCTGGTTCTGGAAATACAGGGGGAAAAATGCATAGGCTCCCCCTGTATTTAAGAGAACCAGCACCGGACTCTTTCTAGCGGGGGGTGATGCCACATCCAGGGGAGCCCTTTCACCGGGCCCCCACCCGCAGCACCACCCCTGACTGCTAATCAGCCCAGGCCGGGGATCCCTGGGGAGCTGGGTACCCACCCAATAAAGGAGTCCCCCTCTCCAGGGCACCCCAGGCCCAGGCTGATAGCCCGGGCAAGAAAACCCACGAAGAACGTGAGGAGTAAAACGCCCAGAGAGAGTATATTAAAAGGAACTAGATACTTTTTTTAACACAAGCCAAACAAGGGGGCTTACTAACCGACGCCATGCTCTCACACAACAGTTTCCAGTGGTAGCAATCCTCTTCACGGTCCTTAAAATTCACAAGGACCTTCATAATCCACCAGGGAGATCCATTATCCGCTAGAAATTCTATGTATCAGCCAATTTCCCAATTTTTGGACAGCATTCTTCAGCCGCTGGTAACTAAACAACCCATCTTAATTAAGGATACAACCAGATTCCTGAACCTGTTAAACACCATAGAACATGTTCCCCCAGGCACGATCTTGTGCGTCATGGGCGTCAATAGTCTATATACAAGCATTCCCCATCAGAGCAGTCTTACAGCAATGAGACAGTTCCTTATTAAGGAACAAATGAATACTATCATTCTGGACCTCTTTCTCCAACTCTTGAAACTCACTCTCACCAGGAACTATTTCCTCTTTGACGGGAGATTTTTCCTCCAACTCAATGGTTGTGTGATGGGGAGTAATGTGGCTCCGTCTTTCGCCAAGGTGTTCATGTTCCAAGAGGAAAACAAAATGTTTTTTCAAGATACTGAGGTCAAAAACAACATCTTGCTGTTTGCCCGCTATATAGACAATCTTTTCATGCTGTGAACAGGGGGAGAAGCTGATTTCATTTCACTTATGGAGAGCATCAATGCCAGGGACTCACCTATAAAACTAACTTTTCGAATGGACTACCACGCTTTAAATTACCTTGATGTGAAGGTCTCCATTCCCAACGGAGTTATGTCAACTGGAATATATGCGAAACCGACTGACAAAAATACCCTACTCTGCGCTAGCAGTCACCATCCTCATCCGTTAAAATCTGGGTTGCCAAAATCTCAGATGATTAGGGTAGCTTGCATCACCAGTGACCGTACTAAAGTAAGTGCAGAATTGGACAAAATGGTCCAAAAATTTGTTATTAGGGGATATGACTTCAATTTCTTGAGGAAACTTAAACAAGAAGTCTTAGATATTCCCAGGTCTCAGTTACTCCAACCCAAGATCAACACTAAGGACCATGTGATCCCGTGGGTCAGTAGGTTTAATACATCCAATCCAGTACTCCTCAGAGCCACTAGAGCTTTGTGGCCCATTGTTTCCACCGACCAGAACCTTCCATGTTTTAGAAACAAACGCCCCATGTCATGTTTCACCATAGGCAGGAACATAAAGGACATAATAGTCCATACGAACATTTCCAACTTTTCCACTTTATCAGACCCCCACCTCCAACTTTCTTAGCAAACCTCTGGGATGCTACAAGTGCCTTTGTTGCACTACCTGTCAAAATATGCAAACAGGTTCGGTTTTTAAACATCCTCATTCTGACTACTTATTTAAAATTAAACACATTTTGTCATGTACTTCCTCATACATTATTTACATCATCCTCTGTCCTTGAGAACTGTACTAGGTGGGGAAGACTACACATACGATGAGAAAGAGGATGGCCCTCCACCGATCAGCCATTAAAGCTGCTTTGGCTGGCAAGATTTCGTAACAACCAATGGCTCGCCACTTTGCAGAGAAGGGCCATACTCTATCCTCCCTCAAACACATTGCGATTGATCACATTCCCAAAACCCTTAGAGGAGGTGATAGCAGTAACAGCTTACTGCGATTGGAAGCCAAGTGGACCTACAGACTGAAGACCATCAATCCGGACGGACTTAATGAAAAAATAGTATGGAGTGTATTCAACTAGTCCTACTAGAAATTTCCTAACTTAGGGACATTTTTGTTTTAGGTGGTTTTTTTCCCTTCCCATTCATATTTGACTTGTTTTGCTTCCCCCTTCTTTTTCCCTTTTTTTTCCTTTGTTTGGTATCTTTCTCATTCTTACATTACAGTCCTCATTTATTGCGTTAGTACACTTTGTAAATTAGTCAGCATAATAATAATTTTGATGTGGCACTTTGTCACACTATATGTTTATATATATATATATCCCTTCTATATATGCTTTCTTGATCCACTGTCTTGTTTTATTTTTAATCATGTGGTACATTTATTTTTTTTATGTTCACATTTGATTTTTCACACTTTTTCTCCTTGGTTCTTTAGTCACAGTATTTTTCCTTTTCTTTCTTCCATTTGTTTATTCTGGAGACGTCTCCAGAGTCTCACTCTATGTGATCTCTTCCCACAGAGATCACCTATGACACCGCCGGGCTTCCCTGGTTACCATGACAGCTGGGAGACCATCGGCGCCTTTACGTCATCACTGTGGGACAGTTTACTCTCCGGGCATTTTTCTCCTACTTAAGGTAAGATTCACTTTCTATACATGTTTCTACATCTTGACAAAGGGGTCCAGAAACCCCGAAACGTTGGTTGTTTTTGTTATCTGATATGTTTTAATACATATTGAACTTGCATAAATCCCGGAGTGCCGCAGTACTTTCTTCATTTTATATATATATTTATATATATATACCACTTTTGCAAATCCTGTTTTTGCCCGTGATATACCGTAAAATTCCCTTTATCTTTCAGTCAGTCAGTGGCATTTAACAGTCCAGACAGTCAATGCTGACTACTGTAGAAGCTATAAGTTTGTGAAGAAGTGACTGGACCGGTTTGTATCCATAAAGACTATTTCTTAAAAATCACATTCATTGTATTTGTACTTGAGTATTTAGGGATTTACACTGGGACTTTGAAAAACAAACCTAGTTTAAAGGGTAGACAAATCTTTCTCCTCACTTTTAATAGAGCTTTAAGAGTTTCCCTTCAGCCTGCTACTGTATGTACTTAATGAATGCTACCATAGAACACCATTGGACTGCCAAGTTTGAGTTGACTTAAGCTGTTAGCCGAAAATAACTCAGATAGAGAGCTCAAAAGGATGAATTATCATCCATGGAAATGTGCCCTGTAGCTGGTGTTACCGCAAAAGTTTATATTCATACATTTAAAGTCAACTCAAACTTGGCATACTTCAGATGCTGAGATATGATAATTGTCAAAGGTTCTAATGAAAATACACACATTGCTGCTTAAGTTTCGTAGATCCAGTTTCCATTGGATCTATGCTAAGTGGTTTCCTTTAGTTTCCAGGGGAAATCAGTTATAAATAAGTGATGAACATGCAGATGAGTGACACATAATGGTAGAAATGAGTAATAACTAACAGCAACCAATCATCAATATGTTTAATCAGTATAGTAGAAAAACAAAGTTAATGTATTAGTGGTTGGGTTACTATAATTTTGCACTCTGGAAGAAAATCACCCCTTTATGTACACTTATTAAATGATAGCTACGTTTAGTTCCCAGACTTTAATTTGCTGGTAGATCATATATAAAGAGTAAAACATAGGGTTCAATGGTTAAAACCATTTACATAAAGACTTCCTAATTGCGGCATTTGAACTGAGTACAATCTGTAACCCGGGTGAACGTTAGTCTAACCTCCTAGTGAGAACTGTTATCAAGTAGGGCTTCTCCCTGCTCACAAACTGTAGTTGGGCGTCTCATGGGAAAATTTATTTCGCAAGGCTAAGCATTCCTCTTGGAAATACAGGCAGAACATTGTACTAAATTTGGCAGAGTAGGGCCACAAGGGTAAACTGTTCTAAGCATATAAAGCTAAGAGCAGATACCATGAGGAGTTCATTCTCACAGAGACATTGTATACAATATGTCTTGTCTACATACTTTAGTCATCATACTGATGTTATTGTAAAAGGGCTCTTGCTACTAGGCTAATACAAGAATTGCAGATATAAAGATGTTACTGTACCTTAGTATAAGTATTACTGTAACTTTTGTTTAAGACAACTCAATTACGATATCAGTGTGGATTATATTGTATACATATTACAAAGATAGTATAACATGAGTCAAACATAGGAATATAAATAGATAGGAATAAGCCTGTGCTTGGTATATCTCATACTGTCCAGGGTTCCCTATGGTTTACGTACATCCCCGATGGTGTGAGATCTTCCGTACTGCATATGGGCAGATTTTGTTCTGCAAGATAATTTACAGTGTCCTGGTGGCTGCAGCCTGATTGACAGGCTGCGATTGTTTGGGGGAGGCAACATGCAGCGCAGTCAAAAATGGGACGTGTCTGGGCATGCTGAAACCAGTGGCTGCGTCCTTGGATGGGCTTCACTGGTGTGAATTAATTTTGTTTTTCAATTTTAAAGGCCACACATACCCCTTTGTGTGTCATCTGCTCCACATGAACCTTGCCTCAGAGCCTCTTCATGCCACCTTATATGCCTCAGAGCCCCCTTTTGCCCCTTGTACGCCTCAGAAACCCCATCATGCCCCTCTATATGCCTCAGGGCCCCCTCATGTACCTTTATATGCATCAGTCTCGTCATGAATCTATATATTTCTTAGAGCCCCCTCATGCAACTTTATATGCAGGAATCGGTGGAAACCCTATGATTCATCTATACAATGCACTTCATCACTGCACTACATCCTTGACCACTCCATATTCTAAAATACATCTCTGTCCTATCTGTACTCCATTTTTGCCCCTACACTGCACTTCATCATTGACCCCTCTACATTACAGAACCTTTATACTCTGCACTACTTTCCCGAACTACATAGTTATACTATTTCACTAACTCATTTATATATAGTGCAACTTCCCAACCCTACAACACTGCACTAAATCCCTGATCTTGCTATACCCTTACCAAGTACCCACCAGTGGTGTTGGAACCCAGGGCGAGTTAAAAAAAAACGGAGCCCTCCCCCAAGTATGTGCCTGTACCACATTCCACAAGGGGCATGGCCACTGAAAAATGGGAGTGTGTCAACATGACACACCACCATTTCTTGTCACTCTTGGAACATTCCTTTCCTTTCCATATGCACCTTCATGCCCCCAGAAGTAGTACCCCTTATGCAATGCCCCTAGTAATAGTACCCCTCTTGCAATGCCCATTGTAGTAGTGCCCCCTATGCAATGTCCCCAGTAGCAGTATCCCTTATGCAATACTACCTGTAGTAATGTCCTTTATGCAGTGCCCCCATTAGTAGTGCCCCTTTATGCAATGTCCTCTGTTGTAGTGCACATTATGCAGTGCCCCCAATAGTAGTGCCCCTTATGCAATGCCCCCTGTTGTAGTGCAGATTATTTAGTGCCCCTTATAAAGTCCCCCCAGTAGTGCCCATTATACAGTGCCCCCAGTAGTGCCCCTTATGCAGTGCCCCCAGTAGTGGTCCCCTATGCAGTGCCCCTTATACAGTGCCCCCGGTAGTGCCCCTAATAAAGTATCTCCAGTAGTGCCCCTTATGCAATGCCCCATTAGTGCCACCAGTAGTGCTCCTTATACAGTGCCCCCAGCAGTGGCCCCCCTATGCAGTGCCCCCAGTTGTGCCCCTTATACAGTTCCCCGGCTAGTAGTGCTCCTTACACAGTGCCCCCGGCCAGTAGTGCCCTATACATATATAACACAAAGACACACACAAAACAAAATACTTACCTGAATCCATGCACCTGCCACCGTCCGCTCCTTCATCCTCCTGCTCAGCACTATAGGAGACGTCATGACGTTTTACTGTATAGTGCAGATCGCACTACACACTGAAAGTGCTGATCTGGATGGTGGCCCGACAGCAACCGGGGCACGTGCCCCGGCCGACCACCTTAGTTACGCCACTGTGAATGATACACATGGAATGCTGTAATATGAATGTTTATTCTTCACTAAATAAAGCCAACCTGCTCTCTTTCACTTATCTGCAGCAGGTTGCAATGTTAGGATGAAGGTGCTTGGGAAACTTGCTTTATGGAATGCACTATGGAAAGTGGTCAATTCATACACAAAGACAGGACCAGTGATTATAAATGAAAAAGATATTTCTACCCGCGCTCCAAATTCTATGAGGTGCAGCTGGAAAAAATCTCTGTGACCTACACACGTCACACAATATAACATAAAAACAATAGGAAAAATAAGCGCTCCTCCTCAAAGGCTTGACAAAGTCTGTGTGCCAAAACACGTGTACCTTGACAAAGGCTGTGTGCCGAAATGCGTTGGATATCTGTGGAAGCTACCATCACTTGCCTTTTGAAGGGAACTTGTCAGTCTACAGGGAAGGTGAACTGCTTGGGTTAGCATTATTAACCCCTCATGTTTGTACACTGTGCCTTTCTGAAGAGGTTAATTTTGGTACGCTGCCATCTTTCATTCTGTTATATATTTTTAATTATATGTGTACTTTAATAAATGTGACAGTATTTCACGATGGAAGATTCCATGTTTTTTATTATTTCAGGTGCTGTCTGATACTGAAAGGGTGTTTTCAGGAGTGTGCTGAAATAAGGAAATTAATTGAAGGATATTTTTAAGAGACCAATTTTCACTGTTTTTGGAATTTATTATCAACTCGAACACTGCTCGGGAGAAGAGTATTTCAGAAACTAGTATTTCCGGGATTCATTACTGACACATATATATATATATATATATATATATATATATAATATTGTGAGACAGTCAGGTTAGGGGGTCCCTCTCCTGGGTAGAGGACTCCTTCCTTACACACACAGCAGCTGGGAAACAGTACGCCAGACTGGATTCGAGTACAAGCTGGTCGGCGCCAGTCTTTATTATCAGAAGTAACATAAAGAAAGCATAAACATAAATCCTAGCCCTGTCGGGGTACTAACTTCACAGGTAGTTCCCTCACTACCAGAACCTGGCAGGGCCTAATGCCCTCACCAGCAACCAAGGCACAGCACAACACTCACGGATAGGTTTTCAAGTGTCTCTGAGCAAACTCCCTGTCTGCTCTCCCAGGTGAGACACTTAGCCTTCAACAAACTAGGCTTATATTGGCCACTCACAGGTGGAAACCCTAACAAGCCTGTTACCAGGCTGCGAGAACCAAAACCTGGAGTGGCCATGGGTGGAGCCCTCCCTCTCCTCTCACCCACAACCCCCAGGTCCCAAACCGGCTTTTCAAAAAGCCGAGACTCAAGCCAGCTACACTGCAGACTTTCTCATGGGGATTTAAAACACATAAGACAGGAATCTGGGATAAATGTCCCTGTCACAGACCACTTTACCAGTGATCCTATCACATATCCCCCCCCTTTGTTTCGACCTATGGGGAGGAACAACTGAAGCCCCCAAACAATGAACGCGTGACAACGCGTCTGCATTGGCCAGCTGGCTTCCTGGCCTGTGTTCCACTGCAAATTTAAAAGTTTGTAACGCCAAGAACCATCTCGTAATTCTCGCATTACTGTCCTTATTTTCGGACATCCACTTCAAAGGGGCATGGTCAGTGATCAATTTGAACTTTCTACCAACCAAGTAGTACCTGACAACCTCTAACGCCCACTTTATGGCCAACGCCTCCTTCTCCATTGTGGCATCGGGTAGGCATCGAATTTTGAAACCCTGTTCAATTTTCGGAAGTCATTGCAGAAACGCACACTCCCGTCGGGCTTTGGAATCAACACAATGGGACTTGACCATTCACTATGTGATACTTCAATAACCCCTAACTCTAGCATATTTTTAATTTCTTTCGACACCGATTCTCTTGGTGCTTCTGGTAACCTATAGGGCTTTAGATTAACTTTAACCCCTGGGTCAGTGATGATGTCATGTTTAACGACCGAGGTTTTCCCAGGTACGTCAGAGAACAGCACCCTATTTCTGACTAGAAACTCCTTGACCTCTTGTTGTTGAATTGCCGACAGTACCGTTCTATCTTTCCAGGGCTTTAACAGATTTATATGGTATATCTGTTCCGGCTTTCTTTTCCCCGGCTGGTAAACTTTGTAATTGACCTGTCCAACTCTTTCTAAGATTTCAAAGGGGCCTTGCCATTTAGCCAAAAGTTTATTTTCCACAGTGGGAACCAACACTAACACTCTGTCCCCAGGAGCAAAGCTGCGTAACCGAGTATTACGGTTGTATACCCTCTGCTGTGCCTGTTGAGCCTGTTTCAGGTGCTCTCTCACTATCGGCACCTCTATAATAGGCAATGGAACTAGTGGACCCTTAAAATGTGGTCTGGGAGCATGATACTGGCACTCAGGGCAGGATGCGCAAAAGTCAGATACCTCTTTATGAAGCCCGGGCCAGAAAAACCTCTGCATTATTCGCTCAGTGGTTTTCTCTACCCCTAGATGGCCTGCCGTTATATGACCATGGGCCAGATCCAACACTGTTCTTCTGTAGGCTTTGGGAAGTATTAGTTGTTCCACAACATCTTCCCCCTTCTTAGTCACCTGATATAACAAATCCTGACACATTGCCATGTGGGGTTAGGACAAAGGACTATCAGGGTCTACGGGTTTACCATCAACTACTTTTACATTCTCCCTGGCTTTTACCAAAGTAGGGTCATTCAACTGCTCCACGGCAAAGACCTCTCTTCTGACCTCTAAATCAGGCAGATGATCAACGGGCCCAACAACACTTCCCACCTCAATGGGAGGCACATCAGTTGGCGGACCACCGTCACGCTCCGCATTCTCTAGTTCGCCAATCATAGTAGAAAAAGGGAATAACTCTGACTCAGAAGAAACTCCCTCCTCCACTACATCGACAACCTTCACAAATGGATCGGGGTTGTTCACTTCTGGAACAAAACGACTTTCCCACAACTTCCAGAAGTGAGCAAAGTCTCTCCCCAATATTGCATCGCACATCAGACCAGGCACCAAACCCACAGAAACTATAGCAGAACCACATGGTGTCTCGATGTTCACCTCGGCAGTAACATAATATCGAGTATCCCCATGTATGCAGGTCACACCAACAGTTTTCCCCTTACGCCTCAAGGGGTTCACCAGCTCAGCTTTTATAAGTGTCACCAAGCTACCAGAGTCTAACAGTGCCTCTACTCGGTTGCCATCTACAGTGAGTACACACATGTGCTTATCAATCTCAGCCTGCCGGTCAGCCGTACAGGCTGTCTGTGCATAGAAAGACCCCCTGTGGTAGACATGAGCAGTATCACATTGCATAGGCTCAGTTGTAAGTGAACAATTAGCGGCAATATGGCCGAAGCCACCACATCGGAAACACTGAGTCATATTAATGTCTAGTCGTTTACGGGGCAAGAACCTTCCTGGCCTGGCAGGCCTGTCTCCAGGTTCTACATCCTCAGTCTTAGGTACATTCCACCGCCCAGCACCCTTCTCCCCTGGAACAGTCTTACCAGTGTCTGTGGGAGTTCGCCGGTGCGCCATCGGGGCTCGGTGGGGCATACTCATCAGCTCCTCAGCCGCCACGTACCTCTCCACCAGCTCGACCAACTGGTCCGCGGACTTAGGGTCTGCATGGCTCACCCACTTGCGCAGAGTCACCGGTAATGATCGCAGGTACCGGTCCATCACGACCCTTTCCACGATCTGTGGTCCCGTCAGCGTCTCGGGCTGTAGCCATTTTGAGGACAGATGGACGAGGTCATGCATCTGTGAATTTGGAGGCTTGTCCCTATGGAACTCCCAGCGGTGGACCTGTTGGGCACGAACAAAGGTGGTGACTCCCAAGCGAGTTAGGATCTCCTGTTTTAGTTTTTTATAGTCCTTGGCATCAGCCAGGCATAAGTCGAAATAGGCCTTTTGTGGCTCTCCAGACAAAAAAGGTGCCACCAGACTTGCCCACTGCTCCTTGGGCCAACTCTCCCTTTCGGCCGTTCTTTCAACCGCGGTGAGATAGGCCTCCACATCATCACCCGAAGTCATCTTTTGGAGGAAGTGACTGGCTCGTACGGAGTGAGTGGTGGTGGGAGGACCAGTAGTAACATCTCTGGGACGGGCGACCAGGTGCTGTACCACCTCTCTTATGGCCTGGCTGTTTTCCGCTAAGGCCTCGCGGGTTTCCTCGATGGCGACGTGTTGTTGCCTCTGGGCTGTCTCCAAGGCCAACAGTTGCACCCTGGTGGATTCCTGCTGAGCCCTGGTAGATTCCTGCTGAGCTGCTGTAGCTTCCTGCTGAGCCAAGGTAGCTTCCTGCTGAAGTTTGTTTGTCTCCTGCTGAGCTGCTGTAGCTTGGAGCAAGGCCTTAATAATGTCCTCCATTTTGTCCTGGGGTGTAGGTTGGAAGCTGAACCTTGCCTCTCTGAGCATTGGCTGACGCCTCCTCTATGGGACTCCAAGGACACAGTGTTATTTCCACACTCACCAATTGGGTGTCTGTCCCTTTAATTTTTAAACGGAAAGTTTTCCTCTCGCTGCAACTTCAGTGTGTGTGGGTGCCCGCATTCTCCACCATATTGTGACACAGTCAGGTTAGGGGGTCCCTCTCCTGGGTAGAGGACTCCTTCCTTACACACACAGCAGCTGGGAAACAGTACGCCAGACTGGATTCGAGTACAAGCTGGTCGGCGCCAGTCTTTATTGTACAATGTCAGAAGTAACATAAAGAAAACATAAACATAAATCCTAGCCCTGTCGGGGCACTAACTTCACAGGTAGTTCCCTCACTACCAGAACCTGGCAGGGCCTAATGCCCTCACCAGCAACTAAAGCACAGCACAACACTCACGGATAGGTTTTCAAGTGTCTCTGAGCAAACTCCCTGTCTGCTCTCCCAGGTGAGACACTTAGCCTTCAACAAACTAGGTTTATATTGGCCACTCACAGGTGGAAACCCTAACAAGCCTGTTACCAGGCTGCGAGAACCAAAACCTGGAGTGGCCGTGGGTGGAGCCCTCCCTCTCCTCTCACCCACAACCCCCAGGTCCAAAACCGGCTTTTCAAAAAGCCGAGACTCAAGCCTGCTACACTGCAGACTTTCTCCTGGGGATTTAAAACACATAAGACAGGAATCTGGGATAAATGTCCCTGTCACAGACCACTTTACCAGTGATCCTATCACAATATATATATATATATATATATATATATATATACAGTGGTCTTCTACTTATTGAGTCATCTTTATAACTCAGAAGAGGAGCAATGTTTGTTTTACTGTGTAGTGGGCACTACACTTTGTGCGGTCCGCACTAAACTTACTGAAACCACTGACCTGGACTGTGGGTGGCGGTGATTCAGAGCCGGACGCTATTTGCGGACGGTCGTTTTGAAAAAGGGGCCGGATATTTAAATTAAGCGCTCGCTCTTTGCAGTCTGTTGACGCCTCTATGTCTGAACGAGCGAACAAAACATACGCTCGCTATTTTGAAAAAAAACGCCCCCTGGCCGCTCGCATCATACGTCATCTCCGCTATTTATTAGATTAATCGAGTACATCGAACGGCGTATGAACTGCTCGCTATTCTTGTGGTATCATTTTCCTACTGCAATCATGCGAGCAGTTCAGACTAAAAGACAACCAAGTGACGTGGTCAATGACGCTTCTTTGTTAATTATGCACACCCTTAAAACGCCCGTTTTGACCGTTTGGCACGTCGTTACCACCCATAAACGCTTCATCCTGTCACTCAAATTAGCAAGCATTCGCTATTTTGCAAGCACACGATTTCTGACCACACTGAATGGTTCGCGCATGCGTATTACAACCCATACGCATGCGCAGATGTGCGAACATCGCTCGGAGCAAACGAGCGGCCGCTTACGAGCGGCTCTGAATCAGGCCCACTGCATCCTCCTCAAATACAGTAAACCAGATACCCCCTATATTCTGCACTACAGTACTACACTACATCACTGCACAACATATATATATATTAGGGGTGTGCACCGGCCACTTTTTGTGTTTTGGTTTTGTATCTGGATCTTTCTTCGTGTTTTGGATCTGGATTGGTTTTGCCAAAACCACCCTTCCGTGTTTTGGGTTCTGGGTTTTGTGTTTTTGGATCTGTATTTTTTTGAAAAAAAGCATAAAAACAGCTAAAATCACAGAATTTGTGGGTTTTTCTTCTCCTATGCTATTATTAACCTCAATAACCTTAATTTCCACTCATTTCCAGTCTATTCTGAACACCTCACACCTCACAATAGTGTTTTTATGTCCAAAAGGTTGCACCGAGGTAGCTGGATGACTATGCTAAGCGACACGAGTGGGCGGCACAAACACGTGGCCCATCTAGGAGTGACGCTGCAGTGGCAGACAGGATGGCAGTTTGAAAAACTAGGCCCCAAACAGTACATAATACAAAGAAAAAAAAGAGGTGCAAGATGGAATTGTCCTTGGGCCCTCCCACCCACCATTATGTTGTATAAACAGGACATGCACACTTTAACAACCCAATCATTTCAGCACCAGGGTCTGCCACACGACTGTGGCTGAAATGATTGGTTCGTTTGGGCCCCCACAAAACAAGCTGGCAATTAATCTGTCCCTGCACAAACTGGCTCTACGGAGGCAAGATGTCGTCCTCATCCTCCTCATTCACCGATTCCTCACCCTCTTCAGTGTTGTGTACATCCTCATCCTCACAGAGTATTAATTCGTCCCCGCAGGAATCCACCACCACAGGTCCCTCTGTACGTTATGGAGGCTGGTGTCCCTGGAAGAGTTGATAATTCATTTTTATGAACATCATCTTCTCCACATTTTGTGGAAGCAACCTCCTACGCCTTTCGCTGACAAGGTTCCCGGCTGCACTAAACACTCTTTCAGAGTACACACTGGAGGGGGGGCAACTCAGGTAAAATAGAGCCAGTTTGTACAGGGGCCTCCAAATTGGCTCTTTTTCCTGCCAGTACATGTACGGACTGTCTGACATGCCTACTTGGATGCTGTCACCGATGTAATCCTTTAACAGACAGACGCACGCTTGTCGCTGCTGCTTTGAGGATGCAGGTGCGGCTACAGCCCACACAATTCACAAAGACAGAAAAAAAAAGAAGAATTTTTTTATTGTTTGTGGAGCGCATTTTGAGGGTTACACCACCCTTTAACAGACAGACGCACGCTTGTCGCTGTTGCTTTGAGGATGCAGGTGGAATCTAGACGGGATTTGGAACTGGGGACACACTACCTCCATCAATTGTCTAAATCCCACTGCACTAATGGCGGATACCGGACGCACGTCTAACACCAACATAGCAGTTAAGGCCTCAGTTATACGTTTTGCTTCAGGATGACTGCTGTCGTACTTCATCCTCCTCGCTAAGGACTGTTGGAGGGTCAATTGTTTAGTAAAAGTAGTGGTGTTCCTACTTCCTCTCTGGGATAATGAACAACTCCCAGCAGCAGCAACAGCACTAGGAGGAAGTGGTTCTTGATCTTTCCCTATTTTATTTTTATCGGAGAAAGTTTGGTCCTCCATTTATGTTATATTGATATATACGTGCGGCTAAGGCGCACACAAACACAGAAAATAATTTTTTATTTTTGTTGTAGACTAGTGCACTTTGTGGGTTACACCACTTTTTAAGAAATGAGCCTGCCGGCCCTTTACTTATGGGACACAGGCGCACGCTTGGCGCTGCTCCTTTGTTGATGCACGTGCAGCCACAGTGCACACAATTCACAAACACAGAAAATATTTTTTATTTTGTTTGGAGTGCCCTTTGGGGGTTACAGCACCCTTTAACGGACAAACCAGCCGGCCCTATACTTATGGGACACAGGCGCACGCTTGGCGCTGCTCCTTTGTTGATGCACGTGCAGCCACAGTGCACACAATTCACAAATACAGAAAATATTTTTTATTTTGTTTGGAGTGCACTTTGAGGGTTACAGCACCCTTTAACGGTCAAGCCAGCCAGCCCTTTACTTATGACACAGGCGCACGCTTGGCACTACTTTGTTGATGCACGTGCGGCTACTGTGCACACAATTCACAAACACAGAAAAAATATTTTATTTTTTTTGCACTTGGGGGGAGCACCCCTGATGGACAGAGCACCCCCTGTACAACACTACAGCACCCCTTAAGGACTGGGGCACTGCACAGGACATTGGAGTGGACACAGCCCCTATGGACAACTGACTGCACAACACAGTCCAGCCATCCCCTATGGACTTTGGAGGAGTGGACACAGCCCCTATGGACAACAACAGCACAGCGCAGCAGAGCACAACACAACACTACACTGCACTACACAGCCCAGCCAGCCCTAACTCCCACCCTCCCTCTTCACTGTCCACAGCCGAGTGAGAAAATGGCGCCGACGTGGGTACCTTATATAGGATCCAAAACCCGCGAGACCCGGAAGGCGGGATGATGACGTTTTGCCTCGATTTCAGATCCAAGTCAGGCGGGAAAAGTCAAGCCTGACTCGGATCGGCCTCGGATCGGGGGGGCTTGGGGGGGTTTGGATTTCAGAAATCCGAACCCGCTTACCCCTAATATATGTATATGCTGCAGGATGTCACCATTAGAAGTGGAGTGAGCTACAGTGCAGTCTCCAACAAAATGGCTCCTCCAGGGACCTTCAAGATGGCCAGATAGGATATCTGTTCATTGCCGGTGCCATCTTCCCAATGTGTGAGAGGAACATGGTGGAGGATGGCTGCCCTCCTCTTAGCTCAGAGAAACCTGCCATGATTACCCGTTCTTTACCGCTGTTGCAGCCCTTCTCTGCACACCAGATAGAACTGTCACTGGCTGGTGATCTGTTAGCATCCTTGCTCCGCTACAAGCTCCGCATCCATTAAGACCAATCTGTGTAACCATAAGTACGGCTGTACATGCACTACTGTTCAATAAACCTACACAGCCTTGTTAAGATCCTTAATTGGTCATTACCTACAGTTACATTAGCTGGTGTGTGCAGAATACTATTATCAAACTGCACACACGTTCCCAACAGTTCCTACACTTTATCACTGCACTACATCACTAGACTAAATCCCCCTTAAGCGCTACACTACATTTCTACACTACATCCCCCCATGCCTTGCACTACATCACTACACTACATCTCCCTATACACTTCACTACATTCCCCACAATAACATTAGAACATCCTCACGCCTCCCCCACATGCACTACCCAAGAGGAAAATATCTCAGCCACTCTGGCCTCTACAGAGCTCTGGAGTAGAACAAGGGTTGCAGGGTAAAGGGCAAGAATGTGGTCGCGTCTAGTCCTCTGGATGAGAGAAAGTAGAATAGAGGATGGCAGGGTAGAGGGGAAGGAGGGGTTGAGCCTGGTCATGCCGATGGGAGGGAGTAAAACAGAGGACAGTAGTGTAGAGGGAATTGAGAGGGTGGCCTGGTCCCGCTGATGGGACAGAGCACCTGAGACAAGACAACTGTAGCACAAGGGTGGCTGGTCCTGGTGGAAGGACCAGCCATCACTTGTTGATCACAGATCACTTGCAGAGGTGGTGGGCACAACAGCGATTGGATGCACTGTCACTCTCTGAAGTCGCAGTAGTGATGATGCTTCCCGCCATCCCGACTGCCCATCCGTGATTAACAGCTCTCCGGACACCAGACGGATCCCCTGATTTCCTTTCTGTCCAGAAGAATCCTGGATGGTGGCATTCCTACCCTTTTTTATTGTTTGCACCTTACTGTAGTGCAAAATAATGGGGGATGTAGCTCAGTGATGTACCTCATGTACTACAATGATAGGGAATAATGCAGCTTGAATTCACTTGTACCAAAGGGTGCCACAATGTTTCTAGGTTGAAAAAGCAATAAAAAGGGGGGGGGGGGTCAGGGTTTTTTTCAAATGGGGGGGCATTTGGGTCCAAGGAGGGAGAGAGAAAGTAGGAAGGGGAAACTGAGGGGGAAGATAGGAGGAATATATAAAGTGGGAGGGGAGAAGGGCGCAGGGCTGGTCCCAGAGGAGGGGCCAGCCTGCAGTTTCTAGCAACTGTAGGGGTTGGAGCTAGGTGGACAGGGGAGGGAGGAGAAGCTGGGCAGAGAAGTGCTGTGGGGAGGAAGTAGGTGGAGTGGCTGGAAAGGGAACAGCTCCGTGCTAGGCCCATGGTAACCCTGCTTCCTAGAACCCAGCACATATAATGGCCACCATCAAAAGGTTTTTTTTTGGGGGGGGGGGTGATCCCTTGCCCCCCTCTTTTGTGGCCTATGCATGTACCCCAAACTACAGGTGGAAATTGTGTTCACTAAACATTCGCAATTGCGACCATATGCAAAGTGGCAACTATGCACTTGATTCAGAGAAGTACGGTAACCTGATGGTTTGCATACCCCTGCAATATTAGAAGAACAGCGTATGCGCAGAATCTGTACTGCACATGCAGCGGTCTTCTACTGCTAGATCACTTGCACTTCCCCAAAGCCACAGCCTGATTGGGGCAGGGAGTGGGTGGTGCAAGCCTGCATTTCCGTAAATGGGGGTGTCTCACTTATTTTCTGGGAGTGCTGAGGCCAGGATCTGCATCGGAAGATGCAGATTTCCTGGCTTCAGCTACACAGGTAAGACAGACGATGGTCGCAATGGTGATCCGATGCTGCATCTTTGATCGTGATGCTGTCAGGAGGCGTCTTCTCCTTAGAAGCTTCCTGCTGCATTAGCATATTAATGCAAATGGCGTCCAACTATGAATCAGGCGCTATGGCAAGTTGTGTGTAGATCAGCACTAGCGGTACATGAGCCAGATAATTACTTGAAGAATATCTTCCTCAGTTTTTTTCTCAAAACTCTATGGGCTGCAAGCAAAACTAGGGTGGTTCTAATTAAAGATGAGCAGGTTCGGATTTCAGAGATCCGAACCCACCCGAACTTAGGAAATACAAGGCAGATCCGAGTTGGCTCGGGTTTTCTCGCCTGACTCGGATCTCAAAACGAGGCAAAGAGTCATCATCCCACTGTCAGATTCTCGCGGGTTTTGGATTGTATAAAAGGTCCCACGATCGTCGCCATTTTCATTCCGGCTGTGGAGAGTGAAGAGGGAGGGGGCTGTGAATGTGATTGCTGTGCTGTGCTCTTGCTGACGCTGTGCATAGGGGCTGGCTACTGTTGTCACTAAGGGGCTGGCTGCTTAATGTCCAAAGGGGGCGGGGCTGGCTGTTGTCCATATAGGGGCTAGCTGGCTGTTGTCCTGTCCACTCCATAGGGGCTGGCTGTTGTCCATATAGGGGCTGGCTGGCTGTTGTCCTGTCCATAGGGGCTGGCTGTGCTGCTGTGTTGTCCAGGGGGTGCTGTGTCCATCTGGGGTGCTCTTCACCCCCTGTGTGGGAAAATTTTTTTTTTTTCTGTGTTTGTGTGTGCGATAGCCACACTCATCAGCAACATAGGTACGCAGGTGTGCTGCCTGTGTCATTTATCAAGTAGCTGCTGCCTCGTTCAAGGGGGCAAAAAATAAATAAATAAAAATAAATTATTTTTTTTCTGTGTGTCTGTGTGTATGTTAGCCACACTTATCAGCAATGTAGGTGCGCAGGGTTGCTGCTGTGTCATTTATCAAGGGGCTGCTGCCTCTTTCAGGGGTGCTCTTCACCCCCAGGGTAAAAAAATAAAAACTTTTTTTTTTGTGTGTGTGTGCACGTTAGCCACACTTGTCAGCAATGTAGGTGCGCAGGGGTGCTGCCTGTGTCATTTATCAAGGGGCTGCTGCCTCTTTCAGGAGTGCTCTTCACCCCCAGTGTGAAAAAATAAAAACAGTTTTCTTTGAGTGTGTGTTCGCATTAGCCACACTTATCAGCATTGTAGGTGCACAGGGGTGCTGCCTGTGTCATTTATCAAGGGGATGCTGCCTTGTTCAGGGGTGCTTCCCACCCAGTGTGTAAAAAAAAATTTTTTTTTCTGTGTGTGGTTGTGTGCATTAGCTGCAACTTAGCTGCTCTATATTTGCTTGGTGTAAGGCCGCAGTGAGTATATTCACATGACAGCAGAGCAGGATCCACATACCAGTCTTGTAGCTGCCCGCAGCAGTCATGATGACAACGTCATCTATGAAGGCCGATGCACCAGGGCTTAAGTCAGGCCATGTAAAAAAAATCAAGGAAAGGATAACGCCTTGGCCTTTATTTATTGGAAGTTCTAGTTGTGATTATTTAAGCCCTTCTGCTTGTAGAAGAGGTACAAAAAAAAATTAAAAGTCACAGATCCCCGAGGAGAGTCCAAGTGTGTCCGCGGTTGCCATGTGTGAGCCTGACCTTTCTAATACTGTACTTGAAGAGGATCTTCCTTCCACAATTTGTGTGCCCTCTGCAAATGTGGAGTTGAGCAGCACAAGTCAACATGCTGATATAGAAATCGAGGATGATTCTGTGGAATTGCACCAGGAGGATGAGGAGGATATTTACGAAGTTGGCGATAACATCAAGGATGATGAGTATGTTGATGATGATGTTGCTGCAGAGGATGTTTGTGTAAAAACTGTAAATCAGGCAACAGTTGTTGCCCATGGTGGGAAAAATCCCATTGTTGCCATGCCTGGGCAAAGGACCAAAAAATCCACTTCTCATGTGTGGAATAATTTCAACGCAAATCCAGACAACCTTTGCCAAGCCATTTGTAACCATTGCCATCTAACAGTGAGTAGAGATAAGGACCTTAACCATCTAGGAACCTCATCCCTGTTACATCACTTGCAGGGCATTCAATATCATAAAGACTGACTCCTCTCCTGTCCGTTGTTCCTCAGAAGGATAATTGAGTGCTATGCCTGCTGCTGTGAGTGGATCTTCATCCCAGAATGGGACCAGGAAGAAGATTACTACCAAACAATTGACTGTCAAACAATCCTTTGAATTTGTGAGCAAGCATGACAGCAAATACCCAGTTGCACAGCGGATTATTGACGCCATAACAGCTATGCTGGTATTAGATGTGCGTCCAGTATCCGCCATTAATGCAGTGGGTTTTACAAAGTTAATGGAGGTCCTGTGTCCCCGCTACCATATCCCTTCTAGATTCCACTTCTGTAGAATAGCAATTCCGAAGCTGTACATGGACATTAAAGAAATCTTATTAATGTCCTCCGAAATGACGTTGTGCCCACTGTCCACTTAACCACAGATATGTGGACAAGTGGGACATGGCAAACTAAAAATTACATGACTGTGACAGGCCACTGGGTAGGTGTATTGCCCCAAACAGTGCAAACAGCAGCAGCAGCATCTAACAAATGCCAGCTCATTCAGAGGCAGGCTACTCTGTGTATCACCGGTTTCAATAAGAGAAATACTGCTGAGAACCTCTTAAAAAACTCAGGGAAATCATTGCAAAATGGCTTACCCCACTTGGACTCTCCTCAGGATTTGTGATTTCTGACAATACCAGCAATATTGTGCGAGCATCGCATGTGGGCGAATTCGAACACATCCCATGTTTTGCTCACACAATTAATTTGGTGGTGCAAATTTTTTTTTAAATGTATGGGGCGTGCAGGAGATACTCTCAGTGGCTCATAAGATTTCTGGACATTTTCAACATTCAGCAACTGTCAAAGATTGCAGAATCAGCAAGAACTGTTGAATTTGCACTGCCCTCAGCTAAAGCAAGAGGTAGTAACTAGGTGGAATTCTACCCTCTATGCTTCAGCAGATGGAGGAGCAGCAAAAGGCCATCCATGGCTACACTACGGCCTATGACATAGGGAGAGGAGCAGGAATGTACCTTAGTCAAGTGCAGTGGAGAATAATTTCCATGTTGTGCAAGGTTTTCAAACCCTTTGAACTTGCCACATGTGAAGTTCAGACACTGCCATCTTGAGTCAGGTCATTCCCCTAATCAGACTTTTGCAAAAGCAGCTGGAGAAACTGAAGGAGGAGTTGAATCGGAGTGATTCCGCTATGTATGTCGGACTGGTAGATTAAGCCCTTCATTTGCTTCCTTCGCCAGGATCCAAGGGTCATCAATCTTTTGAAATCAGAAGATCACTATATTTTGGCGACCATACTTGATCCTAGGTTTAAGTCATACCTTGTTTCTTTCTTTCCGGTGGAATAAATCTGAAAATATGAAAAGAGCTGGTGGTAAAAAATTGTCAGCTCAAGTGGAACGTGACACGGCAGCATCTCCTCCTTCAGTTTCTGCAGCTGCCAGGAAAAAACTACATTTTCCTTAGAAACCCATTGCTAGTAGTGATGCAGATCAGTCAGCAAAAACTAATGACATCTGGTTGGGTCTGAAAGAACTGCCTACATTGAGTGACATGTCTACAGTGACTTTGTCTGATATGGTCACCATTCAGAGATTGGTGGATGATCGTTTTAGGGATAGCATCCAAATAGGCATGTCAGACAGTCTCTTTCACTACTGGCAGAAAAAACTGGCTTTGCTGTACTTAAGTTACCCACCCTCCAGTGTGTACGCTGAAAGAGTTTTCAGCGCAGCTGGGAACCTTGTCAGTGATCGGCATAGGAGATTACTTACCCAGAATTTGGAAAAGATGATGTTCATCAAAATAAATTACAAATTCCATGAGGAAGACCTTTACCAGCAATTAAGTAAAAAAAACTACAGAACTGTCTGTAATGGTGGATTCCAGTAGGGACTAATTAATATTGTGTGAAGAAGAGGATGTACACACTGATGGGGATGATGATGACGATGACAACATCTGATCTTACCTATGTTGTAAAGCCAGTTTGTGTATGGGATCATTGCCACCAATGACCAATGCGCATTGGCAGCTTGTTTTGTGGGGGGTCCAAACAAACCAATCATTTCAGCCACAAGTGGCAGGCCCTGTCACTGAAGTGATTGGTTTGTTAAACTGTGAATGTCCTGTTTCATATATACAACATAAGGGTGGGTGGGAGAGCCCAAGGACAATTCCATCTTGCACCTTTTTCCTTTCCATTATGTGCTGTTTGGGGCATTGCTGCCTGACATTCTTAATGTTATGTTTTATGAGACAGCATCTCCTGCATGCCCCTTTCATTTTTTTTTAAAGAAAATTCTAAACCAACTGCTGCTTGTGTCAACCCGGTGGCACAAGTTGCACAACAGTGAAATTCAGCCAAGGGTTCTCAACCCTCAATGCTGCTTCACGGCCCAAAAGCCACCTATCGTCACTCCTCAGCATCCCTCAAGGTTGTAACGGCTGCAACTTCAATCCTCAAGGGTACCCCAACCGTCTTTTTTGCACAGTCCTCAATATTGTGAGCTGTGAGGTGGTCAAAATTGACTGTAAACGAGTGGAAATAAATGTTATTGAGGTTAATAATACTGTAGGAACAAAAACAGGCCCATTTTATGTGATTTTAGCTGTTTTTATGATTTTTTAAAGAAAAAATCCAGATCCAAAACCAAAAACAAAACACGAAAGGGAAGGTTTGGCAAAACCAATCCAGATCCCAAACCAGAGGAGATACAGATCCAAAACCAAAACACGGAGGTCGGCGCACATCCCTAGTTCTAATGCCCAGATAACCTGCATAGTATTATAGTACGAGGTTCCAAGTGAGCCTCTCACCTAATGAATCTCCCCCATAATGTAAGCAAAACTGATAATGGTGAAGCTATAAGCTTCAGCAGTGCATTCACACAAGGGGCAAGGGCACAGAGGAGGGGGTGTGCAGGGGTATAAAGGAGCTAATGGGGGCAAGGACACCGAGGAGGGTGTGTGCAGGGGTATAAAGGAGCTAATGGGGGCAAGGGCACAGAGGAGAGGGGGCGTAGAGGTATAGAGTAGTCTGTGAGGGCAGGGGCACAGAGGACTGGGGGCCATATAAGTGTCAGTGGCAACGATGAGAGGGGGGGGTTTGTCTATGGAATTTCATTGCTTTTTTAACATTTATTAACTATTAGGGTTTGGAGGAGCAAACCGGGCCACCTGCACTGGAGAAGGGCAATAAGATGGTACACTAGCACAGGTGGAAGAGGGGCACGCACACAGGAGATGGTTGGGGAGGTGCAGAGTGAGAGACTGCTGCAGGGGCAGACTGTAGGCATGCGGGGTATCAGCAGCAGCAATGGTGCAATGCACAGTGGCATCAGCAGGCGACAGAGGGCTCACCGGTACTGTGCATGCACCTGAGAAAAGAAAATCAATAAGTCACAGATGCAGCAGTATGATTCATCTATGCATCTATGTTCAAATTTGAATGTGTAAAATAAAAAAAAAGTGCCCCCCCAAAACACAACCAGCACCGGGTTTTTAATGGCCAATCCTGGTTGTGTATAAATACAGGGGACAAATGACATAGTGGTCCCCTGTACTTAAGAACAAACAGCACCGCGCTAGTCAGAACCTGCCCTGGTTGCCAAAATATTGGGGACAAACGACGTAGAGGTTCCCCGTATCTTGTGCAACCAGCACTGGGCTCTGATCCGGTCCTGGAAATACAGGGGAAAAAATGAGTAGGGTCCCCATGTATTCTCCAGAATCAGCACCAGACTTTTTCTAGTGGGGGGATTATTACCACAGCCAGGGGAACCCTTTCACCGGGCCCCCAGCTGAAGCATTAACCCTGACTGCTAGTCAGCCCAGGTTGGGGATCCCTGGGGAGCAAGGAACCCCCCAATAAAGGGGTCTGCCTCTCCAGGGCACCCCAGGCCTAGGCTGATAGCCCAGGGCTGTCCCCAGTACCACAAGTACCAGCATGCTGGGTATTATGGCTCACTGGCACAGGTAGTCCACCTTTAAAAAATGAAAAAATTTTTATTATTTTATTTTATAGGTCTTCACCTGGGGGACGGCGGCCTTTAGGCTCTTTTACGTGGCACTGCCACCCCACGGCTTCATCGTCTTCGCCAGGCAGGAACCAACCCACCAGGGCTTCGTCATCTTCGCCTGGTGGGTGGCAACATGCCAGGGCTTCATATGTCAGCTCATTTTTGTGGCTGCCGCCCACTAAGAATTCTGGCGTCTTCACATGGCGGACGCCAACCCGCAAGGGCTTCGTCATCTTCATCTGACGGGCGCAAATCTGCCAGGGTTTGCCATCTTCACCTAGTGGGCAGCAGCCTGTGTTAGCTCTTTTTTGTGGCTGCCCCACACTAGGGCTTCTGGCGTCTTCGCCTGAGGGGTGGCAGCTAATTAGCCTTTTTGCATGGCTGCCACCTCCCCAGGGCTTCTGTTGTCCTCTTCACCTAGTGGGCGGTAGCCTGTGTCAGCTCTTTTGCATGGCCACCAGGACTTCTGCCGTCTTCTTTCTTCAGGAGCTATTTTTTGCTCCCTCCCAGCCATCTGCCTGCCATACCGCCTCCTCGCACTGGCTTATATGAGCCAGCCGAGAGGGCAGAGAAATGACGTTGTGAGCTGAGGAGGAGGGGGTTTGCAGGGGTATAGAGGACAGGGGTGCCATAGAGGAGGCAGGGCACAGCAGAGAGGGGGGTGCAGGGGTATAGAGAGGGTAGTGGGAGCAGGGGCACAGAACAGAGGGGTGTGCAGGGGTATAGAGGGGCTAGTAGGGACAAAGGCACAGAGAAGGGGGTGTGCAGGGGCATAAAGGAGTTAATGGGGGCAGGGGTAAGAGGAGAGAGGAGTGCAGGGGTATAGAAGGGGTAGTGGGGGCAGGGGCACAGAGGAGGGGGGATGTAGCGGTATAGAGGAGCTAATGGGGCAGGGGCACAGAGGAGATGGGCGTAGAGGGGGTAATAAGGTCAGGGGCACAGAGGAGAGGGGGCCATAGATGAGGCAGGGGCACAGAGGAGAGGGGGTGCAGTGGTATAAAACAGGTTGTGGGGGAAGGGGCACAGAGGATAGCGGGGTGCAGTGCTATAGAGATGGTAGTGAAGGCAGGGGCACAGAGGAGAGGGGCCATAGATGAGGCAGGGGCACAGAGGAGAGTGGGTGTGGTGGTATAAAAGAGGTAGTGGGAGAAGGGGCACAGAGGATAGGGGGTTGCAGTGGTATAGAGATGGTTGTGGAGGCAGGGGCACAGAGGAGAGGGGGCCATAGATGAGGCAGGGGCACAGTGGAGAGGGGATGCAGGGGGAGTAGTGGGGCAGGGGCACAAAGGAGGGTGTGTGCAGGGGTATAGAGGAGCTAATGGGGGCAGGGGCACAGAGAAGAGGTGGGGTGCAGGGGTATAGTGGGGGCAGGGACACAGGAGAGGGGGCATAGAA
Organism: Taudactylus pleione; assembly: GCA_031769625.1. Lineage (NCBI taxonomy): Eukaryota > Metazoa > Chordata > Amphibia > Anura > Myobatrachidae > Taudactylus > Taudactylus pleione. Next base: position 6,078,019 of record JAUIMM010000324.1, on the reverse strand, counting down.
TAGGCAGGAGTACAGAGGAGAGGCAGGTGCAGGGGTATAGAGGAGGTAGAGGGGGCAGAGGCACAGAGGAGAGGGGGAAATTGACACAGAGGAAAGGGGGTGCAGGGAAATAGAGGAGGTGGTAGGGCAAGGGCACAGAAGACAGTGGGCCATACAGGTGACAGGGACACAGGGAATAGAAGGGGTGCAGGGGTTTAGGAAGTTGTGGGGGCAGGAGCACAGAGGAGATGAGAATGCAGGGGTATAGAGGAGGTAGTAGGGGCAGGGGCACAGAGGAGGGGGTGTGCAGGGGTAAAGAGGAGCTAATGGGGGCAGGGGCACAGAAGAGAAGGGGGTGCAGGGGTATAGAGAGGGTAGAGGAAGTAGGGGCAGAGAACAGAGGAGGAGGGTGCAGGAGTATAGAGGGTAGTGGGAACATGAGCACAGAACAGAGGGGATGCAGAGGTATGGAGGGGGTAGTGGGGGCAAGGGGCACAGAGGAGGGGGTGTGCAGGGGTATAAAGGATGTAGTAGGGGCAGGGGCACAGAGGAGGGGGCATAGATGAGGCAGTGGCACAGAGAAGAGGGGAGTGCAGGGGTATAGAGAGGGTAGTGGGAGCAGGGGCACAGATCAGAGGGGGGTGCAGGGGTATAGAGGGGGTATTGGGGGCAGGGGCACAGCGGATGGGGGTACAGGGGCACAGAGGAGGGGGTGTGCAGGGCTATAGAGGAGCTATTAGGGGCAGGGGCACGGAGGAGAGGGGGGTGCAGGGGTATCGTGGAGGTGGTGGGGGCAGGGGCACAGAACACATGGGGCCATAGAGGAGGCAGGGGCACAGAGGAGAGCAGGGTGCAGGGACAGAGGTTTGTGGGGCCCGAGCAGAGGGGTTTGCAGGGGTATAGAGTAAGTAGTAAGAGTAGGGACACAGTGGAAGGGGCATAAATGAGGCAGGGGCACAGAGGAGTGGGCGGTGCCGGGCTATAGAGGAGATAGTTGGGGCTGGGACACATAGGAGAGGGGGTGATAGAGGAGGCAGGATCACAGATGAAAGGGGGTTGCAGGGGTATGAAGGGGGTAGCAGGGGCAGGGGTACAGAGTAAAAAGGGCCATAGAGGGGGCAGGGGCACAGATGAGAGGGGATTGCAGGGATATAGAGGAGGTAGTGGGTGCAGGGCCATAGAGGAGGCAGGGTCACAGATGAGAGGGGGATGCATGGGTATAAAGGGGGTAGTGTGGGCAGGTGCACAGAGGAGAGGGGGAATAGATGCAGGGCACAGAGGAGAGGGGGGTGCAGGCATATAGAGGTGGTAGTGAGGGCAGGGACACAGGAGAGGGGGGTGCATGGTTATAGAGGAGGTAGTGGGGGCAGGAGCATAGAGGAGAGGTTACATAGAGGATGCAGGGGGACAGAGGAGAGGGGGTGCAGGGGAATAGAGGAGGTAGTGGGGACAGGGGAACAGAGGAGAGGGGAACATAAAGGAAACAGGTCCACAGATGAGAGGGGGTTGCTGGGATATAGAGGTAGCGGGGGCAGGGTCATAGAGTACACAGGGTCACATATGAGAGGGGCACGCAAGGGTATAGAGGGTGTAGGGGCATAGAGGAGAAGGTATATAGAGGAAGCAAGGACACAGAGAGGGGGGTGCAGGGGTATAGAGGGGGTAGTAGGGGCAAAGAGGAGAGGGGGCATAGAGGAGGCTGGGGGACAGAGTAGAGGGGGTGCCAAAGTTTAGAGGAGGTAGTGGGGGCAAGGGCACAGAGGAGAGGGAGGTATAGAGGAGTTTGTGGGGGCAGGGGCACAGAGGAGTGGGGGCCATAGTGTCAGTGGCACTGATGAGAGGAGGGTGCAGGGATATACAGAGGGCAGTTGGAGCAGGGGCACAGAGGAGAGGAGGGTGCAGGAATAAAGAGGAGGTAGTGGGGGCAAGGGCACAGAGGTGAGGGAGCATTGAGGAGACAGGGGCACAGATGAGAGGGTGGTGCAGAGGAGTAGGCAGTAAGGGAAGGGGCACAGAGGAGAGGTGGGCATAGAGGCAGTCGCACAGCGGAATGGGGGGTGCAGACATATAGTGGAGGCAGGGACACAGGAGAGGGGGCCATGGAGGTGCAGGTGCACAGAGTAGAGGGGGTGCAGGGGAGTAGGCAGTAAGGGCAGGGGCACAGAGGAGAGGGGGGAATAGAAGCAGGGGCACAGAGTGCATGCATTTTGAGGAGGTAGTGGAGGCGGGACAAATAGGAGAGGGGGGTGCAGGGGTATAGAGGGTATAGTAGAGGCAGGGGAAGAGGAGAGGGGGCACAGAGGAGAGGGGGGTGTACAGAAAAGGAGGTAGAGGGGGCAGGAGCACAGAGGAGAGGGGAGTGCAGGCATATAGAGGAAGTAGTGGGGGCAGGGACACAGAGGAGAGGGGGGTGCAGGGGTATAGAGGGGGTAGTAGAGACAGGGGCACAGAGGATAGGGGGCCATAGAGGAGGCAGGGACACAGAGGAGAGGGGGTGCAGAGGTATAGAGGAGGTAGTGGGGGCAGGGTCACAGTGGAGAGGGGGCCATATAGGAGCAGGGCACAGAGGAGAGGGGGGTGCAGAGGAGTAGCAAGAAAGGGCAGGGGCACAGAGGAGAGGGGGGTGCACAGAAGAGGAGGTTGAGGATGCAGAAGCAGAGAAGAGAGGGGAGTGCAGGCATATAGAGGAAGTAGTGGGGTCATGGACACAGAGGAGAGGGGCCCATAGAGAAGCAGGGACATAGAGGAGAGGGGGGTGCAGGCATATATAGGGTGTAGTAGGGGCAGGGGCACAGAGAGGGGAGTGCAGAGTATAGAGGAGATAATGAGGGTTGGAGCACAGAGGAGAGGGGGCATAGAGGAAAGAGGGGTGCAGAAATATAGAGGAGGTAGTGTGGGCAGGAGCACAGAAGAGAGAGGGCATATGGGCAGGGGCACAGGGGAGAGGGGGGCATTGAGGATGCAGGAGCACAGAGGAGAGAGGGGTGCAGGGGTATAGAGGAGGTAGTGGGCAGGTGAACAGTAGAGAGGGGACCATAGAGGAGGCAGGGGCATAGAGGAGGGGAGTGCAGAGGTATAGCTGAAGTAGGGACACAGAGGAGTGGGGGGTGCAGGGGCACAGATGAAAGGGGGGCACAGAAGACAGTGGGGTGCAGGGGTATAGAGCAGGTAGTGGGGGCAGGCACACAGAGGAGGAGAGGCAATAGAGGTGCACAGAAGAGGAGGTAGTGTGGGCAGGGACACAGAGGAAAGGGGGCCATAGAGGAGCAGGGGCACATAGGAGAGAGGGGTGCAGAGGAGTAGGCAGTAAGGGTAGGAGTACAGAGGAGACGTGGTATAGAAGCAGGGGCACAGAGGAGAGTGGGTGCAGGAATATAGAGGAGGTAGTGGGGTCAGTGACACAGAGGAGAGGGGGTGCAGGGGTATAGAGGGGGAAGTAGGGACAGGGGCACAGAGGAGAGGAGGCATAGAGGAGGCAGGGATACAGAGGAGAGGTGGGGTGCAGAGGTATAGAGGAGGTAGTGGGGGCAGAGTCACAGAGGAGAGGGGGCCATATAGGAGCAGGGGCACAGAGGAGAGGGGGGTGCAGGAGTAGGCAGTAAGGGCAGGGGCACAGAGGAGAGGGGGTGCAGGAATATAGTGGAAGTAGTGGGGGCAGGGACACAGAGGAGAGGGGGCACAGAGTGCAGTGGAGTAGGCAGTAAGGACAGGGTCACAGAGGAGAGGGGGCATAGAGGCAGGGCCACAGAGTAGAGGGGAGTGCAGGCATATAGAGGAAGTAGTGGGGGCATGGACACAGAGGAAAGGGGCCATAGAGGAGCAGGGGCATAGAGGAGAGTGGGATGCAAGCATATAGAGGGTGTAGTGGTGGTAGGGGCACAGAGAGGGGGGTGCAGGGGTATAGATGAGGTAATAAGGGCAGGAGCAAAGAGGGGGAGGAGGTAGTGGGGGCATGGGCACAGAGGGGGGCCATAGAGGAGGCAGGGGCATAGAGGAAATGGGTGCAGAGGTATAGAGGAGGTAGTGGGGGCATGGGCACAGAGGAGAGGGGGTTGCAGGGGCTTAATGGAGATAGTGGGGGCAGGAGCACAGATGAGAGGGGGCATAGAGGAGTCAGTGGCACAGAGGAGAGTGGGGTGCAGTGGTATAGAGGAGGTAGTGGGGGCAGGTGCACAGAGGTGAGGAGGCAATAGAGGTGCACTGAAGAGGAGGTAGAGGGGGCAGGGGCACAGAGGAGAGGGGACCATAGAGGAGGCAGAAGCACAGATGCGAGGGGGAGGAGGTAGTGGGAGCATGGGCACAGAGGGGGCCATAGAGGAGGTAGGGGCATAGAGGAAATGGGTGCAGAGGTATAGAGGAGGTAGTGGGGGCAGGGGCACAGAAGATGCAGAGGTTCAGAGGAGAGGGGTTGCAGGGGTATATAGGGGTAGTTGGGCAGGGTTATAGTAGAAAAGAGGCATGTACCAGCAGCAGCATTCTTGCCTCCCCCCACTTACCAGAGCATCTTCTGCTTCCCCCCAATATGCTGGGGTGTGTGTTGTCCCACTCAGGAAACTGAGCACTGCGGGGGGGAGATGGATGGAGGAGGCTGAGTCTACACTGCAGTGGGGAGGGGGGAAGATGGTTGGAGGAGGTTGTGCTGCACTGCAGAGTGAGGAGTGGAAATGGTTGGAGGAGGCTGTGTCTATACTGTGGGGGAAGAGAGGGAGTTGGATGGAGGAGGCTGTGTCTACACTGCAGGGGGAGGGAAGGAAATGGTCAGAGGTGGCTGTGTCTATATGGAGGGGGGGAGATGGACGGAGGACGAGGCTGTGTCTACACTGTGGGAGGATGGACGGAGGAGGCTGGGTCCACACTGCGGGTGCAGGAGTGGAGATGGCGCCTGGTGTGTGTAATGGCCGGCTCTGCTGCTGGTAGGAGAGGATTACAGCTCAGTTGCTTCCCAGTGCCAGGTTGCTGCTGCTGTCACCTTTGCTACCACATTGTTTTATGTCCTGCATCCCCCACCACACTTATACCATGAAGGAGAATATACCAGTGCAGGAACACACTTTCAGGTAATCACGAGCCGACCCCCGAGAGCATCTGTTACAACTGAAGAGCGCGGTAAGCGGTGACCAAAGGAGGCGGAGCACATGCTAAAGCTGATGGGCGGGACAGCTGCCAGGGAGGGTGCTGCTGCTGTGTAGCCACGTGATAGACTTCTCAGTGATAGCGTGACCTGGTACCTACTGAGGCTGCGCAACAAGTTGAAACTGCCTATCTGTACAATGGGGCATATGTGGGCTAATAGTTTAAAAACTGTACCTGAACCCCAAAAGCACCTACCCTGGAACAATAGCTACCTAATACAACAAACCCCTAGTCTAAATTCGTCCCCTACCCCGAGTTTTGCCTTCCCAAAATTCCCCCATAGAGAACAGCAGAAAAGTGGTCCTATTTGAGTGTCAGAAAAAAACTGACAATTGGAACTTTAGATTACTCCCAAATCCTCAAGTTTTTGCCATGAAATTTGGCAAGCCGCACCGGGCAACAGTTCTACCCGGCTATGCCAAATTTTAGCTCCGTAACTCTAATAGCTTTTGAGGTGTAGCCCCTTAAACACCCTGCCTTCCCTCTCTATGGAGATTTCCATTTTTTTAGATTCAGCCTTAATATAAGGGCACAACTGTGCTCTTATAATATATATATAGCAGAAAAGTATGCATGCATCTCTGCTGGGGGAGAAAGGTAGCTTGTCAAAATTAAACCTCCCTAAAATTTAGGGCTGAAAATAGATAGGCTGAAAATAGATAGGAAGACTAGTATAATGAGAGCTGAACTTCCTTTGGCCTGCTAAGACAAATGAAAATGTGCACTATGAATAGCGCACTCACTGGAGCGGAGTATGTCTGGGATCCTTTCCGCAGTCTCAAAACAAATGTCAAGCAAATGACAATAACATTACCCTTTGTCCCCTGATTCTCCTACAATAGAGCCATACATTCACTTGTCAGAGTAAGTTTACAGTGTATACCTTTATCTACACAGCCATACAGCTTTTTTGGAAGCTATAGGTTTGATTCAGAGGTGCATGCAAATCCCGTGACGACTGCGATTCTGCACGTAGCGGTTCTGCAAAAATATGCAAATGCCACAGTCGCCAAAATTAGTACAGAGACGCCCATCGGCAGCGTCTCTGATACGCCACTTGCATACAAAGATGCACCATCGGCCACGCATTGGTCACAGCATCGATCAACTGAGCAATCTTATGGTTATCGGAAGTCAGCCGCCGAAGTCATTGTAACTGCGTACACACCTGCAGTCGCAGGCTGAGACAAGCCCCTGAAGTGGTTGTGACACGTCTGTGTTTGACTAGCCAAACCCCTGTTACCTCTCAGAAATGCTCACTGAATGTCAATCACTCTGCATCAAAATCTCTCACCACGACCACCATTGGTGATCCATCGGGACGTATGCACAGTGCAGAAATAATCACTCAACTCCGCAACATTGGCATTGCGTGCGCCTCAATATCAGGCCCTATATTCCAACCATAATGTAATCAATACATGGTTCATTTTGGATGCAACTTTAATTCTTAGGTGCTACACATCAGGGCTGGACGCAGGAATGCCCCTGGTAAAGTGAAGGACTTGAAGCCCCCATCACCCATTTAATAATTTTTGCTTATAACTTGGCCATCTGAAAGGTATAGCATATATTATTAAAAACCCTTACTGTAAAAACTTAAAATGTATAAGTAGGGGTAAGATACAATAGGGGGAGGTGGGACAATGGACTTAGTGGTCCTAAGGAGGAACTGATGAGAATGAGGGTAGGGGTATGGGGCAGGAATGATGGGAAAGAGGGGGCAGGAGACTTGTAGTAGGATAAGGGGGTGGGGAGATCAGAGGGGAGGACTGTGGGGGGCAAGATGTGAGGCCTTGTAGGATATATGCAAACATGGAGCAAACTATAGAGAATACAAGGAGGGCATGACCTGAGTTAGATTGTATAGAGGTGGGCATGACCTGAAGCAGAATCAATAAGGAGTGAGCATTACCTTGTGGAGTCCATCAGCTCCAAGCGACATGAAGGTAGTGCAAGCGGTCCTGTGCACAGTTTTGGGATCTTCTAAAGTACAGGTTCTCAAACTCAGGGCCTGATTCAGAGCCGGACGCTCTGACCAGAGCGCTTGCTCTGAATCAGTGCCCTCCTACCTGAAAATGGAGCGGCCTCCTGGCCGCTCGCATAGCTGTGGGTGACCACCCACAGCATATGTGAGCGGCCAAAAAGATGGTCGCGATGGTCAAGACCATCGCGACCATCGGGCTTGCGACGAGACCCTGCGGTAGGGTCTCGGTGACCGCAAGCCCTGGAGTGATTTTGGCTCTATCAAAGCCAAAATCACTCCCACTGACATCACTAGTGATGTCAGTGGGGCCGGACCCAGACGGTAGGCGTTCCCATGGGAACGCCTCTGTCTGGCAGCCATGCCCCCGGCACGCCCACCAAAGGGGGCGTGCTGTCAGTCACCATCGACAGCATGCCCCCTTTGGTGCATGCGCATTGGGGTAACATCGACCCGCTTGCGAGCGTCCTGCGCTCGCGAGACGGTCTGAATGACCCCCTCAGTGCCCAGGACCCCAAACAGTGCATGTTTTCCAGGTCTCCTCACAGAATCACAGGTAAAATAATTAGCTCCACCTGTGGATCTTTTAAAATGTGTCAGTGAGTAATGAACACACCAGTGCACCTGCTGGGTGACCTGCAAAAGTGACCTGTGTGGGGTCCTGAGGACCGAGTATGAGAACCACTGTTCTAAAGCACAAATCACATCCAGGGCCATAACTAGGGGTGTGTAAGTGGTGCCGCCTCACAGAACTCAGGACTCTGTCAACAACACTGCTGCAACCCCGTGGCCCTTGTTTCTGTCTAGCAGGGTGGCTGGAATAGCACCCTGCAGCCAGTATCACTTTGGCAGTGCGCCTTCTGGGCATGCACCCTGCCATCTGTAGAACCGTTCTTGGTGTTTTCAGGGTGCTCCAGGCAATGCTGCACTTTGCAGTGCTAGTGGCCCTGCCCCAATCTGTACTACATCATGACATCATGAGCAAAGGTAGGGTCGGTGCAGGGCACTCCTGAGCCTTAATACGGTACTAGTCACACCGCTCCATAACCTGGACATGTCCTCTCCATCTAGTAAAACAGACGATTTTATGCCATTTTATACTCCCCCTAAATGATGTACTGTAGGGTATAGGTCCTAATTCAGAGTTGTACGCTATTGCAATCACAGCTGCGATCAGTTTATAGATATGCTAATGCCTGCTAACAAACTCCCCGCCTTAAATAGTGTGCGATGGACTAAGCAAATGTTGCTACACCCACTTCCCCATCTGCATTGTGTGTAGATCTTCCAGGGGTTGAGAACACATCACTATCGATGCAACATCGGAAGCACATTGACTCCTCGAATAAGTCCTGGGCAGTGCAGATTCCAAGTCAACTTTCTTTTGAAAAATGGCCTTTGTGACTGTGGTTCTGAGATTGGGAGTCCTGATGAACCCCTACTTATGGCCCTCTACTTGGGTTGCCACCTGTCCTGTATTATACAGGATCATCCTGTATTTAAAAGAAACATGCTGCATCCCGCATTGATTCAGGACTGGTGGCTGGTGCCGGTGCTTGACTATCACTGGGTGAGACCCGAACACAGAGTTCGGGTGCAGAGTGAAAGGTGTTCAGGCTGTGCACGCAGCCAGTGATACGTGCAGCACCAGCCTGACTGAAAGAGCGCCATGCTGCCAGGCCATGCAGACTTGCGCAGGCAGAGAACGGAGCACCTATGCTATGTAACAGGGGGCAGGAAGCTGGATTGATACATGGGCAGGAGACTAGATGGATGGGGCAGGAGGCTGGAGTGAAACGGGATAGGAGGCTGGAATGATGGGCAGGAGTTTGCAAGATGGGGCAAGAAGCAGGAGAGACAAAGGGCTCAGGAGGCTGTAGAGACACAGCAGGCAGGAGGCTGGAAAGACAGGGGACAGTAGGCTGGAGAGACACAGGGGTCAGGAGGCTAGAGGCACAGGGGGCAGGAGCTAGAGTGAAGGGGCAGGAGGCTGGAAAGATGGGGTCTGGAAAGACAGGAGGCTGGAGGGGACACAGGACTCGATACTGTTTGAACATTGGTTATATCCAACACAAACAGGCATCTTCAAAACCTACATGAATAGTGAATACCAACTGGAAACACTGTCTGCCCAGGGAGGATCAACTTCTTTGCAGAGAAACGTCCATATAGGTAAGGTGTATTTTTATTTAGTACACACAAAAAAACAGTATAGACTCTTTACTCATCCTAGGTTTGTTGGAGGGGCCTTGGTCATTTGCTGAGTGGGACATTGTCCCCTTTGCAGTGTACAAGCCCCACACTTTGTAGCACAATGGTTCTGCAAAGCATATAGTATTTTTCCTTTTTGGGGGAGGGGACGTGGGCATGCCTCTGGTTGAGCCTTGGACCCCATCCTGTATATTGCCAGAACAAAGGTGGCAACCCTACCTGCTACAATGGAATTACAGGGAGTACTAATGTACTGGGCCCCGGCCCACAGGAGGGGTCTGCAACACGAAGATGATCCTACCTGTGAACTGCTTCTTATTCACAGGCAGATATTTATCTGTGTGTAAGAAACAGTTTGTTGCCGTAATCGCGAGTGTGCTGTGGGCCCCTCTGTTTGACACTCACACAGCAATCAATAGCAGCTGCAGAACCGGATTTATGGGACATCTCCCATGTCCTGGGCCTCCCTCATAGGGTGGGGTAGAAGACTCAGTCTAGAAGCCATGTCCATCTCAGCTGACTTTTGGCTTGTCCTATTCCCCACCCGCAACTCTCCTCCTCCTTTATTCTCCTCCCTCTGCTTCCATTGTACCTGCTGTGCCGTACGGCTTCTACCTCACAAAGGCATGCAGAAGTTTTCCAAGTGTGCCTCTGATCTACTCTCCCCAAGTGTGCCTCTGCCCCATCTTTCCCCAAATTTTATTCTGACCCACTCACCCCATGTGTCTCTCTGAGCACTGAATACCTCTGAATTCCTTCAGCATGTGTGCCTTTGACACCTTTTTCAAAATGTTCTTCTAGCACCCCATCTCCATGTGTCCTGTAGCCACCTCTTCCCATGTGTTTCTCTGACAGCCATCCCCTTTCCGTCTCTGGCCCTGCTGTCTCTTCCATGTCCAACTGTGATTATTCTTAACCAATAAATCAGTACTAATGCAAAAAACATGTGTACATCTGGTTAAAAAAGGGACTATATATTAGGGGCGTGCACCGGCCACATTTCGTGTTTTGGATCTGGATCTTTCTTCGTGTTTTGGATCTGGATTGGTTTTACCAAAACCACCCTTCCGTGTTTTGGGTTCTGGGTTTTGTGTTTTGGATCTGTATTTTTTTTTTAAAAAAAGCAAAAAAACAGCTAAAATCACAGAATTTGTGGGTTTTTCTGCTCCTATGCTATTATTAACCTCAATAATCTTAATTTCCACTCATTTCCAGTCTATTCTGAACACCTCACAATAGTGTTTTTATGTCCAAAAGGTTGCACCAAGGTAGCTGGATGACTATGCTAAGCGACACAAGTGGGCGGCACAAACACGTGGCCCATCTAGGAGTGACACTGCAGTGGCAGACAGGACGGCAGGTTGAAAAACTAGGCCCCAAACAGTACATAATGCAAAGAAAAAAAAGAGGTGCAAGATGGAATTGTCCTTGGGCCCTCTCACCCACCCTTATGTTGTATAAACAGGACATGCACACTTTAACAACGCAATCATTTCAGCACCAGGGTCTGCCACACGACTGTGGCTGAAATGATTGGTTCGTTTGGGCCCCCACAAAACAAGCTGGCAATTAATCTGTCCCTGCACAAACTGGCTCTATGGAGGCAAGATGTCCTCATCCTCCTCATTCACCGATTCCTCACCCTCTTCAGTGTTGTGTACATCCTCATCCTCACAGAGTATTAATTCGTCCCCGCTGGAATCCACCACCACAGGTCCCTCTGTACGTTCTGGAGGCTGGTCTCCCTGGAAGAGTTGATAATTCATTTTTATGAACATCATCTTCTCCACATTTTGTGGAAGCAACTTCCTACGCCTTTTGCTGACAAGGTTTCCGGCTGCACTAAACACTCTTTCGGAGTACACACTGGAGGTTTATTTTTGTTGGAGTGCACTTTGGGGGTTACACCACCCTTTAACAGACAGACGCACGCTTGGCGCTGCTGCTTTGAGGATGCACATACAGTGTACACAATTCACAAACACAGAAGAAAATGTTTTATTTTTGTTGGAGTGCACTTTTGGGGTTACAGCACCCTTTAACGGACGAGCCAACTGGCCCTTTACTTATGACACAGGCGCATGCTTGGCGCTGCTCCTTTGTTGATGGACATGCGGCTACAGCGCACACAATTCACAAACACAGAAAATTATTTTTGATTTTTGTTGGAGTGCACTTTGGGGTCTTACACCACCCTTTAAGAGACGAGCCAGCTGGCCCTTTACTTATGGGACACAGGCGCATGCTTGGCGCTGCTCCTTTGTTGATGCACGTGCAGCCACAGTGCACACAATTCACAAACACAGAAAATAATTTTATATTTTGTTTGGAGTGCACTTTGTGCATTACACCACCCTTTAACAGATGAGCCAGTCGGTCCTTTACTTATGACACAGGCGCACGCTTGGCGCTACTTTGTTGATGCATGTGCGGCCACAGTGCACACAATTCACAAACACAGAAAATTATTTTTTATTTTGTTTGGAGTGCACTTTGGGGGTTACAGCACCCTTTAACGGTCAAGCCAGGTGGCCCTTTACTTATGACACAGGCGCACGCTTGGCGTTACTTTGTTGGTGCACGTGTGGCTACTGCGCACACAAACACAAAAAAAATATATATTTTTTTGGAGTGCACTTTGGGGGTTACAGGACCCGTTAACGGACAAGCCAGCCGGCCCTTGATTTATGACACAGGCACACGCTTGGCGCTGCTTTGTTGATGCACGTGCGGCTACTGCGCACGCAATTCACGAACCGAATCAAAAAACTTTGGGGGAGCACCCCTGATGCACAGATCACCCCCTGGACAACACTACAGCACCCCTCTAGGACTACAGCCTTTATGGGACACTGCACAACACAGTCCAGCCAGCCCCTATAGACTTTGGAGTGGACACAGCCCCTATGGACAACTGACTGCACAACACAGCCCAGCCAGCCCCTATGGACAACAGCAGCACAACAAAACCCTAGCCAGCCCTAGCTCCCACCCTCCCTCTTCACTGTTCTCAGCCGGAGTGAGAAATGGCGCCGACGCGGGGACCTTTTATAGAATACAAAACCCGCGAGATCCAGAAGGCGGGATGATGACGTTTTGTCTCGTTTCAGACCCGAGTCAGGTGGGAAAAGTCGAGCCTGACTCGGATACGACTCGGATCGGGGGGGCTCGGGGGGGTTCGGATTTCTGAAATCCGAACCCCCCCCGGATCCGAGTCGCTCATCCCTACTATATATGGCATGTTTGATCAGAAGGCTTCACCAAAGCCGATATGAGAATTCCATCAGGGATCAAGTATTTGAGACGAATTGCGTACAGTGTATTGTATTGTATTTATTGTTGTCATCAGCAAAACAAGTTTGACAGACGAAATTACATTGCACTTTTTTAAAACAGTGAATAGCAATCCATGGTAAAGGTTATCACAAACAATTTCACATAAATAATAAAATTAAAATTAACTAAAGAGATACAATCATAGCATTCAACATGCGCACAGCAGATGGAAGAAAACTAACCCTCAAGCGACTCGTACGTGCCCGAAGTACTCTAAACCGCTTTAAAGATGGGAGCTTATCAAAAAATTCATGAAATGGATGGCTTGGATCCGATATGATACCTTTGGTTCTCTTTAGAACCCTAAGCCCATAAACATCATGAATAGTTGGCAACTGCACGCCAATGATTTTGCTGGCGGTCCTAACAACCCGTTCCAGTGCACATCTTTCACTCGCTGTGCAGTTGCCATACCAGATAATGATACCAAACGTCAGAATGCTCTCAATTGAGCATCTGTAAAAGTTTAGCATAGTTACTTTGCTAACTCCCGAGGCCCTCAAACGTCTTAGGAAAAACAAACGCTGTTGCGCCTTTTTAATTAGGGACAGTGTATTTAAAGACCATGTCAAATCTGCCGCAACCTGGATACCCAGAAATTTAAAAGACTCAACTATATCAACATCCTGGTTGTTAATAGACACTGGCAATTTCTGCTCTAAACATCTCCTACGAAAATCAATTACCAGTTCTTTTGTCTTGTCACCATTTAGGAGCAAGTGATTATCACCACTCCAAGAAACCAAATTTTTGATCTCTTTCCTATAATGGGACTCATCATTCCTGCTAATTAACCCAACGACTGCAATATCATCAGCAAATTTGATGATTTTCACAGAATCAGAAGTCGACACGCAGTCGTGGGTAAATAGCGAGTATAATAGGGGGCTGAGAACACAACCCTGGGGAACACCAGTCTTAATCAACACTTCCCCCGACACAGCACCTCCAATTCTAACTACTTGTGGTCTATCAGTTAAAAAGTTTAAAACCCAGTTACAAATAGACCCACTTAACCCCAAGTCAAACAACTTAGATGTTAGTGAGATGGGAATAACCGTATTAAAAGCAGAACTAAAATCAACAAAGAGTATCCGAACATAAGAATCCCTCACTTCCAAATGAGCTAAAATAGAGTGAAGTGCTGTAAGTACCGCATCATCAGTGCAACGATTTTTCCTATATGCAAACTGAAAAGGATCAAAATCTGCTGGGAAAAAAGATTGAATATGTCCTAATACCAGCCTTTCAAAGCATTTCATTATCAATGAAGTTAGTGCAATTGGGCGATAATCATTAAGGCATTTTACTACCCCCTTTTTTGGAACTGGAACAATATTTGCCTTCTTAAAACATCTCGGCACTACACAATTAAAAAGGGACAAATTAAATAAGACCGTTAATATCCAACTTAACTGGTCTGCACACCCCTTGAGGACTTTACCGCTAATCCCATCCGGGCCGGCTGATTTACACAAATCAACCCGACGTAGACATTTAATCACATCATACTCCTCCAACATAAGAGGAGACTCCCCCACCCGGGGAATTTGGGTGACTTCTCATGCAGTGTTTGGGTGACCATGATGAGGATTGAGGAAACTGGAACTGGTGGACTCCAACTGAATTTCAAATGCCAGCTGGTTTCTGGATATTTCAGGTAAGCGCATTATTGTTTTTACCTTGTACATTTTTATAACTAGATTTAATTAATGGTGTGATTTAAATAATGCTCTAGCTGGTCATGCACCTTGTAGTCCTTCCTATGTCTATGTTTGAGGTGGGATTCTCATATCTGTGTTGGTGGAGCCTTCTGATCAAAGTTACAACAGTCTGTCCCATTTTTTCTGAAGCACATACCGTATATGTATGTTTTTGAGATTAGTAATGATTTCTTGGGTAGGGATAATATACTATGGGCGCCCCTTTTTGTTTTTGTGTTTAGATTCCTGTAATTGGTCTGTTTCTTTTTGATTGGGACTGGAAAGGAGGATCTGCCTTCATCATTAAAATGTACATATTATATCAAGTGGACATTATATATAGCAAATTCCCAGGGAGCGCAAACAAAATATGCATTTAATATAATGTGTATTTTTCAATGATGACGGCAGCTCTTCCTATATACTGTATATGGCATCTCCCATGTCCTGACTCCTGGGCCTCCCTCATAGGACGGGGCAGAAGATTCAGTCTGGAAACCATGTCCATCTCAGCTGACTGTTGGCTTGTCCTATTCCCCATCCCAGCTCTCCTCCTCCTTTATTCTCCTCCCTCTGCTTCCATTGTACTTGCTGTGCCATACGGCTTCCACCTCACAAAGGCATGTAGAAGTTTTCCAAGTGTGCCTCTGATCTCCTCTCCCCAAGTGTGCCTCTGCCCCATCTTTCCCCAAATTTTATTCTGACCCACTCACCCCATATGTGTCTCTGAGCACTGCCTCCCTTGCAGTCCTCTGAATTCCCTCAGCATGTGTGCCTTTGACCCCTCTTTGATCCCGGAGCGAAACAGACTGGGCTATGACAGGGAAAATGCTCACTGTCCCCCTGATAACAGTGTTAAAACCTTCCCACAACCAGGCGGTCCCCATGCTTTTGACTCCCTGATTTACCTGCAAAGGCTACATAACATTTTTTAACTCTTTCTGGCAAGTGGTTTGTGCTATGTCAACTCCCATAATCATAATATTTCTATTCTATATCTAAATTGTGATGCTTGCAGTGTAGTTTGTTGAACAGCTGCTTGGCAAATAAGGTGGTGTATATGCCAAGCAAGGTGCCCAATCTGCAAATGGAGAAGACAGTTAATATTAAATTTAATATACAGAATAAAATAAATTGTACTGTACGGTTGGTCCATTTACAAATATGGACAATAATAGAGGCTCAACTTTAATCCTGGGATTGTCTGCAGCATGTAAGGATAGTTGGTAACTACTACAGTACATACAGTATATTAAATTACTTCTTTTTATAAGTGGACATGTTCTGTAGCTATCTTATAAAGACAATTCAATTTTTGCAAGTAATGTATTTCAGGAACCCAACTGATATTATTGATGATGGACAAATACTTGAGAAAACACAATGATCAACTGCAGAAAGTTTACATTCTAAGTTCCTCCAACTCACCTCAGCCCTGTGGTCACTGAGAATCATTTTATATGTTTTCTTTTTTTTATTTCAAAGATATGTTTTACCAAAGCCAAGAACAGCTTATTTGATAATCCACCAGTTTTAAAGCATGGTACTTATTCCTTTCCTACAATGCAGGTTCTCAGGGAGTCATTACATAAATGCTGAGCATGAGAATCACAGCACTAATAAAGGACGTCTGTCTGCCCAAATGTTCTTAATAAACAATCAAACACTTCAAATGACACCACTAATTGGGAAACTGTTCCAATGTTGCTGGAATGTACCAGTAGGTGCAACTATTCTATTTATTCTCCATGAAATGCATATAATACAGCCAAGTGCTGTGTAATATAATTGCATTATGTTAGTAGCTGTATAACTGTGTTGATACAAATATGTGTGAATGTTTTTATTTTTTTTAGAAACAAAAATCCACCAGTATCGTGTGCCTTGACATCCCTGAGATCCTTGGACATTCATCAAGCAGTAAACACAGCCTACCATCTGGGGCTTATCTGCTGTAAGTAGGACTCCTGCATTGCCCTCAAGGCTACAAATATATGTATTAAAATTATTGTATTGTTTTGAGTATGGAGCTGTATCAAAGCAACAACAAAATGAAGTGATCATGGCTTCCTCTTCCTGTCCTCTCATCTCCTGGGGGACAATATTCCTTAGGAGGCAGGAACCAAGTATGTGAACACAACGGTGGATTAAAGCTCTGGTTTCTACTTCCAACAATAAAGCTTGTATTATGCTTAATATTAATTTCCTCTAAATTACCAAAATATAATTTCCAGTGCTTGTTTTGCCGGAGAATGAATGCCTAGCTGCATGCAATGAGACTTTTAAACAATCTTACAGAATAACTGCTCTTTTACATCACAAAGGGGAATATTTACCACAATCCACATCGCAGATGCGGATGGGATGTGATAAATTCACAAAAAATCGCAATGTGATATATGAATACATTGCAAGGATGTATGAAACATCACATGCGGGGACAGAGCTTGCAAGAAAGCTCTGTTCCTGCGAATCTCTCCCCCACACTTTTTTGCAAAAAATACCCTGCGAGTGTAAAATCGCATGTGCTGCTGGCTAAGGTTCCCCCACTTTCCTCTGCTAGGCTAACTTTTACCTGCTCGGTGATCCGGTAAGCTCCTCTCTGTCTCCAGTCAGCTGATCACCGGGATCCTGCTCGGTGCCAGCAACTCAGTTTACAGCACAGAGCAGCTGACCAGGGATCACAGAGCAGGATCCTGGCAATCAGCTGACCGGAGTCACAGAGGAGCTCACAGGAACACCGATCCTCTAGTTGCAGGTAAGTTTTTTTACAATTCAAATTTAGTACACCTGAGTGGATCCCATTTCCCATTACAATTATGGGAAAAACAATCTGCTTAATAAAGAAAATTTGATAATTAGGGCTTAGAGGAGAATTTTGTGAATTCTCTTACAATTTCCCTTTAGTACATTTAGGTGAAACCAAAATAATGTAGAAGTGTGTGTGAACACAGATTTTCACAAAATTTTAGTAAAAATAATAGTAAATATGCCCGTAAGGATGTTTCCTTGTTAAAATAATGTTTTTGTCCTATTTCCAGTTCCACATCTTCACAAAATTGTGTGTTCTTACTGCCACACATGTGAATTGTGATGACTCTTTGTGCATGATTGGTAACTCTTCCAGAATATTCGGGAAAGTCACAAATTTTGGGGGCTCTCCCACATCCCCAAAAGAGTAGGCCAGTCTCCCGCATGCCACCGATTTATTGAGTGAGGGGTTCGATGATGCAATTCACATTGAATTGTGGCTTTGAAAAGTATGGGGTGGAGGCAAGGGCAGATGCGGCTGCTACGGGCCCCGGCACCCTGTTACGCTGCCAGTCGCCAGGCTCTCACCTCTGTTTTTCTTCTCTTACAAGAGTGCTTCTGAGGAGCAGCACATCTGCTTATTTAATAGTGAATCATAGCAGTTTTAAATACAACTTTATATCATACACAATGTTTTTTACAATTTTTTAGGGTACAAGCTGGTCCTCAATTTTCTATTTTCATTTCTCGTGGGGTTTTGCCCGAAAAAAGATTTTATCTATTGGATACTGCGGGTATTGGGAGCAGGCATACCCGCGGTAATGGCAAATTAGTCACGATACCTCAGTTAAATTTTTGGGGAAAACCTTGTGGCCAATTGAATATGCCCCTAAGAGTTTGCTGGGGCAGTTGCCATGTTTAGCTAATTGCTGAGACTGATTGGCAGTTATAAGAAGACCTTTACCACTTCACCAGCTAGTCTTGGCACCTTCTACTCATGTGCCGTAGCTAGATATTTTACCTCCCTGGTTCATCCCTCCACCCCTCATATCTCCTGACATAGGACACAAATATAGATTTACTGCCAATTTGTAAACATTATTTATAAAAATATATATATATTTTAAACTATCTAGAGAGTCTGACTTTCCATCCTTCTCTTTGTGATTGACTGACAGATATATGAGTGGTCTGTTCATTGTACGCTGAAGCAGATCAGTTGGTAAGTTTATTTCTTCTTCTAAGGTGAACTTCAATGTCAGGGTGCATAGAAGGATAAATACACTTTAGGGGCCTGATTCACAAAGTGGTTTCATGCTGTTGTGTATGCTTATTTATTACCTCATGCAATTTTCCATATAGCTAATGTGAGGATCTATGCCTCTGCAAGTGGGAAGCAGCTCTTCTCACTGCTTTTCCATCTTCAGCCATAACCATCATCATTAATATCAGCACTTGCGCCAGCACCATCCTTGGTGCAAGAGATCCACCTGAAAGAGACATCAACTGAACGGCCGATATATCGTGTGTGCATCGGCCAGTGTGTACAGACGTTCACAGATATATCGTGCAGGCTGTGCAGCACAGATATATCAGCATCGTCAAAAAGACAGTGGGTGGCACTGCATCCATCAGCCAAAATACCAATAAGATATCAAAATGGTATATTACATTTATTAAAAAAGCACATATAAATGTGTATGAGCAACACAATACAATCATAAAATATCAATGATACTCCCAGGAATGTACTAAAAATAATGTGTATATAATCATCACCATAATCTCAGCATGTTAGCCTTCTACAGCCTTAACAGCTAGTGACACATGCTGGATAATAGCCTTAAAAAAGTAATAAGTAATACTCCAATTAATGAGCCGCTAGCAAAACTGTGGGAAGAGGAGGGGGGTCTCACCCATGGGTTGGGTATGGATTGACGGCGGTCGGGATGTCGCTGGTCAGAATACCGACAGCGGCATCCCGACAGACAGAATCCCGACACCCATAAGTATGCTAGCACTAACCCTAACCCCTACCCTAACCCTTCCTCCCTCCCTGCACCCTAAACCTAACCCTCCCTCCCCGGTGCCTAACCCTCCGACTAGTGCCTAATCCTGCACCCTAACCCTAACTGCCGATTTCGGCGCCAGTATTTAGACCGTCGCCATCCTGCACGCCGGGATGCCGACTACATTCCCTCACCCATATATCAAAGTCTCACTGTGATCTACTGTATAGTGCCAAATAGCAAGTCCTGGACTTTGCAATCATGCAGAAAAAATTATGTTTCAGTCCTGCTAAATAATGAGCTAATTGGGAAAAATAAGCAGCCCCAGTGACTGTGAATGCCGGTGAGACACCTCAGTGTCAGTGCAGTGAGAACGCTGCTCCTGCCTACTCACAGGGGATAAGTTCAGTATTCTGGTGCAGGGGATGTTGGCAGGGCCGGTGCAAGGTTTCCCAGCACCCTAGGCAAAACTTCAGCCTCTCCCCCCCCCAATAAAAATAAGAATTATTTACAAGACAAAGGGGCCTATTCATCAACACTAAAATAAAGTTTTTTAGGACATTTTCCTTAATTAACGTTATTTTAGTATTCATGAAGAGACTTAACACAGGAGATATCACTAATATCTCCTGGTTAAGTTCCTCTGCATTCATTTCCACACTCCCCATACTAATGTATGGGGAAATGGAAATTGTGGTATTCATGAAATTCCGAAAATTATGTATTTTCGGAATTTGATGGAATTACTATCCGCCACTGTGAGGTGGCGAATAGCAGGTAAAACTTACCTGTGTCAGCGTGGGCAGGTCCCCGGCGTCTCCCTCCAGTGCTCTGGTCTGTCCAGCGCTCTGGTGGCTTCTCTGACATGTGTTCTCCAAACAGAACACAATAAAGTTTAGAAAAAAAAAGTTTTTTTTTTTTCTAAACTGTACTGTGTTCTGCTGGGAGTACACGTGTCACAGCAGACACCGAAGCCGGAGACAGCTGCAGCAGGCAGGTAAGTCGGGGAAGGGGGGTAGGTATGCAGAGGGGGGGAGATGGGTGAGGGGGACACAAAATTACAGCAGGTGTAGGCAGTGCTGCGCATGTGCTGGTTTTACAGATGTAACAGTGCATACGCAGCACAGATTCCAGCTGCGGTAAGTTAGTTATGAATACCCCTAAATCTATACACCCTAAATGTCACTATTTAGCATTGTAAGTCGCACAAGAAATAATTTGCTTATTTCTAATCAGCACTCCTTGAACTCACACAATAACGTATATTGGTCTCTCAACATCAAGTGATAGCAGGTTTTCAGACACAGTGCGTCCTTTCCTGCGTGTGGTGCCGTCTACCCTTTGGTGAGAGATCGATAACCATATGTTACCGTGTAAATTGGTAGCGTGACCTCACTGCGAGCCCCCAACAATGAATACCCCTAAATCTATACACCCTAAATGTCGCTATTTAGCGTTGTAAGTCGCACAAGAAATAATTGCTTTCCAGACTTTGAGTGTGGTTCCAAAGCACAAAAAGTTATTATTCACATAAAAGAATTTAGTTACACGCTTTGATCTAAAACACAATTAGCGCAAAAGATTATACAATCATAAGGTACAGTGGATACATACGCAGGCGCTCTGGATCCAGATTTCCGGCATCAAACATGAAGCCTCTGTCAATAGAAAGAAAATGATGACTAACTACTGGAAATAGAGCGTCTGAATATATACCCTTACAGAGATTAGGCAATACAATAGAAACAAGTTGGCATAATCCCACTGGTGGTTCTTCTTGGTTCTTCTTTTACGATACAGTTCATAGGTCAGTTTAAACCATGGTAGTTCAGCCCTCCAACGGCTCTTTGTGTATCTTTTCCCGCCAAAGAACACGTCTAAACTGGCTAGTAAACATTACATTACAGAGTACATTTCAATGCCTAACTCTCTATGACTCATAACTTGCAGACGCATGTTGTGATCTCCTTGCTGATGGAACCGAAGATCTGCAACTAAACAGAGGTTTAGAATGGCACCAAACCTGGTCTCCTTATCATGTACTAAACCTTATATATCAAATACATTCATTTCACAGCATAATTGATAATGAATAAAACCTCTAATATTAACGTTAATGCTAGGGAACCTTTCAGTGTAAGTATGCAATGTGTCAGTGTGGGGATATTAAGTAAAGATGCTAGTATGCGTTGTGCGTCTACGTGTAGAGTGCTTTGCTAAACAACACAACTGTGAGCTGTGCATCTTGTATATTATATGTATGATTTAATGTGCATATGGGGTATGGTAGGACTTTTAACAGTATGCGGCAGCACGATGCTAATAATAGCATATTAGCATTGCACACAATGGTTTCATGCTGACGAAGCAAGATGGGTCGACAGGGTCAACCTAAGATGGCGTCGCTCGATATTAAGTTTAAGATCTGGTCTCAGCCAATCATCCGGCTTCGACAGTCCACCCTTTGATAGCAAACAACACGCTATCACACTCTGGTCTTAAGTTTATTCAGGCTTACACTATGAAATATTATTTAATGTTATATTATGGGATGGCACAATGTGGTCATTAAACCATCAATAATGTGTACCTGGGAGGGACGTAAAACTACCCTTATATGCACACCGCGGATCTTGGAAGATCTTTGGGAAGATGTGGGGATGCACCTAACCTATAAAGGAAGTCGTGAAAAGTATAGGGACTTACATTATTTAGGATGTTTAAAATAACATTTAATAATACATTTTATGCATGGCTAAATCTATACATCATCTGATGGTACATTCTAGTTCAGGATTGTAATGCAGTTCTTCATTTACCTTGGTATGCATATTATTACTACTAACCACCATCATAATTTCATTCTCTCGGATTACCTTAGCATTGAATTTTCCACACTTCAACACATTAGAACCACACCTGACACATAAGCCAATTACTAAGATGACAATGAGTATGAGGATCAGGAGCTTCCCCACGATAGCAACCAGTTCTTGGACTCACTCCCTAAGGCTGGAGACCATTTTACAGGGTTCAACCAAGAGAACTACTCTTCTACCTTTTCCTCTACTTCAGCCAGTGAAGCATTATGGTTCTTTTGAAATTCCCATTTCAGCTGCAGAATTTCATCCATCTTCTGGTCTATTACCTCCTAGTGTTATTGGTGATGTACGTGCAACACTTTACACCAAATTGGGTGGTCAAGGTCACACAGTACCCTCTAGTGACAGCTGTGAAATAATTTAACACTAGCCTATGTTGCACAAGTTCTTTCTTATAGGCCTGTAACTCTTTACCTGTATATCTGAATGTGTCATCATACATCTCGGTGATATTATCTATTAATTTAGCAAGGTCTTGAATGTATCTAAAATTTAAAGTACCCTGAGCGATCCTGGTGGGATCCAATGCTACTAAAACTTTAAAGCCAGTTGTTTCACTTATCAAATGTGTGGCTGTATGTACATCACCAGGTATCATATTTCTTTTGTCTCTGTGTTCATACTGTGTGTGAAGATATGGTGATGGTGTGTTTTTATGAATACCAAGCATTTCACCATGTGTAAGGGTCATAGCCTCTGGGAGTACCCTTCCCAGGTAACATAAACCTTCTGAACTCTGGGAGTACATAAGGGATAGAATGCATCATTATCATCGGACATAATTCTCAGATTCTCCCATTTGACTAATACATGTTTTAGGTTGTACAATAACTGTGCAGTACCCTTCTGGTACTCTGCCAACCATTACCTTGGTGGAACTAGGTGTATACTTATAAAGTGTCTCCCACCTAGTATAAGGGAGCGTAAAAGTTCAAAATTAATAGGTTCATTATCAGCTCTTAGTGAGAAGGTCATCGTCTGGTTATTCCCAGTCACTTCCCAACTTCCTGGTTTGTTGAAGTTGGTGAAGTTCAAACACAAAAGTGATCTATCTACTTGGTACTGGTGGAGGTTAATATGAGGTGGTTTGGAAATAAGAAATTTTCCATCGAGTGCCTCCCCTCATTGTAATTTTAAAACCTCAGAGACATTTAATGGAAATGGCACTAACTCTACATTATGTTGTCCCTGATGCACGTGAGAGCACACCCAACAGTCAGTCTGGTTTAAAACTTTGCCCACCTTGGTATGATAATCCTCTAAAGGATACCCACCCCAATACTGGTTATACTTAGGTTGGCACCGTTGGGTGCATCTCTCATCAAATAGGGACCCACAAAACTCACAAATACAATATTCCTCAAACGATAAACCTTCACACTGTCTCTGAGTTTCCAGGCTAACAGATCTCTTTGCAATTACTGTACTGAGTTTGGTCAGATACTCCCCCGATTGGTTTATCACTCCTTCTCCCAACTCCACTCCATCGATATCACCATCAGCTCCCCTCTCCGTCATCTGTCCTCCATCACAGAAACCAGAAATCCCGAAACAAACTAGGATGATAAAAAGTCTGGGAGAAGACACAAACATTACCCCAGCACACCACTCCATTGCTGGAACAGTAGTCTACAAATTTCTTTAGCTCAGGTGTCTCACTGCAACTTTTAACTCTCCCTGAACAAGCTCACAATTGACAGGTCTACGTTATCTGCCTCAACTCCACCTTGTATCTGCACCGGTTGGTTGACCTTTCTACAGTGCGTGGAATGGACCCAGGTATCTCTCTCTGCCACCTTCAAGGAAGTTGTACTCGTCAGCAATACTTGATACGGACCTTCCCACCGATCCGTCAGACAACCTGAATGTAAGAAATTTCTGATCATAACAAATTCTCCAGGTTCAACATCATGACAGTTTGTTTCTGGCATATCAGGTGACAACAATTTCAGTTTCTGCTGGTGCTGCTTCAACTGTTTATTCATTGTTATAATATATTTTACAGTTACCTCGTTGTTACTCTTCAAATCTTCCTGTGGACTTCCAATCAAATGAGGTTGTCTACCAAACAGTACTTCAAAGGGGAACAGATTTAGAGGGGGTCTAGGAGTTGTCCTGATGCTATGAAGGACTAGCGGTAATGCTTCTGGCCATCCTAGTCCAGTTTCTGCCATGATCTTACTGTTTATTTTTAATAGTACCATTCATCCTCTTCACCTTGGCGCTGGCTTGTGGTCAGTAAGGGGTGTGAAGTCTACTATTAATACCCATCAACTTACACATGTTCTGGAAGACATCTCCTGTGAAATGAGTACCCCTAGCACTTTCGATAATTCTAGGGATACCGTATCTGCATACAATCTTTTTAGCAGTGAATGCAGAAGTATTAGTGGTAGCTTGATATGCCTCAACCCAATTAGAAAACACATCTGTGCACACTAATACATACTTGAGATTCCTGCAGGGTGGTAATTGGATGAAATCAATTTGTATTACCTGAAAAGGTCCATCTGTTAGAGGGATGTGAAATGGCTCGGTTGGTATTGTTTTTCCAACATTCTTCCTCAAGCATGTCAAGCAGGACATTGCCCTCTTTTCGGCTTGGGAAGAGAAACCTGGTGTACACCAATATGCCCTGACCAACTTGCACATATCTTGCTTTCCCAGGTGAGTCAGACCGTGCGCTGCCTCAGCCAAGCTTAGGTAGTATGCATTGGGTGCTACTGGCTTACCTTGTCCATCTCTCCAGTCCAGAGGACTCCTGCCCACATCCCTTTGATCACCAGACTGCCTTTTCCTGAATGCAACACTTCTGCGTACTAACAGAAAAACGATAATTGGCATGGTCACTCTTAAACCTGCTGCCCTTTTGGCAGCTTCGTCTGCCCTGTTATTGCCCAGTGACACCGGATCATCCTCACATGTATGGGCTTTACACTTAATGATGGCCACTGCCTTTGGCATTTGGATTGCTGTCAATAGTCCTTTTATATGTTTTGAATGTGCGACTGGTGTGCCTGCTGCTGTCATAAAATTTTTTAGACTTCATAGAGCACCAAAATCATGTACTACACTGGAGGTGTACCTAGAGTCATTGTAGATATTAGCAGATTTGCCTTTTGCTAATTCACACACTCTTCTTAGTGCTACTAGCTCCGCCACTTGGGCTGAGTGAGGTGGACCAAGGGGTTCAGCTTCTATAATGTCCTTGTCATTTACCACAGCATAACCTGTACATAACTCTCCAGTGTCAGTTTGTCTATGACAACTCCCATCCGTGTAAAATGTCACATCTACATTTTCTAAAGGTGTATCACATATGTCAGGTCTTGCAGTAAAGGTCTGATTCAAATATTCCATACAATCATGTGCATCAGTATACCTGCAGAACTCACCTTCCGCCAATGACTCACCTCTCTCCACCCTTTGGGCATCCTGAGGCATATATGGTAAATACGTTGCTGGGTTTAATGCACTGCACTGTTTAATGGTGATGTTTGCAGGTGCTATTAGAGCTAGTTCCCATTTCGTGAAACTAGCTGAGGAAACATGTCTGGTTTGGGCAGAATTCAGCAAGGCAGATACAGCATGGGGTGTATAAACAGTCATATCATGGCCTAATACTACATCCTCAATCTTGCTGACCAATAGAGCAGTCGCTGCTACACTTCTTAAACACATTGGGAGTGATCTTGCCACAGTGTCCAGTTGTGCACTGTAGTATGCTACCGATCTACTGGAGGACACCTGCTGCACAACCATCAGCTGCCATACAATACAAATCAAAAGGTTTTCCGTAATCAGGTATTCCCATTGCAAGTGCTCTTGTCAGACTGTCCTTAAGGTTAAGGAAAGCCTGCTTTGTTTCCTCTGTGTGTATGACACGATCGGGCTTTGAGGAAGAGACTAAGTCCTGCAATGGTAAAGCTAAAATTGAAAAACCTGGGCTCCACGATCTGCAGTGCCCACACATTCCCAATAAGGTATGGATTTGCTGTTGGTTCTGTGGCAGTGTCATGGTCTGTATGGCCTGTATCCTGTCATTAGTCAGATGTCATAGTCCCTGGGTTAGGCAATGTCCCAAGTATTTAACCCTGGTCTGGCATGGCTGTAATTTGTTCTTAGCAACCTTGTGTCCTGCCTGTGAGAGATGAAGCAACAGTAGTTTAGTATCATTTAAACATGACATAAACGAATCAGAACACAACAATAAATCATCTACATATTGTATTAGAACAGATCCATTGACAGGTTGAAAAGATTGTAAACAGTTGTGTAAGGCCTGTGAGAAGATACTGGGACAGTCTATGAAGCCCTGGGGCAATCATGTCCATGTGTATTGTACTCCCCTGTATGTAAATGCAAATAGGTACTGACAGTCAGGATGAAGAGGGACAGAGAAGAAGGCAGAACAGAGGTCAATGACAGTAAAATGGGTTGCGTACGGTGGGATTTGCATGAGGATGACAGCTGGGTTTGGTACTACGGGAAATTGGCTCTCAACTACCTTATTAACCCCTCTAAGGTCCTGTACTAATCTATAGCCCCTCCCCCCAGCCTTCTTCACTGGAAAAATGGGACTATTGGCTACACTTACTGTACGGACTAAAATTCCCTGTTGTAATAACTGCTCAATTATGGGATAAACCCCTATCTCTACTTCTGGTTTTAAGGGGTACTGGGGAATTTTTGGAGATTGCCTACCACTTTTTAGGTTTACCATTACGGGAGCTCCATTTGCCATCAATCCAGTGTCCTGTCCATCTTTGGTCCAGAGGGACCCTGATATTTGAGATAACATTTGCTCTACCTGAGATGGATTTTTATCTGAAACGATAGAGTGAAACATTAACCTTTGGGGAGTGTCCAATATATCCTTCACCTCATGCGCAACAGTCTCTGGGATATCTAAAAATATGCCATCAGAGGTACAATAAATGACACATCCCATTTTACATAACAAATCCCTTCCCAGTAGGTTAGTAGGGGCCGCTGCTGCCAGGAGAAAGGAATACCTGGTATGTAATGGTCCGATAATAACCTCTGCAGATTTGGTTAAGGGATAATGTTGCACTTTACTCGTTACACCCATTGCTGGTAATGTTTTGCTGGTCACCTGTAATTTGGATGGAGAATTTAACATTGATCTGGTCGCCCCTGTGTCTACAAGAAAAGAATGTTTAGTACCAGCTACATCAACTATCATTACCGGTTCTTCCCTAGTATCCCCAGTTAATCTGACTGGCTGTAGACTACAGGTTGACCCGACCCCTAGAGCTGACTGTCTTCCTCCAGTAAAGCATTTACTGCCACGATGTGAGCAGGTGTTTGCTGGAACTGTCCTGACTGTTGTGGGTGCCCCTTCTGTGGGTTATCTAGGTGTTTCCTGGTTTGGCGGTTCCCACTTTCTAGCTTTACAAAACCTACTAATGTGTCCCTCCTGGTTACAAATATAACACCTTCATGGTTGACGTGTATTGAAAGGTTGTTGTTATGTGGGTTGGGGAGTGCGGAAAGATTGTGGTTGTGTATGGGGATATGAGTTAGGAGGTTGTGTGGGATGGGTGTATTGTGGCTGTGTATGATAACAGTGCTGCGGTGATATTTGCATTACTTCCAGAGCTTGAATACTAACAGCCATTAGTTTCTTGCTCTGCATTTCTCTCTTCCTGAAGATGTTTTTATCATGTTCAATTGCAGATTCCAGGAAGTGAGGTCTGAACCCTGGTCTTTAGAGTGTCTTTAAGACCATCCATAAGCACCGTGATTGTCATTTCCCTGTGGTGTGTGTTGTCCTTTATATCTTCTATACCTGTGTTTTGGCTAATAGTCTGCAGCGCTCTGGTGAAATAATCTGTTGCAGACTCTCTTCTAAATTGTAAAGATTTCTGCTAAATTGTAAAGATTTCACTCCAGTTAACTACTACTGGTTAACTCTTCTGCTAAATTGTAAAGATTTTACTCCAGTTAACTACTACTGGGAAATAAATAGCCAATTGGGTGACAATACGGGTTATGTTGTCCTGATTACCTTCATCAGTTATGGGACCATCTCCATCCAATACACAGGCTGTGATAAACTTTTTCACGTCGGTATTGTGTGGAAGACATGCCCTCGCCATCTTTCCTGGTTGGCTCATGAGCATTACCTAAATCCTTTACAAATCTCTGGCACTTTGCTAGTTCTTTCCTAGGGTCAGGAAAATCTGTCATTATGGAATGTAGCTCCGCTCTTGTCCATGGACAATGCATCGCTACATCCCTTGTGGTCACTATGCCATTTGCGTCTGGATTCCCTTTGGGAACAGTTATTGTCCGGACGGGATGGAAGCCTGCCACACCGCTACCTTTGGCTTTGCTACCTGGTTGAGGGTTCAGCCTATTACTACTACATATGGTATTAACAACCTCCGCTACTGTTACAGATGGTGTTAATACTTCCTCCACTGGTGGGGCTACCTCCATTACTGGTACTAATGGGTCAGTTACCTGTGCTTGCTGTGATGGTACATTTAACATTTGGGCAACATGGAAAAGAGCTGACATTACTACAGTTTCATCATCTGCATTATAAACATGTTCCTTATAGTTACTCAGGAGAGGGTACAAGTTGCTTGTTACATTTTTATGATTTTTGAGATTGACCATACCTTGACCCCCATCTGCACAGGGCAGAGGTGGTGCGCATGCATTGCTAACATTCACTTCGGCAACGCTACCTTGCTGTGCGTGCACGCACTCTTGTGGCACGCACACAATGCTATTTAGCGTTGCATACGCACTCCCTTCCATCGTGCGCGCATCGCTAGTTTGCGTTAACCTTTTCTTTAGAGATTTCACTAAACATATACTATCTCTAACATTATTCAGTACCTCCGAATCAAAGCTACCAAATCTTAGGAAAAAGCTTTCTACAGTACTTGGTCATGTTGACCCATATGCTACAGTATGCTGTAGCGTACGCACCATACTTTTTAAACATGATATACCTGGCCGATCCAGTCAGCCCTTCCATCAGCAGCACATCATCGACCATTACCAGAGATTGCTTCGCACCCATCTGAGAAAACGCTTAGCAATTTCTAGAGAATTTCGATTGGTGAATGATTTTCAGAGAGCTACGTTCACGCACTCACTCCCGTTATACACAGCTGGTCTGTAGGGCGTTACAGTCAGCTTGCACAACGAGGAGCAGAATTATCACCTATTGTAAATTATTCTACCTGCGGCTAATTCAAACAAGCTTCAACTGCTCGCTTCATCCCGTTATGCACCACTTTCCCGATAATCAATATGGTCCGTGTGCATAAAGTAAAATAACTGCCTAGCTGATTACTTTACTTGTGGTGAATTCACCTCAAGCTTCACCACTTGGCTTCCTACTTTGAGTTTATTCCCAGCTGGTAGCATCTAGGAGTTCCAATAACTCCTAAACTTGCCAGCAGTTTCACTCCCACAACAACCCACTTCACAATCACAGTTTATATAACCATGTGGTTCCATCGCATTGCCCAACGAACTTAACTGATCAATGGACTTTGCAATTAATGGATGTCGGACCGAGAAACCCCTTAGTTTCTCGATAACCACAATGTACCTGATTTGTACACTGGCCCAGTAGTTTGTACGGCCCCGTCAGGCACCTACTGAGTTTCAACCTAGGCTTAACCAGACAGTAGCCTCCACTTTACACTTAGGCTTAACCAGACAGTAGCCTCCACTTTACAATCACAGGTTTCAATTACATACACCTTTTCTGCGCAGAAAAAAAATTAAAGCATTTTCTTAAATATAGTAGTGGAATTCAGAGGTTTAACAAGCAATCACGCTATGAACATAATGATTGGTTGAACACGTGGCAGCAATACAGGAAATATGCGTACGCTATTGTGCGACTTACCCCCTAACACAAACTTTTATCAATGAAAGAAAACAAACTTTTTCCTTCCTTGTCCCTGGATTCTAATCAGCACTCCTTGAACTCACACAATAATGGATATTCGTCTCTCAACATCAAGTGGTAGCAGGTTTTCGGACACAGTGCATCCTTTAATGCATATGGCGCCGTCCACCCTTTGATGAGAGATCGATAACCATATGTTACCGTGTAAATTGGTAGCGTGATCTCACTGCGAACCCCAACTATGAATACCCCTAATCTATACACCCTAAATGTTGCTATTAAGGATTCTGGATTTGAACCTCTATACACTCCTGCCTATACCGTCTAATATCCTGCCTATAAACCTCTACCATTGACACAATTTGCGTACGCAGTCATACATTAAATAAAGACTATAGACCTTGAACCTGTGTTTCCAAAGCACAAAGTATTATTCAAGTAAAAGTACAGTCAGTTACACGCTATGATCTAAGCACAATTTGGCGCAAAGAAATGATACAGACCCAAGTACAGTTATACATACGCATGGGCACTGGACCAGATCCCGGCATCAGCAAGAAACCTCCGTTAATCAGCATTCAGCAAGAAGACTAGAAACCCAGGGTCAGAGCACACATATTTATACCCCCCCAGAAATAGACAACACAATAGAGGAGTTTGTTGCTGATCCCATTGGTTCCCAGTGCTGGTGCATTTGTTACAGGGCATTTAACAGGTTGGTTCAAATGGACACAGAACAGCCTCTAACAGCTTGTTGCCTCCTCTATTTCCCCTGCATGCAAATCTAGACTGTTGGTTTTACAAAGTACATTTTGGTTCTTTATGTCTTTACGGTCCATAAGTTGTGAACGCATGTTCCGATCTTCACACCGTTGATACCGGAAAGCTGTGGATAAAGTGTGGATCAGTATAATATCAAACACGGCTTACTTATCACGTATTAAACCTTAGATACCAAAATAGTCTTTATTTCACAGCATTTGTAATAAATGAATAAAACTTGGATCTTTTACTTTATAGCTATGGAACCTTTTGTGTAAGTGTGCATTATGTAAGTATTAGGGATATGGGAAAAGACGCTAGTTAGGTCTATCTGATTTGGGGCAGATGTGCACGCATGCAGCTAATAAACAGCGTTCGCATGCAGGTTATTGTGTATTCGCTACTGAGCGTCATGTTAGCAGCGCAACTGTGTGTAATGTGTGGTGTTTATGCATGGGATTCTATCTATGATGGACTTAACACATATATATATATATATATATATATATATACACATACACATACACACACATATCTCATTCCTTACTTACAGTTTCAAACTGCAATGCAAATGTGTTACCCCCAGCTATTAAGCTGGGGCCATTCTGTCTGGGAGTGGGACTAAAACCTGTTTAGGATTCAGACAAATTCAATTGTGTAGACCACTGTCTGGGTTATATTACAACTGCCACAACTATACTTGTCTATATACAGGGATTCCCAATTTGTATGTAAAACACTCTCAGTATTCTGGTGTATTGTCTATTCTATTTACTTTTCTAAGGAGGTTGTTTTTCTAGTTGTTTTTGGTAGATTATCAAAAACATTGCCATCTGTACTTAGCTCGTGAGTTGTAACTTAAAATGGCGCTGGTCGCAAAATGGCATCTTGCAGATTCTTATTTTTAAGATGGAGTCTAGCTGCCATTCGCAAGATGGCGTTGCGCACACTAATTTTTACACTGATTCCATCTCAGCCACTAATCCAGCTTCGACAGTCCACCCTTTGATAGCGAACAACATGCTATCACACTCTGATTTAAAATTAATTTAGGCATACATTTATATATTACTTAATGCTATTAGGGGATGGAACAAGGTGGTTCTTAATCCATCAATAATGTGTCTCTAGGATGGGACATAAAACTACCATTATACGCACATCGCGGACCTTGAGAGATCATGTGAAAGATGTGGGGATGCACCAGTCCTATAAAGAAAGTTTTGATGGGGAATTAGGGACTTACATTATTTGAGGTGTTTTTAAAATAGCATTTTGATAATACTTTTTATGCACATCTAAATATAATACATTATATGATGGTATTTCTAGTTCAGGGTTGTAATGCAGTTCTATATTTACCTCAGTATTCATATTGCCATTACTGACCACCATCATAATTTCGTTCTTTTGTCTTACTCTATTTTTACATTTTCCACACTTCAACACAATAGGAACATACCAGACACATAGGCCAATTACTATGATGACAATCAGTATAAGGATCAAGAATTTGCCTATGCTGGCGATCACTTCCTGGACCCATTCCCCTAGGCCTGAGAACCATTTCACTGGGTTCAACCATGAGACCCATCCTTCTATTTTCTCCCCTACTTCAGCCACTGAAGCATTATGGTTCTTACGAAACTCCTATTTTAGCTGAGGAATTTTGTCCATCTTCTGGTCTATCACCTCTTTGGGGTCGCTGGTATCATTGGTGACAGTGGCAACACTTTACTCCAAATTGGGTGGCCAAAGTTATGCAATACCCTCCAGTAACAGCAGTTAAATTATTTAACACTAGCCTGTGTTGCACCAGTTCTTTCTTGTATGCTTGCAATTCTCTCACTGTATACCTGAATGTGTCATCATACATCTCGGTGATATTATCTATTAATTTAGCAAGTTCCTGAATATATCTAAAATTTTATGTACCCCGAGCGATTCTGGTGGGATCCAGTTCGACTAAAACTTGGAAGCCAGTTGTCTCACTAATTAACTGAGTGGCTTTATGCATGTCACCAGGTATCATATTTCGTTTGCCTCTGTGTTCATATTGCGTGTGAAGATATGGTGATGGTGTGTTTTTATGGATACCGAGCATTTCAACATGTGTGAGGGTCATAACTTCTGGGACTACTCTTCCCAGGTAACTCAAACCTTCGGAACCTGGAGAGAGCCACTTATACGCCTTTCTTCCACATATAAAATACACATTATCGGGGAGACCATAAGGAATAGTATGCATCATTATCATTAAACACATTTCCCTTGCAAACAATCCTATCTCAGGGTCTTCTATCTGGTACATGCAAGTCTCTGGTTGTATTATTTTAGCACAATAACCATCTGGTACCTTTCCAATAATTTCTTTGGTGGAACTCAATGTGTACCGGTACCTAAAATGTTTCCCACTAGATTTAATTGAGCGTAACAGATCATGGTTTATGGACTCATTATCAGCTCTCTGTGAGAAGGTCATCGTCTGATTATTCCCCGTCACTTCCCAACTCCCGGGTTTATTGGGGTTGGTTATGTTGAAACACAAAAGTGATCTATCTACTTGGAATTGATAGAATTTGAAATGAGGTGGTTTGGATGAGAGGAATTTTCCATCCAGTGTTTTCCCTTTTTGTAATTCTAAAATTTCCGTGATATTCAGTGGAAATGGCACCAATCCTACGTTATGCTGTCCCTGTGTCACATGTGAACACACCCAGCAATCAGTTTGATTTAACACTTTGCCTACCATGCTATGATAATCCTCTAAAGGATACCCACCCCAGTACGGGTTATATTTAGGCTGACACCGTTGAATACAGTTCTCATCAACTAGGGACCCATAAAGCTCACAAATACAGGAATCTTCAGACGATAAACCTCCACACCGTCCCCGAGTATCCGGAATTATAGCTCTCTTAACAATAACAGTACTAAGATTGATCAGACACTCCCCTGATTGGCATTGCACTCCTCCTGACTCCCCTCCATCAGCACTGCTATCAGCTCCCATCTCCTCTATCGGTCCTCCATCACAGAAACTGGGTATCCCCAAACAAACCAAGATGATGGGAACTCTGGAAGAAGAATACAAAAATGAATACAGCAGAACAATCCCTTGCTGCGACACTGATCTACAGTTTTCTTTTAGCTCAGGTTTCTCACTGTCACCTTTTTAATCCTCCTGGCACAAGCTCGCAATCGACAGGTCCATGTTATCGGCCTCGTCTCCGCCTTGTATCTCCACCAGTTGGTTAACCTCCCTATAATGAATGGAATGGACCCATGTATCTTCCCCGGCCACCCTTTGAGGATGTGGTACTTTGTCAACAATGTCAGATACGGACCTTTCCTCCGATCAGTCAAACAATCTGAGCTAAAAAAAAATTCGGATCATAACAAATTCTCCAGGTTTAACATCATGAGAGTTTGCTTCAGTCATGTTAGTTAATAACATTTTCAATTTCAGTTGTTCTTAATCATCTTCGTGAGACACTGCACAGTAACCCCATTATCATATTGTCACATGAGGCTGCCTGTTAAACAGTATCTCAAAGGGGTACAGGTAGACAGCTGGTCTGGGATGATCTTGATATTAATACCCATCACCTTACACAGGTTATAGAAGACATGAGTATCCCTCCTATATTAATTTATTCTAGGGATACTGTATTTGTACACAAATACCTGTAATTTAAATTCTGTTATCAATATCTACTGCTCTAAATATTGCCTGGGCCCCTGGGTTGGACAGTATTCCAAGTATTTGACCTTAGCCTGGCATGGCTGCCATTTGTACTTAGCGACCTTGTGTCCTGTGTGTGAGAGATAAAGCACAACAGTTTAATATCATTTAAACCTGACCTAAATACAAAAATAAATCGTCCACATTTTACATTAGAACAGATCCATTGGCAGGTTGAAAAGATTGTAAACAGTCATATAAGGCCTGGGAGAAGATACTGGGGTTGTCTATGAACCCATGGGACACTCATGTCCATGTGTAGTATACACCTCCCCCTAGGTGGGAAAAGAAAAATACCGACAGTCAGGGTGTTAGGGCACAGGGAAGAAAGCAGAACAGAGATTGGGTATCAGTTACATCAATAAACCATTCCCAGTCTTTCCCTAGTACTTCCCATCAACCTGTATATCTGCAGACCACAAGTATGACCCGATTCCTAGCGTTGGCTCTCACTCTCCAATAAAGCATTAACGGCCACAGTTGGAGCTGGTGCCTGTTGGACATTTGCTGGTCTCTGTGCATATCCCTTATGGGGATATCTAGGTACTCCCTGGTTTGGGGGTCCTACGCTCTTTGCCGTGCAGCTCTTACTTATGTGTCCTGGCTGGTTGCATACGTAGCAGCAACAGATTAAACCCCCAGCCAGGTAACAAGGTCAAAGGTAGCAGCGCTGCCTGTCTGCATCCAATTCGGACAATAACTGTTCTGAAGGGAAATGCAGATGCGAACGGTGTAGTGCCCACGAGGGAAGTGGTAATGCATTGTCCTTGGACAAGGGCAGAACTAAATTCCATCATAAATGATTTCCCCGATCCCAAAAAGGAACTAGCCAAATGTCAAAGATTTTTGAGGAATTTGGGTAGTTCTCATGAGCCAACTAATAAATAGTGTAGGACCTGCAGAGAAGTGGGGTCCCGTGATGTGGGTTGCAGGCTTAAATGCATTGATCAATCCATCAACCAAAACCCCATTATTTATTTATACATTATTGTGAGTGTTTAAACATGGTCAGTGCTGAGTTTTCTGATTTTATTTATTTAAGCAATGTGGTCACAAGCCACTTGCACCCCACTCCTGGGAATGGCAAGTGCAGATCTGCACCCCAAGTGTGGGGGTGGCGAGTGCAGTGGATTTTTGACTTTGTTTATGAGGTTAATTTTTAGTTAACCTTTTGTGAACATAGTTTTCTCATGCACCCCATGTGCAAACTCGTTTATACTAACCTGTGTCAGCTGCCTTTTTGGTAGTATGATAGAAGCTATGTTTGGTGACTGCCTTGACTTTAAAAGCCATTAGCTGGCAGGTGAGCTTTAAACCAGGTAACATTTTTTCAGTTTAAACTATGTGATAGCAGCTACCAGGTTTACATCAGTGTGACAGATAGTGTAGGACCTGCAGAGAAGTGGGATCCCGTGATGTGGACTGCAGGCTTAAATGCATTGATCAATCCATGAACCAAAACCCCATTATTTATTTATACATTATTGTGAGTGTTTAAACATGGTGAGTGCTGAGTTTTCTGATTTTATTTATTTAAGCAATGTGGTCACAAGCCACTGCACCCCACTCCTGGGAATGGCAAGTGCAGATCTGCACCCCAAATCTGGGGGTGGCGAGTGCAGTGGATTTTTGTCTCTGTTTATGTGGTTAATTTTTAATTAACCTTTTGTGATCATAGCTTTCTCATGCACCCCATGTGCAAACTTGTTTATAATAACCTGTGTCAGCTGCCTTTTTGGTAGTATGATAGAAGCTATGTTTGGTGACTGCCTTGCCTTTAAAAGCCATTAGCTGGCAGGTGAGCTTTAAACCAGGTAACATTTTTTCAGTTTAAACTATGTGATAGCAGCTACCAGGTTTCCATCAGTGTGACAGATAGTGTAGGACCTGCAGAGAAGTGGGGTCCCATGATGTGGGCTGCAGGCTTAAATGCATTGATCAACCCATGAACCAAAACCCCATTATTTATTTATACATTATTGTGAGTGTTTAAACATGGTGAGTGCTGAGTTTTCTGATTTTATATATATATATATATATATATATATATATACACATACACATACACACACATATCTCATTCCTTACTTACAGTTTCAAACTGCAATGCAAATGTGTTACCCCCAACTGTGAAGCTGGGGCCATTCTGTCTGGGAGTGGGACTAAAACCTGTTTAGGATTCAGACAAATTCAATTGTGTAGATCAATGTCTGGGTTATATTACAATTGCTACAACTAAACTTGTCTATATTCAGGGTCCAAATTTGTATGTAAAACACTCACAGTATTCTGGTGTGTTGTCTATTCTATTTACTTTTCTCAGGAGGCTGTTTTTCTAGTTGTTTTTGGTAGATTATCAAAAACATTGCCATCTGTACTTAGCTCGTGAGTTGTAACTTAAAATGGCGCTGGTCGCAAAATGGCGTCTTGCAGATTCTTATTTTTAAGATGGAGTCTAGCTGCCATTCGCAAGATGGCGTTGCGCACACTAATTTTTATGCTGATTCCGTCTCAGCCACTAATCCAGCTTCGACACTATTTAGCGTTGTAAGTCGCACAAGAAATAATTCCTTTCCAGACTTTGAGTGTGGTTCCAAAGCACAAAAAGTTATTATTCACATAAAAGCATTTAGTTACACGCCTCGATCTAAAATACAATTAGCGCAAAAGATTATACAATCATAAGGTACAGTCGATACATACACAGGCGCTCTGGATCCAGATTTCCGGCATCAAACGTGAAGCCTCCGTCAATAGAAAGAAAATGATGACTAACTACTGGAAATAGAGCGTCTGAATATATACCCTTACAGAGAGAAGGCAATACAATAGAAATGAGTTGGCATTGGTTCTTCTTCTTGGTTCTTCTGTTACAATACAGTTCATAGGTCAGTTTAAACAGTGGTAGTTCAGCCCTGCAACGGCTCTTTGTGTATCTTTTCCCACTAAAGAACAAGTCTAAACTGGCTAGTAAACATTACATTACAGAGTACATTTCAATGCCTAACTCGCTATGATTCATAACTTGCAGACGCATGTTGCGATCTCCTTGCCGATGGAACAGGAGATCTGAAAATAAACAGTGGTTTAGAATGGCACCAAACATGGTCTGCTTATCATGTACTAAACCTTAGATATTAAATACATTAATTTCACAACATAATTGATAACGAATAAAACCTCTAATAATAACTTTAATGCTAGGGAACCTTTCAGTGTAAGTATGCAATGTGTCAGTGTGGGGATATTAAGTAAAGATGCTACTATGCGTTGTGCGTCTACGTGTAGAGTGCTTTGCTAAACAACGCAACTGTGCGCTGTGCGTCTTCTATATTATATGTATGATTTAATGTGCGTATGTGGTATGGTAGGACTTTTAACAGTATGCGGTAGCAATGCAGTCGCATGATGCTAATAATAGCATATTAGCATCGCACACAATAGTTTCATGCTGACGACGCAAGATGGCGTCGTCAGGGGCAACCTAAGATGGCGTCGCTCGATATTCATTTTAAGATCTGATCTCAGCCAATCATTTGGCTTTGACATAGTGTAGACAGGGAAAACTATCTATTTACCGAAAAGCAGTAATCGCAAAAATGACAGCTTTTCGAAATAGATAGTTTGAGAGAGGAGGAAAGATGAATTCCTCTGGTAATTACAGTACTATATTTGACAAATGACAAAGACATACAACATGTAACACAAAGACCTGACCTAAATATGTCGTAGGCTCTTACATAATTAATAATCCCAGCCGGTTTTAAAATATAAATTTGTATAATTTATGTATTAAGGGCTCTATTTACTACAATCCGCATTTGTAATGCAGATTGTAGTGTGATATTACCGACTGAATTCGCATTGCGAATTCAGGCAATATCACAGGGATTTACTACAAATCCCTTGCAGGGACAGAGCTTGCGATAAAGCACTGTCCCTGCGAATCCCCTCCGCACAATAGTCATGGTATTTTCGGAAAAAATACCGTGACTAGTGCCCCACGCATGCGCCGACCAGCCGCCGCTGCTACCCACCTGCCGGGTGAGAATCCCCGCCCCCCAGTGCTAAGCCCCGCCCCCATGATTGCAGACCACCCGCGACCCCCCCTCTCCTCCAGCGACCCCCCATCCCTTAATTACACTTACCTGCAAGATCCGGGCTCCGGTGATGTCTTCCATGTCCTGAGGTGATATACCATACTGCACTGGGACCCGATCACCTGATGACCGGGCTGCAGTGCAGCATTGGAGACCAGCTGACCGGTAGGGAGACATCACCAGAGCCCCGACCACCGGTCCCTAGAGTCAGGTAAGTTAATTTTTTTTTTACTATTTTCTTTTTTTGCAGTGTATCACCTTGTGGTCTGTTTATACCACTGGGTGCTGGCTCTTGGCTCTGCTCTGCCTTTTAGAGCAGAGCAGGTGTCCGGTGACCGGGGGAGACCCTGGATAACGCCACCTCCAGATGGTGTTATTATCACAGGGTCTCCCTAGGTATTTTTTTTCACAATTTATTTTTAGTAACTACCAGGCAGATCACATTTCCCATTGCACATATGGGAAATGTGAACTGATTACTAAAAATAAATGATACTTAGGGGTTGGAGTAGAATTTTACGAATTCTACTCCAATTGCCCTATAGTAGCTGTAGGCGAAACTAAAATAATGTGAAAAGGGTGTAAAAACACACTTTTTCACTTTATTTTAGTAAATATGTTAATAAATAGAGCCCTAAGGGAGGTACAAGGTGTATATACCTCTATTGTTTTCAATGGGGTTAGATGTCCAATTTTTTATTTTTTTATTGTTAATGGTCCCTGCTGGGAGGTAAGAGTCAAGTAGTTGGACAGGTAGGAAGTAACAGTGCCTCCTAGTTCAAAAAAGGTGAAATATTAAGTC
Organism: Taudactylus pleione; assembly: GCA_031769625.1. Taxonomy (NCBI): domain Eukaryota; kingdom Metazoa; phylum Chordata; class Amphibia; order Anura; family Myobatrachidae; genus Taudactylus; species Taudactylus pleione. The sequence continues at coordinate 6,038,719 of JAUIMM010000324.1, read as the reverse complement.
ACATTAATTATCATATATAGCCTCAAAGGCATAATACAAAACAAATAATTAATGGCAAAATATTTAAATAGCAATAATTCTCATGTGTAGCCTCAATAGCATGATTTAAAATTGTACTAGTTTGTATGTATTGCACCCTCGCTCAGATGAAATACCAGGATGGTCAGGGTAAAGACACTATTACTCTTAATTCTACTTCTCACTTAGCTTTAGGTCATCAATGAGGAGTGAGAGATCATTCGAGAGCAGTATTAGCCCTTAGAAACAACAGTGTAACTGCAGCATTTCTCAATATTTCACTTCTGCTGTTGAGGGTCTTGCATATAGTATTGGAACCCCAATGAGAGAGTTACTCTAAATGAGATAGTCATCAGTTAATAGAGTAGATAGAAAAGATGTAAAGTAGTACATATCAATTCTACTTTTTAACGTCCTGTACACGATACCCTAATATTAATCTAAACAAATTATTATGATGCTAATGAACCTAAGAGCAAATGGTTTAAAACAAACCTGAATAGCAACAGACATAAAAGGAATTACTGTAAGTTTTAATTAATCATTTCCATCAGGAACTATAACATTGCATACGTATATCTTTTTTAGTGATGCTTTGGGCATATGATTCGTGTGATACACGTTGATTCCAAAGATACAATATGCTGGGCTCATATCAGCCAAATCATCAGATGTGTTACACAGCCTTAAGTAGTGCTAGTAGTGGCAATCCTTAATTGGCAGTAGATATAAAACACAAGGGTTTCAGTGCATGGAAACAAATTATCACACATAAAGACGTTTTCAACATATGCTTTAGCTCTTTAGTAAGACCCAAATAGCAACAGACATAAAGGAATTAATGTAAGTGTTAATTAATCATTTCCATCAGGAACTATAACATTGCATGCGTATATCTTTTTTAGTGAAGCTTTGGGCATATGATTCGTGTGATACATGTGGATTCCAAAGATCCAATATACCGGGCTCGTATCAGCCAAATCATCACATGTGTTACACAACCTTAAGTAGTGCTAAGGGCTATCAATGATACAGAACAAGAGGTTATGTCATCCTTTCAATATTTAACAACAGCGGTGATCTACGGTTATCACTGATTGTCACTGCACCACTCTCGTCGGAAAGGCTGTTGCTGGGTCCCCATTGCTGGTAATGGAGACCCGTCAACAGCCTTTCCGGCTTCAACAAAGCCTTCCAGGAACTGCCAGGTCCCCGCACATGCGCATGACATAGAAGCCCATCGCTGGCAGGAGGGGGATCGTTGCTGGACCTCGCTGGAGAGGTAAGTAATGCTGAATACCAGTGGCATATTCATTAGTATCACTACGATACTAAAAGGAATATGCTACTGGTAATAAGTTACGTTAATAAATGGGTCCCTAAGCTTGGTGGTGGAATTATCTGCTAGGAGGCACTAGCCAAATCTTGCCTAGGGCACCAAATTAACTAGGGCCAGCTTTGGTGGGGTCCATGTGTTTGCAAACAGGAAGCAGTGCCACTCATTGATTTTTTTACTCCACTCCAATGTTGTAACTGTCATCATTAGTATTGCACCAGCCAGGGGTTAAAGTGAAATAAAGAAAAAGGGGAAGCACAAATAAGCTATGAAACAATTGGATTTACATTTTTGTGCCTCAATTTTTTTGCAGATATAGTAGGAATTAATAAGAATTACAATCTAAATCAGCCAATGATGAAGACATATATGTTTAATAGAATATAATACATAAGATAAAATAAAAATCAGAATCCCCTGATACCACTATGTCAGTCAAACATATAAGCTAAAGCTTATATGAAAATATTAAATAAAAATTAAAAATGTGTATATCCCAGCAAAAAGAAGGGGCAAAGGGACAGATTTAGACAACAAAACAGTTAGTTTTGTTTCAAAATGTAGTCTATCCCCTAAGAGTAATTAAAGCTCAAAAATACAGGTATAAGTACTCCTCAGAACTGGCACATGTTTTCCAGTAGACTCTTATTTATAACTCCAGCATCTTTTGCCCCCCAAAAATAAAACATTTTTTGTATATAGCGTAGACTTAGTAGATAGTGTGCTTAATACACCAGTTAGTATATCCTCGGTAAAAATTGATAGCTCCGGGAATTATGACCATCCGATGCTTTTGTAATGTAGAATTTAATTTTTTTTAAATATACTAATACTGCAGTGGCAGCATACAGACCTGAGCGGTATACCAATGGGCCGGAATGGGTCAGAATGGCGTTCTGTCACTTCTATTTGGAGACATAACCAGTTTTGCCTCCTCCGGGCCCACCTCAGCCCAGCGCCGCAGGGAGGCTCCATTTGCCGGACGTCCGTTCATTCCCCACAATTCCAGCTGAAGGCTGGAGCTCACTCCTGAGCTCTGGCTTTCGGCTCCCCCCATGGGCACTTTGGTAGAGATGTCATGACATCTCTCCCATAGTTCTGAAGAGCAGCCAGGTGGACCAGACGGCAGCGGACGCAAGAGCGGGGCTTAAGGTAAGTATTGTGTGTTTTTTTTGTTTGTGTGTGTGCAGCACTATTACAGGGGGCATTACTATTGGGGCCACTATTACAGGGGGCATTACTATTGGGGCCACTATTACAGGAGGCATTACTATTGGGGGTATTACTACAGGGGGCATTACTATTGGGGGCATTACTTCTAAAGGGGAATTACTGCAGGGGGCATTACTATTGAGAACATTACTGCAGGGGGCATTACTACTACAGGGGGCATTACTACTGTCCCTCTTTGAAAAACCGCCGAGAGGGGTGAGTTCCACCACTTCTCTAGGACCACTTTAAGCACTGGCACCAGCCCCATGCTAGGTGCAGGAAATAGACATGTCCCGGATGTTTTCGGGCCATGTCGTAGCCTGTGTCTGCGATCCCATATGCAGATAAAGCGGCCACCTGCGTGACTATAGGACTACTCAGATAGACGATTATTGAATTATCTGCATATTTGTACACACTTGCTTGGATCTGCTAAGCCGTTGGTGGGCATCTTAATATATTTCCAGCCAGCTACAGCATTAGCATATTTTCGCACAGCATCTGAGTGTGGAATTGCAGCTGCGAATGCATTCGTGTAAATATCTGTATCAGGCTCTCAGCCCCACCCTGAAGCTCCCCCTCATGGAGGTTCCTGTCTGCTATCCTTCAAGTCCACACCCCTGAGGCAATACCACGGAGATCTCCTTAATTCGGTACCATTCAGCTTGAATACTCTGGATCCCTGGCTTGGGTGAATTGTTCTTGATTGATATGCTAAAAACCAAGTTATCATTTTGCACGTGTACTTAATCTTATGATTTAATCATAAAGTTTGGATATACTACTCAATTATTTTTGGTAAAGCAGTGGCTTTTTAATAGCAGGAAACACTGCACCTTAGCATATGGGAGGTTAGGCCTGCACACATACAGGCACATAACATAGAATAAACAAACAAACAAACATAAATGTCTCAACACTCCTTGTGCTAATCAGTCAGCATTGGCTTGCAGCCACAATTTGGGCATGCCCTCCCAGCATAGCCCTTGGACCCTCCAGGTCCTGGCACCCTAATGCTAACCACCCCCAGCCTATCGACTAGCCAGTTTGTCCAGCATCTGGAGCCATGAGAAACAGGTGTGTGAGCGTTTTAAGCCCTTCCTGTGCTACCCACTTCTTGCTAGCTCTGGGCGACCTGGAAAACCCAGAATTCTATATTTCCAGTTTGAGCTGTGCAGCCGGGAAAACCTGGAATTCCAAACTTCTATTGTAGGTGCAGAATGTGAAAATGTGGTTTTCCTCTCCCTTGGAGGGAGATGATGCCCCCAGAATGTGAGTGATTCAGGTGAGAGACCACCCTTCTCACCACAGTAGTTTTTGATCACATATATATTTATATCATCTGTTGTTTATGCTATTATGCAAAGAAAACATTATACTTTGAAAGGATGCTTTTTATTGCTATAAAGTGACATTTTTAATTAGTGCAGTTGTATTTTCAATAATTTATTGATTATAAATTGATTGTGGTTTCTGTCACCTCTACAGCGCTGTGTAGTAGTTGTTTCTTGATTTTTATATTGGGTTGGCTGCCCATTCACAGCTGCTCTTAGTGGTGTTTGATTATAAGATTCTTCCCTCCCAGCGCCTAGTTATGAAACCTACAGCAGCTTAACTGCTATATACAATGGAGACCTGAAAATTGGTTAATAAAAACATGAATCTGCATAGAACACACGGCCTGATTCAGTACGGATAGCAGTTGCGTACACAGCTGCGATTTCGCACAGAACACAGCTGTGAAAATATGCTAATGCCTGCCATAGCTCAGCCGGCATAGAGATGCCCACTGCTACTTTCTCACATCCGCACTGCCTCGCACTATAGCGTATACATCGGCACCATCTGCCCGTCATGCACATTTACAGCAGCTATGACCAGCTGCAGAAACTGCAAGTCTCATCGCACGCAGTGAGTACTCAAGCTGTGTATGCAGTCACAGTGGCTAATATATGCACGCCCATGCAACGACGTTCTCACAGACAGGCACGCCAGCGTTTCTCCCACCACTCCCCCCTCACCACCCCCAAAGGCTCGTGTGTCACTCACTCTGCAATGTATTCCTCCGTGCGTGATCACAGTGAGATTGCAGCGCACGAGCAGTATCTTGTACACATGCGCAAACGCTCAATCTGCATATGTAGTTGCATTTGCGATCGCTGCTAAATCAGGCCCACAGTCTTTTCTGTACTTGTGTTTGAAACCAAGGAGGGATACACTGGGAGATCATCTAGAAATGCTCTCACTACTTGCTAAGCTATTTGTCAGCACAGAATCTTCCAGTACAATGCAAGCAATACTGACTTCCTGCCACTACAGCATGTATTTATGTTCCAAATGAGTTTTTGTTTGAGAATTGGCTGCAAACACCAAATACTGTGAAGTAGAAGCCTCACTGAAGAGAAGTGTAGGTGCGCAGAGAGAGATGCCAGTTGTTGCGGGTTTGGAAAAACATAGCCATGCAGTTTGGACACACAGTCAGCGCTCCTAGCTTAGTGTTTTCATCAGCTGTAAATGGTTCCATGTGAACTGTGTTTCCATGTGCGCTGGGCACCCTTCATGGATTGCAACCAAACAGCAGGGGAGTTTATCAGGTTTTTCTTTTTCCAAATATGCTTAGTTGAATTTGCGTTATGAGGAAATGGAATGTAACAACTTGTTTTCAGAACAACAGCCAGGAATTGATTCTGTGAGCAGTTATAATATTAAATTATTCAACTGTTATTTAAAAAGAAAAATGTTGGGATTAGAAAAATGCACATATAAGCAGAATTGGAAAATTTTGAGTAAAAAAGCGTAATGATGTGCTTAACAACAGCACACTTCTAGTATTTTTTGTAGTAAGTTAATGTTTTTTTTCTGTACTTAGTTTTTGCACCAAACTTAAACAGTTGCAATTTAGGATGTATACATTTTCCAGAATAAACAACAATATGAGAGATGTACTTAGAGGAAAAAACTTCACTGTTTGTGCAATCCAAAAAAAAGTTTACACAAAGGCAAGTGGAAGACCCTATGGGCCTGATTCATACGCCGATGAACGTACAGTACAGCTCCAATCTTCCTGTTCTGTGCATGTGCAGAATAGGTCCTGCGATCTCACTCACAGATCCGCCAAGCTGCAGCATGATGGACATGCTGCGGTGTTTGGAGGGTGGAGCGGGGGCGTGCCTGGTCCACGTTCCCGGAAATTGGAGTGTATCGCCCTCGTTTTCTGGGAAAGGTGAGGCCAGGCTCTGTGTTGATGGACAGAGAGCGGAAGGCAGAGCCCATTGATCCAGAGGCCGGCTGTGATGCAGACTCTCCCTCCTACAAGGCGAGCAGGGAAGTGTGCTGGGAGCTCGACGTCAGAGCTGATTGGAAGGAGGACAGTGATCTCCCCGTCGGCAGTCTGAGTCCAAGGAGTAAATTTACTAAAGTGTGAGTTTTTAGAAGTGAGTTTTAAAAGTGATGTTGCCCATAGCAACCAATCAGAATCTACTTAACATTTAACTAGCACCTTATAGAAGATAATAGCTAGAATCTGATTGGTTGCTATGGGCAACATCACTTTTAAAAATCACTTCTAAAAACTCTCACTTTAGTAAATTTACCCCAAGAGTGAGCAGGAGTGTACTGGAGAGAATGAAGGTCCTCTGTGCCAGGTATTGAGCTGAGTAGCAGCCCAATGCTCTGACCAGTCTGCGGTCTTATGTGTTGGAACCTGGAGTGTAGTCATGGAAGGGGCTGTAGGGCACTTGTCACTGCTTGCCGCTCAGGTAGGATGCTGCAGCCAGAGTCTGCAGTGTGTAATCACCTGTCCAGAAACTGATCACTTCAACCATGGGGAGATTGCAGCAGGTAAAACGCGCCACTGCTAATTATGCTCCCTTTATAGACTGGCCACAGGCTCTAAAATCAAGTCATTAGAACCCTCCCTCTAGAAATCTTGCATTTGCGCCAGATTAGTACACTATAAATCTTCCTTTCCATGTTCCATGATCTTTAATGCACAATTAAACTAATTGTAATAAATGGTCTTGCAGCAAATAATAAAAAAAATAACTTATATAGTATTTGCAAACACGTAAAGTGCTATTTCAAATTGTCCGCTTCGCTAAATTACATAAAACTTATTTTTTATTATTATTATTATTATTATTATTATTATTATTATTATTATTAAGATGCTCTTTACTAAAATATTACCTTAAATCATGACAAATGTAAATGCTTTCAGTTAGCAGCTACATTTATATAACGTTTTATTGTATATTAATACTGAGCTGCATGTTCGTTCTGGCAGGTGCAGATGAAAGCCAACATTAGACTACACCCCTGTTCTTGCTGTTTTTGGCCAGGTCGGTGATCCAGTAAACCAAATACAAGTGTCTGAAATCATCCCTTTTTATATACATGTAAATAGTTATCATGACATTATTTCCAATCATCTGTGTAAACATCCTCAGAATATCTCAGTGTGCCAGAAAAATTCTGGACCTCATCCTTTCTCATAAATGTTTACTCAAACCAAGAACTTTTGCATGTTATTATCACTTGGTGAAATCCAAGTTTGTCCTGTACATATTATACTATGTCCTAATTTTTAAGTACAGAGCTCCAAGAGCTTGGGGATATCCCCTGCACTGAATCAGGGATGTACAGTACTTGCTCCTGCTTTAATTATCACATGTGGCAAAATTAACTCATCTTACTATTACCTCATTTATTAATACTGTTTTAATGACTTCCAAAATCACATTTTCCCTCAATAACCATTAAATCATTCACATGCTTGTAACAAAGAGTGCACACTTTACTTTCTATGGCTGCCCACCAGAGCCAGATTTAGACCTCAGGGGGCCCTAGGCATGGTACCGTTGGATACCGCGAGGCTACACTCTGAAACCTATGTTCTGAACCTTGCTCCTCCCTGTTGTCGCGGGTCAGAAATCCTGCAGCCCACTTTATTTTAGACCTAACCACGCTCCACACAGACCACTCTCCATCCACAGCACAGAACGCTCACTTAACAGAGCACAGACCTCCCTCAACATAGACCCCTTTTCTAGACCCCTCTATCCTCACAGCACAGACCCCCCTCCCCTCAGAGCACAGACCATCCCTTCCACTCACAGACCTTTCAGCATAGACCCTCTTCCCTTACAGCACAAGCAACCCCCCTCACTGCACAGATCCCTGTGCCCTCACAGACCCCTCTTATCATATAGATTCTCTCTCCTCATACAACTGATCACTCTCAGCATAGACTCCCCCTTCCCGCCAGCTCGAGAACACTTACCTGCCCGGGACACGGCAGACCTGCATGCTTCTTTGAGTAACTCCAGGCTCCAGCGGTCCTTCCTCCTTAACAGCGGCACAGCAGGGGACCAAGTAAGTGACAGTGAATCACTGTTACTGACTGTAGGCTAGTGATGGGTAGTTCACGAAAGATCAGTTCAAATGAACTGATCTTCAAAATTAACTAGTTCACTCAGTTCACAGCTCTGGAAAAGATCAGAGTTAAAACAAGTGAGAGGAGTAAAGCTGGCCACACATCTAAAGATTATCTGTCCAACCAGCCAACTAGTTGATTGGTTGGAATGAAAATCTGGTAAGGAATACCATCAGCAATTTGCTCCCAAACGCTGGAAAATGGACCAAAACTGTTGCTTGAACAAATGGTTTAGATCAAACATTTAACAAACTTGTCTAAACTACCATTTTCATCTGTTTTCTAGCATTTAGGAGTCAATTGCTGATGATCATTTACTCCCATACGTTACCAGATTTTCATTCCAACCAATCAACAAGTTGGCTGGTTGGATGTAAGTTGGTCTGGTGTGTGGCCAGCTTTAGACACAGTGACAGAGAGAGCACAGCAGCTCCTTTAGGCATGAGTCAGTACTGCTAAACGACCACAGGTGGCACTGCTATGTGACTTTGTGAGGGCTATGTGCATCTGATTGAACTGATTGGCATGTGATTCATGAGTCATTCTCCTGGCATCTAGTTCACTAGTTCAATTAGGCCAGTGACTCATGTAAGTCACATGATACGTTCCCGACGGAGAGCCAAGCCAACAGCATTACTTACCTCTGCTCTCCGCTTTGTGGGCTTGGGCAGCTGCTGGACTTCTTCACGGCAATGCTTCAGCCACAGGGCGCAGACTTCTTCTCCACGCTGACTGGCGTCCCTAGAGCTGTATGATGTCTTCCTCCATAATTGCCCACTTAGTCTCCAGTTCATGGGCAAGGCCATCTTGTTGTAGCCAGAGTCTTCCTGTGTTTCTTGGTTCTCAAGTCAGCTGGGACTCAATCACCAATCAATAACAGGCACTGCATATAAAAACACTTCCTGGATGATTATTCAGTGCCTGTACAATGTCTTCTCAAGTCCTAGTATTTGGCTCCTGATATCTTTTGATCATGGACTTCCTGTTATCCTCGTGTCCTGCTCTGTGTCGTAGACGCCACTTTGGATACAAAACCTGCAGCACCCATTGATGCACATCTGTGTACTTTGGGCCTGATTCAAACCCGCTCGTGAGCGCTCGCAAGCGGGTCGATGTTGCCCAAGTGCGCAAGCGCACGATGGAGGCGGCTCCGTCGTGCGCATGCGCGAGCCCCGAATAACGACGGCCAAGCCATCGTTATGGGTCTCGCACCCAAGGGGGCGTGCTGTCAATGATGATTGACAGCACGCCCCCTTTGGTGGGCGTGCCGGGGGTGTGGCTGTCCAGACGGAGGCGTTCCCTGTATTTCAACTACTACTGGGTGCACTGCATACGGGACACTACCACTGTGGGCACTGGCACTACTGTGGGCTCTGCATAAGGTCCCCATTGGCACACCCCTAGTTTGTCCAAATTTAATAGGGGCCCCCACATGTTTGTTGCCCAGGTGCCCCCACAGACCTTAATCTGGCCCTGGGAACAACATTGACCATTTTCAAATGAGAAAACATGCAGAGAGTGAGAGTGCTGAGCAAAGTACACATAGGTTTAATAACAAACAATTATAATACAAACAGAATTATGAAAACCAAGATATTAGTGTAAAATCAATAACAATGCATTGCAATACTAAGTCAGTGGTTAAAATAAGATGTAAAAAGATCTGTGTGCACACATTAGCCTAATAATAAGCAAAAAAAATGTTCTCTGTAGTATATAAACAATAAATTATAATCCTGCTGGTGGGATGCCGAGTCAGTCAAAAGTTAATAAGTGAGACATTAATCCCACTTGAACCACTAGTAAGCTTGCATATAGTAGTTGGTATAGGCTGGAGCGCCGAGGGGGGTGCGGGGATTGGGTACTAATTACTCTTGCCCGATTATTATCAAGTTATTACCTGGCGTTGCCTGGGTTTAAATCTTCAAGTTATTAAGTTAGTCATCCAAGACCAATTGCTATGCATCCCAGACCAATTGCCACCCCTCTGTGACGTTTTCATCAAAATCCATTCAGTAGAAGGCTCACAACAGGCTCCCCGGGTCAAAGTTCTGTCCAGCATACATCAACGGGAGGTCCGACTGGCACCTTAACCCCCTCTAAATCCTGGCCAGGATCCTACTGGACCACCTCACACTAGTTTCATCCTAATCAGTGCAGGGGTGTCCGAATACATAATGGACAGACAAACAAACAGACCAATACATTTTATATATAAGATAAGGTAGAAATATATATAATTTTTAGTCTATTTCAGTATACATGCAGCCTTTCAATGAATACTGTACATATACTTTGTAAAAAATAACAGAGCTATTAACACATAACAAAGTGGTACCTTGTCCAGGTATATATGGTCAACATGCCTAATGGTGTTAACTACCTGTGATTGGTTAATGATGGGAATTGCTCAGTCCCATCAAGTCTACACTAAAGAAAATATTTACCTGGAAATATAAACAATATTGTGATGAATTTCTGCCATATTTAATCAAATCTTTTAAGAAGTCACAAATGCTGGATTTGGGACAAACAAATTACTTATAGTTGTGTTTTTGCTATTTTTTTTGTTTCAAATAGTTATATTGGTTCATGTTAAACATAAAAGTTATATTTAAAAATGTATGTTTTATTGTACTGCATTCCGATTAAGGAAATTAAAATGTGATGCATCAGATTTTTTAGAATTATCAATAAAATAGCACCATTATTCAGTCATGAAAGTATGCCAAAATATTGTAGAGAAACAGGGAAAGTTGGCTTATATAAGAGGGATTCTGACTACTGCTGAAAGACTTTTGGGGGTAAGAATAACAAAATAAATATGAAATTGGGATAAAAAAAAGTTTTATTAAAAATGTCTTTGGAATGATTAATACATCCCAAGAGGAAATGAACAGGAGATTTGACTTGGAATGAAAGAAGATTTGTTTTATGCACAAGGCACTATGGGGTACTTGACAGATTGAATTAAAGTGGAAATGTATTGGGCTTGTGGGAATATGTTCAGTGTCTTAAAAGTTTAAATACAGTAGTATATGATAAGTAAAAGCTAAATGAAAAAGCCAACAATAACTGTTATCATTTTGCTGGAGTTCTGAAATACACTGGGGACCGAACACAAAACTGAGAATTTTCTGGGTTGAGATTGAAGTTTATCTAAAGCTGGTTAATGTTAATACAATTCCATAATTTTATCAGAGTTTCTTCTCCCTTGTGTAAATGGGTTTACAGATATTTTTTAATCTGTCTTGGTCCACACTTATCACTATGCAAAACATACCCAATCTGACTGCTTGTTATAGCTTTAGTGTAAACTAGGGGTGTGCACCGGCCACTTTTCGTGTTTTGTGTTTTGGTTTTGGATCTGGATCTTTCTTCATGTTTTGGATCTGGATTGGTTTTGCCAAAACCACCCTTCCGTGTTTTGGGTTCTGGGTTTTGTGTTTTGGATCTGTATTTTTTTGAAAAAAAGCATAAAAACAGCTAAAATCACAGAATGTGTTGGTTTTTCTGCTCCTATGCTATTATTAACCTCAATAACCTTAATTTCCACTAATTTCCAGTCTATTCTGAACACCTCACACCTCACAATAGTGTTTTTATGTCCAAAAGGTTGCACCGAGGTAGCTGGATGACTATGCTAAGCGACACGAGTGGGCGGCACAAACACGTGACCCATCTAGGCGTGAAACTGCAGTGGCAGACAGGATGGCAGTTTGAAAAACTAGGCCCCAAACAGTACATAATGCAAAGAAAAAAAAGAGGTGCAAGATGGAATTGTCCTTGGGCCCTCCCACCCACCCTTATGTTGTATAAACAGGACATGCACACTTTAACAAACCAATCATTTCAGCGCCAGGGTCTGCCACACAACTGTGGCTGAAATGATTGGTTCGTTTGGGCCCCAACAAAACAAGCTGGCAATTAATCTGTCCCTGCACAAACTGTCTCTACGGAGGCAAGATGTCATCCTCATCCTCCTCATCCACCGATTCCTCACCCTCTTCAGTGTGTACATCCTCATCCTCACAGAGTATTAATTCGTCCCCGCTGGAACCACAGGTCCCTCTGTACGTTCTGGAGGCTGGTCTCCCTGGAAGAGTTGATAATTCATTTTATGAACATCATCTTCTCCACATTTTGTGGAAGCAACCTCCTACGCCTTTCGCTGACAAGGTTCCCGGCTGCACTAAACACTCTTTCGGAGTACACACTGGAGGGGGGGCAACTCAGGTAAAATAGAGCCAGTTTGTACAGGGACCTCCAAATTGCTTCTTTTTCCTGCCAGTACAGGTACGGACTGTCTGACATGCCTACTTGGATGCTGTCACCGATGTAATCCTTTAACAGACAGACGCACGCTTGTCGCTGCTGCTTTGAGGATGCAAGTGCGGCTACAGCCCACACAATTCACAAAGACAGAAAAAAAAAAAGAATATTTTTATTGTTTGTGGAGTGCACTTTGAGGGTTACACCACCCTTTAACAGACAGACGCACGCTTGTCGCTGCTGCTTTGAGGATGCAAGTGCGGCTACAGCCCACACAATTCACAAAGACAGAAAAAAGAAGAAGAATATTTTTATTGTTTGTGTAGCACACTTTGAGGGTGTCACCACCCTTTAACAGACAGACGCACGCTTGTCGCTGCTGCTTTAAGGATGCAGGTGCGGCTACAGCCCACACATTTCACAAAGACCGAAAAAAAAGAACAATATTTTTATTGTTTGTGTAGCACACTTTGAGGGTGTCACCACCCTTTAACAGACAGACGCACGCTTGTCGCTGCTGCTTTGAGGACAGTATCATATGCAGTGACAGTAGACTTGTCAGAAATTGTTGGCACGTCCTTCAGTCCGGACCAGATATCCAAACCAGCCCTTGACTTATGACACAGGCGCACGCTTGGCGCTGCTACTATGTTGATGCACGTGCGGCTACATCGCACACAAGTCACAAACACATTAAAAAAATAGTTTTTTATTTTTTGGAGCACTTTGAGGGTTACACCACCCTTTAACAGACAGACGCACGCTTGTCGCTGCTGCTTTGAGGATGCAAGTGTGGCTACAGCCCACACAATTCACAAAGACAGAAAATATATATTTTTTTGGTTTGGAGTGTACTTTGGGGGTTACAGCACCCTTTAACGGTCAAGCCAGCCGGCCCTTTACTTATGACACAGGCGCACGCTTGGCACTACTTTATTGATGCACGTGCGACTACTGCGCACACAATTCACAAACACAGAAAATAATTTTTTTTTTGGTTTGGACTGGAGTGTACTTTGGGGGTTACCAGCACCCTTTAATGGTCAAGCCAGCCGGCCCTTTACTTATGACACAGGTGCACGCTTGGCACTACTTTGTTGATGCACGTGCGGGTACTGCGCACACAATTCACAAACACAGAAAATATTTTTTTTTTTGGTTTGGACTGGAGTGTACTTTGGGGGTTACAGCACCCTTTAATGGTCAAGCCAGCCGGCCCTTTACTTATGACACAGGCGCACGCTTGGCACTACTTTGTTGATGCACGTGCGGCTACTGCTCACACAATTCACAAACACAGAAAATTATTATTTTTTTGGTTTGGACTGGAGTGTACTTTGGGGGTTACAGCACTCTTTAACGGTCAAGCCAGCCGGCCCTTTACTTATGACACAGGCGCACGCTTGGCACTACTTTGTTGATGCACGTGCGGCTACTGCGCACACAATTCACAAACACAGAAAATATATATATTTTTTTGGTTTGGACTGGAGTGTACTTTGGGGGTTACAGCACCCTTTAACGGTCAAGCCAGCCGGCCCTTTACTTATGACACAGGCGCACGCTTGGCACTACTTTGTTGATGCACGTGCGGCTACTGCGCACACAATTCACAAACACAGAAAATATATATTTTTTGGTTTGGAGTGTACTTTGGGGGTTACAGCACCCTTTAACGGTCAAGGCAGCCGGCCCTTTACTTATTACACAGGCGCACGCTTGGCACTACTTTGTTGATGCACGTGCGACTACTGCGCACACAATTCACAAACACAGAAAATTATTTTTTTTTTGGTTTGGACTGGAGTGTACTTTGGGGGTTACAGCACCCTTTAACGGTCAAGCCAGCCGGCCCTTTACTTATGACACAGGCGCACGCTTGGCACTACTTTCTTGATGCACGTGCGGCTACTGCGCACACAATTCACAAACACAGAAAATATATTATTTTTTTAGCACTTGGGGGGAGCACCCCTGATGGACAGAGCACCCCCTGGACAACACTACAGCACCCCTTTAGGACTGGGACACTGCACAGGACTTTGGAGTGGACACAGCCCCTATGGAGAACTGACTGCACAACACAGTCCAGCCAGCCCCTATGGACTTTGAAGTAGTGGACACAGCCCCTATTAACAACAGCAGCACAGCACAACACAGCCAGCCCCTATGGACTTTGAAGTAGTGGACAACAGCAGCACAACACTACACTACACAGCCCAGCCAGCCCTAACTCCCACCCTCCCTCTTCACTGTCCACAGCCGAGTGAGAAAATGGCGCCGACGCGGGTACCTTATATAGGATCCAAAACCCGCGAGACTCGGAAGGCGGGATGATGACGTTTTGCCTCGATTTCAGATCCGAGTCAGGCGGGAAAAGTCGAGCCTGACTCGGATCGGACTCGGATCGGGGGGTCTCGGGGGGGTTCGGATTTCAGAAATCCGAACCCGCTCACCCCTAGTGTAAACCAGAGGTTTTCAACCGCTGTGCCGTGGCACAGTAGTGTGCTGTGGGCGGTGTGAAGTGTGCCGCAGCGATAGAGCCGCAGGTCACATTAAAGAACTGTGGACCGGGCAGTGCTGGCGCTGAGCTCCTCTGGGAGGCTCAGGCACGCCCGGGCCGTGACCTGCCTAAACGTGGCAGCGTGACATCACAGGTCATGCACACCGCATTGCCTGCCCACCCCAACAGAGTCTCAGCGAGCCCTTCCCTCCCGTTCGCGGCCAGCCAGTACTACCCTCCCACCCGCAGCCAGCCCTTCTCCCCCTCCCACCTGCGGCTAGTGAGTACTACCCTCCCGCCTGCGGCCAGCCAGTACTACCCTCCAACCCGCAGCCAGCCACCCCTTCTCTCCCTCTCACCTGCAGGCAAGGGGGTACTACCCTCTCACCCGCGGCCAGCCAACCCAGCCAGCCCTTCTCTCCCTCCCGCCTGCGGCCAGTGAGTACTACCCTCCCGCCCACTGTCAGCCAACCCAGTCAGCCCTTCTCTCCCGCCCTCCTGCAGTCAACCAGTACTACCCTCCCTGCCGCCCTTGGCCAGCCACCCAGCAAGCTCTTCTCTCCCACCCGCCCGTGGCCAGCCAGTAGATCTCTCACTCCCACGTCCAGCAAGCCCTTTCCTCCTAGTTGTCCGTGACCAGCCAGCCACTGCTGACAGCTCTGCACCGTGGGAACCCACAGCCGATGACAGGTAAGTCAAGAAAAATGTACATTTATTTTTGATGTGGTAGCCAGTATGATTTGATTTTGTGGGGAGCAATGTGTTTTGTTTTTTTTGTTTGTTTCTGTGGGGGCCTATGTTATTTTTTTCTGTGGGGGCCTATGTTATTTTTTTCTGTGGGGGTCTATGTTGTTTGTTTTCTGTGTGTGTGTGTTATTTCTTTGAGGCCATTGTATGTGTTTTATTGCTGTGGAGGCCAATGGGTGTGTTTTTTTTATGTGAGAGCTAATGTGTATGTTTTGCATAGGTCGCGCACACCGCATCACCAGATGGTGTGCCTTGGCAATTTTAAAATCTTGCGAAGTGTGCCTCGAGTTGAAAAAGGTTGAAAATCACTGGTGTAAACACAAGGAAGGATCAAGGTTGGACAAATTATGAAACCGTAGAAAATTATTCTTTAGGAAGGTTGGGCTTGAAAAGAACATAAAAAAGATTAGGCACAATACACTAATATAAATTATACATGTAAAAACAATTCTCGACGATGAGTCTATAAACAGCATTGGCTTATTTTAGTATGATACATATGAAGCACAACTCTGAGAAGGGACTAGTGATGCTTCCAGAATGGAAATCCCAAATAGGCATACTCTGAGCTTGCACTGGACTTCACATTAGCTCAATAGAGTTGAAACGAGCCACCTCAGTGGTTTTACTATTGTACTATCAAATAAATGTTACATCCCTTTCACCATTTGCTTCATTAATGCTCTTGTTTTGTCATTAAGCGACCTATTCATGATCATGCCCCAATGACCCCCCACATTAATTAGGTATCCAAATCGCTTTGAGTAGCAGTGGTGGATACCAAAGTGCTGGAGCAATTCAGAATTGCTCTGTTGTGTAACAGATGCTGTCCTGCAGGCCCTAACACTGCCGCTTTTGCCACAAATAAGTAGCAGTGAAAGTTTACACTGGGCAGCAGTGAACGTACGCATATTCAAGCTAAACTCACGCATACGCACAGAGAGGGCCCGAGGATGTGGAGGTTTCCTTATTAGTCCTTGCTCACACTCCAGAGCTCCTTCTTCTGAAGACGGCAATCAAACTTACAAAGCTTTCAGTTTTCGAAGGTTAATGAATATCCGGCATTCACATCGTGACACATACTTAAAATATTTAAAAAATCTGGTGTTTACGCATTTATAACGGGCCCTTTCATCTAAGGCCGCTAAATATGACATATTATACTAGCTACATATGCTGGAACATAGCAGGCTATGAGGTTGATTCAGATATGGACGCTATTCACACAGCCACTGCGTCTTTGTACTCAGCGGCTGTGCGAAATTATGCAAAAGCCATGGGAGGTGTCTTATGTAAAACGACGCCCACTGCCAGCTTCTCTGATCCGGTGCTGCATCCGAAAATGAAGCCATCAGATAAACTACGTGAAGATCAAGCATCTAAATGACCCTCATGTTAGGGAAAGGAAGGAAAAAGTACTTCTCTATGGGGAACACTATAACAAATCACAACATATTAACATTCAAAATGTTATTCTAATAATAGACTCACTTAGACATAACATACAGTACATTAAACAAATATATGGCAAATATTTATTTTAAAAAAGACAGTTAACACTAGAAATGAGTGGAAAGGGGGGTGGGCAAAATGAGTGGAGGGAGTGAAGAAGGATAGGCATATGACAAAAAATACAAACAATACAAAAATATCCAAGCAATTACTAAAAATGACACCAACATCAACATATGAATAATTCAAATGGTATCCCACTAATTTATATCTGATCCACAAGTTCTGTGTCCAGCAATAGAACAAGGTTGATGAAGTGCAGTGTTTTTTAATTAGATAATTGTTTGCACACAGTATATTATAAAACAGGGGTGGCCAACCAGTCAGAGGCAAAGAGGCCAAAAATATCTGTAGGTAAGTCAAAGATCCTAGATCATGTGCACACCAAAGGCGCATATGCTAAATGGACGTGTCCAGCTAAGCCACGCCCCTGGTGTGATGTTTGTAGGAGCATGTAAAAGTGCATGCACACAATCACTGTAGAGGTAACTATTAAAGGGAAAGAAAGAGCGAGAACAATATAAAAAACATAATCAGATCCACATAAAATACACTGAAAAAGCCACATACACAAATAGTACACTGAAAAAGCCACATCCATATACAATCAGTGTCGGACTGGGGCATGAAGGGCCAACTGGGAAAATGCAGTGGTAGGGGCCCATGACACCCACTACAGACACTTGGCTTTCCATTAGGCAAATCTTGGTGTACAGTAGTTTCTATAGAAGGGAACCAAGCCCCCATGTTGATCAGTGGTTCTGCTTCTCTAGGTAATTGACTGTCTATAATACCCCTTTTCCACCTAAATTCCGGGTCTGACCCGGAGTTGGAACAAAGTTCCTATCCGGATCAGACCCGGAATTTTGCCGGCGCCGACTCGGGATATTCCCGAGTCAGCGTCGCTCACACCGCAGTCGGTTCTGCATAGACCCGGCTTTTGCAGAGTGAAAGTGGTCGCTTGGAGATGACGTCATCTCCAAGTGCCACTGAAGCCGGACCAATCGGCCGGCTAGCAGCGCACTCCAGATCATCGTGACCCGGAGTGCGCTGTTCTCACAGCAGGGTTTCACAGGCTACGCCTGTGTTAAACCCTGCTTGTTACCTGGGTTGGATTGCCGGGTCACTCAACCCGTCGATCCAACTCTCTCCCCTTTTACACCAGGGAGCTGCCAGGGTTAACCCTTCAAAAACCCGGGTTTTAGCTCCGGTGTAAAAGGGGTATTAGAGTAGCAATCTACAATTTGATGTCTGGAACCTGACACAGGCAATGGGGCCCACCGGGGATTTCCCCTGTACCCTTGTGGGCCAGTCCAACCCTGCATACAATACAGTGTTTGTATAGCCACATGCTGAGACTAAGCGCTGATGTTGATGATAGCTATGCAATTAGTGGTGTAGTATATTAATTCTGGATTAAATAATAACTGTGTAGGAATAAAATACGTAAGATGGATAAGAGGTGAGGATAGGATAAAAAGTATTAGTATAAGATAAGAAATAAAAAGCTTAAAATATATAGATCTAAGAAAGGTGAAGGAATCAGAAATAAAATAAATGATAAAAATAAAAATAAATATACAAATAAAATACCAATAACATTAAAAATAAAATAAAAATAGATATAATAAAATTAAATGAAGTAAATAAAAACAATACTATTATCAATCAATGTTTATACAATATAAGTGGGTTAAAAAAGGGTGGGTGGTTAATGCTGTGACTCCAGTCCCCCTCATGTGTGACTTCAGACCCCCATTTGTCACTCTAGCAGCCCCTCATGTGTCACAACAGCAGCCCCTCCATGTGTCACTCCAGCAACCCCCATGTGTCACTTCAGCAGCCCCTCATGTGTCACTCCAGCGCCACCCTCTTTCCCGGGCAACTCCAGTCCAGCCACATTCCCCCACTTTCCCTCCCACTCCACGGGCCACTCAGCCCCCCCAAATGTCACAAATAAAATGAAAAAAAAAAAACATAAAAAAACACCCGCAGCTCTTACCCTGTTACGACTGTCTGTGTCAAGTAGGTAGGCTCCAGCATCTGTGACCAAGTCCTCCTTGTGGCTGTAGCTTCAGTTACAAGTTGAGCTCTGCCTCCTGTTTGCAGTGTGACATCATCACATCGCTCATACATGCCTCAGAAGTGGAGCAGACTGCTGCAACAAAGAATGAGCCTCATCTGAACAGCTGTGCGCCTATCAGAGAAGGCAGTCAGTGTCTGTCAGGGGAGCCGGCAGGGGAGCAGCATCAGAACAATGGAAGAGACACATGTGGCTCAAGAGCCACAGGTTGGCCACCGCTGTTATACAGTCTATTCAATAAGGAGCTAGCTCTAGCAATGATCCAAACAGCTTGGTTTTTCCTTTAAAATAATTGCCGCTTTAAAAATACAGTAAGACCCGCAGGACTTTCCGAAGCAGCAGCAGATCGCACCCTATTACATAAGCCCCCTGGAAAAAGATAACAAGGAGATGTACTAAGCTCTGGAAAGTGATAAATTGGAAAGTGATAAACTGCCAGCCCTTGCCCTGGAGGCATGGCCACTTCTCCTTAAGAAAATAAAACATAATTGCCGTGTCGCATAGCGGCGCTGCACACTGGGGAGGGGAGTGCTGTGAGCCCCTCAGCCCAGAGCAAATCCAAAGGGGGGCTGCGATAAGGCTGATCTCTCCCACCCACAGGCAGAGGAGACTGCCGATGCTGCTGCTCTGCAGCAGCAAGCCGTCTCCCTTTGCAGCCCAGCACACAGCAGTGTGTGCTGGGCTGTTCAGCTGACAGGGAGGAGGGAAGGGGAAGGGGCAGCGGCGGACCCGGGCCACCAGCAGGTCCCCACCAGGCTCCACCAGCAAGCCCGGGCCCGGGTAATTAGTACCCGCTCCCACCCAGCTCTCGGTGCCCCTGCTACAAGCCACTCCCTAATAGTCATGTTACAGGCTGTGTTTGAAAAATTACAGTTTGGAGCTAATTAGTTGGTAGTTTATCACTCTCCAATTTATCACTTTGCAGAGCTCAGTACATTTGCCTCACAACCAATCAGTTCCTACTTGTTATTTTTTAAACACAGCCTTTAAAGTGACAATTAGGAGCTGATTGGTTGGTACTTTATCTCCATGTTTATATATCCCTTGGGCATGTATACAGTAGTTGTCCATGTCCTGGTCAGTCAGCTGCAGCAATTCTAGCTTTTATGTCAGTAAGGTCTTACACTGAATAAACATTGTTTTACACAGAAAACAATCTTACCTTTAGGGCCCTATTTACTACAATCTGCATTTCAAATGCGGCTGTAGTATATTTCTGACCAAGGGGGGTATTCAATTAGGTGCGAAAAGTCAGTTTCTGTGGAGAAGTTTCGCCGGTAATGTCATTTCGCAAGGCGAAAACTTTTCCCCGTATTCAATTCCCAAGACTTTTCGCAGGTGCGGAAAGTCAATGCTTTGGAATAGGTGAAAAAGATTTGCCTATGAAACCTGTCGAAAAAAAGTGCAGAATTGGGGTTTTGGGGTGCAAACTTGCGGGAACCATCCAGCACCTTTGGGACAGTCCCCCAAAGGTAAACTGTGTCAAAAAAAAGTAAAAAAAACCCCTTAAGAACACCCCAAAAAATTACTTTGAAAAAGGGGGCGAAAAAGTAGAAAGTTGGAGGGCAAACTTAAAAACTAGCGAAATAGACACCAGGGGGGTCCCCAAGTATGCCCCAGGTGTTTTTAAGATTGCAGGTGTTTGCGGCAGGTGGGGTTTTAAAGATTTTTAAAACTTCACTTTAGCAACTTTAAAATATGCTAACACCCATTTTCATGTACTCCAAATTTGCTGGGACTTCTTATTTTCTACAAAAAAAACCTACTAAATGCCATTCTTCACCACTTCTGCAAAGACTCTAATTAGCAGCAATTGAGATCATTTAAGTATCTCAAATACCTTCAGCAGGCCTATTCGGGGGTATCTATAGTGATCCCCAATGTCAGTGCATCTTTTGGTGGGTGTCAGGCTGAATTCCCCAAATCTGACAGTACTTTTCTCCAGGTCCGAATTCGCCGGGTTCCGTTTTCCGCTGATTTTGAATTGAATACAGGGATAAGCGCGATACTTTTCCACATGCAAAACTAGCGATGAAGACGGAAAATCCGGCTTGCGAAAAGTCCGGTATTTGCACCTAATTGAATACCCTCCTAAATTTGCATTGGAATTTAGGAAATATCACAGGAATTTCTCAAAAATCCCTTGCAGGGACAGAGGCCCTGATTCAGAGCCGGACGCTCTGACAGAGCGCTCGCTCTGAATCAGGGCCGTCCCACTGAATTTTAGAGCGGCCTCCTGGCCGCTCGTATAGCTGTGGGTGACCACCCACAGCTATAGCAAGCGGCCAAAAAGATGGTCGCGATGGTCAAGACCATCGCGACCATCGGGCTTGCAACGAGACCCTTGTGGTAGGGTCTCATCTGCCGCAAACCCTGGAGTGCTTTTGGCTCTATCAGAGCCAAAAGCACTCCCACTGACATCACTTGTGATGTCAGTGGGGCCGGCCCCAGACGGTAGGTGTTCCCATGGGAACGCCTCAGTCTGACTAGCCACGCCCCCGGCACGCCCACCAAAGGGGGCGTGCTGTCACTCACCATCGACAGCACGCCCCCTTTGTAGCGAGACCCATAGCGACGGCTTGCCCCTCGCTATCCGGGTCTCGCGCATGTGCATGACGGAGCCGGATCAACATCGACCCGCTTGCGAGCACTCAGCGCTCGTGAGCGGGTCTGAATCAGGCCCAGAGCTTGCGATAAAATGCTGGCCCTGCAAATCCTTCTCCCTGTTCTGAAAAAATACAGGGAGAATGTGTATGCGGCCGCAACCACCACTTCCCCCTCGTGAAATATGTGATAATTAGGGTTTGAAGTAGAATTTTTAAAATTCTACTCTAATTGCCATTTAGTAAATTTATGTGATACTAAAATAATGTAGTCACAGTCTTTTATAAAACTGCTACTCCAAAATGTTCTGTATACATATCATAGGTAACTTCAATTGTACCAATAACTGTATCTCCTTTCCTTTTAAGTCTATATTAAAAGCCTGTAAATCCTTCAATACTGATATTTGTATAATGCAGTAACAGTAATGGAGTAAGAATACCAGCAGAAGCTCACTTCACATACACAGTCAATACTGCTGCCCTGAGCTTGTGTAGGAAGACTTGAGCCACACTGCAGCCCTGGGCCAAGTACTGCCACATCACAAGTGTCCCTTCTGAGTGCAGATGACTAGGAGAGATTGTCCGCACAACATGTGTTGCTTTATCAATCATTAGTTGGTATTTTTTGTCTGTGGTCTAGATGAGCTAAGTAAAGTTGTGTACACACTATGGGATCTATTAGGGATATAGGGCCTGATTCAGGCCCGCTCACTAGATGCGTTTGCACGCAGCCAAAGTATGCAAATCCCGTGATCGCACGGCAAGGCATTAGCACGCCCACTGTGTCTTGGCGTGCGATCGCGGTGTGTAGACGCCCCCCAGCTGGTCTTAAGACGCCCACTTTCCCACATCATCTCCAGAAAGTGTATGCAACAATTGGTAACATCGAGTAACATCGGACCCATACGCAGCACTTGTGGCGGACCATACCCTACCGCAAGCACTGCGAGTGCTTCAGAGTGTAGCTCAGGAATGTCACGTGCATTATGATGCTGCGTCTTAATGATGCACGCCTCTGAAACGGCGTTAAGACGCTCAGACATGCCTGCGTTCGCACAACCACACCCCCGTTTTCATCGACCATCCCCTGTCACCACCCATAAACGGCTTGTCCTGTCACTCCTTCTAGCGAGCTAGTTATGCACAGTGAGTGAACGCATCCCGATTGCATGGACTGCGATTTATACGCATGTGCACATTGCAAACATTGGAAGGCTCCGTGCAAACACAGCCTAGTGAGCAGGTCTGAATCAGGTCCATAGTGCGGACCAGAGCGATATATCATGCGGATCACATAGTGTGTACCCCCAAACGCACGTGCCCACCAGTCGTTCATCGTATCGTGCCATCTACCCTGCTGCACAGCAGATGGGACGATACAATGAATGACGCCATGCTGCTAAATGCAGCATGGAATGACACATCGTGCTGTCCTCACTGCATCATGCATCATACAGTGTGTACAGATGACGCAATGTATCGCTTCATTGCGTCGTCCCGTTGCTGGGTACACACATTGGGAGTCATTCAGACCCGCTCGCGAGCGGCAGCATGCTCGCAAGCGGGTCGATGTTCCCCACTGCGCATGCTCCGTTGTGCGCATGCACGAGACCCGGGGAGCGACGGGCTTTCCATCGCTCTGGGTCTTGCAACAAACGGGGCCGTGCTGTCAATGTTGATTGACAGCACGCCCCCTTTGGTGGGCGTGCCGGGGGCGTGCCTGCCAGACGGAGGCGTTCCCATGGGAACGCCTACCGTCTGAAGCCGGCCCCACTGACATCACTAGTGATGTCAGTGGGAGTGATTTTGGCTCTGATAGAACCAAAATCACTCCAGGGCTTGTGGCAGGGAGACCCTACCGCAGGGTCAACGTCGCAAGTCCGATGGTCACGATGGTCAAGACCATCGCGACCATCTTTTTGGCCGTTCGCATATGCTGTGGGTGGTCACCCACAGCTATACGAGCGGCCAGGAGGCCGCTCCATTTTCATGGAGGAGGGCCCTGATTCAGAGCGAGCGCTCTGGTCAGAGCGTTCAGCTCTGAATCAGGCCCATTGTGTAGTGTGTACTCAGTTTTAAGCTCTTCTAACTAATACCCTTTTAGATCAAAATGCCGGATTGCACCTGGCTGAGACCCCTTTCAGACAAGCGGCTTATTCCCAGGTCATCCATGTCACTGCCAGCGCTTGGAGATGAAATAATTTCCAAGCACCGTCTTTTCCTATGCTGTAAATGGGTCCTGAGTCGCATAACCCAGGTTACCCATTTACACTGCACCACAACCCGGGTAGATATCAGGTTCCATCCTGCATTTCAAACCTGGGTTGAAATGCAGAGTCGACCCAGGTTTTTTTTTTTAAGGCCCCTTTCAGACTAAACAAAATTCCGGGCTCACGTCCAATAACCCGGTATTTTGCTGCTAGTCTGAAAGGGGTATAACATACTCTCCTTTTTTCATTTCTAGATGAGCTAAACCAGATTAATTTAATTCATTACATTTGGCCCTTAAAAAGTGGGAGGCACATATAGAAACCGTTGTAATTCCTACACCATTCACCTGATTTGGATGTAATTACCCTCAAATTAAATCTGAAAGTCTGCAGTTAAAGCACATCTTGTTTGTTTCATTTCAAAGCCATTGTGGTGGTGAATAGAGGCCAAAATATGAAAATTCTGTCAATGTCCCAATATTTATGCACCTGACTGTATATATATATATATATATATATATATACACATACACATATGTATGTATATATAGATATATGTGTGTGTGTTTGTGTGTGTGTATATACACATATGGGATCCCCCCCCCCCCTAAAAATCCTGAGTTTGCCCCTGCTAGCTACACACCTATACAATTATTGGGCTGATCTAGAAATGGCTCAGTGTGCATGGGGTACACACTGATTGGATACTCACTCCGAGGATCAGAGCTTTTATTTGGTCTGTTGAGTGATCGGCATAGTGTGTACCATACTTAAGGCTCTTTTAGAGACAAAGGGCCTGATTCAGCAAGGAACGCAGTTGCTAATATGCACGCAATCGATTGATTGTTGCGTTCTGTGCATGCATATCCATCACAGTGCGCATGCGCAAACTAGCAATTGCAAACAGAATTACGATTGCAGTGGCTATGCAGACCCAGAGCAGAGTAATTGACAGGAACTGCCGTTTGTGGGTGGTGACAGGAGGACGGGGGGATGGGGGTTAGGGGCCAGTGCGTTGCAACGCCGTTGCAGAGGAGTGCATACGCAGCCTGAGGCCTCATAACATGCGCTGAACGCTGAAGCTAGCAATTCCTGGGTGAGGTCTGACCTGCCTTAACTGTGCGTATGGGTCCGATGTTACTTGATGTTACCGATTATTTTGCTATATTGCCCAAGTATACGGATGTGAGTGAGGGGAAGTGGGCGTCCTTAGGTTAGGCTGTGATTGCAGTGCGATTGCAAACATTTGCATTTCACCGCTGATATTAAGAACTGCGAAGCGTGCGTATTAGCAGAATAGCGATCCTTGCTGAATCAGACCTAATAGCCCTCCCTGTACATTCCAAATCAATAGAACATGTAGAAAATATTACCTTCACATGTTATTTTTGTCCATTCAACTGTGGCAGAGGTATACGTCTGTGATAATGTGATTACAAAACCATGTAACAACGAATTCCACTAATCAAAAGGTCACAATGTATTTGATACAGTTCACACTATGCATAATCAATAGGTGTGTCCAGTGGGAAATAGTGGGATTAGAGCAGATCCGTCTAGTCTAGATAGAGTATCCTCTTGTATGTATCATTGCATAAGCTTAACTTTGTGCTGACTAACTTCATTAAAAGATTCAACACAAAAAATAAACTATTAATGACATTGCAGTTCAATTACTTTAACGCTTTTATTTTCTTTAAAATATCTATACAATGATTAGCTATACAGTATATAGCGCATATGTAGGTATTTTCAGGAGTAATTAAGCAGAAGAGAAAGTACACAAAAGATACTAATTTAAACAACGTCAAGACCTGATAGCTGTGCTCTGGGTAATGCACCCCACACTCTGCGTGGTATTTCATTTCTCTAGCAGACAGCTAATTTGGTAAAGTCAAGCTACGCTGTTATGCAAACAGCCCTGAGACACTGCTGAGGTGGCCTTAGGGTGGGAGGCAGAAAGCCCTCCAAGGCTTTGAAACACAAGCAGCAATTGAAGCTGGCTGTGGGTTAGCAGTGCTTCTCTAGAGGTCCTGTGAAAAGCTTGCAGCCTGATTTGGCAATTCTCCAAAAAGAACTGTTCACAGGACTGTTCTCACAGCCCCTTGTTCAAGAGAATCTAACTGGGAATAGAAAGTGAAATGCATTTTCATCAACCTCAAAGAAGTCCTTTTATGGACAGCCCTGTGCCTGGATTGTGTGTGATCCCTGTTATAAATGGTGACCTGTGCTGTCAGCTGTAACTGCCCTCAGATTGACAACAGGTGAATTTCTCAGTAAATGGATGGTTTTCAGTGATGCTCAATTCTTAGCACAGAAGTCCACTGCACTCTTTAGTGATTAGTCACAGAGCATCTCATTATTTTCTGGAGAACATCTTTTAGCCACTTAACTGACATTTTTTTTAAAAAAGTTCATCAAAAATTGGCATTCTTTTTTCTGAATGTTATTAAGTTAATAACATCTTTTGTATTTAAATATCTTAGTGAAAAAAATACATATGTTCCTATTGTAAAATTACCTCCCACTACCCTGTGGAACTAGATCCCCCAGTGGGGATCTAGTTTAAATCATACATGCCTACCCTCCCGGTTTTCAAGGGAGGGTCCCGATTTTTTGGGTAACCCCCCGCACCCCCGGAAGGGTAGGCATTTCTCCAGCATTCTGTCCACTTCCTAGTGAAGTGGGCAGAATGAGGAGAACTTCCGCGGTGATCGTGGGTCTCTGTGCAGGGGGCCCCGCCCACTATGTTATTTTAAGCCAAGCACGGCCATTTTACCGTGAGGGAGCGGGGCTTAATTACGTGAATCATTAGGCCCCGCCCCCATTGCCACCCTCCTGCTTCTCTTGCCTGGGCACTGACACCGGTGGTCATGGTCACTCGGACAATCTGTGCCTGCCATAGGCAGGTGCAATGTCTGATGGTCCGTCAATAGTGCGTCTTTATATGCCAACCAGTGGGCATGTCAGTAGAATGCCCAATGGCCATGGCATTATCATAAAGACACAGTAGCGGCTGCGACTGCTAATCTTTGCCAAAAGTGGCTAACAGAGTTTTGTTATTCTATGAGGAATTTTCAGCAGGTACTGATGAGGATGTGGGCCACAACTCAGGGCAGGTAACTGTGTTTGCATGACATCCTTATGCTGAACTAATGATTGCAAATGGCCATTACTTGTGATTTTCCTCTTGCTTTTCAACTTGCGTTATGAGATGATGTACCAGATAGATAAACTGACAAGCTATAAACTGATGCATGGAGTTGTAGATAAACAGACACAGAGATATCCAAGAGAGTGGTCATGAACAGCCACGGGTCCGCAACAAGATGTCAAATGTAAGGTACAAAATCAGCAGGCGATATACAGATCAGGACAAGCAGTAGCCATACACTGAGGGGGGTATTCAATTAGGTGCGAGAATAACACTAGCGAGGTTTACTGCAGGTGCGGGACAATTGCTTTTCAATTACATGCAGAGTTTTAATATTTTTGAGTGGCGGGAGATTTTTTTTGAGCATCTCCAGAGCACGAGCAATTTTTCCTAAAAAACATATATTTAGGAAAACTGGTCGGGAAATGCTCTGGGACCTCAGCGGCACCCCTCCTAATGACTAATTAAGGGGGCGTGGCCTGGCAAGCACTGGGGGAAGACGTGGTCTCAGGGAGCTCCTGCCTGACCACCTTCAAAACAGCTTTTTCTGACCTCCCTGTAGCCTACCTGATACCCCTGTCTGTCCTCCTGTCGGCTATCTGCCTACCCATACTGAGGGATAAGGTCCACAGAATCGGAAGGTATTCTAGTTGCCTTTGCGGGTTGTGGCCTTCCCTTCCACCTGAAGCCGGTGGCTCTATTTCCGGACCACTCGCCGCGGTGCTTCCGGGTTGTGGCACCTGGTCTCACCGCTCTACCCGAGGATTGCTGGATCTCCCCTCATGTGGGAGACATCTAGGGGATCTACCCACTCCTACCTCCAGCTGCCGAAACGCCGTGATCACCCACCGGAGACTCCGCTCCCACTCCCGCCCTGGTGCAGCTGATGTGACCTGCCCAGAGCTCTGTACTGCAGGATTTGGCTGAACGACCTGCTGATTACTGACCCCTGGACTGGTGGTCACGACTGTGGCTCTGCGGGATCCCGCTGGTGTCTCCCCTGTGCTGAGGTGTCCGTCCTAGAACTGGTGAGCTTATTTATAGCTCCCTTAAGCTCAGTCCCCCGCCAACCACTCTCAACCTGTTTACCTAGGGAGCTGCCATACTGTCTACTCCCTCACTCTGGTTAAGGGATACCATACCGTGCCCTTATACAATATGTGGTGTTTAGGGGCTACAGCACCTCTACAAACTTGGGCCCTTGACTTTCAAGATATAAAACCCTCTTTTTGTGTGGGCTTAGCTCCCTCCTGTGGCAAGTCCCTGTCACTACATAATAGTTAGAAGAAATTGTTCCATGTTATTATTATTATTATTATTATTATTATTATTATCCTTTATTTATATGGCACCACAAGTGTTCCGCAGCACCTTACATAGTACATAGAACTAATAGGTGAACAAGAAACAAGTAACTTACAGTACAATACAGTGCAGGACAAGGACACGTTTTATATACATTGCTGCAATAACGATTAAAGCACTCACAATAAGCAGCCGGGAGTTGGCAGTCACGTGTTAGGTGCCCTTATGGGGAGTAAAGAGTAGAAGAAAATGTAAAGAGGAGCACATGAGAGCTAAAGGGGAGGGGCAGACAGATGGGTGTGACACAGAAGGGTAAGATAGGGAGGAAAGAGCATGAGGTGGGTTAGGATGAGTGCTGGAAGTGTGGTTTAAAGGAGAGGGAGGAGTCTAGGATAACTTCAAGACAATGATTTCACCTAAAGAGGCTGTATATAGCGAGAAAAGGAGTGGTCCACGAACAGAACCTTGGGGAACTGCTACTGTTAGTGGTAGTGGGGGGGAGGAGGAGTCATGAGTAGACACAGAGAAGGAATGATCAGAGAGGTAGGAGGAAAGCCAGGAGAGGGCAGTGCCATGTAAACCAAGAGAGTAAAGGATTTGCAGGAGGAGAGGATGGTCTACAGTGTCAAATGCAGCAGAAAGGTCAAGGAGAATGAGCAGAGAGTAGTGGCCCTTGGATTTGGCAGCAAGGAGGTCATTGCTGACTTTTGTGAGGGCAGTTTCAGTGGAGTGGAGAGAACGGAAGCCAGATTGAAATGAGTCAAGGAGGGAGTGGGAGGAAAGAAAGGTGATAAGGCGATTGTAGACAATACGCACAAGGAGTTTGGAAGCAAATGGGAGAAGAGAGATGGGTCGATAGTTGGAAAGTATGTTAGGATCAAGGGTAGGTTTTTTAAGAATGGGAGAGACAAGTACATGTTTGAATGCAGAAGGGACAGTGCCAGATGATAGGGAGAGATTAAGGAGGTGAGCCAGATGGGAACAGGCAGAATGAGACAGGTAGGAGAGGAGATGGGAAGGGATAGGGTCAAGAGGGGAGGTTGAAGGAGGGGAGGACCGGATGAGGGCCATGACTTCCTCTCTAGAAGCAGGGCAGCACTGTAGGAAGAGAGAATAAATTTGAAATTAAGGAAGTCAGCTTTAGAGCGTGATTTTCTCCACTGACGCTCGCCAATTCTTGAACATTTTTGCAGGTATCTGGTGCATTTGGAATGCCAGGGTTGTGGTGTGGATCTGCGAGGGTGAGTAGTTATTGCCGGAGTAACAGAGTCAAGAGCAGAAGTAAGGGAAGAATTGTACAGGGAAGTAGCTTGTTCAGGAAAGGAGAGAGAAAGGATAGGGGAGAGAAGAGAGTTCATCAGGGAGGAAAAGGCAATAGTGTCAATAGCCTCAATATTATGTTTTGTAATGGTAGCCTTAGGGGGTAAAGGAGGGGAAGGAGAGAGGGATAGGTTAAAAGAGAGAAGGTGATGGTCAGAGAGGGGGAAGGGGGAATTGGAGCAATCAGAAATATCACAACGGTGAGTAAAGACCAGATCAAGTGAGTGCCCACTCACATGGGAGGGTGATGAGGTCCATTGGGCAAGACCAATATATATATATATAGATTTCATTTCTTCTCCCTGCTCCACCATCTCTCTCTCTGCTTCTACCTACCCATCAAAGGCTGGCAGTGGAATCTATCCCCCTTGTCAGTGGGGTTATAATGTGAAACTGGAGGCTCTCTGCGACCGCTTCATGCTTGCTATGTGGTCTCACTAACAGGGGAATGTGTCATCCGCCATCCATTTATCTAACACACTACATGACTGTATGACTCCTCCTCAAGTCTATTCCTGATGGGCAAGACTAAGAAAGTTACACAGAAAAAGGATCCTCGGACACCAAAGGCTGATTCCTCTCAACTTAATCTTCGTTCATACCTATCCATCTCACACATTGCAGACTCCCCTGTAATCGGCTCTACACCTGTGCCGACTACCTCTCCCACCATGGCCCTCTCTCCCTCACCTGGTGACCTTCATGCTCAATTGTCCCAACTGCGAGGGGAAATTACGGAAGTTTTAACCCATGTTCGATCTCTCCCCTCTAAACAAGACATGCAGGCTCTGGAGTCGCGAATCCAGGACTCTATGCAGACTCAGATCTCTTTAGTACAAGCTGATGTTAAACACCTGGGTTCCTGCATGGTTACCCTAGAAGAAGAGAAAGAGTTAGTCGACAACCAGTTATATCATCTTCATGAGTTAATCTCCCAACAAGCCTTAGATATGAGGACAATGCAAAACAGATTGGAAGGTCTGGACAACAGAGGCCGCAGGAACAATATTCGTGTCCTGGGACTTCCTGAGGATGTCCCTCCATCGGGTCTGATTGATGCCCTAAATAAAATCTCTGAAGAAATCGTGGAACTTGACCCCAATGACCCTACTGAATTTGACCGCACTCATAGAGCTCTTCATCTGAAGGGTCTTGCAACTGATCATCCGAGAGACGTTATTTGCCGGGTCCATTACTTCTCACAAAAAGATGAGGTTCTCCGTAAAGTCAGCAACCTGGAAAGTGTGGAGTTCAACGGTACTCGTCTTCAAATCTTCCAAGACCTTTCTTGGCGGACCCTCCAACAGCAAAGGTTATTGAAACCACTAACAGACTCCTTGCATAAACAAGAAATCAAATATAGATGAGGGTTCCCGTTCACTCTACAGTTCACCCATGCCGGTAAACACCTGGTACTCCAGTCTCCCGAGACCTTACCCAACTTCTGTTCTGCTCTGGACTTGGAGCTTATTACACTTCCTGTTTGGCAGGCCTTTTCACTCCCTCTACCTGTGTCCCCTGGCCGTCCGAGGAGAGCCCATTGGCAACAAGTACAGCACCAGAAAAAGAAGCCTAAAGGAGCTGATCCTCCACTAGCATCTGACCCCACTTTGCTATATGTTCAGTTTGTTATGAGACTCTCCTTGATTGAAGTTGTATTCACTATTTGTTCTTCTAATTGTTTACAGAAATGTTTGGAGTTAGGTCTTTTGGACCTCTTACGTTACTAGAGGCTTGTTAGGCCTATTTTATTTATTTACTTTTCTTTTTCTCAAGGTCCATTTATAGACAGATAAATTAGATAAATCAAGTTGCCCTTTCTATAATTTCTTATTCAGATTGCTATCATATGCTGTTTTTCTTTTTGTCTGCTTATTTCAATTACATTTAATTTTTTACAAGGAGTTATGTGATAACGTTTATTCAATTTATATTAATTATATTGTGTGTTTTCTATTATATTGCGATTTTTTTCTATAGGATGGCGGAGTCACTCCACCCCTGTGTGCCCCCTACCGCTTATTTTTCCCAGGACATGGGTTCCTTGGTGGTCCCCATACTGTCCGGCAGCGGTTCTTTTTTCCTCTCATTAATGTTTTGTTGTATTATTATAATTTTTGTTTTTTGTGTTGCCCCCCCCCATTTCCTCTTTTCTCTCCTTTTTCTTCTGTTTAGTCCCTCTATTAATGTTACTGTTTTCTATTGCACCATGCAGCTTTAGCTCCACTTCTCACCCATGGCTGCTTCACTCCGTATAGTCTCTCTTAATGCCAGAGGGCTGAACGTCCCAGAAAAGAGAACACAGGCCCTTCGATCTTTCCATGCTGTTAGAGTGGATATCATCTTTGTACAGGAAACCCACTTCCGCCATTCCCCCTCTGCTCCATGGCTTAGCAATCAATTTTACCCCATAACACATTATAGTAAGTATCCCCAATCGAAATCTAAGGGAGTGGCTATTTTATTCGCTAAACGCTTGCCAGTCACAAACTCTGAAGTTCATAATTTGGAGGAGGGGAGAAGTCTACTGGTTAAATGCTCTATTTTTAATCAACCTTTCACATTTGTTAATATTTATGCCCCAAACCAGGGCCAGCCAACTTTTCTTAAGAAGGTTCTGGATAAAATTGATACACTCCAACAGGGGATCCCGATAGTAGGTGGAGACTTCAACTGGGCCCTAGATCATCTCCTGGACACCTCATCGGGCTCCTCAACAGTCCCTTGTCGTACATCAAGGAGGGTAAGATGGTTGCTTTATACTCACCAGCTGTCCAATGTCTGGCGTATTTCCCATCCCTCGG
The DNA here is from genome assembly GCA_031769625.1 of Taudactylus pleione. NCBI lineage: Eukaryota > Metazoa > Chordata > Amphibia > Anura > Myobatrachidae > Taudactylus > Taudactylus pleione. Next base: position 6,006,203 of record JAUIMM010000324.1, on the reverse strand, counting down.
ACAGGGATTACTCATATTATTCTAGTTCCCACCAGTCCTATTCCTGGATAGACTATATATTGGTTGGCCATAGATTTCTCCATCTGGTACGGGAAGCTTCCATAGGAGTGACAACCTGGTCTGATCATGCTCCAGTGAGGGTAGACATCTCCCTCGGATTTTCTAATCCAATCGCCAGATCCTGGCATTTTATTGAGTCCCTTCTGTCCGACCCTTATTGTAGATCTCAGTTGGAAGAGGCTATTGATATATATCTAGAATGTAACACCACGCCGGATGTATCTAGCCTCACTATATGGGAAGCCCTTAAGTGTGTTCTTAGAGGAAAATGCATCCAACTGGGTTCCTACTTAAAGAAACAAAGTATGGGACAGATAGAAGACATACTGCAGAGAATACAGGTTTTGGAGTCTACCCACAAAACATCCCTTTCCACTGATGTTTATGTGGAATTAGTCCAAGCCCGCTCAGCCCTAAATAAACTTTTACTGGAAAAGGTCAAACATTCTTTTCGAAAATGTGGCAGTCTATATTATCGCTGGGGTAATAAACCCGGAAAAATGTTAGCTAGAGCTCTGCGAACTCAAAGAGCTCGCTCCTTCATACCTTCTATTAAAGACGGGAGGGGAGGGGACTGGTCTCCCATGATACTCACAAAATTGCAGAAGCTTTCTGTTCCTATTATTCATCACTGTATAATTTACCTACCCCCTCGGCCTTCCCTGATGTTCTTGGGAAGCAACAGGCTATTGAGGCCTATCTCACTAGAATTGGATTTCCGAGGCTGGACGACCTTGCCAGTGAGGACTTGGAGAGACCCTTCACTTTACCTGAGCTATTGGAGGCCATTAAATCCACCCCTTCCGGGAAAAGTCCCGGCCCTGATGGGTTCTCTTTAAATTATTACAAAGCTTTCAAGAATAAACTAGCTCCTCCATTGTTGGAGGCTTTTAATTCGGTTTCCGATAAGACCCCCTTTTCATGCCAATCGTTAGAAGCCCATATAACGGTCATCCCTAAGGAAGGCAAAGGCCCCTCCCTTTGTCCCAGTTACCGCCCAATCTCCCTTCTCAACATAGACGTTAAATTGTATGCAAAACTTCTCACAAACAGATTAAAGCATTTTCTACCTTCTCTGATTCATAACGATCAGGTAGGGTTTGCCTTGAAGCTAGGGACAACAACTCCAAAATTATAGCCCTCATCCATTATATCTAGTACACAGATACCCCAGCTATTCTGCTGTCTACTGACGCCGAGAAGGCATTTGACGGGGTAGATTGGAGTTTTATGTCTGGAATACTGAGACACTTGGGACTGGGCTCTGTTTGCCTTCAACATGTCCTCGCTCTTTATCGTTCCCCCTCTGCCCCCATTAGAGTTAACGGATCCCTTTCTGACTCCTTCTCCATTAATAATGGAACTAGACAAGGCTGTCCCCTGTCCCCCCTGTTTTTTATTATTTGTATGGAGGCTCTGGCGAGGTCGATCAGGCTGAATGCGAACATATCGGTCTTTAGGTTACAAAGTGATGAATACAAACTAACTCTATTTGCCGATGATTTATTGGCCACAATTACAAATCCCATTATTTCACTACCGAACCTACTAGAGGAATTCAAGATTTTTGGAGACCTCTCCAATTTTAAAGTTAATTACTCTAAATCGGTGGCCTTGAATATTACGGCTCCTCCACAGATGGTTGCAGGCCTTAAATCAGCATTCCCTTTCACCTGGCACTCTTCCCAGCTTACATATCTGGGAGTTAATCTTACTAGAGATCTCTCCCGCCTGTTTGAGGCCAATTTCACTCCCCTCATAGACAAGATACGCTCAGACTTGAGACTATGGAAATCAGGACAATTCCCATGGTTTGGGAGGCTGGGCATTCTCAAAATGAACTCTCTCCCTAAAATCCGCTACTTGTTACAAACCCTCCCAATTAAAGTACCTCTTAGAGTGTTTATGGAAGTCCAGGCTCTCATTAGAAAATTTGTCTGGGGAGGTGGCAAACCCCGTTTGAAGTTAGACATTATGTTTCGTCACAAAGATAGAGGGGGTTTACATTTCCCAAATATTAAAGATTACTACCAGGCCTGTATCCTCCACAGAATTTTGTCCTGGTCCAGCCCAGACACCCCTAAACAATAGGTGCAAATTGAGAACCAGATGCTGAAGATCCCCCTTATCAATAGCCCCATTGCTCCATGTCCTCCCCAAGATCTCTCATCCTACCACTGGCCCTAACTTAAGTTCTTGGAAAACATTACAGAAGTCCCCCTCGATATCTTCACCTCACTCCTTCCTTACTTCATTCCTCTTTAATGAACAATTTCTTCCAGGTATGGATGTTAAGACCTTCCGCCCCTGGTTAACAGTTGGACTTTTTAGGGTCGGAAAGCTGGTGAGTGGCGGTAGCTTTGTGCCCTTCGCTGAGGCTTGTGAGAAATGGAATTTACCCCCACGGGAATACTGGCACTACCTTCAGTTACATCATTTTCTGCAATCTCTTGGCCCCCCTAAGACTCTCTGTTTGCCTTATACTCCATTTGAACAATTATGTACTAACCCTACCCCCCGACCCACACTATCTAGCTGATGTATAATTTTCTGTCAGTGAACAATAGCCTCTCACTCACCAATTTTACTAAGGTTTAGGACCAAGAGCTTGGAGTTGGCCTAACTGACGATGAGTGGGAGAAAATATTTAAGTTGGCCCACGTCTGCTCTCCTAGTGTTGCCATTAGGGAGAGCCAAAATAAATTGCTATCACGTTGGTATAGATGCCAAGATACCCTCTCTAAGATGGGGATTGGTGTTCCAAACATATGCTTGCGCTGCTCTGGGGCCCCAGGTAACCCACTACACATCTGGTGGCAATGATGGGCACAAAGGCAAGGACGGAAATAGAATGTCTTTATTGAACAGCAGGTTGGAATGGGACTGGATATATAATAGTAAAGGAATTGGCAGAATCGGATTGTAACCGATGATGCTGGATTGAGAGGTGGGTCGGTTTGAGACTGATTTTGATTAATTAAAGAACTTCATGTATTTGAATCCGATGTTTATGAATTGATGAACTTAATCAGTTGGGACTGATGTTGATGAAGTGAAGAACTTAATTGATAAGAGTCCGATATTGATGATTTGGTTAACTTGATTGGTTGGGACCGATGTTGATGAATTGAAGAAACTTAATTGATAAGAGTCTGATGTTGGAAGCATCGAAAAAGACCAATGGTAGGAGGTATTGGCTGGAACCGATGGTGGCTGTAAGAACAAGTCTCAGTGGTAAAACTAGACTGGTGTGCAAGATGGTACAGGAGACTTGTGTACCAGATTCAGAACTGGATATAATGGATTGGGACTGTTCTGATATAGAGGACCTTATTCAGAGTCGGTCGCAAGCACCAATGCGCTCGTAATCGACTCGATGGTTACTCCTGCGCACGCGCAGCGGCCGCACTGCGCGTGCACAAGCCCCGGAGCGACAGAGAAACTCTGTCGCTCCGGAGCTCACTACCAAAGGGGCGGCTGTCGATGTTGATCGACAGCTTGCCCCGTTTGGTAGGTGGGCCGGGGGGTGGTTTCCAAAACTGAGGCGTTCCTTAACGAACGCCTACCATTTTGTGGGTGGCTGCACTGACATCATCAGTGATGTCAGTGGGGAGCTTCCTGCTCCATTAGAGCAGAAAGCTCCCTGGGGCTTACGAGTGCCCAGACCCAATCTTAGGGTCTGGTTGTAAGCCCCGATGGTCGCGATGGTGATCACCATCGCGACCATCAACCTGGTCGGTCGTTAAGCTGTGGGTGGTAACCCACAGCTTAACGATCGACAAGGAGGCGGTCGTTCAGGATGCAAGCGGCCACCCTGATTCAGTGCGACCACTTGCAACTAACGACCGCCTCTGAATGAGGTCCAGAGTGCCTGGGAGCTCAGAACTGAGCTGTAACTTCAGCAAGAAGCAACGTTGTACTGGCAATGAGGACCAGTCAGGGAATGTAATTTATAGGGGTGGATCCCCAGGGATTGGATGCTGTGATCAGTTGGTCTAGGAGCAATGCTCTGAGTGGAGGAAGAGTGTCAGGTGACAGAGACCAACATGGCTGCGCCCATACTGTTGTTTTGGAGGGAACTCTGGCGTGTAGTTTGTATACCATCATGCTGGGGAGACACGCTGTGAGCAAGTGACTGCAGAGAACCATCTGCATGCTCAGTGGCATGACACTGAGCAGACGGGGCAGGAGTAGACCTCAGCACTAGCTGAGAGCAATGTGCAGCGTGAGCGGACCACTGAGCTATCCGGGAGTGATGCGCAGCACGAGAGGACCTCAGCACTAGCCAGTTACAAGATTTTTTTATGTGACCACTTTTTAAAAATCGGGAGCATGCATACCCGCGGTAATCCAAAATTGGGCACGAGGGGCACAAGGTTTTGACCTCGCTAAACCTCGCCCCCAATTGACTACATTATGCCCCTGAGAGATCAAACTATCAGGTACAGGAGAAGGGTATTGAGACACTGGAGTTAGGTCGCTGTATTACTCTGGTAAGCTGAATGTGCCATAGGAGCATGGGCGTCGGAACGGGGTGGGCAAGGGGGCGGCTTGCCCCCCCAAAAACATTTCAAAGGAGCAGCGGTCGTGGACTGTCAGGGCTGTTCAGCTTTATAGTAATAGGCTGTAGAACCCCTGCACCACATGGAGGAGGAGGTGTAATGTGTGGGCGTTAAGTTAAAATACCGCACATTACACTTCCTCCTCTGTGGATTGCAGGGCTGTGCAGCCTATTACAATAAACTAAGCACAGCCCCTGACAGTCTGCGGCCGCCACTTAGGTAAGGGGGAGGGAAGATGAGGAGAGCGGAGGCAGCGCCGGAACAATTTTATGTTGCCCCCAGTGATGTGCGGTAAAGTGAGGCAGAGCCTTTCCTGTCATACTTAGGTATACTCCACAGTTTTTACTATAAAAATTATAAGATAAATTTAAAGAATATATTAGAAATATCTTCTTTGTATTATTCTAATAATTTTTATAGATAAAATTCTGGAGTAAAAAGTGTAGGGCAGGTGAGGCACTGCCTCCCTGACTACCTTTTCCACACATCCCTGGTCAAAACACACCAAATTCCAGCACTGTATACTGCTGCACCTTTGTATAATGCCCACATGAACCCTCAAGTTCATACTGTATTTGCAGGGGTTAAAGTGGGTCAGAATGGGGTGGAAATGCATTCTGTCAGCTCCAATTGGAGGCGGAACCACTTCTGCATGCTCCAGCCCATCGTACTTGGCCAGTCAGCACTCAGCCCGGTGCTGCAGGGAGGCTCCATTTGTTGGGTGCCTGCTGAGATTTTGTTACCAGTAGGTGCCCGGTTCCTTCCCCATAGTGGCAGCTGCGGGCTGGAGCTCACTCCTGAGGTTCGGCTTCCGGCTCCCCCACGGGCTCTATGGGAGAGACGTAATGACATCTCTTCCATAGTTCCGAGGAGCAGTCGGACCAGACAGCAGTGGATACAGGAGCGGAGCTTAAGGTAAGTATTGAGTTTGTATTTTTGCTTGCATTTTTTTTGTGTAAGGGGCTCTACTACTACAGGGGGCACTACCACTGGGCAAGCTACTAATGGGGGCATTAACACTGGGGGTACTACTACTGGGGGCATTAGTACTGGGGGCACTACCACTGGGGGCATTACCACTGGGGCATTACTGCAGGGGCACTATACAGGGGGCATTACTACTGGGGGCATTGCATAGGGGGCTCTGCATAAGGGACACCACTACTGTGGGAACTGCATAAGAGGCACCACTAAAAGGGGCATTGCATTAGGGGCACTACTGCTGTGAGCATTATGTGTAGGGGCACTACTGCTGTGGCCATTGTATAAGGGGCACTACTACTGTGGGCATTGTGTATAAAGGGCACTAATGTGGGCATTGTTTAAAAGGGGCACTACTGTGTGTCATAACATGAATAAGGGACACTACCATGTGGTATACTATGAGTCAGGGGCACTATGTGCAGTGTAATGTGAAGAAGATTGTGTGTGGGAGTTCCACCACGTCTCTAGGACCACTTAAAGCACTGCATACTGTATATATACTGTATGTGTAAATCTGGGTCTGATACTAGCCAGTGCCTCCCCAGCCATTAACATTACCGCACATCACTGGTTGCCCCACCAACATAAAAGAGGCAGCTCAGGAGCATTTTAAGAGAGGAGGGAGCCCGTGTTCAAACTCAGGGCATGATTCAGACCCGGACGCTAAGCCACGATCACTCGCTATGGACGTTTGTCGCCCGTCTGCGCATGTGTATGCATCGCAGTGCGCATGCGCGAACCAGTCACTGCGATTGGGAATCGTGCGCTCACAGCACAAAGACTGAGTACTACTTTGAGTGACAGATAGTGCCGCTTGTGGGTGGTAACAAGCGCTTGTGAACGGGGGACAGGCGTGTCTGGGCATCAAAATAGAGTTTTATGGATGTGCATTATTAGCATTGTACACATCACCTGGTTGTATTTCAGTCTGCAGTGATCGCAGTGCTTGCGGTGGGGTAGGGTCTACCTCAAGGGCTGTAAGCAGCTTCCAAGGGCTTTCGATGGTTCTGATTAATCATACACTTCCTGGAGATGACGTGTGCTAAGAAAGAAAAGTGGGCATCTTTATACTGCTCACTCTGCCGTCGCTCTCTAAGACATAAGGGTGTCCTTATACCAGACAGTGCGATCACGGAAATTTGCATATCTGGCCCCCTTTGGATGCAAGCAATCACGGCTTAGCGCACGGGTCTGAATCGCCCCCTCGGTGCGGGCCCCCACCTCTCTCTAATGGTGCAGTAGAATCTACTGCGCATGCGCAGGTCTCTGGGAAAATGGTGCTCGCAATGTTTTCCCGGGGACACCAGTACTGCGCATGCGCAAATCACTGGGAAAATGTCAGCCGTAATTTTCCCAGTGATTTTTGCTACTGTGCAGTGCCAGCCCGCTGCTACAGAGCAGCATTCCGGAGTCAACGGACAGGTAAGTATAAAGACTATGGCCCTCATTCAGACCCACTCGCAAGCGGGCGCACGTACGTTAGGCGTACGTACAAAATTATTTCAATTCAATGGCTCGCTCGTATTTTCGTTCGCATCTAAAATTCCTCCCTAAACTCAGGCGACCCCTCCTCTAACTAACGAGCGTGCGAAATAGCGAGCGTACATCCCCGAAATGGCTTGAAGGGAACGCACGCACAAGTGAAACCGGAAGTGGCCTTGTCAGATGTCGATTACCTGCTCCTTTATTCTGCCTACCTCCCTCAATCGTATCATGCCAATCAATGTATCAATTAGCTCATTTTTTTTTTTTTTTCAACACAATGCAAGAAACTTTACTCTTGTCCGTGTTTGTGTTTACCCGCAGAATACGTACGGATGGAACATTCGCTTTTATTGTTCAAAAAACATGTGAACCACAATTAAACAATTGTTCTATTGCTGTGGATCCCCGCATATTTTCCGGGGTTCATTTCTTTATTTAAATTTGCAAACGCATGTCACTGCATCAAGCCTATCATAACTCTCCAGAGATTTCTGGCCCTGTTGAACACATGACTCATACACTAACCAATAAAATTGCTCCTGTTAATTTCCAAAATACATTAGCCAATCAGAAATTTGGGCCACACTTTATCAAAAATGTTTTGTATGAAAAACTCCATTGCCATCATGAGAGCCTCCGCATTCACCAGGCGCGAGCTGCTGGTGCTTACGGAGGTGATGGATAGGCGGATCACCAGCCAGCCTCCACCCATCACCAACCGGCAGAAGCGCTCCGCGTATGCGGAGGCACGGTCCCGCCTGCGGTCGATGGGTTCACGCCGCAACATCGGGCAGCTTGAGCGCAGGTGGTCAGACCTGCAACGGCGAACGCCCCGCTTGCTGGCATGCTTTCGCATGCAGATCCTGGAAAGTAAGTGTTATGTATTGTGGTTTTCATGTTTGTGTTTGTGGGGCAAACTGCGTGTGCATGTTTTCCTGTCTGTCCTATTAATTATTTGTCCTCATATCTGCGTGTGCATGTTTTCCTGTCTGTCCTATTAATTATTTGTCCTCATATCTGCGTGTGCATGTTTTCCTGTCTGTCCTATTAATTATTTGTCCTCATATCTGCGTGTGCATGTTTTCCTGTCTGTCCTATTAATTATTTGTCCTCATATCTGCGTGTGCATGTTTTCCTGTCTGTCCTATTAATTATTTGTCCTCATATCTGCGTGTGCATGTTTTCCTGTCTGTCCTATTAATTATTTGTCCTCATATCTGCGTGTGCATGTTTTCCTGTCTGTCCTATTAATTATTTGTCCTCATATCTGCGTGTGCATGTTTTCCCTCTATTTCTGTTTTTTTCATTCTACTCCTTTTTGCATGTTTTTTGTTGTTGTTTTTTTTTTTTAAATTTGGGCCCCGGATTTGCCCAGAAACTAACCTCAATTTGTTTTACATATTTTAGGAGGACAGCCAAGACTACGCCGTCACCGTCCGGCCAGACGGCGTTCCCGGCCACTATCCCCAACCCCCAGCCAACACTCCACCCCAAATATTTCCCCTATACCCCACTCCTCCCCAGCCTTCCCAGACCCTCTCCCGGAACTGTCGGGCCTCCTTCCCCTCCGTCCCACTTCCCCCTCTCCTCCACCCACCCCTCTTCCAATTACCCCCTCCCCGGAGTCCATCATTACCCCTCCCCGTTCTTTGGGGAATGAAGGCTCCTCCGAGGAGGAACATGGATGGACTTCCGGAGCTCCCGTTTTGGCTCCCGGTATGTTTTTCTTTCTCATTTTTTTTAACCACAAACTGTTTGTATGTAATCATGTGTCGTGCCTTTATTCGTGCTTGTTTTGTTTACTTTTGTTGATTTAGCAGTTTGCCTTTACCTCTTCCTGCTGATTTCAACATACACATATCACACCTGTGTGAATTTGTACATAGGCCTTGTATTTTTGCCAGCACCCCCTTTTTTTTTTTTTTTTCGGTTTAGGAGTGATTTCGTTGTGTTTTTGTTTTTTTAATGTGGATTCCCTATTGTTTTATTAATCCACACACTTTTCTCACCCACAGAGGAGAGGAACAGAGGCGTCGTCAAGAGGTGGAGGATTGTGTTGGCCAGATGCGGCAACATGTAATTGGCCTTCTTGTGGCCCTTGACCGGCTGTCTGGCATCCTTCGCCAGTAGTTTTTTTTTTTTTGATTCGTTTTGTAAATAAATTTTGTAGTTCTAATATACGTTCTGGCTCATTCTTTTTTTCGAAAACCCAAATAGTTTTCCCTGACATAAGTAGACTGTTCCTGCACGGATTTCCATTTTTTAAAAGTTAGATTGTATTTTGTATTTGTATGTTAAACAGCCACAAGAAACACATAACAGTAACAATGTCATTTCCCTTTTTGGGTGTAGTGTCAATTAGATATTTCGCCAGTTTACAGGTTCCTAGTTGGTGTGCAAGCTGCTTAGGCCAATCTTCAAAATCCAAAGGTTTGGACAGGCTTCCTTTTGGTGTGGGTTGGGAACCTGCAAACATATTTCAGTTTACATCAACTGGTGTCAGTACTGGATTACCCCTTAGTCAATTGTAAGGTGTGTTAACCTGGTTACACTTGCTGTTAACGTCCAAAAAAAGGAAGACCATTTCACTCTCCAAACATTTATTCACAACTTAAATGAGAAATCAAAGTGGTCAGTCCCCAAACCAAAAAACACTGATAATCTCAAATCCAACACATACAAATAAAATATTTAATTTAAAAAAACAATCAAGAACTGGTTGACGAAGGACCATGCCAACATGATTCCACAAACATGGCGTTGCGATATGGGTTCCAGAATATATGGCCAAAATCACCAGATCCAGGTTTGGTAAGGGTAGCAGGAAGTAGTGAGCGTTGGAGTGGCAAAGATTATGTGAACAAACAGAAGATGGTGAAAAAATAAAAATAAATTAGATGTTCGCAAACAAACACAAACACATTAGGTATAAACACTGTAGTTTGGGTCAAACTTACCTAAAAAATCTGGCCACCACATCATCGCGTATGGCCCCCCCACATACTGACCTCCGACCAACCTCGGGGGGGCCATCCTCAGGTAAGGCATCCTCTGGCTGCATTGGGACACCACTCCTTATGGCGATGTTGTGAAATATCCCACACAGGACCACAATTTTCGACACCATATCCGGCAAATACATGAGCTCGCCACCAGAGCGGTAGAGGCATCTGAATCGGCCTTTTAAAAGGCCGATACAGCGCTCCACCACTTGCCTGGTGGCTGTAAGTGCGGAATTATACTCACTTTGTGGGCCTGGTGTGGGAGCCAAATAAGGAGTGAGCAGCGAGGACATGCAAGGGTATCCACTGTCTCCTGTGAAAAATAAGAGACAACATCAGGAACACTGTGTATCAAGCTTAACATTGTTATGTACTAAAGGTCTCCACTTACCCAGAAGCCACGCATCACCAGCTTGTAGGTTGGTTAATTTCTGCCATATCCATGATTGCCGGATGACGAAGGAGTCATGTGCACTTCCTGGTAACTTAGCATTCAGGGACAGGATCTGGAGGGAGGCATCACATACCACCATTACATTCAGGGAGTGATAGTGTTTCCTGTTTCTAAATATTGCCTCCAGCCGTGCTGGAGGCTGAAGTGGTATGTGAGTACCATCCACAACCCCTATGATGTGTGGGAAGCCAGCTATTTGGTAAAAATTGGCCTTGGCCACACTAAGGGCACCCATATCCAAAGGCACTTGAATAAAATGATGGAGGTGCTTGAAAAGTGCCTCCATCACTGCCCTCAGGATCCGGGAAAAGGAGGATTGGGAGATGCCCGCCACTATTCCAACCGTTGTTTGAAACGATCCTGAGGCACAGAAATGTAACACCGCCATAAATTGCGTCAGTGGTGGTATTGCTGTTGGACTGTCAATTTGCCGCTCAAGATCACTTTCTATTAATGAGAGAGTGTCTATGATGATTTTGGGAGGTAGACGGTAGCGTCTTAAAACCTCATCATCGGGCATTCCAAAAAGGGTGACACGTGTTCGAAATATCTGGGGCCTTGCATGCCTACGATGCCTACGCCTGGGATGAGATTGAGGTTGGTCGGCTTCCGGGAGCATGGCCAGAACAATCCTCCCCAGATCAACCTGAAAATCCAAAATTTTAAAATAAGGCTTTTGACCCACCACAAAACTATATTAAAACAACTTAGCTTGATGATAGCATCCATTGCTGCTTACATGCCGGGGTATTGTCATGATACGTCCAAACTGAAAATAAACAACAAAATTACTTGACACATTTCACTCTGTGCATTTTTGTGGATACATTTTGTGCTAGACCAAAGTTCAAATATGCCAAACACCCATTTAGCAAAACCGCAAAGCGACATTTAACACAGTACATCAAAACGGGTCGAAATGTTGGCTTAAAAATGCGAAAGCTAAACCATCAAAAAGTTAGAATGATTATTAAGCTGTTTAAAATGTGCTAATTAGTTCGCTAATACAAGTCCCAAGAGTAACTACTAAAAATGCGCTAATTAGTTCGCTAATACAAGTCCCAAGAGTAACTACTAAAAATGCGCTAATTAGTTCGCTAATACAAGTCCCAAGAGTAACTACTAAAAATGCGCTAATTAGTTCGCTAATACAAGTCCCAAGAGTAACTACTAAAAATGCGCTAATTAGTTCGCTAATACAAGTCACAAGAGTAACTACTAAAAATGCGCTAATTAGTTCGCTAATACAAGTCACAAGAGTAACTACTAAAAATGCGCTAATTAGTTCGCTAATACAAGATAAAAAATGGACTTACCAAGAGCAAATATCTAAGATGCAAAATCAAAAGGTCTTTGGGGTCGAAAAAAAACAAAATCTAAAATAGAATAAATTAGGTATCCAAAAATTACAAAATATACGAAACACAATGAAACAACAATTGAACAAAAGTTAGACTTCACAAAACTTACCAAATCAACAAACGAGGTCCCAAAAATATAAACCAACAAAGATAACGGTAAAAAAAAGGCAAATCTAACCAACAAACGATTCAACAACCTCCAACTCCTTTCTACACAATCAATACACTCCAGCCAAGATAACCTCCAACAATCCAAAAACGCCACCTCGACTTGAGACACACCAAGCCATAAATAGTGTTTTGTTTCCCGCACAAATTAAGGAGGGATCATAGGGCCGCACAATCAATGATGCCGCCGCAAAATAAGGACGCATGTATAAATACGTCACGAAAACACATTCAAATTCTGGTGTATTTCTTGTTTGGACCGCAGACATGGCGACAGACCAGGGAAAAAATGGCCAAGAGTCAGGCGGTAAGTCTTTCATGCATTTTCTATCAACGATTAATTTGAACCATAAGATGAGGCAAGTTGTGATTTTGTGAATTCTGTAATTTTACACAAATAGGTGAGGAGGATGACATGGAAGAGGCTGCTGGGCCCAGTATTCCGGCCAAAGCGGCCAAAAAAAAAAGGCAGCCACATTTCACAAGAAAGGAGATGGAGGTTTTGATCCAGAAGTGTGTGGACATCCTGCCACAGGCAGACAGGAATATGAGTCTAAGCCAGAAGTGGAGAATGTGGGAAGAGGTAGCCGTTGCTGTCAATACGGTGGGTGATTATGTCCGTCTAGCCCGGGATGTCAAACGGCGGTAAGTAAACCCTTGCCCCCCCTAAAAACAAACCCCATTTTAAACCAAAGGATAATGGCTTCCATTTTTCCCCACAGATGGGGCGACTTCAAATATCGCCTAAAGCAAAAACTCGCGGACAGGGCTAGGCATGCAAGGGGGACAGGTGGGGGTCCCACCCCTGTGTCATTGGAGTTGACCGATTTAGAAGAGCTGGCACAGGGGTGTGTGCAGCCTGTGGAGGTGTTTGGCGTGTCCAACATGGATACGGACATGCCAGACTTTGCGGCTCCTCATGTTGGCCCAGGTAAGTATTGTGATGTCACCAACTCTGAAATGCTATTGTGCCAATATGTAGATTCTAATGTGACTCTTTTCTCATTTTTCAAACAGAGACACAGGCGGATGAGTCTGCTCCAGAGGGAAGCCTTGGCCGCAGAATTTCTGCTGGCTCTGCAGGGGAGGAACCAGTACATCCGGCTGAGGACCCTGCAGAAGCCAGTCCAGGGCGTGCCCCCTCGCAGGCAGTGGGCCTCCTCACAGAACTCAATTTCAAATCGGATTTCCATACGGAGATTCTGCAGAGGATGGACGCCAGTCTGATACGGGTGGCTGAGGCCCTGGAGCAAACTGCTGCGGCCAACGTGACCATTGGTCAGGCCCTGGCGGAAAATACCAGGGCCAACATCCGCATCGCCGATGCCCTGGAGCAGCTCGTTCGCCAGCACATGGTGGAGCCGACCTCCCTTCCTGCCGGAACATCAGGATCCTCCACCTCTGGCACAACATCAGCCAATCCTCCAAATGTGCCTAGCCCTGTGCCTAGTCCAGAGGCCACAACATCTGCCTCTGGACAGGCCAGCCCGATGGCATCCCGGACCCGGTCTGGCGCCCACCCTCCCCCATCCAAACGGGCGAAAAAACGGTGACAGCAATGGCGACTTTTCCCACACTCCTTCTGTGCTTGGCTCATATTCCTTTCTGGTCAAAACTTCCCTCTCCTTTCTTGTGAAATGTTTTTAAGTTATTTTTGTACGTTTATGTTATCAGTTATTGTTTTTTTTTTTTTGGATAAAAAGTATCTTTGGCAGAAAAACTAAAAAAAAAAATTATGCCAATTGGTTTGTGTTTAAACAATAAATTTATGACAAAAATCTGACATTGTATTGTGACATTATTGGACAAATGGGTTACATTTAATCCTGGCCCTAAAGGCAAAAAAGGACACCAAAAACCATTTCATTTGTCTAAAAAAAAGGCCTCTTGAAGGAACGTTTAAAAAAACACATAACGATGCAAATTGCACATTAAAAAAAAAAAGGGGGAGCTAATTAAAACATGATGACATTATTGTCACAATAGGCCATAAACAACAAATTGAGGCCAAAAAAAACCCCCAAAAATGTACGCCAATTGATTGTGTAATCCTGACATTAGCAGGTATGATTTCCACCTGCGTACGGTTTTGTGCTATCCCAATAAACTGCTTTCCAAACACATACCAAGCCGGTTTTCAATACAACACTAATTGCTTTTGTGACCACCCGCGATTAATCGCTGCAACATCGTGGAGTCCCGGGACGGAAGAGAAGGCCATCGCCAATGTGGTCGAGTAATCCAGACCCTAAACTGTGCGAGCATTTTGAAGGGAAAGAGGATGTTCCAGTGACGTATGTGACGGTCCGAACACATTTTACGCTCGCATCTGCTAATGTATGTACGCCCCAAAAACGCCTCGCCACGCCTGCGTTTTTCCATCTCCACCCCCGTCAACACCCAAAAACGCCCTGTTCTGTCAATCACATTTGACATGTCACTTCCTGTACGCTATTTTAGGAACGACAGATAAAAAGCTCACAATCTGCCGTACGCACATGCGCAGTGTAACACCGACGCATGCGTGGTTAGTCAACATCGGAACGCAACGAGCGTACTGCTGTTTGCGAGTGGCTCTGAATGAGGGCCTATATGGGTGCAGGTTGTGCGGTGTGGGCCATCGCACAACCTGCATCCTTTATAGATACACCCCTGAGTGGGCCATTTGAATTTGTCACCAGCTGTGAAGCAAGCAATTACAGTACAATCCTAAGGAAGTACCATGCACCCACCCTATACATGGAGCGAGACAATGGCTAAAACAAGAGAAGCAGCAGCTGGAACACCAGAACAGGAGAGCAGGGACCACCCTTGACTTGACTCCGGTGTGTTGTGAAAGTCCCTAAATTACAATGATGCTGAGGCTTTCACTTGTCATTGTAGGTGTTGCAAAATACTTGGAATGAAAATCCCCCACTAAAAGTGCTGTTCAGCTTCCCTAATATTAAACAGATACCAGCCACTAATACAAATTATTCTATTAGGCTTCTCATCTGCACTGAATTAGACAACGACAGTGGCTCAATAAATAAGGTAACACTGCATAAATTAATTCACCTCGTATGTTAACGTATAATAAGTAGTATGGCCTTGGTACAGATTATTTTCCCCCATACTTGTCTAAGCATTTCACAACAGTACACCAAGGCATCTATCCTGGCATAGAAGAGAAAAAGTGTCAAACATTTCTGATTATATTTTTTTATTTCATATTAGCCTCACCTGCTAGCCATGCCCACTTTAGGAAAATTCAGAATGGGGTGGAGGAGGGGCGCCGTAACGTAGGCATGCTCCAGGTGCCGTGGCTCCACGCTACACCTCTGACTGTGAGTAAAAATCATGGGCAAAAAACATGGGACACAATGCATCCACCTTACCATAAATGGCCAGAAAGTGTAGATGATGAGTACCCAAGTCACATGGAGCCTGTTAAAAGTGGTATAGTTCTCACATTAACTTTGCGAGGCCCATACTAGCCCCTACGCTGTACATTTTCACCCTTAATATGAATAAAAGACTTTTTCTGTTACTCACATAAATCCTTTCATTCTGTGTGACTGCAGCTGTTTTCTTCTGGTGTTGTATGCTGCCCATCCACTAGGCGATTAAACCTAGCGATGGAGCGATAACGCCGGTCGTTATCGCTCCATCGCATGGTAATCGCCCGTAAATCGGGCAGTAAAAGGTTAAAAACGACCAACGCGCGCCCGCTGGTCGTTTTTAACATCAATCATCGCCGAACATGACGGTCAACCTGACGACCGCCATCAGGTTGCCATGTTCGGGGATGATTGATCTGCATACACTGATCGTCTGAACATTCAGTGTATGCAGTTCACCCCGCGGGAGACGACGGCGTCGTAATCGTGCCGTCGTCTCCCGCATCGCCTAGTGGATGGGCAGCTTTAGTCTTCACACGCTACTGCCTGGGCCCATAACCTGTATTTTAACAATCAGGACTGGCTCTGAAAAGTCCGGCACTGGTTGTACTTTAGGTGGGGGTGCACATCGTTTTTTTTATTTTACACTAGACAAGCATTTTTTACACAGATGCATGCACGGATCTCACTGATCATTTGAGTCATTAGGGAAATGCTTAGTCTAGTGAAGTCGGCATCATTCTGGTTGTGCCTTAACACTGAACGATATGCCGCTAATCGAGATTGCCAGAACTTCCTGCATATAGGGAAGATCTGAGGATACGACGGACGACCCGTGGGACATACATCGGCATCGTTATCATTAATTTACACTGCACGATTTGCACAATTTGTCGTTTTGATGTGTCGAAATCGGCCTAATCATGCGTATACATCACATTGCGTGCGCGCGAACCAGTGAGCATGCGTATACATCACATTGCGCATGCGTGAACCAGTGTGAGAGATCGGGAAGTGATCGCTTGCTGTGCATAGACTGCCCAGCAGAGTGAATGACAGAAGAAGCCGTTGTGGGTGGTAACAGGGGCTGGCCATTACAAACGGGGGAGTGGAGGTGCTAACGCAGGTATGCCTGAGTGTCTCAACGCCGTTTCAAAGGCGTGCATAATTAAGAGACAGCATCATTGTACACATAACCTGGCTGTATTTTACACTGAAGTGCTCGCAGTGCTTGCGGTAGGGTATGGTCTGCCTCAAGCGATGCGATCGCATCCGATGGTTCCCGATGGTGGCATACACTTCCTGGAGATGACATGCGCGAGGAGGCATCTTAAGACAAGTGGGCGTCTGCATACACAAAACGATCACACGCCAAGACACAGTGGGCGTGCTAATGCCCTGCCGTTCAATCGCCTGCCTTGCTGTGGGTTGGTCGGATTTGCATACGCTGGGTGCGTGTGAACGCATCTAGCGAGCGGGTCTGAATCGAGCCCTAAGTACCATGGTGTCCAATATGTATCCACCTTTAACGTCCCGTTAAGTGGTGTACCTTTTTTCTATCAGTGCCTCCACCCAAGTATTTGTGGTCGTTATGAGCCTACTTGCTAATTGCTAATAGCGATTAAGTAATGTGGTGTAGATAACATAATATAATATATACCTTATACCTATGTTCCTAATAACATCCTGTCCTTCTTGGATTTGGGTGGTTCCAAACTACAGTAACTGTCAGCTGCTGCTGATCACACTTATATACCTCTCTCAAACCGGACCCGCTTTCACTGACAGGAACCAAATCACTTTCACCTATATTACTCCGCCCCTTCCTCTATAGTGTATGTGAATGCCATACACTGAGGCACATCCTCACCAAAGAAAGAAGTAACCTCTAAACTGTTATGTAAATACATGTAACATGTAGACATACATGTTACACATAAAGCATTACATGTTAAACATACAAGCATTACATATCATACATGTTAGTGTCTATATATAATGAACCACAATAGCATGCCTATACACATCATAAATTCCTCCAAAGATACATGTAAATTTATCGGAATGAACTACAGTGCACATGTTTTTATTAACAGCTATAGATTCATCATTTTACAGACATTATATATGTATTATTTATAAACTTTAAATAATTAATCCTTTTTGGATGTAAATACATACATGCGTACTCTCCCGGATGTCACGGGAGGCTCCTGATTTTTCGGGTAACCCCCACACCCCCGGTAGAGTAGGCACTTCTCCCGCATTCCTGCTCACTTCCTAGTGAAGTGGGCAGAATGGGGAGAATTTCCACGTCGATTGGAGGTCCCTGAGTAGGGAGCGAAGCTTAGTGACTCGGTTCTACAATAATCACGTCATTTGGCCCCATCCCCTATTTAGATATGCGCTAATCACAACAATTTACCTTGAGGGGCGGGGCTTAGTGATGCAAAATGTCAGGACAGGCAATTGGCGCCCACCTGAATCTCCTACCCGGGCTTCTCCCCGGGAGGAAAAAAGAAAAGTAGGCAAGTATGTATAAATATATGAAATGTATGGTATTGGTGACCACCAAGGGTTTACATCAACATTAATAAAAATATCACTAGCTTTCCCATTCCCAAATAGAGTAAAAACTTCAGTACACTGTAATCCTGTGATTATAATTTTTGCAATTGCAGCCTCAGCAGCAGGTAAAATGGGTTTTACACAATATAAAATAACAATTTAACTGCAGAGAAGTTTATTGACACCACCACACTGTGTGTTTCAGGTACAGTCAGTACTGCAGTAAATAGGCAGCAAAATACAATATATCAATATATCAAACTGATGATATATCAAGAGCGGGTCGGCGGATGTGTACCCCCAATATGTTTGACCACCCAAACACATACTGCAGGGACCGCCAGTGATTGACATATCAGCGGGCAAACTCAAATGCCCACCCAGTTGTGATGTCAGCGCTGATGAGCGGCCAATCAGTAAATGTGTATAGCTTACATGATCGGCCAATCTGTCGGCGCGATGGCGGGTTGGCAAAGAGATCTGCCTAGTGTGTAACCTCCTTTAGATACAGACTGACAGGACAGACAGAAACACTAGCAGGACTTAGGTCAAGGATGTACTAAAGGAAAAGTGCAGAAAAAAACCCCATTTCCATATGTACTAAGACCCGGCCGCACTGTTATCGGTGCAGAGGGTAATGCCAGGAAATAGGGTAACGCCAGAAAAACCTGGCATTACCTTATAGAAGCCTATGGGCTTTTTACCGTACCCGGCTGCTGACAATTCGCCACTGCCTCACAACCCCGCCGTCGTCCATCACTGGCCCCCACTCACCTGCTCTCCATGGTCGCTGCCCCGCGCTCCTCCTGAGTCCTCCACCTCCTCCTCCTCCTAATCTTCTTCTGGGTGCAGGGAGGAGGAGGAGGAGCCTGGGGCTTCCTGCACAGGTGACCAGCAGGAAGCTCCCGTGGCTCGTCACCCGGCATTGGAAGCTTCGCAAAAGGCCAGCTCTTATCGCATGAGCTGTCCTTTGCGATACTAATCGCATATATTAGTACATATGCGATTAGTAAGGTTGCGGTGACTGGCGGAATGGTCACAGCAACCTTAGTACATCCCGGCCTAAACGACATACACACTAACAGTCATGGAAGACAGTCTCACAGAAAAACTGAAAGTCAGACAGATGCACTGAGATTACTCACCCTCTTTACCCTACGAATCAGGCATCTGAAGATTCTCCTCCTCCCTGAGCTGTATGCTGGGCACCTCCTGATGACATAGATGAGTGACTCTTCACAAAATTTGGAGTAAAATGTAATAGAGTCTGAGTTTATAAAATGTGAGAGTATAGAGCTTTACTTGCACATTTTTAGAACTCACCCTATGCAAACTCGCTGGGCTTCTTATCGGGTTTCTTCTGATAGGGATCCAGTCGGATCCCTCCCAGTGTACCCTGCACCATTGTGCACATGCACAAAGGGACTTCTGGGTAATAAACCTGGCAGTCCCTCTAGCATCTACCTATCACAAAGAATAGCTCTTATCGGGATGCTGTCCTTACTGATTTTAATAGCATTTCTGATAGTGATAACTGGACATTTTTCAAAATTATAAAGGTAACAAAAGCAAAGGTAGAAAAGTGAAAAGTGAAAATGAAACTATATGTAAGAAAATATATATATATATGTACTGTATATATATATATACTGTATATGTATATATATATATATATATATATATATATATATACAGTCAGGTGCATAAATATTGGGACATTGACAGAATTTTCATATTTTGGCCTCAATTCACCACTACAATGGCTTCGAAATTAAACAAACAAGATGTGCAGACTTCCAGATTTAATTTGAGGGTAATTACATCCAAATCAGGTGAACGGTGTAGGAATCACAATGGTTTCTATATGTGCCTCCCACTTTTTATGGGGCCAAAAATAATGAGACTATCAACTCAAAAGCTAATTCATGGACAGGTGTGGGCTATTCCCTCGTTATTTCATTATCAATTGAGCAGGTAAAAGGTCTGGAGTTGATTCTAGGTGTGACATTTGCATTTGTAATCAGTTGCTGTCGACTCTCAATATGAGATCCAAAGAGCTGTCACTATCAGTGAAGCTTTCAACCATCATTAGGTTGAAAAATCAAAACAAACCCATCAGAGAGATAGCAAAAACATTAGGTGTGGCCAAATCAACTGTTTGGAACATTCTTAAAAATAAAGAACGCACCGGAGAGCTCAGCAACACCAAAACACCCGGAAGACCACGGAAAACAATTGTGGTGGATGACAGAAGAATTATTTCCCTGGTGAAGAAAAACTCCTTCACAACAGTTGGCCAAATCAAGAACACTCTCCAGGAGTTAGGTGTATATGTGTCAAAGTCAACAATCAAGAGAAGACTTCACAAGAGTGAATATAGAGGGTTCACGACAAGATGTAAACCATTGTGAGCCTCAAAAACAGGAAGACCAGATTAGACTTTGCCAAACAACATATAAAAAAGCTATTACAGTTCTGGAACAACAACCTATGGACAGGCATGGAAAAGGAAAGGAACTGCTCATGATCCAAAATATACCACCTCATCAGTGAAGCATGGTGGTGGTAGTGTCATGGTGTGGGCATGTATGGCTGCCAATGGAACTGGTTCCCTTGTATTTATTGATGATGTGACTGCTGACAAAAGCAGCAGAATGAATTCTGAAGTGTTTCGGGCATTGTTATATGCTCATATTCAGTCATATGCTTCAGAACTCATTGGACGGTGCTTCACAGTGCAGATGGACAATGACCCGAAGCATACTGCAAAAGCAACCAAAGAGTTTTTTAAGGCTAAAAAGTGGAATGTTATGCAATGGCCAAGTCAATCCCCTGACCTGAATCCGATTGAGCATGCATTTCACTTGATGAAGACAAAACTGAAGGGAAAATGCCCCAAGAATGAGCAGGAACTGAAGATATTTGCAGTAGAGGCATGGCAGAGCATCACCAGGGATGAAACCCAGCGTCTGGTGATGTCTATGCTTTCCAGACTTCAGGCTGTAATTGCCTGCAAAGGATTTGCAACAAAGTATTAAAAAGTGAAAGTTAGATTTAGGATTGTTTAGTTTGTCCCATTACTTTTGGCCCCTTAAAAAGTGGGAGGCACATATAGAAACCGTTGTAATTCCTACACCGTTCACCTGATTTGGATGTAATTACCCTCAAATTAAATCTGAAAGCCATTGTGGTGGTGAATATAGGCCAAAATATGAAAATTCTGTCAATGTCCCAATATTTATGCACCTGACTGTATATATATATATATATATATATATATATACACCCTTTAACAGACAGACGCACGCTTGTCGCTGCTGCTTTGAGGATGCAGGTGCGGCTACTGCGCATACATTTCACACACAAACAGAAAAAAAGAAGATTATTTTATTTTGGTTGGAGCGCACTTTGGGGGTTACACCACCCTTTAACAGACAGACGCACGCTTGGCGCTGCTGCTTTGAGGATGCAGGTGCGGCTACTGCACATACATTTCACACACAAACACAGAAAAAAGGAAGATTATTTTATTTTGTTGGAGCGCACTTTGGGGTTAACACCACCCTTTAACAGACAGACGCACGCTTGTCGCTGCTGCTTTGAGTATCATATGCAGTGACAGTAGACTTGTCAGAAATTGTTGGCCCGTCCTTCAGTCCGGACCAGATGTCCAAACCGGACCTTGACTTATGACACAGGTGTATGCTTGGCGCTGCTACTGTGTTGATGCACGTGCGGCTACATCGTACACAAGTCACAAACACAGAAAAAAAATTGTTTTTTATTTTTTGGAGCACTTTGGGGGTTACACCAACCTTTAACAGACTTATGGGACACAGGCGCATGCTTGGCGCTGCTCCTTTGTTGATGCACGTGCAGCTACAGTGCACACAATTCACAAAGACAGAAAAAGAAGAATTTTTTTATTGTTTGTGGAGCGCACTTTGAGGGTTACACCACCCTTTAACAGACAGACGCACGCTTGTCACTGCTGCTTTGAGGATGCAGGTGCGGCTACAGTCCACACAATTCACAAAGACAGAGAAAAATAATTTTTTTATTGTTTGTGGAGCGCACTTTGAGGGTTACACCACCCTTTAACAGACAGACGCACCCTTGTCATTGCTGCTTTGAGGATGTAGGTGCGGCTACAGCCCACACAATTCACAAAGACAGAAAAAAAGAAGAATTTTTTTATTGTTTGTGGAGCGCACATTGAGTGTTACACCACCCTTTAACAGACAGACGCACGCTTGTCGCTGCTGCTTTGAGGATGCAGGTGCAGCTACAGCCCACACATTTCACATAGACAGAAAAAAAAGAATTTTTTATTTTGTTTGGAGTGCACTTTGGGGGTTACAGCACCCTTTAACGGACAAGCCAGCCGGCCCTTACTTATGACACAGGTGCATGCAGTCGCTGAATGGCAAAAGTGGCCAGAAATTTTTCGGACCACCCAAAGCGTCTCCTGCACGCCCCTGTCACTTTTCAGAAAATTCTGGACCACCAAGTTTATTGTGTGAGCAAAACATGGGACGTGCTGGAATTTGCCCAGATGTAATGCCCGCACAATATTGGTGGCGTTGTCAGATATCACAAATCCCCAGGAGAGTCTAAGTGGGGTAAGCCACTGGGCGATGATTTCCCTCAGTTTCTCTAAGAGGTTGTCAGCGGTGTGCCTCTTACTGAAACCGGTGATACACAGCGTAGCCTGCCTTGGAATGAGCTGGCGTTTCTGAGATGCTGCTACTGGTGACGCTGTTGTTGTTGCTCTGTAAGGTGATACATTTACCCAGTTGGCTGTCACAGTCATATAGTCCTTAGTCTGCCCTGTTCCACTTGTCCACATGTCCGTGGTTAAGTGGACATTGGGTACAACCGCATTTTTCAGGACACTGAGGACACTTTTTCTGATGTTTCTGTACAGTCTCAGTATTGCCTGCCTAGTGAAGTGGAATCTAGACGGGATTTGGAACCGGGGACACACTACCTCCATCAATTGTCTAAATCCCACTGCACCAATGGATACCGGACGCACGTCTAACACCAACATAGCAGTCAAGGCCTCAGTTATACGTTTTGCTTCAGGATGACTGCTGTCGTACTTCATCCTCCTCGCTAAGGATTGTTGGAGGGTCAATTGTTTAGTAAAAGTAGTGGTGTTCCTACTTCCTCTCTGGGATGATGAACAACTCCCAGCAGCAGCAACAGCACTAGGAGGAAGTGGTTCTTGATCCTTCCCTATTTTATTTTTATCGGAGAAAGTTTGGTCCTCCATTTATGTTATATTGATATATACGTGCGGCTAATGCGCACACAAACACAGAAAATAATTTTTTATTTCTGTTGAAGACTAGTGCACTTTGGGGGTTACACCACCCTTTAAGAAATGAGCCTGCCAGCCCTTTACTTATGGGACACAGGCGCACTCTTGGTGCTGCTCCTTTGTTGATGCACGTGCAGCCACAGTGCACACAATTCACAAACACAGAAAATATTTTTTTATTTGGTTTGGAGTGCACTTAGGGGTTACAGCACCCTTTATCAGTCAAGCCAGCCAGCCCTTTACTTAAGACACAGGCGCACACTTGGTGCTACTTTGTTGATGCACGTGTGGCTACTGCGCACACAATTCACAAACACAAAAATATATATTTTTTAATTTTTTTGGGAGTGCAATTTGGGGGTTACAGCACCCTTTAATGAACAAGCCAGCCGGCCCTTTACTTATGGGACACAGGCGCACGCTTGGCGCTTCTCCTTTGTTGATGCACGTGCAGCCACAGTGCACACAATTCACAAACACAGAAAATGTTTTTTTATTTGGTTTGGAGTGCACTTTGCGGGTTACAGCACCCTTTAACGGTCAAGCCAGCCGGCCCTTTACTTATGACACAGGCGCATGCTTGGTGCTACTTTGTTGATGCACGTGCGGCTACTGCGCACACAATTCACAAACACAAAAATATATATTTTTTTTGGAGTGCAATTTGGGGGTTACAGCACCCTTTAATGAACAAGCCAGCCGGCCTTTTACTTATGGGACACAGGCGCACGCTTGGCGCTGCTCCTTTGTTGATGCACGTGCAGCCACAGTGCACACAATTCACAAACACAGAAAATATTTTTTTATTTGGTTTGGAGTGCACTTTGGGGGTTACAGCACCCTTTAACGGTCAAGCCAGCCGGCCCTTTACTTATGACACAGGCGCACGCTTGGTGCTACTTTGTTGATGCATGTGCGGCTACTGCGCACACAATTCACAAACACAAAAATATATTTTTTTTTTGGAGTGCAATTTGGGGGTTACAGCACCCTTTAATGAACAAGCCAGCCAGCCCTTTACTTATGGGACACAGGCGCACGCTTGGCGCTGCTCCTTTGTTGATGCACGTGCAGCCACAGTGCACACAATTCACAAACACAGAAAATATTTTTTTATTTGGTTTGGAGTGCACTTTGGGGGTTACAGCACCCTTTAACGGTCAAGCCAGCCGGCCCTTTACTTATGACACAGGCGTACGCTTGGCCCTACTTTGTTGATGCACGTGCGGCTACTGCGCACACAATTCACAAACACAGAAAATATATTATTTTTTTAGCACTTGGCGGGAGCACCCCTGATGGACAGAGCACCCCCTGGACAACACTACAGCACCCCTTTAGGACTGGGACACTGCACAGGACTTTGGAGTGGACACAGCCCCTATGGACAACTGACTGAACAACACAGTCCAGCCAGCCCCTATGGACTTTGGAGGAGTGGACACAGCCCCTATGGACAACAGCAGCACAGCGCAGCACAGCACAACATTACACTGCACTACACTACACTACACTGCACAGCCCAGCCAGCCCTAACTCCCACCCTCCCTCTTCACTGTCCACAGCCGAGTAAGAAAATGGCGCTGACGCGGGTACCTTATATAGAATCCAAAACCCGCGAGACCCGGAAGGTGGGATGATGACGTTTTGTCTCGATTTCAGATCCGAGTCAGGCGGGAAAAGGCGAGCCTGACTTGGATCGGCCTCAAATCGGGGGGGCTCGGGGGGGTTCGGATTTCAGAAATCCGAACCCGCTCACCCCTAATATATATATATATACATGTTGAGTATGTAATCAAATGATCTTAACTGATAATAATGGATCTTCAGAATGTATGCTTGCATAGCAAGTACTTGCAATAATTTGTGTAGTTATATTAATACAGTTGAATTTAATTATATTTAAGTTATCCACCCTATTTTTTTGCATTTGGTAACTTCTATATTCTTGTAAGCAAGATATCTACCTGCCTAACTCCTCATTTTAATCTGGTGGCTAGTATGCAAATCAGATCTCAATTTGTTGTCTGCCATATAATGTAAGTCTCTAATCTCATAAAGAAAGTGATCTTTAATATCCTGCCTAGTATATAAAGCAGACCTTCAGGGCCAAATGTAATAGGGTGAGAATTTTGAAAATGTGAGAGTTTAGCAGTAACCTCTCACATTGGTCGAGTTTTATCTTCAAAATGGAAAAATATCTGGATGAGAGATAAAATCGTGAGTTTTTTTAGTCTAAAAACATGTGAGTTTGTATGTGCTAGGACTCTATTACATTGGCAGAGTTTAAAAAGTGTCTACTGCTAAACTCTCACATTTTCTAAACTCTTACCCTATTACATTTAGTCAATAGTGTGTAAATGAACACAAATTAGGCCTAAAATGATAAATTTTGAATAGTGGGTAGGTCAGGTGAGGTACACACTTTTTCTCTTTTTCCTTGGCACCAAAAGGGTTGACTTACAAAAAGAAAAAAACACATATGTACAATAGGCATATGCACAGCAAAAGTTATTGAACTCTAATACCTTCAGTACATAGCGTGTTCGAAATTCCCTTACTACATTTCTCATACACTGCAAATCTCTCAAAAAGTTATAGACAAATCTGGCATCTGTAATGATAGAGATTTGTGGATTTGGCTTTTGTGGTGAGACCCAAAGTGAAAAATAAGTAATTCTAACTCTCAGTAAATTAGACTTATCATGGTTATAAAGCACTTAATGCACAAAAGCTTCCTATTTTTTCCTCCTAATGCTCCTCAACCTCTTTCTAAAAGGATCTTTAAGAGGTCGTATATATTACCTCCATGCTCATTATCTCCATGCTTTGTTTTGATGGAAAGCTAAAACGACAGTTGTAATAGTATTTTCAGTATATCTAATGGAATCAGACTGAATCGAGGCAACCAGACTTCTGAAAACCACACTTTTCAGTGATCAGGACAAGGTATCACCAAGCTGGTATGCTTTACAGAACATACCAAGAAAGCATTGTCTATAGATTGACACTCTGCCTGGAGGATCAGCACAACATAAGGTATTAGCCAGGTAGAGACGATGAAAACTTCATTTGTGTGATATGAAAAATATTAAAATATTTTTGTATTGTATAGTGATTTTATGTTATTGGTAAGATGTTAGATGAATAGTCATTTAATATGAATATTTTAATCAAATTCTATCTATGTAAATATATTTTATCTCCATCTAAAATGAATAAATGTTGTGCATGTAAGACAGGCCTCACTTCATGTCAAACTTATATGGGATCTGCTGTACTTATTTTATAGTGAATATAATTTTTTTTGTAAAGTTTTACAAGTATACTACTAGCGTTGTTGTTTAGTAGCCTGACATTATGAGGTAAATTTACTAAAGTGTGGGTTTTTAGAAGTGGAGATGTTGCCTATAACAACCAATCAGATTCTACTTAACATTTATCTAGCACATTTTCAAAGATAATAGCTAGAATATATATATATGATTGGTTGCTATGGGCAACATCTCCACTTCTAAAAAAACACACTTTAGTAAATATACCCCATATGTTTATACCAGTTAGTTGTATTGTATGTTGCTTCTATTAAGAATCTCAAATCTAAATAATTAAAAAAACTAAATAATATTTTAATCTACCTACTGTATGATGCTATTGGGACTCATTCAGGGAGAGACTTATACATCAACTTTTCTTATTACATAAGAAATCCAATTTTTCACTATGCACTTAGTAATGTATAGATCATTTTTTGTATGTCATTGACCTGTATCCCCTTACACCTGGAGAGGTGAAACAGTGGCAGGCAAGTGTAGTTTGAGTGACAATAATGCTAGGAATACACTTGCTCTGTCCTATCATTGCACAGTGTATACACAGCACAGGAGCCCACTGTCGTTACTAAACCTGAGGAGATGTCTTGCAGCAAATGCAATGTGTACACCAGTGGTTCCCAAACTTTTCTGAATCTCGGCGCCCTAGAGTATCAGCATTGTTTTCTCGTCACCACTAAGCCAAAAGTTTGTTATTCAGAAATGATTAAGTAAATTGTGCTTACAGTACCTGTCATCCTTAGGTTCAGTCCATACTTGCCTACTTTTGAAAAAGCATTTCAGGGAGATTGTGAAAGTAACACCTATGAGCGCTGTGGTAAAGTGGGCGTGTACTGCTACATCTGAGAGGCGTGTCACACACTTGTCTTACATCCAAATGTAAATAAGTCCCACAGCAGTTAGTAGATGAAAACACACTGATACTTTTCAGGAAATGCATGTAGTCATAGGGATCATTGGGGCAGATGTATGAAGCTCTGAAAAGTACAGAGTGATAAACGACCAGCCACTCAGCTCCTAACTGTCATGTTACAGGCTGTGTTTGAAAAATTACAGTTGGGAGCTGATTGGTTGGTCGTTTATCACTCTCCACTTTATCACTTCACAGAGCTTCATACATCTGCCCCATTGTGCTTTATAACCAATGCAGGGAAATGATACTAATGATCCAATTCAAATGTATATATTGTTTTTATAATATAACAGCTTTATAATGGGGTAAGATGTAATCACAGAGATTGCTAGACTTTTCAGGGAGACAGGCAGATTGCTATTATTTCAGGGAGTCTCCCTGACAATGAGGGAGAGTTGGCAAGTATGGTTCAGTTATGTAGTGGGGGACAGGCTTGCGCTTTTACTTGTTCACATATTTACATTACATTGGCCATAAATAATTTGATTTGATGCTGGACCACCAACCTGAGGCACCCCTGCAAGTGTCCAGAGGCACCCCAAGGTGCCACGGCACACAGTTTGTGTACCACATCATCTGAAAAATTATATTCTTTTTCTAGGAACAATAATTGTGTAGTGTGTATACAGGAAATTGGATGTTCTCAGGATCATTACATCTGTCATAAAAAAAATTTTTTTGGAATCACTCATCTGTTCTCTGATTCTCAAGCCGGCTTCCAAGAAGTGTACGGGTACTGCTACCTAGTGTCCCGGTCAGGTACTCTCCCTCTGTTCTCTCTCACTGTGCATGAGCTCACTCTGGTCTACCCTGCAGGATCTCTCACATCAGGGAGCCAGGACAGAAGCAGAAGCTCTTACTTTCCTTTACTTCCACAGCCTCCGTCCCACTGCTGTACAACATTCCTCTGTTCACTGCCAGGCAGATGGAGAAACAGCTTAAGTGTGACAGTGGGTAGACACTGTACCTTCCTGTTTACATCGCAAAACTATCACAACTGTGCAGCATTTGTGCTACTTCAGGAGGTAAAGCACAGTGCAAGACAGTGACACACAGTGATGTAAATGGCTGGGGAGGCACTGGCTAGTATCAGAGCCAGATTTACACATACATATATGAACCTGAGGGTCCATGTGGGCATTATACAAAGGTGCAGCATTATATAGTGCTGGAAATGTGGTGAGTTTTGATCAGGGATGTGCGTAAAAGCTAGACGGGGGAGGCAGTACCTCACCTGCCATACACCTTTTTCTCCAAAGTTTTGACTATAAAAATTATTAGAATAATACAAAGAAGATATTTATATTTTCTTTCATTTTCTTATCATTTTTATAGTCAAAATTTTGGAGTATACCTAAGTATGACAGGAAAGGCTCTGCCTCACCTGACCGCACATCACTGGTGCAAGATCAGTTATTGCTACATGAATTTCTATATATGCCTCTGTGTCCTATTTAAGTCTACTGCTGGAAATATCAGCACTACTGTATTTGAGTGACAACAGGGAGATTTATATCATGTAGACCAGTGGTTCTCAAACTCGGTCCTCAGGACCCCACACAGTTCACGTTTTGCAGGTCACCCAGCAGGAGCACAAGTGTACTCATTACTCACTGATATTTTAAAAGATCTACAGGTGGAGCTAATTATTTCGATTGGGATTCTGTGAGGAGACCTGGAAAACATGCACTGTTTGGGGTCCTGAGGACCGAGTTTGAGAACCTGTGATGTAGACAACTGAATCCCTACAGGTCTCCAGTATTTTTCTATTGCTGCTTACTAAATGTTATTATTTGACCTATTGAGTGTCTTTATGCAGGTTTGGAGGAGGTGATCAGCTAAATCACTGAATGCTTATTAACCTGTAAATATATTCCCAAGAACTACCACTAATATGTGAAAATTACCATTGGCCAGCATATCTATATTACTAAGACAATTCTGTTCAGGATTTTCTATAGAAATGAGACAATTCCATTTATACAGTATAAAGGGACTGGCAGTCTGGATGATTGGTCTATTAGGTACTGAACACACTGTGTTGCTTGGTTAGATGTAAGCTGAAATAAGATACATTGTGGCCTGCAATTGGATACTTTAATTAATACATGCTCCAAATTGGAAACACTGTGCTTATCTTAACAACAGAGGGATATGTGCTTCATATTGCTAGACACAAGAACATCTATACTGTGGGAGGGGATGTAGTGAATATCCCAATGGTCGGGATGCCGGTGCTCAGAATCCCGCCATCAAAATCCCTGCGCCAGAATCCCAACCGCTGGCATCCCGACGGTAGGTATTTCTTGTCAGGGGAGTGTTTGGTTTATAATTAGATGTTAGGTTTAAGCACTAGGGGGAAGGTTAGGGTTAGGTGCGGGGGGGGGTTAGGGTTAGGCTGCGGCAGGGGAGGTCTAAGATTAGGCTGCAGGGGGGCGGGTTAAGCTGCAGGAAAGGTGAGTTAGTGTTAGGGTTAGGTTACTTACCTACTTAGGTCGGGATTCTGACTGTTGGGATGCCGCTGTCGGTATTCTGACCACCGACATACCTACCACCAGACTCTCATACCCTACCGTGCAAGAGTATATTGAGCTATTGGCAATTAAGGATATTAGTGTACTTAATATTATGTATACTTCTGACACACATTAATTATTCCATTACTAGTATTTGCCCGCAGCTTCGTTCGCGTGGATGTCTGTTATTGCTCAGTGGAACTAATTTTACAAAGACAGTAGTGGCATTTTATATTGTGATGTATATTTTATATTGTAGACCTTAATCACAAAATGTCTTTGTAAACAATATTTGCAGTTTTTCCTTCAGGGACTAACACAAAAAGATGCTTGGGGCTACTAACTCAAGAGCAAGCCACGTAAAGCTGATCATGGGAGAAGCAGCTGGTCCTGAGATCTACTCCTGCAGCCCTGAAGTTTGTCCCTGCGACTTGTTGATCATCATAGTGAAGCGGACGCTTACAGGAAACTGAAGGCACTTGAATTGAAAAGGAAAATTGTTGGGGATAAGGGGTATACTTGGTATAAACACAGTCTCACCTGCGCCAGATTCCATTAGAATCTGTACCTCAATTAGGTTTCTCTGTAGAGCAGTGACTTTAAGTTGGGTTCCTTTGCATAACTTGGACAGTGTCAAGTTCTGTAGAAGCATGATCGTAACACCAACTTTCAGTGCAATGCTGTGTGCTGAAAGTCCAGCTGCACTATCTTGTAGATCCCAAATCCATTGCTACTTAACCTACAGTAACGCTGAAAGGTTGCTAGTGACATGAGCAGTAATTCTATGATATGTAGTATTTATCTTGATGTGCCATCTACTGGATTGACATGTATACTGCAACTTCATGAGTCACGATAAGTTGCATGATTAGTGCTTAATATATTGTTGAATTTTCCTGCAAAATAGATCCTCAGATATACAGTATATATATCTGTGTATTTATATATTCATACATACATAACTGTTTGCATTCGGGGTGTGCACTATATATATATATATATATATATATATATATATATTGTATATACTGTATTTACACTACCGTTCAAAAGGTTGGGGTCACCCAGACAATTTCGTGTTTTACATGAAAACTGACTTTTATTTATCAAATGAGTTGCAAAATGAATAGAACACATAGTCAAGACATTGACAGGTTAGAAATAATGATTTTTATTTGAAATAATAATTTTGTCCTTAAAACTTTGCTTTCGTCAAAGAATGCTCCTTTTGCAGCAATTACAGCATTGCAGACCTTTGGCATTCTAGCTGTTAATTTGTTGAGGTAATCTGAAGAAATTTCACCCCACACTTCCTGAAGCACCTCCCACAAGTTGGGTTGGCTTGATGGGCACTTCTTGTGTACCATATGGTCAAGCAGCTCCCATAACAGCTCAATGGGTTTGAGATCTGGTGACTGCACTGGCCACTCCATTACAGACAGAATAACAGCTGCCTGCTTCTTCCCTAAATAGTTCTTGCATTATTTGGAGGTGTGCTTTGGGTCATTGTCCTATTAGAGAAGAAAATTGGCTCCAATCAAGTGCTGTCCACAGGGTATGGCATGGCATTGCAAAATGGAGTGACAGCCTTCCTTATTCAAAATCCCTTTTACCTTGTACAAATCTCCCACTTTACCAGCACCAAAGCAGCCCCAGACCATCACATTACCTCCACCATGCTTGACAAATGGCGTCAGGCACTCTTCCAGTATCTTTTCACTTGTTTTGCGTCTCACAAATGTTCTTCTGCGTGATCCAAACACCTCAAACTTCAATTCGTCTGTCCATAACACTTTTTTGCAATCTTCCTCTGTCCAATGTCTGTGCTCTTTTGCCCATATTTTCCTTTTATTGGCCAATCTCAGATATTACTTTTTCTTTGCCACTCTGCCTGGAAGGCCAGCATCCCGGAGTCGCCTCTTCACTGTTGACATTGACACTGGCGTTTTGCATCGGGCCTCCCACTTCTCTTTCTACTTTGGTTAGAGGCAGTTTGTGCTGTTCTCTGACAGGAGTAGTACACACCGTTGTAGGAAATGTTCAGTTTCTTGGCAATCTCTCGCATGGAATAGCCTTCATTTCTAAGAACAAGAATAGACTGTTGAGTTTCACATGAAAGTTCTCTTTTTCTGGCCATTTGGAGAGTATAATCGAACCCACAAATGTGATGCTCCAGATTCTCAACTAGCTCAAAGGAAGGCCAGTTTTATAGCTTTTCTAACGAGCAAACCAATTTTCAGCTGTGCTAACATAATTGCACAAGGGTTTTCAAGGGTTTTCTAATCATCCATTAGTCTTCTAACGTGCTTAGCAAACACAATGTACCATTAGAACACTGGAGTGGTGGTTGCTGGAAATGGCCCTCTATACAACTATGTAGATATTCCTTTAAAAACCAGACGTTTGCAGCTAGTATAGTCATTAACCACATTAACAATGTATAGAGTGTATTTCTGATTCATTTAACGCTATCTTCATTGAAAAAAACAGAAATTTCCTTATTTTTGAAAGAAAAGCACTAAGTGACCCCAACGGTAGTGTATATACATATAGTAATTTTGGACTTGAGGACCCTATGCATATTCTGATTTTAAAAATTGTTTCTATAGTTCATAAACAGTCCCTAAAAGTATATGTCCCCCCAAAAATTATATTTATATACATCAGCACACTGCACTCGCCGAGCGTCAAATATCTGGTTTTTCCATTTTTGCTCTTCTCCCTGATGTCACAGGTGACTAAGATACAGTATACAACATTGAAAACGCAATCCAAATTCATCCTGTAGTTTTTGCGTGATGCCAGAGTAAACAGACAGACAAACAAAAATTCCACCCAAAATTTGTCTGTATAGTTCAAACACAGGGCCTGATTCTTTAAGGATTGCAACTACAACAGTGCTCGCAGTTGGCTGATTGTTGGGTGCTGCACATGCATTTGCATTGCAGTGCAAGAGCGCAAAGGCACCATGGCGATCGCACTGCGATCAAGTAGACCATGCAGAGTAATCGCGAAGTGATTGACAAGCAGTGAGCATTTGGGGATGGTAACAGGGGGTTGTCGGAGAAATGCAGGCGTGTCTGTCCATTTGAACGCCATTGCATGGGCGTGCATAAATGAGCCATTGCGATTGCATACACAGCTTGAGTACTCACTGCGTTCAACGAGGTTAGCAATTTCTAAGTAAGGTCAGGGCTGCTGTAATTCTGCATGAGGGACCGATATTACTCGATGTTACTGATGATTGTGGAGGTTTGCAAGGTATTACGGATGTGAGATAGCGGTAGCTGGTGGCAGTGGGTGGCATTGCGATAGCAATCATTAGCATATTTTCGCAGCAGACCTGCGTGCGATTACGGAGCTGCGACCACAATAGTGATCCTAAATTAATCAGGCCCACAGTCCCAAGGAGTACATTTCTCCCATCAAAAATTCTATGTACAGACGCAACCATTACAACTTTATTATAAGTATAGATATGAGGAGGCTGCGTGTGTTTAGCCAGTATCAATGCAATTTTATATATATATATATCTACGCAGTGTGGAATTTTTGGGGATTTGAAGCACAACCATATTTCGCCATTTCCTTTTATAATATGTTCTACAATTTGTGGAATGATATATAATGTGATTTATATGTAATCAGGGGCACCGAGAGGGGACTGGACCGAGTACTAACCTGGGCCTGGGCTATGTGGAGGAGTCTAGCGGGGGCTCAGCCAGGGTCAGCTGCTAAGGGGGACATTGTACACCTTTACAGCGCTGCTGAGGAGGCAAAATGTCCCCCTTGAGCTGGTCATTGATGTAGCTATGTTTAAAATTTTTGAGGGGGGCATGGCTACACCACCATATTTGGTCACCCTCACCCCCCCCTCCAGTACCTGGGCCTGTGGCCACCTCGGCCGCCCTATATGTAATGGACGTCTTTCTATTATGTTTGTCTATTACCCATTATTTTAAGTGAATAATAAAAGTTTATTTTTAATTCTATAACTAACTCATACAAGTGTGCCCCAACAAAGAGAGTTCCTGTCTCTTTCCATGTATACTTAGTGAAATACTGACTCTAGGAGCACCACCAAGTTTAATCTTCACACATCAGTTTACTATTATATATATGTTGATTATAACACAATATTTTTCAACACTCTAACTTTTCAGTCGTGTGTGGTAAACATTGTTCTTTGATTTCATTCCGCTGATCTGTCAGGATGTATTCCCATAATTGTAACAATTAGACAGGGCTGCATCCTCAGATAGAATTTTTAGACAATCAGCAGCGCTGTCTGGCAGCTGCTATTTAGCGACTGTCCTCATTCTTCTGATAGTACTTAATTTACTAGCATTATAGCTATATTGTAACAAGTTGTGGCTGTCTTTTCTTTTAGACTGCAGCAGGAAAGATCATTACCATTTGATTGTTAAAGATAAAAGCAATAGATGTGGACATGTATTATATAAGACCCGGCCTACATGTCGATCACCATCTACAGGTATCTAGTGGAGCATCTGCCAGTAGATCATGACCTACTTAACAACCTCTGGCCTCCAACAACCCTCTAACAGGTTCTGGGGTCACAGAAGCCATTTCCAATAGTGCAGCGTGCAGGTGATGTCATGAAGTCACATGCACTGTAAGGAACCTACCGCACTGTAGATCTAGACTGAATCAGTCTGATTCAGTCAGTGGCAGGATTCAGCCCAGTAGTCAGAGCGGGATTAAAGACTTGTCAAGTAAGTTAAGTGTTCTGTGGGAGGAGAGGAGATGATGCTGGCAGTGTGATGTCACTGAGGGAGAGGGAGGATGCTGGCAGCGTGATGTCACCTGAGGAGATGGGATGATGCGAGCAGTGTGATGCCACTAGCTGTAATATCTGTGGAAGTAAGATCCTGGGTATGTCTTAAAGCTTTTGTTAGGACCTTTACACTTTATATTAAACGTTAGCAGATGTTGACTTTAATATTATCCTCCCATAATGCAGTTATAGAGGGCATTTCTAGTGGGTGGTCAGAGTACTCCCATTCCCTGTCTGCCCTGGCTGGGTGGCTGGTACCCATCCCCTGCATACCTCTCAACCATCCCAAATATTGCGATACACTCAACCGTCCCGAATTTGGCTGTACAGTTCCCACATCCCTTGGTGTGAGACTACCTTGTTTGGGTGCGCCACACCCAAAATCGACCTACTTGGTAGATAGTGGAACATTTTCACCCTTCAGAGAAGATCACAAGTCCAAAATTCTGGTCACAGCAGTGTTTTTTGGGAAATGTAACTTTCACATTTATTGAAAACTTTCAAAACAATAATCTCTGTGCTGTATATGGATTGTACAGAGCTAAGGGCCTGATTCAGACCCGCTCGCAAGCGCACAGCGCTCGCATGCGGGTCAATGGTCCCCCTCTGCACATGCGCCACCACTGGTGTGCGCATGCGCGAGACCCGTTCAGCGACGGCAGCTCCATCACTACGGTTCTCGCTACAAGATGGGGTGGCTATCGATGTTGATTGACAGCTCGCCCCGTTTTGTAAGCAGGGAGGGGGGGGTGGCTGCACAAACGCAGGCGTTCCCTTAGGAATGCCTGGCATTTGTGGGCGGCCCTACTGACATCACTCGTGATGTCAGTAGTGGACTTCCTGCTCTATTAGAGCAGGGAGTCCACTCAGGCTTGCGAGTGCTGAGACCCTACCACAGGGTTTCCTCGCAAGCCCGATGGTCACGATAATCGCGACCATCTCCAGCCCGCTCGCACAAGCTGTGGGTGGGCACGCACAGCTTAGCGAGCAGGCAGGAGAAAAAAATAAATAAAAATCCCCACCCATTCAGAGCGAGCGCTCGCTAGCAGAGATCGGCTCTGAATCAGGCCCTAAGTCTGTGAGAGTCAATTTTGAGAAAATGGATCTCAAAGAATTGCTATTAAATAGCCTATGACTTTCATTGTTTTTACTGCTTCTAAAATGTAGTACTATGTTAATTTATACTATTTAATTGGTATTTTCACACAACAAACATATTAGTGTGTTACCCCAGAGAATATGAGTGTATTATAGATTTGGCTCACTTTTCCTCTGAAATGTTATACTTAATGTATGACCATCCAAGTGTGTGAGTTTATTATCATTATTAACACATGTAATATAATCAGATAGTTTTATTTATTGTGATGGATATTAATACAGATAACTTAATTAGAACCAATTACATTACGTTTAGTACATTTTCTTAACAAAAATGTAATCACGGTTGTCTGGTATCCACTTTTCATCTGATGACATTCTGATATAGTCCTTGGGGTATATTTACTAAAGGTCGATTTTGTTTTTTTGTTCTATTTGTAGCTGATTTTCATTCATTTTTGAAAATCAGAGATTTGCTAAAGGCAAAATCGACTAGAAAATTTACTAGAAAACCGTATCTCGACCAAAGCCGAAAATTGACCAAACATTGATACTTTTACAGTCGGTTTGTAAATCGAACAAAGGGGGTCATTCAGACTCGCTCACGAGCGCAGGACGCTCGCAAGTGGGTCGATGTTGCCCCACTGTGCATGTGCACGACGGAGGGAGCTCCGTCGTGTGCATGCGCGAGACCCGGATAGCGACGGGCTCTCCGTCGCTCCAGGTCTCGCACCAAAGGGGGTGTGCTGTCGATGTTGATTGACAGCACGCCCCCTTTGATGGGCGTGCCGGGGGCGTGGCTGCTAGACGGAGGCGTTCCCATGGGAATGCCTACCGTCTGAAGCCGGCCCCACTGACATCACTAGTGATGTCAGTGGGAGTGATTTTGGCTCTGATAGAGCCAAAATCACTCCAGGGCTTGCGGCAGCGAGACCCTACTGCAGGGTCTTCGTCGTAAAACCCGATGGTCGCGATGGTCTTGACCATCGCGACCATCATCATGGACGCTCGCATAAGCTGTGGGTGGTCACCCACAGCTATGCGAGCGTCCAGGAGGACGCTCCATTTTCATGGAGGAGGGTCAGAGCCCCTGGTCAGAGCATTCGGCTTTGAATCAGGCCCAAAGTTCAAACACAAAACTGACAGACAAGTCACCAAAATAATAGACTAATAACAGACAGGCGATTGTAGGTTCTAAAATCCATTCTATTGGTTGAACTTAATTATGATGGCTTTAAAAGAGAACACAAACATTTGTTGCACTGTGGCTGTAGGAATCATGGCTATACCAGGCTGCCCACTGTCCTGCAGTATGCAAACGACCACCTGACTGAAGAGACCCAGAAGGCAGAATTAGAGGAACCACAGCAGCTTCTTGAGGTACCCCAGAGCATATGCAGGCTTAGGTTCTTCCGTTGTCAGTTAAACCTCAATGCATTGTCTGCTGGCAAGGTCATGCAGATATTCCACCTTAGCCGGTCCAACACAATGATGCTGTATAACCTTGTGCTAGACACTGCATGGTCATGGGCCATATCATGCCTGCACAAGCACTGGGCCTGATTCAGAGATGGACAGAAATGCCATTGCAGCTGCGATCTCTAATGTATCACAATTGCAAAAATATGCTAATGACTCACTCACCGTCCAGTGCTTAGAGACTGAAATCATCTCACATCCCTGC
The DNA here is from genome assembly GCA_031769625.1 of Taudactylus pleione. Lineage (NCBI taxonomy): Eukaryota > Metazoa > Chordata > Amphibia > Anura > Myobatrachidae > Taudactylus > Taudactylus pleione. The sequence continues at coordinate 5,968,509 of JAUIMM010000324.1, read as the reverse complement.
TCATGCACAAAACTGGAAGCATTGAAACACAGATCAGGCCTTCTGAGTAAGTCGGAGTAAGTCTCAGCTGTCACAGACATGCAGAGGGCTCTCCTGCTGTGAGCAAGAACGCAGTGGCTAATTTATGGATGCCCAGAAAACAGTGTTTACTTTAAACAGTCTGACACATCTAACTACCACCCATTACCTCCCCCCAAACGCTGACACCTGGCACTCACTCTGCGAGTTAATTCTCTGTGTTAGTGTATTCGCAATTCAATCTCTGCGCATGCGCAGTGCGGCATGCACGCAGATTTTTTTATGCGCATTGCAAGGACAGCCGCCGCACAGCATGGGGTTTGGACTGCAGGCCATGCAGCCCCTTCAGAGAAAAAAAGGTAGGAGCCGCCAGCACAGTCATCTCACATGCTAGTGTCCAGAATAAATAAACTAGGTGCAAATCCGAAAACATGCAGTTTGAATTTATTTAGAATATTTATTTAGAATATTACACGCCTTGAATTTATTTAGAATATTTCTTTCCTTCACATGAACTCTTGCATTTTGCATTTAGTACAAATGATTATGTGCATTACTGAGAATGATCCCTGCTCAGCAAAGAAATTCATATCTATTAAATGAAAACAAATGTGGGTTCCCTGCAGTAATTGCCATTTGGAGTCTTGACCCATTTATCTCTAAAACCAAGTACAAGTGCACAGAAATAGGTGCAGTACTGTATGTCACATCTCTACATTGTGACCTCAACTTTTCACATACAAAAATTATTTTTAAAATGGACAGTCACAACAAAATTGTGCACCAAAATGCAATGTTATTAAACCCTAAAGTCTTCATGCATAGATAAAAAAATACCACTGCAAGCTCCTTTTAATATGGCCTTCGGTAGTACATTAGTCAGAATGTCACAGAATAAGATTTGAATACAAGTTGCCCAGCTGTATATCTGAAATGGGAAAGAACCTTCTTGTGCTTTCACATGCTGAGTTCCCCTGGGAATGTCTTTCCTTGGTCACTATTTGAGCCTCGTGTCCGTTCAACTGTCCAGCTTATCTCGCTGTCAGACGCAGGCCTTGCTGTTTCTTATGTTACTTTCCTGATGTCTGGGAAAACATTAAACTCAAAAGTGATCTGTGGTTTTTTTTTAGAGTCTTGTCTATTTTAACTTCATCTTCAAAGAAAATATTTCAGCCTTCTGAAAAATGTCAAAAAATAGTAATCCAGAGGGGTGATGTAAACGTTAGTATGAATCAAAACATGCCCATTAAGTAAAGCATCTGTCCAGAAGACATAATGTGCCGTGTCTGTGCCCTTTTTGAAACTGGCACTTGGTATGATTCTTTTTTAGTTAAAATGGAACTGTGATAGCCTGCTGTAAAAATATTCTATGAATAAAATTATAATTCAATTCTCACATTATCACCTAGTGCAGTATGTGCTCTAGAATAATTCATTTAGAATTCATTTTATTTTCTTTGCTTATTCTCTGCTCCCCACTGGTGCATTCCGTAAATATATCATGTACAGAAATGTGGTTAGACCTACCCAACCCAAGTAAGACACCTCTCAAAGTATTAGTGTGATACCCCACCAAGGTGAGGATAATTATTGGTGTGAAGTGGGTGTAAACAGCAGTTAACTCTGTAGTGGAGACACCTCCTCACTTCTTCCTTCCATGGCAAGCTCAGACCACACCCTGGCAGAGAGGCAAAGACCCCACCATTGCCCCAAGCTCAGTGACCGACAATTGTTATGGACAAAAAGAACATTTTATTTAACTCCAGTGTGCAATGCTTGGAAACCTTTTCTTTTTAAATGTCGAATTACAGTTAAACAAATATACATGTATTACCCAAATATACGAACTACATCCACAGTTCTCCAATACAATGTACAAATTAATTAACTACACTACTATCTATTGGCTTTTATATCCTTGGCTACTAACTTTTATAACTGCTCCCTTTTACCTTTACTTACTCACTATATTAATTACACTTTATAGCACATGTAAAACAATACAAACAAGTTTAGATCCTTATAAGCTTACAGTATATTCTGTCTTGAAAGTCCAGAATACCATTTATCACAATTGTCCTACTAGCTGCAACTAAATAGCTGATGCGGTGGTGCACATACTGCAGTGTCATTTACTTTTTTATTTGTCACATGCTTGATAACTAGTTGTTATTCATAGTTTGCCACTGTTCCTTATTGAAACAAAGTCATTGTTGGGATAAAATTGTGTCACTATCCAATTTTAATATTGAGGTGAAAACTTTGCCTGTAAGTTATAGCCTTCTCACGCTGCCAGTCGCTGGGTCACTGCACTGTATGGATGGGGCAGTTTACCTCAATTCTCAAGTGTCCTGAGCAGATATTTGGGCTGTAATGGAGCATACACAAATAGATTTGTCAGATCTGTCAGATGAACGATTGAACGATTTTACCAAAGATTTGAACGATTTTTGACTGCATTAAAATGAATGTCAGATATCGTTATCTTACCATCGGAAACGCGCATCGTTCAAATCGTTCATCTGACAGATATGTCAGATATGTCAGATTTTCCTTCAGATATGAATGATTGAACGATTTTTTAAATTGTTATCGTTCAGATCTGAAGAAAAATCTGACCCTGTGTATGCACCATAAGTCTGTAGAATGAAGAGGGAGCTGATTTGGGCTGCAGACACCTCACTTACTGTCCTAGCCAAGGTGTGTGTAGGAGGGGTGTGTAACATGTACAGGGTGAATACCAACCTTATCAGCATTATTCAGACCATCTGGCTCATCCTTGCTTAGGGGAGCGGCGCCTGTTTCCTGCCTCTGAGACTGACAGAAGCAGCAGCTTGTCTCACAGAATAGGATGAAGCCTCAGATACACTGAGGGGTGGAGCGGCTCCTGTGATCCATCCTCTGGTGACTCCCACCTTAGACTTTGGGTCAGCCTCAGCCCTGCGTTCCTTGGTAGCGCTAATATCCCTCAGATCAGCTGCCTGTATCAAAGCCCTGATCTCTGCAGACCTGACAGTAGCGCTGTTGGACACAGATCCCTCTGCATGAGGCTTCTCTTTGAGAAACCCATCCTCAGCACCACTTCACAGCATCGCTCTGCCCCCACTAACTGCCACCAGCTTCCAACTGTCACTCCCCTACCACCTGACACTGATCATGTGACCTGCTCCTATTCTCTTGACCAGCTGCAGAGGTTGCCGATATATGACATGCATATGCAGTGCAGAAGTGATGCACAGTGTCAGGTGTAATATCTCACATAGTGGGGTATTACATTAGTACCATCAGGGGCGTAACTAGACCTATGGTAGCAAAATTTCAATGGGGCCCGCATAGGTCTAGCTATTCCAACCTCCCCACTACTCACCTCCTGAGCCCGGCCCTCCATCTCTCCTCACTTATGCTTGGAGGAGGCGTGGGCAAGGTCCGGTGATGTCCTAGCAGGCTCAGCACAGCCACGCATCCTCCCAGCATCAGTGAGGATAGTCGTATCAGAGGAGGGATTTGGGATGCAGGAGTTCCGGAGTTGCTGCTGGTCAGTTTGGCAGGAGGCCCACAGCGTGGATGATGCCTGCAGCAATCTGCTTCCTACTCACAGGCTAAAGTGTGCCTGTGACTAAGACGCAGTTTGCAGGAGGGATCAGTGGCCATTTATCTTCTCTCACTGTGTAAGGTCACTGAGATGAGCTGGGTGCGGGGGTGAGGCAGGTGTTGAAGGTGCTGCTGGCCCCATAGCAACTGCACCCCCTGCACCAACGGAAGCTATGCCCCTGTGTACCATGTATACATGAAATCATATATCTAAAAGACACCTGAGCACCAAATAAACATTTCTGTATGTATAAAGTTAAAATGCATTCTGCAGACTTACCTTGTAAGGACTAATCGGTTGCTCTTATCTCAATTATAAATGAACTGACTGGCAGAGTAAGGGTTAGGAATGACCCTGCTTTGGGCCACATACTGAGTTAGAACACACATGCATCCAAAACTAGGCTCAAAAAAAGATGCACATAAAAAAATAATAATAGTAATTTACTTCTACAGTATATGCTTAATCATACGTATTTCAAGGTCAGTACAAGGGCTACATGTACTAGGTAGTGCTGTACAAAGCAAGTACGTATTGGCAGGGTTGACTGCTGGATTTAAAGGGATAATAATGTTGAATACAAATCAGGTGTGTTTTGTTTTTAATATTGTTGTCACTTTAAATCCAGTGGCCAAAACGTCTGAAGTTGCGGCAGCTTTGAAAAGCACCATATAAATATATTTCCCAGCTTTACACCAGTAGCATATGTGCCAGGTTTACATTCTGAAAGACACAGAAAGTACATATGCGCCAATGGCGTAGATAGAAAGTTAAGAGCAGGGTATGTTGCATTTCTGAATTAAGATTGCTCACAATTAAAAAGGTGCACTTACATTATATACTCTATGAATACAATAATACTACATTAAGAGTGCTTATTTATTTTGTACGCCCACATATCGATTAGCAAAATGTGTTGTGTGTAACATAATTATAACTACATATATTCATATAGTGTGAATTATGAAACTTCTGTAGCTGTCCCATTGGACACACCTCTGTGTAGTGTCTCTGCATCATTACTAGCTCACATTATACTGTACACAATGTTTAATGATAGTTCATTGAACATCCAATGTATGTTCAATGAAACACAGAGACTGAAACTATATAAACTATTTTTTATTGTTACAATTTATTTTTAAAAATAGTTAAAATATATCATGTAAAATGACAATAAATTATAATACAACATAATTTACACAATATCATTCCTTTGTTTATTACAGGGAATATCACAGGAAACCCATCTGCTTTCAGATAAATTTTTGCTACAAGGTGTATTCCTAAGAAACTAAAAATAAATTAATTCCAAGACCTATAACAGAGGTTCCAAACCACGGTCCTTAAGGCACACTAACAGTCCAGGTTTTAAGGATAGCCATACTTGAGCACAAGTGTCTTAATTAGTACCTCAGTTATTTTGATTTAACCATCTGTGCTCAATCATGGATATCACTAAAACCTGGACTGTTAGTGTGCCTTGAGGACCGAGGTTGGAAAACACTGACCTATACACTTTCTGAGGTAACATATCTACTGTGATTTTGCTTGGACAGCTTTGACTTATCTAAAGGTGGGTATCCACTAGGCGATTTTGACAGGCAATTGCGCGATAATGACGTCGTTATTGTGCAATCGCCTGCAAATCGGGCATGTAAATGGCAAAAATGACCAGCGATGCGCATGCCCACTGGTCGTTTTTGCCATCTATCATCGCCTGTACATGCTGGTCAACCTGACGATCCCGTCAGGTTCAGCATGTACGGGGATGATGGATGTGCCTGGACCGAATGAGTGAACGTTCAGTGTAGGCACATCACAGACATAGAAACGACAGCACGATTGCAATATCGTAATTGTGCTCTCGTTTGTACGTCTATAAGTAGATACGCACCTTAAGGTCTATAGGGGTCTACTAAGCTTTGTTGGGAGATAAAGTGAACAGAGATAAGGTTCCAGCCGATCAGCTCCTAACTGTCATTTTTCAAACACAGCCTGTGAGATGGCAGTTAGGAGCTGATTGGCTCATACATTATCTCTGTTCACTTTATCTCCTAACAAAGATTTGTAAATATACTTTTCTTATGAAGTACATAGGCCGATATATATCGCGTGTATACCGGCCAGTGTGTAAAAGCGTTATGACTGTTCACAGACATATTGCATCGGCTGAGCAGCACAGACAATGGCAGATATATCTGGAAATCGTGCTGTGTGTACGGGTGGTCAGATGACTGCCCATTCACTTGCTGCACAGGTCGCTGGGGAAGGGGGCGCGACGCAACCCCTGGCCAGTGGGACCTCCAGCCAGATGACAGATGATGGATGTTCAGTGTGTATGAACAACCATCATCCATTGGGCCCGCTCTTCTTGGGCTTCCTTCTCTGACACCTCCTACACTCTGGCTTGGGCCTCCAGTGCGACCTGCTGTTTTAGAAAAATATATGTTGTATGCCTTTTATTTTGTTTATATTTATTATTTAATATATATATTAGAGATGAGCGGTTCGGATTACCTTGAATCTGAACCGCTCAGAACTTTGGGGATCCGTCATCCTCCTGGCATCGGATTCTTGCAGGTTTTGGACTCCAGAAAAGGCGCCGCAGTTGGAACTTGGCGCCATTTTACTACAGTCACAGTGCCGCGTGCTGCGCTCTGTTCTACGGAGTACTGCTGCCTCTGTGTCCATCAGGACTGTGCTGCTGTTGCTATGTCCAACAGGGATGTGCTGCTGTCATTGTGTCCATCCACAAGCTGTGTCCAGTCCCACTAGTCTAATTACATCACAGTGGTGCTGCCCTGACTCCGCATGCCTCACCCACTGCGCTCACAGTGTGACTCCATATTTTTCAGCAAAAAAAGTGCTCCGACTCCACGCAATGTGAGCCAAGCTACTAGTTTAAAAATCAAAAATACAAATTGTGATATTTCTACTGTTCTGTGCACTGCACCCCAGTGAGCTGTAGAACCCTAGAGCGTGTGCATAAAAGTGGTCTGACTCGACACAGTGTGAGCAAAGCTGCCACTTAAAAAATGGATAACAATCAGTTTAGAGAAGAGCAGGAGCAGCAAATACTATCGCTGCAGCTGCTGCAACAACCAGTCATGATGACGCTACTAGTAATTCACAATGGCCAGCAGCGGTAGGAGTCTTAACGCCAGTTAAAGCTGGCTATAAACCAGGATGATATTGTTACAGCTAGTTGGCTGGTTAAAATGATAATCGTCTAGTGTGTGAGAGCAAACAATAATAAGCAGTTTGTTCTCACACACCAAATAATGATCAAAAATGGTCGTACCAACTAGATAATGCTATCGTTGTACGATCTCCCGGGTGTGCTGGACCATCGATATTGATCATCCAGCCCACCACCAATTCACCAACAACTATAGTGATCCACGTTCGACGATCGCAGGTCCGTATAGTAACCTGGTTGATATCGATCAGGTTGGCCTGCATGCACGGTCGATGGACGATATCGATATCGTCCATATGTGTCTGTGCATCGCAGTTCATTAGGCACCGAAAAATGCATGATGTGACCGATAACGATTTGATCAATATCGCACCTTAATCCTTCTAGTGTAGGGGGAAAGTTGGAAACTTTCCCCCCAACTGAATGATAAGTAGGCGGACATTGGCCGGCAATGTCCATCTACTTTTGTCACACTCATCTTTTAGCACAAGAAGGTCCCATGTCTTCAGCGCCGGCAGCCCCGGGCCCCATTGGTCCAGCGGTGGCAGCAGTGGGTCCTGTGCTTCTGGAACAACAGAGTTCCCGGACCTGTGTCAGGTGGGGCAGGAGCCGGCTGGAACATGCTGTCTCTGTCCAGCCCCCAGTCTGCAGCAGTGGTGGATGCATGGGTTAGCACACCCCTCTGGTCAGTGATGGGGTGCCGGGTGGCATCCGTAGCATCTTCAGTCTCCCCTGCCAGCCCGCGATCATCCCTGCCCTCGCATGATCACAGACACACCCCGCCACAAAGCTATATAAGTAACACAGGCAATGTTGTGCAGCATCTGTACTTTTCCAAATAAAAAAAAGAGACTCGGTAGCAGAGAGTAAAATATAGCAGCACTAATGTGTGGTGAACAGGAGTTCACCTGAAGCTAACCTGTAAGATCTGTGGACTTGTTAACTGGTAGACAAGATCAAGTCGCTGAAAATGCCAGTGTAATCCTGTTCAGCGCAGCAATGTAGTGCTCTTGATAAGTAGGTGGTCCTCAGAATAGGCATCCTGCAGGGTAACGCTGGATGCTTGTAACTGCAATGGGCATCGGTAGCATGGCAGGAGCTCATGCCTCTGAGATGCAGCCAAACATACAGTACAAGTCCAGACACTGAAGAATTAAAAGTCAAGCAGGACAAGCACATGTACTGTAGCTAAAATATCTCCCTGTGAGCAGACGATCCTCTGCACAAGGATTTGCGACCTCCGAACCCCGGGCACATACCACTCCATCCTTCAGCCACTCACCGAGACCTGTGACCCCTGGGCACATAACCTTTATGCAATAATGTTTTGTGTGTTTCTTGGATGGAGAGGGGGGATGAGATTGCAGGTTGGGACTGTTGTACAGGTAAAGGGCTTTCATAATCGTCACACTGGGTTACTACAGGTGTTAAAGGTGGAAGTACTGTCACACTGTATGCAGGGGTTTAGGGTTGGGACAAGTGAAGTCATACTTTGTGTAGTGGTAGAAGTAAGAGATAACACACTGGATACAGGGTTGAATGGTAGGCAGTTCAGGAGTAAAACCTAGGGATAAGTCTTAGTGCAGGGTTGAAATTTAAGGATAACTCACCGGATGCAGGGATAACTAACACTGAGTATTTTGTAATTATTTTCATTCACTGCTATCTTGCCACAGTGTCAGAATGTGGACATAAATACTAAATAGTGATGGGCTTGAATCACTTTTTTAAGTTTAAAAACAATCATGGTCACTTACATTTAAATATGAGAAGCTGAGCACATCACCCGCATGGGGACCGCTACATTACTGTTCTTTGTACATAACAGCAATTGTGGCCACTAATCAATTACTTATACTTCTTATAGCAATACGGGTGGGACCTTGACAAAATGGATTACCCTTGTGGCGACCCTAAAGCATTGCACATATACTTACCTTATGTAGAGGGCTATGAAATACTGTATAACCACACTGTGGCATTCAAACTATACTTGACATAAATGATCTTTTTAAAGAATTCAATTCTAATTGAAATTACCTTTGCCGTATGTATGTATGTATATATGCATGTAAATAACTTACTTTCACAACCATTGATTGTTTATATAAGGACCGCATTATATAACTACATAACAGAATGTTCCTTATAAAAGCATATAGGGTTTGACACCTTATAGCAAAAAAATTCTTCTGTAATACAGTACATTACTCTTTAAATATTTTTTTTTTGTACTGTGCATGCGCAATGTTATATTCAAGGATTTGTTACAAACAAACTATTATAGTGTTGCCAATTCAAGCACTCCTTTGAGAAGTTGTTACATAATTATACAGATTCCGGGAGTTGGAATCCCAGCTGTCAGGATCCCGACAATAGCATCCCGACAGGGCTAGCATACTGACACTTGTTGTTTTGTTTGCTAACCCTCCCCCTCTTCATACCCTAACCCTCCCTCTTTGTGTCTAACCCTAACCGCCCCTCATAGTGCCTGAACCTAACCTTCCCCTCCACGCACCCTAAACCTAATCCTTCCCCCTTAGTGCCTAACCCTAACCATTGCCCTAGTCTAACCCTAACCCTTAAACCTAACCTTAACCCTCCCACCAACCCCGCTACTTACCTGCGGTATCCCGGTGGTTGGGATGCTGGCGTCAGGATTGTGAGAGGCGTCGGGATTCCGACGCCGGTAATATCAATGCCAGCATTGCGCACACCGGGATATTGACTATGGCCCTGATTCAGAGCCGGATGCTCTGACCAGAGCTCTCGCTCTGAATCAGGGCCGTCCTATTTAAATTTGGAGCGGCCTTTTGGACGCTTGCATAGCTGTGGGTTACCACCCACAGCTATTGCGAGCGTCCATGATGATGGTCGCGATGGTCATGACCATCGCGACCATCGGGCTTGCGACGAGACTCTGCGGTAGGGTCTCACTGCCGCAAGCCCTGGAGTGATTTTGGCTCTATCAGAGCCAAAATCACTCCCACTGACATCACTAGTGATGTCAGTGGGGCCGTCCCCAGATGGTAGGCGTTCCCATGGGAACACCTCTGTCTGGCAGTCATGCCCCCGGCACGCCCACCAAAGGGGGCGTGCTATCAATCACCATCGACAGCACGCCCCCTTTGGTGCGAGACCCGGAGCGACAGCTTGGCTGTCGCTATGCGGGTCTCGCGCATGCGCACGACGGAGCTCCCTCCGTCGTGTGCATGCGCATTTGGGTACCATCGACCCACTTGCGAGCGTCCTGCGCTCGCGAGCAGGTCTGACTGAGACCCTATATCCCGTTGATACTTGTATTTAGAGCTACTGTATTCCTTTTGATGGCACAAGATTATTTACATACAGGAATACTATTGAGACAAGGTACAGCTTTTTTTAACACACAATTTCATTTGTTTTTCCTCACTTCTTATATTCTATATTTTAATACTTCAGTTTTTGGCTATATATGACAATAGTCAATAAATAAAAAATAAAAAATACCCCGGTTTTATTTAAATAAATAAATAAATATTTAACATGCAGAAGTAGGCAGACACTGGCCCTCATTCAGAGCCGTACGCTCTGAGCAGAGCGCACGCTCTGAATGAGGGCTGCCCTCCATAAAAATGGAGCGTCCTCCTGGACGCTCGTATAGCTGTGGGTCACCACCCACAGCCTATACGAGTGTGCAGTTTGATGGCCACGATGGTCGTGACCATCGCGACCATCGAAACTGCGAGCCGGAGCCTGCGGTTGAGGTTTTCAACCGCAAGGCCCGGAGTGATTTTGGCTCCATCAGAGCCAAAATCACTCCCACTGACATCACTAGTGATGTCAGTGGGCCGGCTTCTGACGGGAGGCGTTCCCTTGGGAACGCCCCCATCAGGGAGGCACGCCCCCGGCACACCCACCAAAGGGGGTGTGCTGTCAATCAACATCGACAGCACGCCCCCTTTGATCAGACACAACGAGCGAAGGACTTTCCTTCGCTCGTCGCGTCTGGCGCATGCGCACGACGGAGCTCCCTCCGTCGTGCGCATGCTCAGTGCAGACCATCGACCCACTTGCGAGCGGACAGCCGCTTGCGAGTGGGTCTGAATCAGGGTCACTGTCTGCCTACTTCTGTGATATCACAAGTTGGACAGAAGTTGGAGGTCTGATTAAAAAAAAGTTGGCAGGTTGGCTGATCTGATGAAAAGTTGGATTAGATGTGTGGCGCACCATTTTAGTTGGACAGACAAGTTGGACGGTTGGTCAGTTGTATGGTTGGAGGAAAGTTGGTCTAATGTACGGCCTGCTCAAGTGTCCATCAACTTACAGCACACTGGATCTGAATTCCCAATTCAGGCTTACAGATTAATTAAAAAAATGTAAATAAATATGTTTTCTATAAAAATAAAATAAAATTATAAGCTTTTTCAGAAAAATTAAAAAAAAAAATAAAACATTTTTTCCTGTGGATACGCCCGGCATTAGCAACCACAGCTGTATATTTTAGATAGGCTACTCCATGCTTTTCTTGGGAAAGCATCACTGAATTTCCCTGCTGAGGACTTGCAGTTGCAGGTAATTATGGTAGGGAAATCTTATATTGGGTGCTCCAAAAACAAGCAATGTTATCCTGCTCAGATATTATAGTAGTTATACCCACTTTATAGTAGTGCACAAGGTTCCAATGGAGCCATGCGGCTAACTGAATATCCTCCCAAGATTTCCAAAGTTCTATTTGGCCATTAATGACTTCCATTTCATGTAATGTCAAAATAAAATTGTAGTGAAATTAAATTATTCTATTCAGTGATCAGGTGATTCAGCATTGTATTTTGCAACAAAAAATAATATGATCTGAAGAAATCTCCAGCCCACAGCCTTGCATTATGTAACTAGAACAATTATTTTTTATATAAGGAAACTTTCTCTGTTGCTTCACAGGAAATCCTATTGTTGAAGCATTGAAATAAAATGGAAAGCTTAGAATAAATTATTGTAAATGCTTTTAACTTAATAAAGATGTTTCTTTGCCTCCACGTGATGAAGAATCATTTCATCCATTAAGCTAATGCTTGGCAGGCTTTATACTTTCACAGAAAATAAGCAACATGACTATTTTGCCTCCTACTTCCCTTCCTGTTTTCTTTTTGAATGAATGAATCTCTTTCAGAGCCTAATGTTAAATGGTATTTCCAGATACATAGATGACAGAGCATAAGACCACATAATTAACGTATTTCCCCTGTCCTACAATAGATACGACATATATGGTCTAATGTCACACATAGAATGAAGTGTTCTGGCATGTCTAGTCAACGGAAATATATGACGGGTGCACAGAGATGTTGGCTCCTAGTTCTTAACCCTTTTCACTATTTTTCTACAAGTCACTCAAAGTAGTATACAAAATCACAAAGGGAGTGCTAACACTTGCCATCTACCAGGCTGGAATCTAACATTTGGTGATTAATAAGTGATACATACTGTATACAGATAAGACCAAGCTAAAGAACATGAAAATAGACTGTAGATGATACATGATGATACGGTTAATGTAACACATTGTTTTTGCATGGCTATGCTGTGATTACCGGCATCATTATGCTTTACCAGACACATGCTTATTTTCTGCAGGGGTAGGAAAACCTGCACCAGTAAGGGGTAATTAATAGTAGAACATAAAGAGGCACTGTACGTATACGAGCGAAGCTGCGTCTGCACACTTGCATTTCTACGTCTGTATTTTAAGTTGTTTCCATGTAAAGATTTGTGCAGCCTTCAATCTAACATATAGAAGCTTCCAGAGCTAATATTTAACATTCATCATCCACCATCATGTACTCCAAAATTGCGCCTAATTTATTTAGATTTGGGGCCGGGCATGACAGATTACATTTGGAGCAGATGGATTCCTGGCCCCATCCAGAGCCAGATTAAGTCATATTGGGGACATAGGCTAGAAAGATACTGGTTCAGAACCCCCCCCCCCCACCCCCTCTGGTTAATAGAAATTTTCACTCTTTGATGTGTTTGTGTGTTTGGTTGCAGATCCGAAATATGGGTTATGGCTGGAATGACGTCTGAGAGATCTGGGCAGAAGCTGGGAGGTTGTATGCAACTTTTCCTCATGCAGTCGAGTGGTTTAAGAAGTATTGGTAATGACTGATACTGGACTCTGGAATACTGAGTGCTGGGATTGAACCGGAATACTGGACACTGGTATTGAACGGAAAACTGGACACCAGGATTGACCTGGAATACTGGATACTGGGATTTAACCGGAATGCTGGACACCGGGATTAAACTGGAATACTGGACACCGGGATTGAGTCGGAATACTGGACACCGGGATTGAACCAGAATATTGGATATCAGGATTGAACCAGAATAGCTGGATCCAGGAGCACTGTAGATGGGAACTGTGCTGGAAGTCACTGTGTTGATGAATCTGAAGAAATACTCAGCTTGCAGCAGTATACAGACAACAAAGCACTGGCACCAGCATACTGCCAGGAAGTTCCCTATATACTCCTGGACTATTGGGGATTGGCTTCTGTGGTCAGCTGGTCTGGGCGCAGCACTCTGAGTGGTGGAGGAGAGTCAGGTGACCTAGTCCAGCATTGCTGCACCCTGAGCTTTGGAGAAAAATCTGTTGTGCAGTGTGAGTACGAGCAAGATGTGGAAGTGTAGAGAGAATAGCAGACACTAAGAGCAAATACATCTTCATGCCATCTGCAGATGAAGTCTAGCATTACTATTAAGTCTGTAAAAAACTGTTCTGATAAAAAATCTGCAGACTTCACAGACAGAAGGACTCTCAGGTGAATAATAAGCCTGGAAGGAATAGCACAGTCTCATGCTCACACTGAAGCTGAGCACATTTCCCAGGCATATCACAATAAAGTGACCCATAGGACAGGTGGCAGAGGTAAATCACAAGACAAACTAATAGCATATGAGAGAAATTAGTCTGGATCGTGACAATGACATGGTCTAAAAACCTCATTAGCGCAATTACTCCTGGGATTTTAAGATGATGAATAGGACGAAAAATGTTCATATTCTGTACCTCAGCAAAAATGTTAAAATCAGAAGAATTACCAGACACATTCAGATTCAGCTATGGGCTTTGATTACAATTGTGCCTCCATTCATCCATGTCACCACCAGGACACCATCAACTTCAGAAGTAGAGGCAAATCCCGTCACTGCTGTGATACCATACACAGTGGCTGTGTAAATATATGCAAATGTCGCAGCTGCTGGGATCTGCATTGAGACATCCACTAACAGCATCTCAAGACTGCCGCTTACTGACGCACTACCGGTCACACATGGGTCGCACAACGGTGGCACTATTAATGTTCTGAGAATCCCTGTGATCACTCAGAATGTCCACTATAAACTGCCGGAGCCTTAACCACTGAGTACAAATTTGCAGTCACAGACACAGATATGCCCCTGAAATGGTCGTGACACGCCTGCGTTTTAGTCACCACCCCCATTACCTTTCACAAACGCTCCATGACTGTCAAAAACTTTGCGTCCAAGTCCTCCCTGTGACCGTCGACGGTAATGACACTTGGCGCATGCGCAATGTGACTCTTACTCGTGCACAGTACAATAATAATCGCTCAACGCCACAAACATTGCGTCCACCTTTGAATCAGGCCCTGTCTTTTGCCATTAAACTTAAGATGTTTCAGCTTCAGACTGCATAACGTAGACAACAATTGCCTTTATTCTCTCTATCTACAAGAACACATTTCTCTAAATATGTATTTTGTTAGTTTCAAATTTAATAAACTTCTTTTGTAAAGAATATTTCCTTTATGATTTATAAGAAACCACGCAACAGAAAGTATTTCTGCATCTCTGTGCCTGGAACACAGCAAACCATTGTGGATTCGGGAGAAAGACCATGCAGGACTGGTTTTAATGGAAAAATCATGACGTTGACTTTTATTTTCTCCTTGTCTTGTTTCATGTTTGATGTTCCAGCCTCTTGAGAGAACGTCTAAAGCTGTAATAAAAAGGCAGCTTATGAGCAGGAAACCGTGCAAGTCATTTTTTTTTATCTTTCATGTTCTGCACAGGGACCATGTTCTTATTCTATGTGTTGTTTTTTTTTATTAACTTGTTCTCTGGGTAAAAAAAATGTGTGATTTCAAAAGTGATGAAAACCATTGACAGCAACATGAAATGTTTCCACCATGTCTCTTTACTAACTGTATTCTTGTGGACCAATACTGTATCAAATTCCAGAGGATTAGGGAATCCAAAAAAAATCAACACTTTGACCCACCTGTGTTAATGCACCAGGTCATACTTATATTGACAGTTTTCATAGACTTTGTTGTAGCTGATCAACATTCAGTCTTCAGTATCAGTGCTTAACATTTTATATAAAGTGGACAATTTAAAGTTTGCCCATTCAGTATTGTGGCATCTTTGCATAACTGGGAGCTTGGCGCTATGTTGCGAATTATAGCGAATTGCGTCATCATCACCCTTGCCCTGCCCGCTCCACGTGAGAAGTTGTGGCAGCTTGCGGGTTGCAGGAGAGTTTTCCCACTTTACAGAAGGCCAGGAGACTCTCCATCAAATTTGGGAGTCTCCCTGAAGTTCCGGAAGAGTGGGTAAGTTTGAGATATATATGTGTGTGTTTCCAGGTATTTGGTCCTTAGTGCCACTTCCACAATTCTATATATAATGTTTTATATATACAGTATCCGCACTCACGTTATAAATATTGGACAAATGCTTGGGTGCTCCTCAAGGTAAAGTCCAATGGATGATCCTGAATGTAGTAAGCAAAGTCCAGATGCAATGTAGAATAAGGGCACTTACCAGTCTGTAGACAAGTTCAAAGGCTTCATTCGTTAACTCATAAATAAGGCAAAATCCATTAGGTCTAAATTTTGTCGACGTTACAGACCTTTGTCAAGCCACATCACATCCATATACAACAGCAGCAGTCCTCAGGGAACAAACTGGCAGCAGTGGCGCATCATTCACTCTGTCATCTCAGTATGTATATATATTCCAAACAAAATGGAGACAATTGGCACCAAAACCCTATGCAAAGTGGTCAAAATCAAAATTTGATCCTTGTTCCACTACTGTATCCATTAAGACGTTTACCTGTCTCCTGGACGATTCTGTTTCTAGATATCTCCAGGCCTCTCCATGGGTTCATGATAACCTCTAGCCCTCCAAGATTTGCAACCTTATAAAGAAGAAATCCTTAGACAACTGGTAGATGAGAATGTACAGTATACATAAAACTATCATCAAATTCGATAAACCAATTCCATCAAGAGTTAATGGGTGTATTACGGGAGACTTGTGATTCAGCTATTTTGGAACATAAAACATTTGAAGCCTAACCGCAAAAATTTCCCATCACACCAATAATAATCTATACAGTACCTAAATAGATAAAGATGCTTCTACACCACCTGACAGACCCATCATTTCTGCAAAAGGGTCCATCTATCAACCTGTGTTTCAATTATTAAATGCGTTAATCCAACCGCACAACCAACATACCTCAAGGATACCACTTCCTTTCTTAAATTTCTCAAGAATGTCACTAACATCGTGCATAATACAATTATGTGTGTTATGGATGTCAAAAGCCTATACACATTCCCCCTCATAGACAAGGACATGAGGCTATGAAATATTTCTTGAATAATTTGGAGGCACCATTAGGCCTTGATGAATATCTATTCCTAAAATTACTTAGATTAACCATAACAAGAATTTATTTTTAGTTTGATTGAGAATATCTCCAACAATCTGTATGTGCGATGGGGTCCAATGTGGCTCCATCATATGTAAATGTATGTTCCAGCAAGCAAGTGTTTCAGTACACAGGAGATTAACGAGAACATTGGACTTTACACATGTTATATATATATGTCCTATTTATGCTGTGGAATGGTGGGGAAGAAAAATTTGAGAACCTGATAGAACAAATCAATAGTCCAGTTCTCCTATAAAATTCACGTATCGTTGGAGTAAGTCCATGATAGATTTTTTGGACTTCTCCATTCATTTAAACCATGGACAACTACCTACTTTTGTTTTCAGTAAGGACACAGACAGGAATACACTGTTTGAGGCTAACAGCCATCATCCCCCTCCACTGAAAAAAAGACTTTGCCCTATTCACAGATGCTGAGGATAGCACGGATTACTAGCAACATGCAAGAATTTCCATCACAAGTCAATGCAGTCATAAAAAAGTTTAGAGCAAAAGGCTATAGCTACAAACATCTCTTACCACTAAACAAAGAGTTATGTCTCTAAATTGAGACAAATTATTACAGACAGCTAAATATGATGTTGAATGTGACCGCTTTACCTGGACTACCACTTATACTACAAGTCCACTGGTGCCTAAGGCATGTAAGGCATTATGGCCTATAATATTGAGTGACAGTGAGTTACTAGCATTTAAAAAGACATGTCCAATGGGGATATAGTCGGCATCCCGGCATGCGGGATGCCGACGGTCTAAATTCTGGTGCAGAAATCCTGACAGGTCATGATCCCTACACCAGTATCCCGACCATCGGCATCCTGAAGGTAAGTATCGGGTTGTTAGGGGGAGGTTTGCATTAGGTAACGGGGTTAGGGTTAGGCATTAGGGGGTGGGTTAGGGTTAGGCACCGGGTATGGAGTGTTAGGATTAGGGTGCAGGGAGGGGGAGGTTAGGATTAGGCACTAGGGTGTGAGGTTAGGTTTAGGTACCGGGGAGGTTGTGTTAGGTTTAGGGTGCGGAGAGGGGGATGTTAGGTTTAGGCACTAGGTGTCACGACCCTGTCTAGTTGTCACCTTTTTGCCTTGGGACTTACCCCTGTCAGCTTCCCCATGGAGCTGTGTGTGTGATTTGCCTGGAGGATTTGCTCTGATTATTGCACCTGGCCTCTCCTCTGTCTGTGGGCGCTGCTAGCCCTGATTGGAGTCACAGGTGTGGTTCTGATTCTCAGAGCTGCAGAGATGAATACTCCCTCTGCATGTTGTGCCTTCCTCCACTCAGAATGCTACTACCAGACCACCTGTCTGTATCCACCAATTGCTGCCAGACCCATGATATATATATCCTCTCCTGATAGCATTCTGAGCCTGAACATCTCGTCTTCCCGTGGTGTATGGTTCATGCTGATTCTGCATTCAAGTCTGTCCCTGAAACCTGCTACAGCAATCCCTGGCGCTATCCAGAAAACCTGTTTCAGCTGTACCTGGCAATCCAGTAAATCTGCTGGCAGCAACCCCCGGTGCTTCCAGAAAACCTGTTACAGCCAAACCTGGCAATCCAGTAAGCCTGCTGACAGCAACCTCTGGTGCATCCTGAAAACCTGCTACAGTAATATCTGGCATCCAGACGTCCTGTTACAGCAATACCTAGCCTGTGCTCTGCTGCTAGTCCTACTCCTGGTTGGTCCCTGGCACTCTATAAACCTGCATCGTGTTACCCTGCCTTGCTTCCTGCTGTTGATCAACTCCTGCCCCTGTTACCTACCTATTCCCTCCCTGAACCTAAAATTCCCAAATCTACCCAATCCTTCCTGAAACCTGTTATTTCCAATTATCCTGTCCAGCCTGCAAATCCCCAAACCTACCCATTCCTTCCTGAAACCTGTAATTCCCTATTATCCAATCCAGCCTGCACCTGAGTTCTAGCCTTTGTCATAGTAATTCCAGATTACCCTGTTTAGCCCTCGTCTCAGCATTACCTGACTTCCTTTCAGCCATTGTCACATTCCAGTCCTGAGTCAAGTTCCAAGCTCATCAGTTCAGTCCACGTTGTTCCAGTCCAGAGTCAAGTTCCAAGCTCATCAGTTCAGTCCACGTTGCTCCAGTCCAGAGTCAAGTTCCAAGCTCATCAGTTCAGTCCACGTTGTTCCAGTCCAGAGTCAAGTTCTCAGTTCATCAGTTCAATTCAACAAGTCTTCCTGCCGGTCCCAGTCCGGTCCCTCCAGTTCCTGTCATTTATCATCAAAGGCAGTTTTCACTGCTACCCAAGTCTTGTAAATAGAGCTATTTACAATATCTGTGATTCCAGTCATGCCGGCCTCCATTGAAACCCGATCACCACCTGAGACAGGTAACTCGCAGACACCAATCATGACAGAATGTTCAGGCCCAACGATGGTGGCGGATCAAGCACCTATTAAGGGACTAGATGCTTTCTGTAACCTGGTCACCCGCTTGGATTCACAGGAGGCCGTACAGCATCAAGTGCTACAGCTTTTGCAAATCCTGAATAACCGGCTAGATGTTACCCAAACCTTACCTGAACCCCTAACTACCTTCCATCGACTGCTGGAACAGCTTCAGGCTCTACTCACCAAAATTTTTCAGATCATTCCTGAATTTCTTAGAGCTGCCTCTGTCTCGACTAAAACCTCTGCCTTGGAATCCCTAAGAAACAAGGATTCTTCTGAACCAAGTACTGTCAGACATCATACTTACCCACGCCCCAAGCTCTCTGTGGCCGAACGCCAGCGGCGCAAAGATTTACAACTCTGTCTCTATTGTGGGAGCTCTGACCACTTCATTAAAGACTGTTCCCTTTGCAACTCCAGCAGTGGTTCCAAGTGTCAACGTCTCAGTGCCCATTCCGGCTCCAGCCCGGATTCTGCCCGTTCCGGCTCCAGCCCGGATTCTGCCCATTCCGGCTCCAGCCCGGATTCTGCCCGTTCCGGTCCCAGCCCGGATTCTGCCCGTTCCGGTCCCAGCCCGGATTCTGCTTGTCCCAGCAGGGGACTCCAGTCAGCGGCCCCAGGAGGGGTCTCAAGTCTCGTACCCCAGGAGGGGGTTTCAAGTCTCGTACCCCAGGAGGGGGCTTCAAGTCTCGTACCCCAGGAAGGGGGTCCCAAGTCTCGTACCCCAGGAAGGGGTTTCAAATCTCGCAGCCCGTTCCGGTCCCAGTCCGGATTCTGCCCATTCCGGTCCCAGCCCGGATTCTGCCCATTCTGGTCCCAGCCCGGACTCTGCCCGTTCCGGTCCCAGCCCGGATTCTGCCCGTTCCGGTCCCAGCCCGGATTTTGCCCGTTCCGGTCCCAGCCCGGATTCTGCCCGTCCCTGCAGTGGAATCCAGTCAGCAGCCCCAGGAGGGGTTTCAAGTCTCGTTCCCCAGGAGGGGTTTCAAGTCTCGTACCCCAGGAGGGGGTCTCAAGTCTCATACCCCAGGAGGGGGTCTCAAGTCCCGTACCCCAGGAGGGGGCTTCAAGTCTCGTACCCCAGGAGGGGGTTTCAAGTCTCGTACCCCAGGAGGGGGTCTCAAGTCCTGTACCCGAGGAGGGGGCTTCAAGTCTCATACCACAGGAGGGGGTTTCAAGTCTCGTGCCCCAGGAGGGGGTCTCAAGTCTCGCACCCCAGGAGGGGGTCTCAAGTCTCGCGCCCCAGGAGGGGGTCTCAAGTCTTGTGCCCCAGGAGGGGGTCTCAAGTCTCACACCCCAGGAAGGGGTCTCAAGTCTCGTGCCCCAGGAGGGGGTCTCAAGTCTCGTGCCCCAGGAGGGGGTCTCAAGTCTCGCGCCCCAGGAGGGGGTCTCAAGTCTCATGCCTCAGGAGGGGGTCTCAAGTCTCATGCCTCAGGAGGGGGTCTCAAGTTCCTGTTATCAGGAAGAAGTGTCTTGTGCTACAAAATCTGATTATGGTTCCTGTTCACCGTCTCCTGCATATATTGTTCCAGAAGATGACAATCTCTGCAGTCTGTTCTCAGCTTTGATTGTTGATGCTACTCTCTAGCTCCCCAGGACTCCTTCCAGTTCCATCAATTGGTCCGAATTCCGAACATCGGTCAGCTTCAGTTATTTCGACTCATCAATCGGAGCATCCTCAAATTTCCTCCTGCCAGGAACCTGAAAGTGCTCCACAATCCTTGAACACACAGGATTCGTCAGATACTTCACCATGCATTTATTTTGATGGGGACTTAACTCAATACTATGCTTTATTGAAACAATTCTTCGGTATGATGAATTCTTCTCTGCCATGTGGAGTCAAGTCTACTAATATTGTAGAGTTTGTTATCTCATCTTTTCAAGGTAAAGCTTGGGACTGGGTTGCCCCTATTTACAACTCCAAAGATCCAATGCTTCAAAATATAAAGACTTTCAGTGAAGCTGTTGTCAAAGAATTTGGTCCTTACCCTGTAAACCAAAATTCTAGCGAAGTTTTCAGTTCCAAAATATTGTCCAAGCACTCTGTTTGTGCTACCAAGAATTCGTCCTCCACTCCTCTGAAATCTGAACAAGGTCAAGTTTTCAAGGGCCAGCGTGCCGAATTCCAGGCATCCCAAGAGAGCAGTACTTTTGAATCTGCAACCCAGAACATGACTTGTGCACACACCTCCTTGTCCCCTTTCTGCTACTGTTCCTCCCAAAATTCTGATTCTGTCCTTCCCAGCCACATATTTCCACAGGAGTTACCAAAGATTCCTGGTCCGTTGGTTGGCACAAAACGTTCTCGCAGCAAGAAGAAGAATCGGCGAAGGTCTTGAACTATCTCCTTTGTAGACTTTCCACTCCAAGTATCCCAAGAAATTGAAAATTGGGAAGATGTTTGAAGAAAGTTTCTGTTTTGGTGTCCGGAGTCCACCCATAAAGAGGGGGGTACTGTCACGACCCTGTCTAGTTGTCACCTTTTTGCCTTGGGACTTACCCCTGTCAGCTTCCCCATGGAGCTGTGTGTGTGATTTGCCTGGAGGATTTGCTCTGATTATTGCACCTGGCCTCTCCTCTGTCTGTGGGCGCTGCTAGCCCTGATTGGAGTCACAGGTGTGGTTCTGATTCTCAGAGCTGCAGAGATGAATACTCCCTCTGCATGTTGTGCGTTCCTCCACTCAGAATGCTACTACCAGACCACCTGTCTGTATCCACCAATTGCTGCCAGACCCATGATATATATATCCTCTCCTGATAGCATTCTGAGCCTGAACATCTCGTCTTCCCGTGGTGTATGGTTCATGCTGATTCTGCATTCAAGTCTGTCCCTGAAACCTGCTACAGCAATCCCTGGCGCTATCCAGAAAACCTGTTTCAGCTGTACCTGGCAATCCAGTAAATCTGCTGGCAGCAACCCCTGGTGCTTCCAGAAAACCTGTTACAGCCAAACCTGGCAATCCAGTAAGCCTGCTGACAGCAACCTCTGGTGCATCCTGAAAACCTGCTACAGTAATATCTGGCATCCAGACGTCCTGTTACAGCAATACCTGGCCTGTGCTCTGCTGCTAGTCCTACTCCTGGTTGGTCCCTGGCACTCTGTAAACCTGCATCGTGTTACCCTGCCTTGCTTCCTGCTGAGGATCAACTCCTGCCCCTGTTACCTACCTATTCCCTCCCTGAACCTAAAATTCCCAAACCTACCCATTCCTTCCTGAAACCTGTTATTTCCAATTATCCTGTCCAGCCTGCAAATTCCCAAACCTACCCAATCCTTCCTGAAACCTGTTATTTCCAATTATCCTGTCCAGCCTGCAAATCCCCAAACCTACTCATTCCTTCCTGAAACCTGTTATTCCCTATTATCCAATCCAGCCTGCACCTGAGTTCTAGCCTTTGTCATAGTAATTCCAGATTACCCTGTTTAGCCCTTGTCTCAGCATTACCTGACTTCCCTTCAGCCATTGTCACATTCCAGTCCTGAGTCAAGTTCCAAGCTCATCAGTTCAGTCCACGTTGTTCCAGTCCAGAGTCAAGTTCCAAGCTCATCAGTTCAGTCCACGTTGCTCCAGTCCAGAGTCAAGTTCCAAGCTCATCAGTTCAGTCCACGTTGTTCCAGTCCAGAGTCAAGTTCTCAGTTCATCAGTTCAATTCAACAAGTCTTCCTGCCGGTCCCAGTCCGGTCCCTCCAGTTCCTGTCATTTATCATCAAAGGCAGTTTTCACTGCTACCCAAGTCTTGTAAATAGAGCTATTTACATTATCTGTGATTCCAGTCATGCCGGCCTCCATTGAAACCCAATCACCACATGAGACAGGTAACTCGCAGACACCAATCATGACACTAGGGAGGGGGATTAGGTTTAGGCACCGGGGAGGGAGGGTTAGGGTAAGGGTTAGGTTAGGGGTTGTGAAAATACTTACCAGCCATTCTTATGGGTGTCGGGATTCTGGCTGTCGGGATGCCACTGTCGGTATTCAGAACAGCCGGAATTTCATACCCAACCCGTCCAATGGCCTTTACAAATGCAACAGAAATTTGCAAGATCATTTGTACCTCTTTTATACCAAAGTTTCGGGTCTGACTCGGGGATTGGAATAGGGTTCCAATCCGGATCAGACCTGGAACTAACTCCTTTCAGACTACGGCGCCGACCCAGGATATTCCCGAGTCAGCGCCATTCACACTGGAGCCGGGTCTGCAGTGACCCGCATTGCAGTGGATGATGTCATCTCCAAGCACCATTGAAGCTGGACAATTGTGCGGCATGCGCAAGCTCCGGGTCATCGTGACCCAGATCACGCTGTTTACACTGCAGGGTGGCACGGTAATGACCCGTAGCCAACCCTGCAAAGTACCCGAGTTGGATCCACGGGTCCCTGGACCTGGTTGGATCCATTTATACCGACAAATATCCCGGGTTGATGTGCATCAACCTGAGATTTTTAAATCGTATAAAATGGGTAAAAGGGTTATTGGTCTGCATGGATATTACGGATTATAGCTTAAAGTCTGACTTCTTCTTTTCTTCAAAGAAACCAGGCTGTTACAAGTACCCTTTATGTGTTACCTGCAGTTATCTTCTTACTAGACACACTTTCCAACATCCTCATTCGGGAAAGAACTTTGAAATAAAACATGTCGAAAACTGCAGCTCTAAGGCCCTGATTCAGACCCACTCGCGAGCGGCTGACCGCTCGCAAGTGGGTCGATGTTCTGCACTGAGCATGCGCACGACGGAGGGAGCTCCGTCGTGCGCATGCGCCAGACGCGACGAGCGAAGGAAAGTCCTTCGCTCGTTGTGTCTGATCAAAGGGGGCGTGCTGTCGATGTTGATTGACAGCACGCCCCCTTTGGTGGGCATGCCGGGGGCGTGCCTCCCTGACGGGGGCGTTCCCACAGGAACGCCTCCCGTCAGAAGCCGGCCGACTGACATCACTAGTGATGTCAGTGGGAGTGATTTTGGCTCTGATAGAGCCAAAATCACTCCGGAGCTTGCGGTTGAAAACCTCAACCGCAGGCTCCGGCTCGCAGTTTCGATGGTCATGATGGTCAAGACCATCGCGGCCATCAAACTGCACGCTCGTATAGGCTGTGGGTGGTGACCCACAGCTATACGAGCGTCCAGGAGGATGCTCCATTTTTATGGAGGGCGGCCCTCATTCAGAGCGTGCGCTCTGCTCAGAGCGTACGGCTCTGAATGAGGGCCTAAGTTTGTAATACAGTCAGGTGCATAAATATTGGGACATTGACAGAAGTTTCATATTTTGGCCTCTATTCACCACCACAATGGCTTTGAAATGAAACAAACAAGATGTGCTTTAACTGCAGACTTTCAGATGTAATTTGAGGGTAATTACATCCAAATCAGGTGAACGGTATAGGAATTACAACAGTTTCTATATGTGCCTCCCACTTTTTAAGGGGCCAAAAGTAATGGGACTATCAACTCAAAAGCTATTTCACGGACAGGTGTGGGCTATTCCCTCGTTATTTCATTATCAATTAAGCAGGTAAAAGGTCTGGAGTTGATTCTAGGTGTGACATTTGCATTTGGAAACAGCTGTTGTCGACTCTCAATATGAGATCCAAAGAGCTGTCACTATCAGTGAAGCAAGCCATCATTAGGCTGAAAAATCAAAACAAACCCATCAGAGAGATAGCAAAAACATTAGGTGTGGCCAAATCAACTGTTTGGAACATTCTTAAAAAGAAAGAACGCACTGGAGAGCTCAACAACACCAAAAGACCCGGAAGACCACAGAAAACAACTGTGGTGGATGACAGAAAAATTATTTCCCTGGTGAAGAAAAACCCCTTCACAACAGTTGGCCAAATCAAGAACACTCTCCAGGAGGTAGGTGTATATGTGTCAAAGTCAACAATCAAGAGAAGACTTCACAAGAGTGAATATAGAGGGTTCACCACAAGATGTAAACCATTGGTGAGCCACAAAAACAGGAAGACCAGATTAGAGTTTGCCAAACAACATCTAAAAAAGCCATTACAGTTCTGGAACAACATCCTATGGACAGATGAGACAAAGATCAACTTGTACCAGAGTGATGGGAAGAGAAGAGTATGGAGAAGGAAAGGAACTGCTCATGATCCAAAACATGCCAACTCATCAGTGAAGCATGGTGGTGGTAATGTCATGGCGTAGGCTTGTATGGCTGCCAATGGAACTGTTTCCCATGTATTTATTGATGATGTGACTGCTGACAAAAGCAGCAGAATGAATTCTTAAGTGTTTCGGGCAATATTATATGCTCATATTCAGTCAAATGCTTCAGAACTCATTAGATGGCGCTTCACAGTGCAGATGGACAATGACCTGAAGCATACTGCAAAAGCAACCAAAGAGTTTTTTAAGGCTAAAAAGTGGAATGTTATACAATGGCCAAGTCAATCCCCTGACCTGAATCCGATTGAGCATGCATTTCACTTGATGAAGACAAAACTGAAGGGAAAATGCCCCAATAACAAGCAGGAACTGAAGACAGAGCATCACCAGCGATGAAACCCAGTGTCTGGTGATGTCTATGCGTTCCAGACTTCAGGCTGTAATTGCCTGCAAAGGATTTGCAACAAAGTATTAAAAAGTTAAAGTTAGATTTAGAATTGTTTAGTTTGTCCCATTACTTTTGGCCCCTTAAAAAGTGGGAGGCACATATAGAAACCGTTGTAATTCCTACACCGTTCACCTGATTTGGATGTAATTACCCTCAAATTAAATCTGAAAGTCTGCAGTTAAAGCACATCTTGTTTGTTTCATTTCAAAGCCATTGTGGTGATGAATAGAGGCCAAAATATGACAATTCTGTCAATATCCCAATATTTATGCACCTGACTGCATATAAGGTTTATATTAAGTGAGCATGACATCACGGATGTTTAAAGAATGCATGGCACTTCACCGTTCAGCAATCAGAGCAGCAATATCTGGAAAAGCGATATCCTGAAAAAATATAAACTAGCCTTTAGCTAAACACTTTAAAGATAAAGGTAATTAATTATCCACACTTAGGTATAATATCATTGGATTTGATCATGTGCCCCCATTATCTAGGGAGGAGATAGGGTGGTTGCCTTAAAAGGCTGGAAGCAATATGGATCTTCAGACTCAGTGCTGTACATCCTATGGGCCTCAATGAACGAATATCCTGGAATTTATTAATTTGAACATAATATTTTGTGTCTATATCTATTCTGTCCTGTCTGACTTTATTGATTAGTAAATAATTACATATGGATACATTAGCTACCCTTAATGACCGGGGGTTGGATCCTATTCTCATTTACCCAGGGTTGCTGTATTTGTATATTTCTTTATTTGAGATTGTGCATTGCTAGTGTTTATATGTTTATTTTAACTTGGCACTTTTTCTGTCCCTGATATTCATTGTTACACATTGTATTTCATGGCTTTTCGGGCGTGCGCAGCTGATCTATTTGGTGCACTGGACATCAATGACCCCAGTGACATTAACAAAACTGGTACCTGTGATCAAGTGCCGGTTCACACATGCACTTTGCATTACTAGCCAGGACGGGCTTCCAGTGCCACTTCCAAAAAAAATATTGGGGAAAAAAAATAGAAAAATTCTAAAAAAAAATTGAAAAAAGGAAAAATATGTTATGAGATGGTGCTAGTGATAGACGAAAAGCTGGTGTCTTCCTCATGCATGGGAAAGCCATCGCTGGATGTAGCCAGTGAAGGCCACTAGTTTGACCATTGAGTACTGGAAACAAATATTCTGCAATGGAACAACATATAGCAATACTGTCCAAGTATTAACAAAAATAGGGAAATATTAATGTTATAAATAGAACTTGTGTCTTGAATTTATTAATACAATCATACTATGCAACGGAGTAAAATGCATTGGAAAACTGCATCGTCTTAAAAGTCCTGATACAAATGGTCAAATATCTACTGTATCATAAGGCATATATTATTAATATATAAACACATACTAACAAAGGAAAAAAACTAAAATGAACTAATATGCTAAATGAATGCAAAAGCCTAAAATACATAAAGATAATAATAATAATAATAATAATAATAATAATAATAATAATAATAATAAAAAAATATTAATAATAATAATAAAAGCGGGACCAGCAGTAGATCCATAAAAGGCAGTGTGCCTTTCTTATTTCTGAATATAAAATAAAGAACAAATGAAAAAACAGGGTCATGTGATCTATTAACTGGAGATTTATAGTGATGATGATTGTAATAATAAAGCTTAGTTAAACCCCAGCTCAAAAGCAATATTCTACCAATGTAAATGTTGCCAGAACTTTATTTATTACTGTTCTTTATATTATTTGTCACATGTTTTAGTTATAAATAATATGTGTAGACTGTGCAATAGAAAGTGTGCTGTTGTTTTTAACATGCAAAGTAACAATAAGGCCAACTCTAGCCAAGTTCTTACTTGTATCATAAAACGCGCTCTGCTTTACTGTCATGGTATACAGATGTGTCACTGTCAACTGCTTTGGTAAGAAATACTAAAACATCAAACTGACATGAAAAGCAATAAAAAACAATGTATTTAGAATGGAGCCTGCAAGTTGTACATATAAAATGAGCCCTGTGATTCTGAACATCTTGCAAACTAACACAACTGTACATTAACCAACAATGATACGCACATGTCTAAGATTTCCTCTCTAGCTGTGACACATTAGCTGTACTTACTGTTCTGAAGAGGCGTAATTGAGAAACAAGAGGATACAAATGTGGATGAAAATCAGTTTCTAGTGCCAACATTTTTCTTTCCTAAATGCATGCTGCATGATCTTTTCATACTGTACAATAATATGCCTATACTTATAACATACAGTAGCAGTATCTAGCTTACATTGTTAGCTGTGTGACTGGACTTAATGAAATCACCACCCTACTAATGATTTTTTTTCTTTTCAACATTCGTTCATGAATTTGCCCTCACAGATTCTTGCACTAATGCTTATTCCAGAGTTATTCATATATTCTGTTTCAGATTTTTGATGTACTGTAGGGATGACAAAACTGGACACAATGATGTTTTACATCATTAAATCTTATCTGATACTGGAGTATTATTCAATGCAAATGTATTGAATTCTGTGTACTATAGGACTGTAGTGCAAGATCGTGGAGTGCTGCCAGTATGTCCTATCACATGTTGATTCATTCCAACAAAATATCAGTCATTATTGTAGTAAACTAGGAAAAAGAGTGTTAGACTATATAAAGGCAGAACACATTTTGCAGAGGATTCAGGAACACAAGTCCTACACTGCTTCTCTCTGATTTCCAACTTCTCTAGTACATCCTAAGGCAGGAAGTAGTCAAAAGGTAACATGTCGGCATTAATTCAATGTTTACATTATAAATGTCAACATAGTCAACATCGTCGTTATGACCACGACGACATTCTCATGTCGTAACGATGAATGCCGATTTTAAGACTATCGACATTAATCATACCACACTCCCTAAGGTTGTATTATTTAACATAATTTGTTTGCAAAAACTGTCCGAGATGACATTTTATTTAATTGTGTTGCCAATAAAATGGAGCAGTGCAAGTCTATGCATGAAAATAAACAAAAGAACAAAGTTTTATAGAAAGAGATTTAGATTCTGTTCTCTCACTTATAGGGACCTATTCATCACATGTGGAAACAGTAGTTACAGCTGGTTTTCCACATACTGAAGTTCTTTTCCATTCTTCAATGTAGCAACACTCTTCGGAGTTTGATTGCGGTTACTAACGTCAGTGCATGTGTGACCTGCCTCTTCTATTAGCATTGAAAGTATGGATGTTAGGCATGCTGTCTGCTCCAGAGTACTGACCAATTGTCCTGGTAATTTTGGATATGTCACAGTAAATCATGGCAAGTTAGATTAGTAAGTCACCTTGGCCATTGCATTTATTGATGAATAGGTCCATGTTACTTAACCACTGGCCTGGCGTGGACACCAAGCTGGGCTTTCCCTGATAAGGCCACAATGAGCAACAATGCTGACAGGATCATCCACCCAATGCTGTAGGAAGCTAATTTTGCTGCAGCCTGTGCTCTCTGCTTTCGCGCCTCCTCCCACAGTCTCTCCCCATTCACAGGCGCAGTGATGTGCGATCCTCAGAAATGCCCACCCCATGCTCCTGATTGCTCTTCTTGCAGGACTGTGAAGTCCTGTGAGAAGTGTATTTGGAGAGAGCGAGTGTTTTATATTATTAAAAAGACTTTCCTGTATCAACATTTCTAGAGGTCTCAAAGTAAGCATAAATACAAAGGGGTTTGATCCCATCTCTTTGTACTTTTCTTTACCTGCATTTATCCGGGTTGGGACTTATTTTATCACCACCATATTCCATTTTGCACTAAGGTGATACCCCTTTGAGTATAATACTCTATGTGCAATTTCTTGTAGTTTTTTTTGGCAAAATCACATCAACTTTGTGGGACATTATTCGGGTGCCTATTTGTACATTATTGTTGTTTGTCTAGTCTTGCATAAGGTTATACAGTATATATATTTAAATGTATATATATATATAATTATTTATATATATATATATATATATATATACATACATATATATAGATCAAGCAAATAGTCGGCTCTCCAAGTCTTGAGATGATAGAATAAGAAGGTTTTAGGGTCCACAACACGCCCACAATTGGTGGATACAGCATTCCATTCTGTACCAAGTGGGTGTCTTTACTCAATAAGTGTTCGATGGACTTGATGGTATTGGTGGTAATAGAGTCGACTGGAGAGTTAAATTTAACTAAAGACAAAATTTCCTCTTTTGAACAAGAACACCTTAATAAATTACAGATAGACTCTTTGGTTCAGTGGATGGACAAATTACAATCACAACTTGAATCTTACAGAAAAGACCTCATTGAATTTAAAAAGGACAAACTTGTTAAAGTGCAACAGGACTATGCCCAGCACAAAGTATATAACTGGCTTAACACATCCACGGCCCCAGTTAGAGGTAGAATGAGGACCCCGAGGGAACATTTCAGGGTATACGTATCTATCAACACTCCAGTACCTGGGGAAGTGAGAGTGACCATATCCCTAATAGTAGTCATACATCACAAAGCACCCCTTTAGGAGTGGTTACCATGGCACAAAGAACCCCTGGAAACATAGAGCAACAAGAAGGGGTGGTCAATCGCAGAGGGCAAGGGGGAGGCAAACCACCAAAAAACAGGAGAGTTTAATCTTCAAGTTGTCCAGCACCCCACTTACCCAATTGGAACATCAAGTGTTAAGTAAGGGTATGAGGTATGTACCCACTAATAATAATAATCATTTTCAGTGGAAATTGATAATTACAAGTTACAAAGAAAACTACACCTGAGAGAAGTTTTTGGTAAAACCAGAATTGATGATGTAGACATACAAGACAGTCACACCCCTCAAGTCTTATGATCTATTAAAGCACCCTCGATGTTTGATCCCCAATCATTTAACCACTCCATCAAAACTCTTGTCGAAGCTGAGTAATTGGCTGAGACAAGTTCAGTTTAAAATTGAATCGCAGCGATTCCATCTTGTGACTGGCTGCAAGACGCCATCTTGGAAATGAGATCGCAAGACGCCATTTTGCGAATGGCCGCCTAAGCGCCATTTTAGATAAACTCACACTTTAGTACATGTGTCGATAATACTATTAGCACCATGCGATTGCATCTTCCATCATTTCTCATATACACAATAATACGCATAATTGCGCTGTTAACTAGTCGCATATTAGCGAATGCATAAGAAAAACACTGTTTAGTAGCTAAATGCGCACCCATCTGTCCCCAGTTAACTAGCGTCTTCATATTAAACCCTGTACACTCACACATTACATATTCATTTACAAAGTTCCATTAGCTTTAAGGTATAAGATTTAAGTTTGTTCAGTTAGTATAAAGGCTGTGAAATAAGGATATTTGATAACTAAGGTTTTATACATGCTAAGAAAGCTGTGTTTGGTTTTGTACTGATGCGTACTCTTTCCACAGTATTCCGGTGATATCGGTAGGGAGATCGCATCATGCATTCTCGAGTTATGGACCGTAGAGACTTCAAGCAACAAAATGTATTAACTGTTAGGATGTTGCAGGGGGTGGGAGGGCAGAGACCCCCAGTTGTTAGAGGCTGGGAGAGTCTATTTGAATCAGCCTGTTAAATGCTCCGTAACAGATGGATCTCCTTTGGGAGCCAATAGCATCAGCAACAAACTTCTCTATTGTTTTGTCTATCCCTGGGGCGTATAAATATGTGTGCTCCAACACTGGGTTTTTAGTCTTCGTGTTGAATGCTGATAGACGAGGGGTTTCTTGCTGATGCCTAACACCTGGTACCGGAAGCGCTGCATATGTATACTGTACTTGGGTCTGTATAATTCCTTTGCGCCTAAATTGTGTCTGGATCAATTGCGTGTAACTGACTGTACTTTTACTTGAATAATACTTGTGCTTTGGAACCACAGATTCCAGGTCTTAAGTCTTTATTTACTGTATGGCTGTGTACACAAATTAGCGTCATCCTTAGAAGGTATAGGCAGGATATTAGAAGGTATAGGCAGGATATTAGAAGGTATAGGAAGGTGTGTATACAGGTTCTGATCCAGTTTTGTTAGTTGGGGGCTCGTAGTGAAGTCACTTACCTGCTCACATGGTACATATGGCTATCGATATTTCAGCAAAGGGTGGAGTGCCACATGCAGGGTTTGCCTGCAACCGCTTTGTACCGAAAGATCGCTATCCGTCTCCATGTGAATCAAGGAAGCTGACTAGAATCCAGGGACAAGAGAGGAAAAAGTTTGTTTTCCTCTGTTGATAGAACCTTACGTTTAAAGGGGTGCCGCTGTACTGAGTACGCGGCTAAGTCGCAGATTTGCGCACAGCAAAGACACACTTTGTGTACACAGCTAAAGGTTGTCATACGGTTGTGTGGTAGTCGCATTATTGTGTATGTGTTTGGTCGCACAATAGCGTATACCTACTTCCGGTTCTGCTGCCACGTGTTTGAACAAAGCCGTTGAGGTTTACATTTTTCAATTATTTTCAATATCTGGGTTAACGTGTATTTTTCGGTGCAGGAAAAAGTGTGTAACAGTGAGTGTTTTGTTGGTAGGGGTAACTTGTTCCCTGCAGTTAAACGTACCATATGACCTTTAAGGGCTGAGTGCTAGTCGCTCGGTAAGCAGCTTTACCATTCTATACATAGTAGCAGGTTGTCTTTGTTGTAGAGAGGTGCATGGAAGTGGCCGACATATAAAATTCCATAGGTGTGGAAGTTGCCTTACTAAATCTTATCCGGGTGTGGAAGTTGCCTTTTTCAAATCTTATCCAGGTGTGTGGGCGCCGCCGACTTAAATGGTCCACAGGTAAGTGAAAGTATCTTGATTGTCTTTCACCAGTTTAAATCTTCATTGAAAAGCGTAGGATTTTGTCTCAGAATGGGAGCGGCGCAAACAGTAGAGATGTTAGACAATGATGTGCTGCTAATGGAGGCGCCGATTGGATCGGCTCGTCGTATTATGCATACTAAGTACAGTACTTATGCAATAAGGTATTGTGATGTATGGTTTAAAATGACGATGAAGAGTG
The DNA here is from genome assembly GCA_031769625.1 of Taudactylus pleione. NCBI lineage: Eukaryota > Metazoa > Chordata > Amphibia > Anura > Myobatrachidae > Taudactylus > Taudactylus pleione. The sequence continues at coordinate 5,935,913 of JAUIMM010000324.1, read as the reverse complement.
TTAGACCATTTCCCAGAATTGGTAGTTTTGATAAAAATGTATTAGATAATGTCCGGGATCACATCAGTCTGATGCGCTCCAGAGAGAAAAAGGTTAAATATTATGAATGTTTAAAACTGTGGCAGCATGAAGGGGATGCGTGGCTTAAAAATGTGCAAATGACGCAAACTAGTGTCGCAAGCACATTGCCAAAGAATACATCCGCAGCGCTAAATTACAATACGGGAGAGCCGCAAAATGGCGTGCACATGCAGCAAGGTAGCGTTGTGGAAAGTATTGCCAGCAGTTCACGCTCACCTCCCCCACCTTATGTGGATGGAGGTGCAAGTACAGTTACCAAAAATACTCATAAAAATGTAACAAGCAATTTCTACCCTCTCTTAACCACTTAACTGACTAATTATTTTTCCAAAAACCGCTCCAGAATTGTCGGTTTCTTTTATGATTGAATTAGGTCACGAACATAATTTTAAACTTATCCATCACTATTTTATTTGAAAACAATAAGTTTTTAAAACACAGTATACCATAAAAATAGCAATTTTTATATTATACTGTAGTGATGGCCATTGTCGGCTGTACCATCGATGGTTCAACCATCGTTAGAAGCCATCAATTGTTTTGTGATTGGTCGAGGAGATCTGTGTACACCACAACTGCCGATGTTTCCTAAACATCGATTGAGGGTTGCCATCGATGGGGCAACATTGATGGCCACCACCAATGGCAAACTACTTGTTTTCAGTCAGACCATCGATGGTTGCAAACCATCGATGGTCAGTTGCCATCCCTAATCAGAGGCTCTGCAATATCCATCGATCGATATATATATATATATCGATCGAACATTTTATATATATATATATATATATATATATGTGTATATATATATACACACAGTTTATATATATATATATATATATACACATATACATATATATATATATATATACGCACACGGTATATATATATATATATACACATATACATATATATATATATTTATATATATACACACACAGTATATATATATATATATATATATATATATTTATATATATATATACACATATACATATATACATATATATATATATATATGTATATATATATACATACATATATATATATATACATATATATATATACACACATATATATACATATATATACACACACACACGTATATATATATATATATATACATATTTTATAATTCTTCAAGTATTTATTGCCCGATCACTGTGGCCAGCAGTAATCTGGCACATGGGGATGGGGAGGCGAAGCTGAGACCTGAAGATAGTGGGCCGGAGCGCCGGGGGAATATGGCAGCAGCCGCGGCTACCAGAGCCGCTGCTGCTGCCCTCCTATACAGTGATCACCTAGTGATCACTAGTGCCGGAGCCGCAGTGGGAGCGTCTCCCGCTGGCGGCCTGGATACAGAGCAGCAGCGGCGGTTACCAGAGCCGCTGCTGCTCCCCTCCTACACAGTGATCACCTAGTGATCACTAGTGCCGGAGCCGCAGCGGGAGCGTCTCCCGCTGGCGGCCCGGATACAGAGCAGTGGCGGCGGCTACCAGAGCCACTGCTGCTGCCCTCCTACACAGTGATCACCTTGTGAAGGTCCCTCTGTTGTAGGCAGCTGCGGGAAGATTAACTTCCAACAGCCGCCTAGTGGGCATTTCTGACTGGTCGTATCAGATACGACCATGTCAGGGAAAGCCCAGCCTGGTGCGGTCGTATCTGATACGTCTGTGCCAGGCAAGTGGTTAAGCAACCATAAAGAAAATGTTTATGATGTGGATGATGAGCCTATTGTAATGTCCGCCATTTCCCATGCTGTGCAGATGATAGATGCTGCATCACCACAATCATGGGTGGTGCCACCATCTCCATTGGTAACAGCAAAGGAAGTGTTAACAACCGCTGCACCCGTAGAGGAAGTTGTTCATACCATACATAGCAGCAGCAGACTAAACCCCCAGCCAGGTAACCAGGTCAAAGTTAGCAGCGCTACCGGTCTGCATCCCATTCGGACAATAAACGTTCCAAATGGAAATGCAGAACGGTATAGTGCCCACGAGGGAAGTGGTAATGCATTTGCCTTGGACAAGAGCAGAACTAAATTCCATCATAAATGATTTCCCCGATCCCAAAAAGGAACTAGCCAAATGTCAAAGTTTTTTGAGAAATTTGGGTAGTTCACATGAGCCAACTATTAAAGATTGGCGTGTGGTGTTAATGGCCTGTCTACCACGCAATACCGATGTGACAAAATTTATCACAGATTGTGTTTTGGATGGTGACGTTCCCTTAACCGACCAAGTAAATCAAGGTAACATTTCCCGCATTGTAACTCAATTGGGTATATATTTTCCGGTAGTAGTTAACTGGAATAAAATTTTCACCATTAAGCAAAAGGAGAGTGAAACTGCAGAAGATTATTGCGATCGGGCTCTGCAGGCTATCACCCAGTACACTGGGATAGAGGATATTAAAGATAGCACTCACCACAGGGGAATGATAGTCACGGTACTCGTGGACGGTCTGAAAGAGAGTTTAAAAACTCGGGTTCAGAGCCTGGCTGGCGGGGACTCACAATTGATGACCTCATAGAAACCGCCATCGAACATGATAAAAACATCTCAAAGAAGAGAGAAGCCCAGAGTGAAAAACTTATGGCTGTCAGTATCCAAGCTCTGGAAGGAATGACGGTAACATCACAGCCAACAGACACACTTGCATCTGAACAAGTATGTGCCCTCACTAACCCTACACATCAACAAACACAACTCTATCCCACTAACCCGACACAACCACAGGTCCCATACTACTCACAAACTTCTTATCCCCCACAATACCTTTACCCTCCCTATCCTTACCCATATCCACCACCTTTACCCTCAGCTCAAACTTCACTACCCTCTGATTGGTCTTCACCCGATCCACGAACATGTTTTAACTGTAAACAACCATGACACTTAAGTAGAAACTGTACAGTAAAAAGAGTAGGAACCCCAAATCAGGGAAGACCTGGATATCCCCATAAGGGATATGCACAGAGGCCAGCAAATGTCCAGCAGCCACCAGCTCCTATTGTGGCCGTAAATGCTTTATTGGAGAATGGTAGCCAATGCTAGGGGTCAGGTCATACATGTAGTCTACAGATAGTCAGGTTAACGGGAAGTACTAGGGAAGAACCGGTCATGATGGCTGATGTAGCTGGTACTGAATATCCTTTTCTTGTAGACACAGGGGCGACCAGGTCAGTGATAAAATCTCCTATTAATTTACAGGTGACCAATGAGACAGTACCAACAATGGGTGTAACAGGTAAAGTGGAACATTATCCTTTAACAAAGTCCACAGAGGTCACTATAGGGCCGTTGCATACCAGGCATTCTTTCCTCCTGGCTGCTGCGGCTCCTACTAACCTGCTGGGCAGAGACTTGTTATATAAGATGGTATGTGTTATATATTGCACCCCTGATGGTGTATTCTTAGATATCCCAGAGAGAGTTGCACACGCGGTGCAGGATATATTGAACACTCCCCAAAGGATAAAGTATCACTCTACAAGTTTAAATGAAAATCCATCTCAGATAAATGAAATGTTGTCCCTAATTCCAGATTCCCTTTGGACTAAAGATGGACAGGACACTAGATTAATGGCAAACGTAAGCCCCGTAATGGTGAATTTAAAAGGCAGTAGGCAAGCTCCAAAAATTCCCCAGTACCCACTAAAACAGGAGGTAGAATTAGGGGTTTTCCCAATAATTGAGCGATTATTGCAACAGGGAATTTTAGTTCGTACAGCTAGTGTAGCCAACAGTCCCATCTTTCCAGTGAAGAAGAGTGGTGGGAGGGGTTATAGGCTGGTACAAGACCTTAGAGGTGTTAATAAGGTAGTAGAGAGCCAATTCCCTGTAGTGCCAAATCCAGCTGTCATTCTGATGCAGATCCCACCAAATGCAACCCATTTCACTGTCATTGACCTCTGTTCTGCTTTCTTCTCTGTGCCTCTCCATCCTGACTGTCAGTATCTATTCGCATTTACATACAGAGGTTTACAATACACATGGACACGGTTACCCCAAGGTTTCATAGACAGCTCCAGTATCTTCTCCCAGGCATTGCACGACTGTTTACAATCTTTTCAACCTGCCAATGGATCTGTTCTAATTCAATATGTGGACAATTTATTGCTATGTTCTGACTCATTTATGTCATGTTTGAATGATACTAAACTTTTGTTACTTCATCTCTCACATACAGGACACAAGGTGGCTAAGGACAAACTACAGCCGTGCCAATCCAGAGTAAAATATTTGGGACACTGCCTAACCCAGGGGTTACGACATCTTACAACAGATAGAATCCAGGCCATACAAAAGATTACACTGCCGCAGAATCAACAGTAAATTCGTACCTTCTTGGGAATGTGTGGATACTGTAGAATGTGGATCCCAAGTTTTTCTATTTTGGACTTACCTTTACAGGAATTAGTCTCTTCCTCAAAGCCTGATCATGTCGTACACACAGAGGAATCAGAGCAGGCTTTCCTTAATCTTAAGGATAGTCTGACAAAAGCTCCTGCATTGGGAATACCTTATTATGAAAACCCTTTTGATTTGTATTGTACGGAAGCCGATGGTTGTGCTGCAGGTGTCCTTACACAAAAACATGGTGATGCCAGCAGGCCTGTAGCATACTACAGTGCCCAACTGGACACTGTGGCAAGATCACTCCCCACCTGTTTGAGAAGTTTAGCAGCTACCGCTCTATTGGTGAGTAAAAGGGAGGACGTAGTATTGGGTTATGATATGATTGTCTACACTCCCCATGCTGTATCTGCTTTGTTGAACTCAGCTCAAACCAGACACGTCTCTTCAACTAGGTGTACCAAATGGGAACTAGCTCTAATCACACCCGCAAACATTACTGTTAAACGTTGCAGCACGCTGAATCCAGCAACATATTTACCATATGTACAACATGATGTACAAAGGGTGGAAGGAGGCGAGTTGCTGGTGGGAGGTGAGTTCAGCAGACATAATGATACGCACGATTGTATGACATATCTGAATCAGACCTTTACTGCTAGACCTGACATACATGACACACCTTTAGAGAATGTGGATGTGACTTTTTATACAGATGGGAGTTGTCATAGACAAACAGACACAGGTGAATTATGTACAGGTTATGCTGTTGTAAATGACACAGACATCATAGAAGCTAAACCTCTTGATCCTCCTCACTCAGCCCAGGTGGCAGAGTTAGTAGCACTAACTAGAGCATGTGAACTTGCAGCAGGCAAATCTGCTAACATTTACACTGACTCGAGGTACGCGTTCGGGGTGGTGCATGATTTTGGGGCTCTATGGCGTCTGAGAAATTTTATGACAGCAGCAGGCACACCAGTTGCACATTCCCAACACATAAAACATATTTTAGAAGCAATCCAACTGCCCAAAGTGGTGGCAGTAATTAAATGCAAAGCTCATACATGTGAGGATGACCCAGTGTCACTGGGCAACAACAGAGCCAATGAAGCTGCAAAATGGGCAGCAGGGTTAAAAATGTTTTCTCCAGCTGAAACAATTATGTCATTCCAAACAATTGATATGCTGAAATTAATTGAGAAGCAAAATTTGTGTTCAACTCAGGAAAAACCATCTGGAAGTCCAAGGGATGTGGGCAAGAGTCCTCCGGGCTCTGGAGGGACGGACAAGGTAAGCCAGTAGCCCCCAAGGCATATTACCACAGCCTGGCTGAGGCAGCACACGGTCTGACTCATCTGGGCAAACAAGGTATGTGCAAGTTGGTGAGGGCATACTGGTGTGCACCAGGTTTTTCTTCACAAGCAGAAAAGATAGCAATGTCCTGTCTGACCTGCTTGAGAAAGAACATAGAGAAAGCGATCCCTACCAAACCGTCCCACATTCTACCGACTGATGGACCTTTCCAGGTGATACAAATTGATTTCATCCAATTACCACCCTGCAGGAACCTTAAGTATGTATTAGTGTGCACAGATGTATTTTCTAACTGGGTTGAGGCCTACCCAGCAGCCACTAATACTGCTGCGTTTACTGCAAAGAAGATAGTTCAGGAATTTGTTTGCAGGTACGGTATCCCTAGAATCATTGAAATTGACAGGGGTACTCATTTCACAGTTGATGTTTTTCAAAATATGTGTAAGCTGATGGGTGTTAATAGCCGACTTCATACCCCCTACCGACCGCAAGCCAGTGCCAAGGTAGAGAGGATGAACGGGACTATTAAAAATAAGCTAAGTAAAATCATGGCAGAGACTGAACTAGGATGGCCAGAAGCGTTACCTTTGGTTCTACATAGCATAAGGACCACTCCTAGACCTCTTCTGAATCTGTCCCCATTTGAAATAATGTTTGGTAGACAACCTCATTTGATTATAAGTCCACAGGAAGACCTGAAGGGTAACAACGAGGTAACTGTAAAGTATCTTATATCAATTAGTAAGCAGTTAAAGCAACAGCAGCAGAAACTGAAATTGTTGTCTAATGATATGCCTGAAACTAACTGTCATTATGTTGAACCAAGAGAATATGTAATGATCAGAAATTTCTTGCGTTCAGGTTGTTTGACTGATCAGTGGGAAGGTCCGTACCAGGTGCTGCTGACTGAAGTACTACATCTTTGAATGTGGCCGAAAGAGATAACTGGGTCCATTCCACTCACTGCAAAAAGGTCAATCAACCGGTGGAGAAACAAGTCGGAGACAAGACTGATAGTGTGGACCTGTTGCTCGCAAGCTTGTTCCGGGAGGATTGAAAAGGTTGTAGTGAGATACCTGAACTAAAAGAAACTTGCAGGTTTTGTTGTGTCAATGGACGGGCCTGCTGTGTTCATTTTCATATTCTCTTTTAGAGTGTTCACCATCTTGGTCAGTTCGGGAATATCCAGTTTCTGTGATGGGAGATCGATCGAGGAAATGGGAGCTGATGGCTGTGCCAATGGAGGGAGTCAGGAGGAGTGCAATGCCAATCAGGGGAGTGTCTGACCAATCTTAGTACTGTTATTGTTAAGAGAGCTGTCATTCCGGATACTCGGGGACGGTGTGGAGGTTTATCATCTGAAGATTCCTGTATTTGTGAGCTATTTGGGTCCTTAGTTGATGAAAACTGTATCCAACGGTGCCAACCTAAATATAGCCCGTACTGGGGTTGGTATCCTTTAGAGGATTATCATAGTATGGTAGGCAAAATGTTAAATCAAACTGATTGCTGGGTGTGTTTACATGTGCCACAGGGACAGCATAATGTAGGGTTGGTACCATTTCCGCTGAATATCACGGAAATTTTAGACTTACAAAAAGGGAAAACATTGGATGGAAAATTCCTCTCATCCAAACCACCTCATTTCAAACTCTATCAATTCCAAGTAGATAGATCACTTTTGTGTTTAAATATAACCAACCCCAATAAACCCGGGAGTTGGGAAGTGACGGGGAATAATCAGATGATAACCTTCTCACAAAGAGCTGATAATGAGTCCATAAACCATGATCTGTTATGCTCCATTAAGTCTGGTGGGAAACATTTTAGCTATCAGTATACATTGAGTTCCACCAAAGAAATTATTGGTAAGGTGCCAAATGGTTATTGTGCTTAGATAATACAACCAGAAACTTGCATGTACCAGATGGAAGACCCAGAAATAGGATTGTTTGCAAGGGAAATGTGCTTAATGATAATGATGCATACCATTCCTTATGTTCTCCCTGATAATGTATATTTCATATGTGGAAGAAAAGCATATAAATGGCTCTCCCCAAGTTCTGAAGGTTTGTGTTACCTGGGAAGAGTAGTACGACAAGTTATGACCCTCACACATGTTGAAATGCTGGGTATACATAAAAATGCACCGTCACCATACCTTCACACACAATATGAACACAGAGGCAAAAGAAATATGATACCTGGTGATGTGCATAAAGTCACTCAGTTAATCAGTGAGACAACTGGCTTTCAAGTTTTAGTCGCATTGGATCCCACCAGGATTGCTCGGGGTACATTAAATTTTAGATTTATCCAGGAACTTGCTAAAATAATAGATAATATCACCGAGATGTACGATGACACATTCAGGTATACAGGGAGAGAATTACAAGCGTGCAAGAAAGAACTGGTGCAACACAGGCTAGTGTTGAATTATTTAACTGCTGTTACTGGAGGGTATTGCGTAACATTGGCCACCCAGTTCAGAGTAAAATGTTGCACCTATGTCACCAATGATACTAGCAACCCCAAGGAGGTGAAAGACCGAAAGATGGATGAAATTCTGCAGCTAAAATGGGAGTTTCGTAAGAACCATAACGCTTCAGTGGCTGAAGTAGGGGAAAAGATAGAAGGATGGGTTTCATGGCTGAACCCAGTAAAATGGTTCTCAGGTCTAGGGGAATGGGTCCAGGAAGTGATCGCCAGCATAGGCAAATTCTTGATCCTTATACTAATTGTCATCATAGTAAATGGCATATGCGTCTGGTGTGTTCCTATTGTGTTGAAGTGTGGAAAATGTAAAAATAGAGTAAAATGCAGGAACGAAACTATGATGGTGGTCAGTAATGACAATATGAATACCGAGGTAAATATAAAACTGCATTACAACCCTGAACTAGGAAATACCATAATTTGATGTATTATATTTAGACATGCATAGAATATATTATTAAAATGTTATTTTTAGAACACCTCAGATAATGTAAAGTCTCAATTCCCCTTCAAGACTGCTTTTATAAGACTGGTGCATTCCCACACCTTTCACATGATCTTCCAAGATCCGCGGTATGCGTATAATAGTAGTTTTATGTCCCCACCCAGAGACACATTATTGATGGATTAAGAACCACCTTGTGCCATCCCACAATAACACTAAATAATATGTAAATGTAAGCCTAAATTAAATTCTAATAGCAGATTGTGATAGCATGTTGTTTGCTATCTAAGGGTGGACTGTCGAAGCTGAGTAATTGGCTGAGACAAGTTCAGTTTAAAATTGAATCGCAGCGACGCCATCTTGCGACTGGCCGCAAGACGCCATCTTGGAAATGAGATCACAAGACGCCATTTTGCGAATGGCCGCCTAAGCGCCATTTTAGATAAACTCACACTTTAGTACATGTGGCGATAATACTATTAGCACCATGCGATTGCATCGTCCATCATTTCTCATATACACAATAATACGCATAATTGCGCTGTTAACTAGTCGCATATTAGCGAATGCATAAGAAAAACACTGCTTAGTAGCTAAATGCGCACGCATCTGTCCCCAGTTAACTAGCGTCTTCATATCAAACCCCGTACACTCACACATTACATATTCACTTGCAAGGTTCCATTAGCTTTAAGGTATAAGATTTACATTTGTTCAGTTAGTATAAAGGCTGTGAAATAAGGATATTTGATAACTAAGGTTTTATACATGCTAAGAAAGCCGTGTTTGGTTTTGTACTGATGCATACTCTTTCCACAGTATTCCGGTGATATCGGTGGGGAGATTGCATCATGCATTTTCGAGTTATGGACCGCAGAGACTTCAAGCAACGAAATGTATTAACTGTTAGGATGTTGCAGGGGGCGGGAGGGCAGAGACCCCCAGTTGTTAGAGGCTGGGAGAGTCTATTTGAATCAGCCTGTTAAATGCTCCATAACAGATGGATCCCTTTTGGGAGCCAATAGCATCAGCAACAAACTTCTCTATTGTTTTGTCTATCCCTGGGGCGTATAAATATGTGTGCTCCAACACTGGGTTTTTAGTCTTCGTGTTGAATGCTGATAGATGAGGGGTTTCTTGCTGATGCCAAACACCTGGTACCGGAAGCGCTGCGTATGTATACTGTACTTGGGTCTGTATAATTCCTTTGCGCCTAAATTGTGTCTTTGGAACCACAGATTCCAGGTCTTAAGTCTTTATTTACTGTATGGCTGCATACGCAAATTAGCGTCATCCTTAGAAGGTATAGGCAGGGTATTAGAAGGTATAGGTAGGATATTAGGAGGTATAGGAAGTTGTGTATAGAGGTTCTGATCCAGTATCGTTACTCTATCAAAACTTTTTCACGCATGCTCGAAGGCTCCTGTCATGACAAGATACCATTTGTCCACTCTAACCTCAATAAGGGAGAGGCCCTGGCTTTGAAAAATCTGGAAACAAGGCCGGACATAGTGATCAGGGGAGCCGACAAGGGCGGCTCCATTGTGATCATGGACCTTGATTCCTATATAGAAGAATGCATACGTCTGCTTTCTCTGATGTTAATACCTATGGGACACTTTCCAAAGACCCTACGGATGCATTCCAGCTGGAATTGGATGGTATATTACAGGAGGCAGTGGATATTAAACATCCTATGGTACCTTTGTTTTACATCACCCCTAAAAACCACAAGCACGCTCAGCGACCCCCTGGCAGACCTATTATTTCTGCCAGGGGCTCTCTGTGTGAACCTATTGCAGTGTACCTTGATGCACTGCTACAACCGGTGATCCAAAACACCAGTACCTACCTTAAGGATACTAACACCTTGTCAAGAATGCTGTTGGACATTGTAGATGATTGATATTGGCTAGTATAAATGTAAATAGCTTATACACAAGTATACCACACCATGATGGCTTATTGGCTGTTAAACATTTAATTAACAATAACAGCAACTATGTAGGGCCTGATGTTGATTTCTTTTTGCGACTGTTAAACTTCACTTTGACCCATAACTACTTCCTATATGATGATAGTTTTTTCATTCAGCTTGCGGGATGTGCTATGGGTAGTCGGGTAGCACCCTCTTATGCAAATGCCTATATAGACCACAGTATCCAGGAAAAAGTATTTCGATATTATCAATATATCGATGATATCATGCTGATGTGGAGTGGCGATGAGAAGGAGTTGATTGATATCATCACACAGCACAATCACTCCCTTTGTCCTGCTAAACTAACTAGCACTACTAGCACCAGTGAAATTCATTTTCTTGATGTCACTATAGCTAAGTCTGATGGGTGTATTACTACCAAGCTATTTGTAAAACCTACAGACAGGAATGCGATCCTGAGATATAATAGCTTTCATCCTAAAGCAACAATCAATAGTCTACCATATTCCCAAATGCTGCGTGTTTGTCGTATCTCTAGTGATGCAGCAGAGTGACAACCACAATTGGATTTAATGGTTAATAATTTGTTGACAGAGGTTACCCTGTTGACAATGTGCTTAAAGCTATGGACAAAGCAGAAGCATTTAGTAGACAAGACTTGTTAGTAGAAAAAACTTCTAACAAGATTAGTGAAGTAATTCCTTGGGTCAATTCGAATTGCACATCTAGCAAATATACAAAAAAAAACCAGCTTGTGATTTATGGCTCATTGTGACCACTGATCTAGAACTGCATACTTTAAAAAAATGCAAACTCATGGCCAGTTACAGGCGGGGCCGCAATATTAGAGATGCAGTGGTCAAAACAGACATCACTGATATGAATATCCACAGCCATCCTAATTTCCTGAGCAGAAAAAGTGGCAATCACAGATGTTTGGGGTGTACCACCTGCAATTATCTTATCCCTGGTGACAAGTTTACACACCCGTACTTCCAAATATGTGGTCTACCTTCTGTCTTGCTCATGTGGTCTTCAAAATGTGGGCAAAATTTAAAGAGCGCATGGCCCAACATAGGGCAGCAATTAGAGCAGCCCTTGTGTCTGGTAAAAGCGACCAAGCGGTTGCTAGACACTTTGCACAGGCTAAGCATAATATGGCTATGTTACGTTACAGGATGATTGATCAGGTGCCATTTAGAATGAGACGAGGAGACAGATACAAACAGTTGTTACAAATAGAGGCCAAGTGGATCTATACACTTGATACAGTCAGTCCTAAAGGATTAAATGAAGCTCTCAGTTTAAGCTGTTTTTTGTAACTTTTTCTTGGATGCATCTTGTTGCATCATTATTGCGCTTTACTCTATGATTCTTCTTACATAGCTATGTTGTCATTTGTGCCATTTGTTTATCAACTTTATTTCATAGATATTTGTAATTCATGCTACTCTGATATGATTAGTACACATGGCTAGTATTGTTAGAGCTGGTTCATGGATATTTATATGTTTTCACATTATATATAAGATATACATTTTTTTATTAATTTAGTATGTGTGTATATGTACTTTATATTATGTTTTATATGTAGTCTTTCAGAATGATTATGGTTTTAGATTTTCAGATTAGGTTATATTCACTATCTAATATAGTGTTACACTGATTTATATTTGTGTATTTATTATCATATTTATAAGTTATATGGTGGTAGTGATATTTGTTTGAGATTAAGCAGCATAATAACTTCACATAATGGTCATGCTCATATGTTGGTTATGATTCACTTGTTTCACCCCCCTTGGCTTTTTACCTGTGTTGTTACATTACAACCTGTAAGTTTTATTTTTGTTTATCTGAATTTTATGTCATGGATCTGCACAAAATAGTCTAATTTGGTGAAGGGAAATGAGAAGCCCCTCAAAAGTTCTGGTACAACCAATTACCTTCAGAAGTCACATAATTAGTGATATGAAGTCCAACTTTGTGAAATCTAAGTGTCACATGATCTGTCAGTATAAACACATCTTTTCTGAAAGGCCCCCAGAACCACTAAGCAAGAGGCATCACACCATGAAGACCAAGGAGCTCTCCAAACAGGTGCAGTAGGTATTACCGCCGGACGCAGACCCGGCGGTTGAAATCCCGACAGCGGCAGCCTGATAAGGGTGAAAATCCCGATCGTCCCTAAGGTATCGCTAACCTAATTCCCCCCCGTAACCCTCCCTTAGGGGGGCCTAACCCTAACTTCCCCCCAAGTTCCTTACCCTAGTCCCCCCTTCTAAATGTCTAAACCTAACCTCCCTTTCCCCGGTGCCTAAACCTGTCTCCCAGGGGGGGGGCCTGACCCTAACCTTCCCCCGGGGGTGCCTAACCCTAACCCCCCCTTCCCCTAGCCTAAACCGTACACTCCATAGAGCTGGACTGTATGGAAGAGTGGCCAGAAAAAAGCCATTACTTAGTAATAAAAATAAGAAGACACGATTTGAGTTTGCCAAAAGGCATGTGGGTGACTCCCCAAATGTATGGAGGAAGGTGCTCTGGTCGGATGAGACTAAAATGTAACTTTTTGGCCACAAAGGAAAACGCTATGTCTGGCGCAAACCCAACACCCTAAGAACACCATCCCCTAGGTGAAACATGGTGGTGGCAGCATCATGCTGATGGTGATGTTTTTACAGCAGCAGGGACTGGGAAACTGATTCAAGTCGAGGGAAAGATGGATGGTGCTAAATACAGGGATATACTTGAGCAAAACCTGTTTCATTCTGCCTTTGATTTGAGACTGGGACGGAGGTTCACCTTCCAGCAGGACAATGACCCAAAGCGTACTGCTAAAATAACATTCGAGTGGTTTAAGGGGAAACATTTAAATGTGTTGGAATTGCCTAGTCAAATCCCAGATCTCAATCCAATTGAGAATCTTTGGTCAGACTTGAAGATTGCTGTTCACGTGGAAACCATCCAACATGAAGGAGATGGAGCAGTTTTGCCTTGAGGAATGGGCAAAAATCCCAGGGGCAAGATGTGGCAAGCTCATAGAGACTTATCCAAAGAGACTTGCAGCTGTAATAGCCGCAAAAGGTGGCTCGACAAAGTACTGACTTTAGGGGGGTGAATAGTTATGCACACTGAAGTTTTCTGTTATGTTGTCCTAAATGTTGTTTGATTCACAATATATAAAAAAACAGTACTTCACGGTAGGCATATTCTGTGAATGAAATGATGCACACCTTCAAACAATCCATTTTAATTCCAGTTTGTGAGGCAACAAAACATGAAAAATGCAAAGGGGGTGAATACTTTTGCAAGGCACTGTATATATATATATACAGTCAGGTGCATAAATATTGGGACATTGACAGAATTTTCATATTTTCACCACCACAATGGCTTTGAAATTAAACAAACAAGATGTGCTTTAACTGCAAACTTTCAGATTTTATTTGAGGGTAATTACATCCAAAATCAGGTGAACAGTGTAGGAATTACAACGGTTTCCATATGTGCCTCCCACTTTTTAAGGGGCCAAAAGTAATGGGACTATCAACTCAAAAGCTATTTCATGGACAGGTGTGGGCTATTCTCTCGTTATTTCATTATCAATTAAGCAGGTAAAAGGTCTGGAGTTGATTCTAGGTGTGACATTTGCATTTGGAATCAGTTGCTGTCAACTCTCAATATGAGATCCAAAGAGCTGTCATTATCAGTAAAGCAAGCCATCATTAGGCTGAAAAATCAAAACAAACCCATCAGAGAGATAGCAAAAACATTAGGTGTTGCCAAATCAACTGTTTGGAACATTCTTAAAAAGAAAGAATGCACCGGAGAGCTCAGCTACACCAAAAGACCCGGAAGACCACGGAAAACAACTGTGATGGATGACAGAAGAATTATTTCCCTGGTGAAGAAAAACCCCTTCACAACAGTTGGCCAAATCAAGAACACTCTCCAGGAAGTAGGTGTATATGTGCCAAAGTCAACAATCAAGAGAAGACTTCACAAGAGTGAATATAGAGGGTCCACCACAAGATGTAAACCATTGGTGAGCCTCAAAAACAGGAAGACCAGATTAGAGTTTGCCAAACAACATCTAAAACAGCCATTACAGTTCTGGAACAACATCCTATGGACAGATGAGACAAAGATCAACTTGTACCAGAGTGATGGGAAGAGAGGACTATGGAGAAGGAAAGGAACTGCTCATGATCCAAAACATACCACCTCATCAGTGAAGCATGGTGGTGGTAGTGTCATGGCGTGGGCATGCATGGCTGCCAATGGAACTGGTTCCCTTGTATTTATTGATGATGTGACTGCTGACAAAAGCAGCAGAATGAATTCTGAAGTTTTTTGGCAATATTATATGCTCATATTCAGTCAAATGCTTCAGAACTCATTGGACGGCACTTCACAGTGCAGATGGACAATGACCCAAAGCATACTGCAAAAGCAACCAAATAGTTTTTTAAGGCTAAAAAGTGGAATGTTATGCAATGACCAAGTCAATCCCCTGACCTGAATCCGATTGAGCATGCATTTCACTTGATGAAGACAAAACTGAAGGGAAAATGCCCCAAGAACAAGCAGGAACTGAAGACATTTGCAGTAGAGGCCTGGCAGAGCATCACCAGAGTTGAAACCCAGCGTTTGGTGATGTCTATGCGTTCCAGACTTCAGGCTGTAATTGCCTGCAAAGGATTTGCAACAAAGTATTAAAAAGTGAAAGTTAGATTTAGGATTCTTTAGTTTGTCCCATTACTTTTGGCCCCTTAAAAAGTGGGAGGCACATATACAAACCGTTGTAATTCCTCCACCGTTCACCTGATTTGGATGTAATTACCCTCAAATTAAATCTGAAAGTCTGCAGTTAAAGCACATCTTGTTTGTTTCATTTCAAAGCCATTGTGGTGGTGAATAGAGGCCAAAATATGAAACTTCTGTCAATGTCCCAATATTTATGCACCTGACTGTATGTATATATATATATATATATATATATATATATATAGCACTGAGAAACATTTCTAATTGTTTGTTATTTGATGTGTTTTGTTTTGTTTGTCATTAATTACACAAAATGTGTTCTATTCTTTGCACTAGTATTCATTGGAAGTCTCTAGTTATCTTTCCTGAGCATCTACATACAGTAGAACATATGCAATCCTGTGTGCCCTGTACTCTGCACACCACCTTACTGTGTTGAATGTTTCAATGTCTGTGGCACTCTCTTTGCTCGGGCCAACCCGGTCCATCATATAGGTAATGTGTTATCCACTTCCAGAGTGCAGTAGTGAGAGAAGCAGTGATTTGTGCACAGGAGAGATTTGGGAATCCAATCTCGAAGCTTGAACACTTCAAACCAGGCAAGCAACGTTTTGAGGCCAGATTGGTGTATACATGATTTTCTGTGTTGGTGGAAGTAGCCTTTTAAA
Organism: Taudactylus pleione; assembly: GCA_031769625.1. NCBI lineage: Eukaryota > Metazoa > Chordata > Amphibia > Anura > Myobatrachidae > Taudactylus > Taudactylus pleione. The sequence continues at coordinate 5,919,836 of JAUIMM010000324.1, read as the reverse complement.
ATATAAACAGTAACAGTGCATCTGTTGGACATTATTACAGCTCCTTTTTGATCAGCTACTGTATGCTGATCTGTTTGAAACAATTACTTATAAGGGGCCTATGTATCCAGACAATTTTTACATAACATTATGCAGAAACTGCAGTTTCTGCATAATTTAATGCAGTGAACCTATGCCACAGAAATCTCCGTCAAAGTGCTAATTAGCACTGCAGATTGCAGTCCCCATTATTATCAATGGTGACTACGATCTGACCCCTATGTACTAAACCCCAATAAATTAAGTTTTTCTAAGTTTAGCCCCGGTAGTTTACACTATCCTCAGATGATGTAAACTACTGTAAGCCTATGGGGGCTCCAGGTGCAGTCCCCGGCCAGTTCCGTAAGCTGATGTTGTGCGCACGTGCAGTGTCAGCTTCCCCACGGGAAGTCTTTCACTACTTTCAATTACTTTTCCTAAATGCCGCGGACATTACTCGCGGAGACAGTGAGTTCCCCGTAGTACATAGCCGGGATATTTTTATTAAAAATGAAAATATCCCCTGTGAGTTAGGTACATAATAAACGTGGCTGGACTGCAATTATTAGACCGCTCAAAGTCTCATTTTTCACAGGGTAGACCCAGTTTGCAAGCAAAATGGACATAGTCACTTTGTTTACTCATGGTCAAGATCTGAGTAAGGGTGTAAGATTGGGGCTGTAATTTACCAGAGGAGAACCAGTGAAAACCCTGCTCCTGGTTATCTGCAACCAAATATTGCAGCAAAGGGTTACAATAATATGCTCATGTGTGGCTAATGTATGCTTTATGCACAGTAATTTGACCTGGATGAATTCCAGTGAAGCTTCTCTTTACTGGTTCCCATTGCTGAGTATATTTATTGCTTTCCTGAGATGATGTTAAATTGACTCAAGCCACTGTCCTTATTGAGGTCTACGGGGACAGCAATAAGTGCTGGAAAAAGTGGTATTGCAGATGAAATCAGTGATATAAATTTTTAAAGAAATCCAAAACCAAAACTGAACCTGGACCAAAACACTGGAGGTCGTTTTGCCAAAATCAAAACCAAAACATAACGATAATTTAGAACCAAAACCAAAATACGGAGGTCTGTGCACATTTCTATCAAAAATATCAAAGAAAGGGTTTATCAGCTTCATAAGTTGACCCCTTACTACCATAGTCCTAACTATGAGCCTTCACTAGTTGTGTGACAGTTGCAAGTTACCTATGGTGTTTTGTAAGGAGGGCTGTATAGGGATCTTTGGCCCTCATTCAGAGCCGTTCGCTATTTGCGGTCGTTCGTTCAAAAACAAGGGGTGGCTATTCAAATGATCCGTTCGCACATTGCAGTCTGTTCACACCTCTAAGTCTGAACGAGCGAGCAAAACATACGCTCGTTTATTTGTTAAAAACGCCCCCTGGCCGCTCGCATCCTACGTCATGTCCGCTATTTATTAGATTAATCGAGTACATCGTACAGCGTATGAACTGCTCGCTATTCTTGTGGTTGGTTTTTTCAACCGCTATTTTGCGAACAGTTCTGAGTTAAAAAAACCAAGTGACGTGGTCAATGACGCTGCTAAATTAATTATGCACTCCCTTAAAACGCCCGTTTTGACCTTTAAGCACGCCTGCGTTCTGATCTCCACTCCCCGTTTTCAAGCACCTTCCCCTGTTACCACCCACATACGCCTCATTCTGTCACTCAAAATAGCAGGCACTCGCTATATTGCGTACAAACGATTTTCGGCCGCACTGACTGGTTCGCGCATGCTTACTAAAAACCGTATGCATGCGCAGATGTGCGAACATCGCTCGGAACGAGCGTACTGCCGCTAGCGAGTGGCTCTGAATGAGGGCCTTTGTCCTTGATCCCATTAATGTCTTACAGTAGACCTGGAGCTAGGACAATTTTTACAAACGATATATAAATAAAGTAAATATGCATTCCAAATGAGTGTTGCTAGACACACATTTATTAAGTGGAGGGAATGTTTTTTTAGGCAAGCATCCGGTGATCAAGTGTTACCACAGAAATGACTGGCCACTTATAGTCACTTTCCCAGAACAATTTTCATGTATTATCTTATCTAGAAATCTAGAATCTGTTCTATAGCAACGGTGACAAAGTCTTTCAGCAAAATCACAATTACGTTGCAGTTATATGTAGCTAAATAAAACTCTTTTTATCACAACAGGAAAGCTGTAGCCCAATTAGATGATGCAATATAGCTTAAGCGAGATATTGCAGTTTGCCATGCACTGCTGATTCAAAATTGCAAATTCCTTTTATGAATGTGAATTGAAGAAGAATTGCATTCATATATAATTGCTCTGAGTGCACAGCAGCATACTTCTGTCATAGAACACAACAAGAGAAATCTGTTACCTGGAGGATCAGTACAGTACTTGAGTACAGTATACTATTGTATTTTATTAAGCCTGACCCCTGGAAGAACACAGGAGCAGGAACAGGTCTTGTAGCCTGGACTTGACTCTGAGGTCCTTTGTGGGGAGGGAAGACCCACATATATAGTGACTGCAGGGTAGTCCCATTACAGCAACACAGCATTCCCAGTAGTCAGTCAGCAGCATACAAGAAGCCCCATCAGGACCGGCTCTAGGGGTGTTCGACCAGTGCGGTCGAACAGGGGCGCCACCAATAGAGGGCGCACCCCTCCCCAACATCCCGTTTTCAGTGGGACAGTACTGTCCTGGTGTTCCACACGTGGGCTGAAGTGGCCCGCGGGTGGTCAAATCGGGAGTTGGAGGACCCCCACCGCCGCAGCTGTGCGGCAGTGCCGGACCCCCGGAGTGCGAGTGGATGCCGCGCGCATGCGCTCGGCATCCATTCATTGATGGAAGAGGGTTTGGGGAAGCCCAGCCAGTGACGGAGGGCTGGGCTTTACCCCCAGCCTGCCGTTATTTGGAGGTGTGCCATGTGGGTACACCTCCAAATAACATCACTTAGGGGACGTGGCCTATGGTAATGAGGCCATGCCCCCGATTTTGGTTGCGACCGAAATTGGGGGCATGGTCTCATTATCAGGGCACATCGTACGCAGGGCGCAGTGTACCAGGCCAGCACAAGATGCTCAGAACCTTGGAGCCAGCCCTGAGCCCCATATTACTCTGCACTTGCGCTGTTCCTATTGCTGACTAAGAGAGAAAACAATTGTATATGCGCCAGGTTGCCGCTAGGATTAAACAATAGCATATATTTGTACCTGGTTTACATCAGGAGATATGGATATACAGTGTAAATAGCAAGTGATAAAGTTACACTACACAATCTCTACTCATTATAGCACTTTAATGAAGCCTCATACACATAGGAAAGTCTATTTTTGGCTGTACATTGTTATTAATAAATAAATACTAAAATTGCATTTATCATGTAAAATGCAAATAAATACAGACATAAATGCATAATAAAAGAAATTCAAATAAATCATACATCCATTTAAAAAATCAAATGGGATAGATTAATGTCATCATAATACAACTCCCTATTGTCATGGATAACCAAAATTTTAAAATAACAAAATCATTTCCACTATTGTACTGAAGACAAGGAAAAAGTAAAAAATAGAGACTTCTAATCTAACTTGTGTTCATTTACCACCTGCTTAATTAATAATAATCACGATGGGGCTGATTATGAGTTACAGTAGGAGCATTTGTTTTTTAAAAAGCAAAAACTATGTAGGAGTAGTAGATGCCTTCCAGTTCATTCCCATGTTGAAGCTGAGACTAAAGAGCCTATTAAGTATCTCAGATTTAAAGTGCATATTATCCACTATACTGCCTCCTCACGAGGTCAAGCATGCGTTGCCGGGATGACGGGGAGCAGGTAAGTAATGCAGCTACATCTGTAGCTGTGATACTTTCCATGAGGACAACTGCTTTTCGGAGCAGCTGTCCCCTCACCGAAGCAGTGATGAATTGCTCCAGTGTCAGGCTTCCCCCGCTGCGAGTTGGATACTAAAGTATCCCTTGCAGCGAGTTCTAAACTTCATCATCGGAGGCCATACGGCCTTTGATGATGAATAGGCCCCTATGTGAGAGTAAATCATTGCTAATTGATTGAATTTTCAAAACCTGCCATTTTGAGAGGGAGAGAGACTTTGGCCCTCATTCAGAGCCGCTCGTTAACAGCAGTACGCTCGTTGCGTTCCGATGTTGACTAACCGCGCATGCGTCGATGTAACACTGCGCATGTGCGTACGGCAGATTGCGAGCTTATTTTGACTCGTTCGTACAATAGCGTACAGGAAGTGACATGTCCAATGTGATTGACAGAACAGGGCGTTTTTGGGTGTTGACGGGGGTGGAGATGGAAAAACACAGGCGTGGCGAGGCGTTTTTGGGGCGTACATACATTAGCAGATGCGAACGTAAAATGTGTTCGGACCGACTCATACGTCACTGGATGATCCTCTTTCCCTTCAAAATGCTCGCACAGTTTAGGGTCTGGATTACTCGACCACATTGGCGATGGCCTTCTCCTCCGTCCCGGCACTCCACGATGTTGCAGCGATTAATCGCGGGTGGTCAGAACAGCAATTAGTGTTGGATTGAAAACCGGCTTGGTATGTGTTTTGAAATCAGTTTTTTGGGTTAGCACAAAGCGTACGCAGGTGGAAATCATAGCTGCTAATGTCAGGATTACACAATCAATTTGCGTACATTTTGGAGGGTTTATTTTGGCCTCAATTTGTTGGTTTGGGCCTATTGTAACAATAATGTCATCATTTTTTTTTTGTTTTTACCTTTTTCTTTTGGCCTGGTGAATTTGCATCGTTATGTAAATTTTTAAACGTTCCTTAAAGAACCCTTTTTGTTAATTCATGTAAAATGTGGTTTTTGCACGTTTTTGCCTTTTGGCCCAGGATTAAATGTAACCCATTTTGACAATAATGTGAGAATACAATTTCAGACTTTTTTTTGAATTTTATTGCTCCAACAAAAACTAAAATAAAAAACAGATTGTAGAAAAAGATTTTTTGCAGGGTTCATTCCCAAAGTTACAATAATTGGGCCAACAGAAAAGTTTGATGAAACGTAAAACACAAAATTAAAAACAATTCACAAGAAAGGAGAGGGAAGTTTTGTCCAGAAAGGAATATGAGCCAAGCACAGAAGGAGTGTGGGAAAAGTAGCCATTGCTGTCACCGTTTTTTCACCCGTTTGGCTGGGGGAGGGAGGGCGCCAGACCGGGTCCGGGATGTCATCGGGCTGGCCTGTCCAGAGGCAGATGTTGTGGCCTCTGGACTAGGCACAGGGCTAGGCACATTTGGAGGAGTGGCTGATGTTGTGCCAGAGGTGGAGGATCCTGATGTTCCGGCAGGAAGGGAGGTCGGCTCCACCATGTGCTGGCGAACGAGCTGCTCCAGGGCATTGGCGATGTGGATGTTGGCCCTGGTATTTTCCGCCAGGGCCTGACCAATGGTCACGTTGGCCGCCGCATTTTGCTCCAGGGCCTCAGCCACCCGTATCAGACTGGCGTCCATCCTCTGCAGAATCTCCGTATGGAAATCCGATTTGAAATTGAGTTCTGTGAGGAGGGCCACTGCCTGCGAGGGGGATTGCCCTGGACTGGCTTCTGCAGGGTCCTCAGCCGGATGTACTGGTTTCTCCCCTGCAGAGCCAGCAGAAATTCTGCGGCCAAGGCTCCCCTCTGGAGCAGACTCATCCGCCTGTGTCTCTGTTGGAAAAATTAGAAAAGAGTCACATTAGAATCTACATATTGGCAAAATAACATTTCAGAGTTGGTGACATCACAATATTTACCTGGGACAACATGAGGAGCCGCAAAGTCTGGCATGTCCGTATCCATGTTGGACACGCCAAACACCTCCACAGGCTGCACACACCCCTGTGCCAGCTCTTCTAAATCGGTCAACTCCAATGACACAGGGGTGGGACCCCCACCTGTCCCCCTTGCATGCCTAGCCCTGTCCGCCAGTTTTTGCTTTAGGCGATATTTGAAGTCGCCCCATCTGTGGGATAAAATTGGAACCATTATCCTTTTGTTTAAAATGGGGTTTGTTTTTAGGGGGGGCAAGTGTTTACTTACCGCCGTTTGACATCCCGGGCTAGACGGACATAATCACCCACCCTATTGACAGCAACGGCTACTTCTTCCCACATTCTCCACTTCTGGCTTATACTCATATTCCTGTCTGCCTGTGGCAGGATGTCCACACACTTCTGTATCAAAACCTCCATCTCCTTTCTTGGGAATTGTGGCTGCCTTTTCTTTTTGGCAGCTTTGCCCGGAATACTGGGCCCAGCAGCCTCTTCCATGTCATCCTCCTCACCTATTTGTGTAAATATGCAGAATTTTCAACTTCACAACTTGCCCAATATTATGTTTCAAATTAATCATTGAGACAAAATGCATGAAATACCGCCTGACTGTTGGCCATTGTTTCCCTGGTCTGTAGCCATGTCTGAGCTCCAAACAAGAAATACACCAGAATTTTAATTGTGTTTCGTGACGTATTTATACATGCGTCCTTATTTTGCGGCCGCATCATTGATTGTGCGTTCCTATGATCCCTCCTTAATTTGTGCGGGAAACTAAACACTATTTATGGCTTGGTGTGTCTCGAGTCGAGGTGGCGTTTTTGGATTGTTGGAGGTTACCTTGGTCGGAGTTTCTTGTTTGCGGATTGTGGATTTGGCGTTGTTGGGAGTTTATTTTGTTTGCTATAGTTGCGTTTTTATTTTCCGGACGCTTTTTTGTTGGTGTTTTTTTTGGCCTCGTTTCTTGATTTGGTAAGTTTTGGGAAGTCTAACTTTGGTTCAATTTGTGTCTCCTTCTTTTTCATATTTTTCTAAAGTTTTTTTTTCCTAATTTCCTCTCTGTTAGGTTTTTATTTGTTTCGGCCCCAAAGACCTTTTGATCGGGAATCTTATATATTAGCTCTTGGTAAGTCCATTTTTTTACTTCTATTTGCGAACTAATTAGCGCATTTTTATCTGTTTGAATAGTGACTTGTATTTGCGAACTAATTAGCGCATTTTTATCTGTTTGTATAGTGACTTGTATTGGCGAACTAATTAGCGCATTTTTATCTGTTTGTATAGTGACTTGTATTGGCGAACTAATTAGCGCATTTTTATCTGTTTGTATAGTGACTTGTATTGGCGAACTAATTAGCGCATTTTTAAATGCTTATTCATCCTGTAAATTTGTTTGTGTTTTCCCTTTAGCATTTTTTGCTTACATTTGAACCCAATTTGACGTACTGTGTGCAATGTCATTTTGCTCGTTGGCCAAATGTGTGTTTCGCCTATTTTATGTTTTGTCTTGCACCAAATTTACAAACATAAATGCACAGACTAAACAGATTTTTTTTAAATATTGGGAATATTTACAGTTTGGACGTATCATGACAATACCCCGGCATGTAAGCAGCAATGGATGGTATCATCAAGCTAAGTTGTTTTAATATTATTTTGGGGTGGGTAAAAAGCCTTACATTCAAATCTTGCCATTTCAGGTTGATCTGGGTCGGATTGTTCTGGCCATGCTCCCGGAAGCCGACCAACCTCAATCTCGTCCCAGGCATAGGCATCGTAGGCGTGCAAGGCCCCAGATATTTCGAACACGTGTCACCCTTTTTGGAATGCCCGATGATGAGGTTTTAAGACACTACCGTCTTCCTCCCAAAATCATCATAGACACTCTCTCATTAATAGAGAGTGATCTTGAGCGGCAAATTGACAGTCCTACAGCAATACCACCACTTACGCAATTTATGGCGGTGTTACATTTCTGTGCCTCAGGATCGTTTCAAACAACGGTGGGAATAGTGGCGGGCATCTCACAATCCTCCTTTTCCAGGATCCTGAGGGCAGTGATGGAGGCACTTTTCAAGCACCTCCATCATTTTATTAAAATGCCTTTGGATATGGGTGCCCTTAGTGTGGCCAAGGCCAATTTTTACCAAATAGCTGGCTTCCCACACATCATAGGGGTTGTGGATGGTACTCACATACCACTTCAGCCTCCAGCACGGCTGGAGGCCATATTTTGCAACCGTAAACACTATCACTCCCTGAATGTAATGGTGGTATGTGATGCCTCCCTCCAGATCCTGTCCCTGAATGCAAAATTACCAGGAAGTGCACATGACTCCTTCATCATCCAGCAATCAGGGATATGGCACAAATTAACCAACCTACAAGCTGGTGATGCGTGGCTTCTGGGTAAGTGGAGACCTTTAGTACATAACAATGTTAAGCTTGATACACAGTGATCCTGATGTTGTCTATTCTTTTTCACAGGAGACAGTGGCTACCCTTGCATGCCCTGGCTGCTCACTCCTTATTTGGCTCCCACACCAGGCCCACAAAGTGAGTTTAATACCGCACTTACAGCCACCAGGCAAGTGGTGGAGCGCTGTATCAGCCTTTTAAAAGGCCGATTCAGATGCCTCCACCGCTCTGGTGGCGAGCTCATGTATTTGCCGGATATGGTTTCGAAAATTGTGGTCCTGTGTGGGATATTTCACAACATCGCCATAAGGAGTGGTGTCCCAATGCAGCCAGAGGATGCCTTACCTGAGGATGGCCCCCCCGAGGTTGGTCGGAGGTCAGTATGTGGGGGGGCCATACGCAATGATGTGGTGGCCAGATTTTTTAGGTAATTATTGACCAAACAACAGTGTTTATACCCAATGTGTTACGATTTGTTTGCGTTCATCTTTTTTTTTATTAATATTTTCCCCATCTTCTGTTTGTTTGCATAATCTTTGGCACTCCCACGATGACTACTTCTTGCTACCCTTCAAAAACCTTTATGTGGAAACTTGTGGAATATATTATGTAACCCATATTGCAACGCCATATTTGTGGAATCATGTGGGCATGGACCTTCGTCAACCAGTTCTTGATTTGTTGTGTGTTTGTTTCCTGTTTTTGGTATGTGGTGTATTTCTGATTATCACTGTGTGTTTTGTTTGTGAGTGACCACTTTGTTTTTTGATTTATGTTGTGAATAAATTTTTTGAGAGTGTAATTTGGTTCCTTTTTGGGCACGTTAGAAGCAAGTGTAACCAGGCTCACAAACGTTACATTTGCCTAAGGGGTAACCCAGTAATGAAGCAAGTTGAGCTAAAATGTAATATGTTTTCGGGGTACAAACCAACACACCAAGGAATCCTGTACAATCAGTTGGCTTCGTAAGATCGGCCTAAGCAGCTTGCACACCAAATAGGAACCAGTAAAATGTTGTAAAATATAATGTTGCCCACCCCAAAAAAGGAAAATGACATTGGTACTGGTAGGTGTTTCTTGTGCCTGTTTGCATTCAAAATACAACACACAATCTTTAGTGAGAATAATTGGCAATCCTTGCTTGAAGAGTCTACTTATGTCAGTGTAAAGAATCTTTGATTTACAAAAAACGCATGAGACAGAGCGTTAATTAAAACTGATTTATTTTTGAACAAATTAAAAAAAAAAAAAAAATAAAACTAATTCCTAAGGAGGACCGCCAGATGGTCAAGGCCCTGCAGCAGCCCGGTGACTTGCTCCCGCATACGGGCCACACACTGACATATTTCAGCCCGACGCCTCTGTTCCTCTGTGGGTGACAAAAGTTTGGGGATTAATACATCAATAATGAAGCCACATTCAAAAACAACAAAAAACAAGCAAACCAAAACTTAAAAGCTTGTGAAAAAAACCATCATTACACGGATAAAACCCAGCACCCCAAAATGTTGTCGGCCAAAAATACAAGGGCACAAAAAAAATGCCCACAGGTGTGATATGTGTATGGTGAAATCAGCAGGAACAGGTAAAGACAACCCCAAAAAAAACAAAAAGGCGACAAAAAGCCCACAAAAAAGGGGACGACACATGATTACATACAAACAGTTTGTGGTTGCAAAAAAAAAAAAGCAAAAACATACCATTCGCCAAAACGCCAGAGCGAGAAGCCACTCCCTCGACCTCCTCGGAGGTGGCTACATTCCCCAAACCTAGGGGCAGGGTGTTGGCTGAATCCTGGGAGGGGGTATTTGGAGGAGGGGCGTTTGGAGGAGAAGGGGAATTGGGCTGGAGGGGAAGTAGCCCCGAAATCTCTGCCACAGGGTCTGGGGAGGAGGGGGTAATTGAGGAATTGGGGGTTGGCGAGAGGGGCAGTGACCGGCGTCTTGTCTGCCGATGATGCCGTAATCTTTGCTGTGCCCCTAAAAGATGTTAAGAAAATTGTGGTTAGTTTCAACATGAATCAAAAAAATAAAAAAAATTTAAGACAACACAAATAGGAAAACATGGCCATGCAGATATGAGTACAATGAATAAATCGGACAGATATGAAAACATGCACATGCAGATATGAGTACAATGAATAAATCGGACAGACATGAAAACATGCACATGCAGATATGAGTACAATTAATAAATCGGACAGACATGAAAACATGCACACGCAGTTAGGGCCCACAAGATAAACATGAAAACCACAGTCCATAAAACTTACTTTCCGCGATCTGCATGCGAAAGCATGCCAGCAAGCGGGGCGTCCGCCGGTGCAGGTCCGACCACCTGCGCTCCAGCTGGCCGATATGTCGGCATGAGCCGAAGGAGCGCAGGCGGCGACGTACCTCCGCATATGCGGAACGCTTTCTGCGATTTGTGATGGGTGGAGGCTGCCTGGTGATCCGCCTGTCCATCACCTCCGTGAGCACCAGCAGCTCGCGCCTGGTGAATGCGGCGGCTCTCATGATGGCAATGGTGTATTTTTAAAAAATTAATTTTAATAAAGCACCAAAAAAAAATTTGATTGGCTAATGTATTTTGGAAATTAACAGGACCAATTCTATTGGTTAGTGTATGAGTCATGTGTTCGACAGGGCCAGAAATCTCTTGAGAGTTATGATAGGCTTGATGCAGTGACATGCGTAAGCAAATTTAAATAAAGAAATGAACCCCGGAAAATATGCGGGGATCCAAACAACTAGAACAATTGTTTAATTGGGGCTAACATGTATTTTGACCAATAAAAGCGAATGTTTAAGCCGTACGTATTCTGCGGGTAAACACAAACACGGACAAGATTAAAGTTTATTGCATTGTGTTGAAAAAAAAAAAAATTAAGCTAATTGATACATTGATTGTCAGGATACGATTGAGGGAGGTAGGCAGAATAAACGAGCAGGTAATCGGAATCTGACAAGGCCACTTCCGGTTTGTACTTGTGCGTGCATTCCCTTCAAGCCATTTCGGGGATGTACGCTCGCTATTTGGCACGCTCGTTAGTTAGAGGAGGGGTCTGTTGAGTTTGGGGTGGATTTTTATCTGCGTACGAAAATACGAGCGAGTGCTTGAATTTAAATATTTTTTTACGTACGCCGAACGTACCTACGCCCACTTGCGTCCGGGTCTGAATCAGGGCCTTTGTTTTAAAGTTTGCATTCAATAGTACTGCAACATACAGTATGGTAAGGGCCCCAACTTGTGCACACAAAGATGCAAATGCAACCGGGGTATACCAACAATTCAAGCCCTGCATATTTTAAATAGTTAAATAGAAAATAGGAGTTATAGGAGAAGATTTATTAAAGCCCGGAGAGAGATAAAGTGGAGAGAGATAAAATACAACCTATCACTGTGTTTTTACAGGCTGTGTTTGAAAATGACAGAAACTGATTGGTTAGTACTTTATCTCTCTCAACCTAATATCCCCCATACTGTAGTTTGTAAAGTAAGGTGATAAGAAAATCATGAGACATCTGTGACATTATATTAATCATATATATTATTAGTTAGATAAGCTAGAGCATAGGTTCTCAAACAGTCCATGTTTTCCAGGTCTCCTCACAGAATCACAAGTGATATAATTAGCTCCAAAAATGTGTCAGTGAGTAATGACTACACCTTTGCACCTGCTGGGAGACCTGGAAAATGTGACCTGTGTGGGATCCTGAGGACCGAGTTTGAGAACCACTGAGCTAGAGTTAGTGCATAATATTACCTCTACATATTAGAAATAGATAAGTGAAGTAGGAATTAGAATAATTAAAAATATCATTGTATAGTAATAGTGATCTCTTATTTTACATAATGCCATTACTATGATTGAGAAAATCCTGTATTTTCTTTGTACTTTATGTAATGTCAAAACCACCTTACCTTCAAGTCACGTGACCCACCTTAGTCCTTATGGGGAAGTTCCTATCAATTAATACTACTTTTTTTGGAATAACTACTGGTCTGATTACTGTCTGTTTCTGGAGGAGAAATCCTTGCCTCTTTGCTGTGGTGTGAAAGGTGGCAGCAAAGACAGAGCTGATGAATCAGATGATGATGAATAGAGAGATAACTCAAGACATGAGCCACTCCTTTCAGATGCACCAACAGAAGGTAACATCAGGGCTTGTGATAATCCAATCACCACATCATAAAAATATGAATCTTATTCAGGGTATCAAACATGTAGACATCAATGGGTTAAAAAAATAAACCCCTTAATAAAAATCCACTTGCCCAAGGTGGCCATCTCCACAATCTGGAATGTCCACTGGGGCAGCAAATTCACCTTTCAGTTGCAATCCTATGATGGAAGGTTAGGTTGGATCTCATATTTTTATTTTAAGGGCACCCATAGGGCGGACACCATCCGTAATGCAAATGTGGTTGTTGGTTTTTGCATTGTTGGTCTGCGCTGATGGGGTGTTCTTGGTTTATTATCAATATATAGCAGACATTTTTACCTCTCAGTTATTGCCTCTTTATTTATAACTAAGTTTATTTAGAGGTGAGCACACACACAAGATACACTTCAACCATAGGTAGTTTTAGGGGAGCAAAATGTATAGGCTTTGTATACTGCAAATGCAAAATTGGGGTACAGAAGCAGAAGTAAGGATTTTTTAGTTTGGTATTCTTTTTTTTATGTCTCATACAGTCTATAAAGGATTTGAAGGCCCTGAGTTTACTAAGTGGCAATGGCTATAACTTAAAATTGTAAATACATTGACAGATATAGTCAATTTTATCTCTGAAGCTCATTGCAAATATATAGTATAAAGACAAAATATATGTTTTTAATATAAAGTGTGCCATTGCTTACAAGGCATTTCAATCCCAAATATATAGTTAGTTTAAAATGATTTACTGTTTATCTCCTACATTTCCACTGAAAAAATGAAATTATGAAAATGATACAGTTAGACGGTGCCACGCGTTAATATTTTGGGGAGGTAATTTTAGGACCCTGTTAAATCTGAGACTTGAGGTAGTTTCGGAATTAGCACTGGGCTAGTGTTAAAGGGCATACACAGTAGACAATTCGCTTCATGAGCTACATCGTCTAGTGCAGGGGTGGGGAACCTTTTTTATGTCGAGGGCCATTTTGATATATATAACATTATTATGTTGCAGGCCGTGTGACATCACAGGGGCGGGGCCACAATTGGCGGTGATTACAGCAAATCCCGGAGCTGTAAAGGCAGTGATGTGACCGTCTGAAGCGTTCTAAGGACGCTCCAGGCAGCACTATTGCATAGATTCTGTCTGCCATTCTAGGCATTCTGCTAGCCAGATGAGGCTAGTAGAAAAAAGCTCAGAGGGCCATACCAAATAATTCAGCGGGCGTTATATGGCCCCCAGGCCTGAGGTTCCCCATCCCCGGTCTAGTGTGTCTCTGACAGGGGTGTGCTCAATGCCGTTAACGGCACAAACACTGAACGATATCATGCACAATATTGTTCAGTGCTGGGTACCCTCCCTCATCCCCAAACATGCAACAACCTGACAATATCGTCAGGTTGGCCTGCATGTTCGGGTGATGAACGACAAAGACCATCGACCTGCGGTAGCGGCATCGTTGGTCGTTATCGTTCATCGTTTTTGCGTACAAACTGAACGATATAGTGAACAACTGAACGGTAACGATATTGTAATTGTTCAGTTGTCCAGAATATCGGCAAGTGTGTACGCACCTTTAGAGTTATATAAGTTTAGAATAAGACAAATGGCATGAGGATATATTACATTTCAGTGTGTTAATGACGTACAGTATATGTGCATTTTATTATCAGCATTGAATAGTTAAATCCAGCATTCAATGGATATTGTTGATGAAGAAAAAGCATGAATTTATTATTACAGTCTTTCATTATGAATCAAACCATTGTTCTATGAGAGAGAATTTTTATTGTGATGGGAAATTATGAGAGTTCTGGGGCACTTCAGAAATAGTTTATATTCTGTATTAAAGTCAGCACTTTGTCTAAATTAGTGATTTTTCCCTTGACATTCGTCAGTTAACCATTTATTAATGTTTCCCTGCCTTGTAGATTTGTAGGGGGAATTACTCTCTATACTGGTACTATGAGGGAGATTTATCAAATCTTTCAGAGAGATAAAGTGAAGAAATTGTTCATAGCAACCAATCAGCTTCTGTAATTTCTCTAGCACAGCCTTTAAAATGTCAGTTAGAAACTGATTGGTTGGTACTTTATCTCTCTCCACTTTATCTTTCTCAAGATTATCTATTAAAATCAAACTAGCAGTGTGCCCTCAATTGCAAATAAATAAATAAATAAAAAATATATACAATTGTAATAAATCAATTATAATTTTAAAAAAGGTCCCCGCCTACTCTAATTTCTGGTACCTACACTTAACCAAAACTCTATGCACACTGGCTTTACTGTATAAGCAAGTGGACCATAAGTGGCAATAAATAGTGTATGCTGCTATGTTTATGGTACATCACAGAGCATTCCTTTGGTCTGTTCTTTTAATCACAGATAAATATAATTTGCACATAACTGCCATTAAGTCATAGTCCTCTACCTTTTATTAGTGATTTTTGCTAACTCCATTTTTCACCCTTCATGTTAACTCTTTTATTTAATTAAAATTCTTTTGCCCAATCACATATTAAAAGTCGTATTTTATGCCCTTTTCGAGGTTACTTATATACATTTTATTTTAAAAGATAATGACTATCATTGTTCTTAGGCCCTGAAAAGTTAAACTACTTGATGTGTGAAATATGTATGAAATTAGATTATATGGTGGGAATTTTTAGTTGTACAGCGATCCCTTCAGAAGACAAAGCAGTCTTTTTTATAATTATTACTTGTAGATTTGCATGGCAATTGTCCAGCCGTCACTTGGTCCTTAAAGGTTTACTGTGTCTTCATGAGAACCCTCACTTGTTTTTCACTGGTGTGAAGATTCTGTTATAGAAGTCATGCATAAGCAGGGAAGGAGAGGGAAATAATTCTGTGATGGGGGTTTATTTACTAAACTATCTGCGTTTTTGCCAGCAGAATTTAAAGCAGCAATATTATTAAGTGCTAAACACACCTTGTTAGGCACTTAATAGTATTGCTGTTTTAAATTCTGCGAGCAAAAATGGTTATAATCCATGGATTTTGGTAAATAATCCCCCATGACAGAATTTATTTCCTAAAATTGCTAAATTATCTTTACATCTCTTATTAATGCAAGTCCTAAATCTTATCATCAGCAAGCTCTAATTTTAGATACAAATAAGAACAACAATAACAATAACAATAAAAGCATTTTGTGTTTAGATTTGGGTACCATTCCCAAGATATTTAATTATGGTATGCAAATATCCAAAATACGGAATATTCCGATATCCAAAATACCCCTGGTCCCAAGCATTTTGGATATGGGAGACTCAACCTGTATTAAGGTAAATGCAGTTTGCTGTCAGAAGGGTTTTCCTCACCCCCCTGCATGACTGGGTAAGCTATACATTGGTAGATCAGGCTTGATCCTATATTAGCAAACAGGCATCCCACATACAGGTTTAACAAGATGAGATGGATATGGTGGTGAAACATTTCCAATAGATTTATTCAAATCCGACCTGGGTCCAGTTAACTGCATACAGAGTGCTGCATTCCAGAGGCTTGGAGATGATGTCTACTATGGTAGGCATTTGGATTTGGTTGCTCAGTTTGGTCTTTTGAAATTGCGAATCATCAATTTGGGTGACAATAAAAGATCGAGTTTGGATTTGAGGTGCTCCTGATGATCTGGCTAGAGTGTTAATGGCCTGGCCTTCCTGTACAATTGTTTGGTTGTTTAGTGTCCCTAGGCTGGTATGGTTGTGTGCAATGAGCTGTATGGCTATTAACGAGGCTAGGAAGAAAGTTAATGCAGCTGTGGCAAAATTTATTTTGGTTAATGATGGCTTGGTGGTTCCGCATTCCGCTATTCATTTTTGGCACTGTTATTTCTATAGGAGAGATGGTATTCATTTGAGTGATGAGGGGCTGGAGTTATGTATTGAGGGTCTGTTTAGAGTTGTTTCTCCTATGGTGTCGTTTTTGTATGATGGCGGTGCGGCACTTTTGTAGTCAGAACCTTGCTGTGATGTCAAAGAATGGCAGGTCACCAATCTGGGTGCAATACTATAAGTTTTCAGTACACTACCCTTCCTTGACTGGTTTGTTTGCTGTACCACTATAATGGGCACAACATTATAACCCTACTGGGTGAGTAGTGAAGTTAGGGGATTGAGTGGATACCTTTGTTGTGTGTTTGATTGTATTTATGCACCTTGGGAGGCATCTGACGACAATGCATTTTGTTTTTAGTTTGTAGTGCATTGTTGGATTGTTTAATTATGGACGTTTTTTCTCTGCCACAGTCCTCATTTAGTTTTAAGAAGTGCATTTAATTTCTATAAATAGCTAACAGTTCTTTCTGCTAAATTCAGGCCTCTGTATATTTATTTTGTAATATTATTATTATTATTATTATTATTATTATTATTATTATTATTATTATTATTATTATTATTATTATTACCACTACAATGGTTTGGTATTTATGTGATATACATGCATGACATCCCTTTAGGAAATGGAAGATTTATTATTATACTCAGTTTCTGGAACATGTGTTACTCAATCCAAGAGTCCCCCTAAGAGGGGATTTGTAGGCCTCCTGGCAACCTGTGTTTGGAGCTAAAAAACATCCTGCAAAGAGATACCCAGACACAGCGGATACAGTATTTTAGCTACACTATGGGATCAAGGGCAATACAATGCTCTACACTAAAGTTATTTTTAGCAGAAGCAAAAACTATTCATATCTCCCAAACTTTTATGCAATGTTTTATAGGTCGTAAACAGTGCTTCCAGCTCATGCCCCATTCCCATCGAAGGCATGGGCATATCATACCAACAGGTGCATACAGTACCCATTCACATTTGCTTTCTTATGCAGCGTAGTGGTGAACTATAGCACCTATATTTTCTTATGAAATTGCAGACAGTTAATCTGTCAACAAGTAACCTGGTGAATTTTTATTGCTGTGTTATTGAAAGCATTCCGGCCTATTGCATCCCAGTCTGGTATGGGAACAGCTCTAGGGCTGACCATAAGCTCTTAGAGTGGCTTGTAACGTCAGCTAAATATGTTATTGGTACTAAATTGCCCTCTACTTAGGAAATCTTTGCTGAAAGTAGCGGAAAAAAAGAGCATTGTTAAAGATTGTAATCACCCAAGTCACCATGTGTTATCTTTATTGCCATCAAACTGACAATCAGATGTATTAAATCGCGAACATCAAGCTAAAAAAATATATTTTCCCCATCAATTATTATTTGAATTAATTTGTATGTACAGTATATAAGTGTACAGGGGAACCAAGAGAGGGAGATGTAGGTACTGAATACCTGGGCCCTGGCCTGTTGGAGGGGTCCAGTAGGGACCTGGGCTAGCTGTTGGTGAGGATAAATGTCCCCCTATGCAGCTTCTAGCAACGCAAAGCGCATAGTATCTTTCAGAGTTTTTTTTGGAGGGGACGTACCTATGCCTCCCCGATATGGCCAAGCCCCCTCGAGTCTGGGCAAAGTTATTCTCTCTCCTGTATGTGTATATAGCTTTACTGTGATGCCTGTACTTGTAATGGGGCTGTGGAAGTTACAGGAAATATATTTCATTGTCAATTCATGTAAGGAGTGCCCTCTTGCGCTGCTTCAGGGATGTGCAATCATGGTAGAAAGGGGAGGCATATCCTCCCATGTCATACTCCCTGTCAGACTGCAGAGATTTGACTATAAAAATGTTTCGAATGATACAAAGAAGATATTTATAACAGGGGGAAACGAGAGATGAGGCAGTAAGAGCTCAGCCTTACCTCTGATAGCTCAGACACTGCCTGGAGCTGGGGGCTGGGCCTCGAAGTAGCCAATAAAACACAGAGAAAAAAAGCTAATGGAGGCATGCCTCACTGTGAGGGGGCATGCCTTGAGCTCTGATGGACATCTCTGACGATCAGGTGGCCAGTCTAGGAAGTACTCATGCATCGGAGCTCAGTAGCAGCACTGAGGATGGAAGGAATATGGAATATGCCGTCAAAGGAAACACACAAAGGAGAAAAAGGTGAGGAGGGTCCGCTGCTAGGGGGAGATCTGTGTGTGTGGGAAATCTTTTATGCTAGAGGGGATCTTCTGTGCTAGTGGGACATATGTGTGAGGGGGATCTGTGCAACGGGGAATCTGTGTGTAGGGGGATCTGTGTGAGGGAGGAGATCTGTGCAAGTGGGGCAGGTTCATATATGTATGTGTAAATCTGACTCTGATACTAGCCAGTGCCTTCCCATCCATTGACCTCATATCCCTGTCCTTGCTTCCTCCAGCATCTGACAGGTAGACCTGAGCCAGCAGTCACTAGAACCTGCCTATGTTCAGTCAGACATGTCTGACCTCTGCACATGTGCGGTGTCTTCGTACAAGGACTGATGGACCCAGGAGACTCTCACAGTATAGAGCCACCCTGAGCCACAGCAAGTATACTATACCTCCACACCTCCACCGTTATACTGCAGGATATTACTGCCATTATTCACCAGTGTATTAGTCACTACCATGCCTGGTGCACTACAAAGTCTAGCAACACTCTGAGTTCCAGGCTGCCTATACATATAATCTTCATATTGCTGTTTTGTCATCGTACAAAAACAGACATCTTGACTAGAGTATTGGGGTGACAGCAGGCTTGGTATGACCTTATAGCAGAGTAGACTGTCACGATAATGTGCAAATGGATAATGCTGGGAGCAGTAGTCCTACAGACTATGGGTGGGATGCATCCCGCCAGTCTTCACATGCATGCCGGCATTGGTAACGCCGGTATGCATGATGATCACCACAGAGGACCTCTCTATCGGTAAGAGCGGCCCTTCAATGGAGGGACTTCCGGGTCTATGACCCAGATGCTCCTTCGGCGTCTGGGTTATACTACAGGGTATTAGCGCCACCATTCGCCGGTGTATTAGTCACTACCATGCCTGGTGCACCACAAAGTCTAGCAACACTCTGAGTTCCAGGCTGCTTATTGATATAATCTTCATATTGCTGTTAGACCTGTGATATTCCTGTATCATTTGCCACCTGCTGTTCTACCTGATCCAGTAAATCTAAGAACTGATTAAGCTGTACCAGGTGTAGACTAACGGCCACCAGCACCAACAACTGTGTTACATACAAGGTAAAATGGTGGAGATATTATATTAACATGATTTGTCTCCACTCATTCCTACACTGCCTAATATGTGATCCCAACTACTCGTACTTAACACCATATCATCTTGGCCAAGCACGTTCAACTATTGGGTGGAATGCAGCAAGGTGAGAAATGCGGTCAAACCCAGAAAATGCGGGTTTGACAGCATTTCTAATATGCACCATGCCCCGGAATGCGATGCTCTTCGGAGTTTGGATGCAGTGGGTAATGCCATCTTCCTGATTGCATTTCCGATAGAAGCCTATGGGCTTCTTTCCGCAGAATGCAGTGAGAGGAATTCAATTTGATCCCTCCCAGCACCCCCCACAGCACGCACGTCCTTCTGCACATGTGCAGAAGGATGCTGGAGAGGCATCTTGGTCATAGACCAAGAAGTCCCTCCTTCGAAGGGCTGCTCTTACAGAGAGAGAGGTCCTTTGCGGTGATCGTCATGCATACCGGCATTACTAATGTTGGCATGCATGTGAAGACTGGCAGGATGCATCATACCCATTGTCTGTAGGACTACTGCTCCCAGCACAATCCATTTGTGCATTATTGTGACAGTCTACACTGCTATCAGGTCATACCAAGCCTGCTATCACCCCAATACTCTGTTAATAGTCTAGGCGTCTGTGCTTGTACGATGACGAAACATGAAAGTATTTAAGTTCAATTCAACTGGATATACCTTCCAAATGTCCTCCCTAAGGGGATCATTCAGACCCGGTCGTTAGCGCCGATGCACTCTGACCGGGTCGATGGCCCCCCACAGAGCATGCGCACGACGGCGCCAGCGCCGTCGTGCGCATGCGTGAGACCCGCTACGACCGACAGCGCCGGTCATAGCGGGTCTCAATCCAAGGGGGCGAGCTGTCGATGTTGATTGACAGCTCACCCCGTTTGGAAGGCGGGCCGGGGGGGTGGCAGCCCAAACGGGGGCATTCCCATGGGAACACCTACCGTTTGTGGGCAGCCCCACTGACATCACTAGTGATGTCAGTGGAGAGCTTCCGGCTCAGACAGAGCCAAAAGCTCTCCGGGGCTTACGACAAGGGAGACCCTACCCTAGGGTCTCGTCGTAAGCCCCGATGGTCGCGATGGTCTTGACCATCGCGACCATCACCTTAGGTGGTCATAAGGCTGTGGGTGTTAACCCACAGCCTTACCACTGCAAAGGAGGACGTCTTGAAAATTCAAGACGTCCTCCCCTCATTCAGACCGACCGCACGCTCTGTGCGACCGGCTCTGAATGAGGTCCTAATTGTGGTAAATATCACAGAGCCACCTATTTGGGACCTAGACAAAGATAATTGGGAGCTATACTGATTTGTGTCACCATTCAATAATATCTTGCCTAGTCAATGATTGTAACAGTGGGGGAAGGGGGGCTGAAGCAAATTAAAGGCCAAGGGGCAAGTTGAAAATGAATTATCTCTGCTGCCCCCAGGATTGTGTTACCTTGAGACAAGGTACTGAGGGCCTGATTCAGAGTTGGGAATAGAGTGAAATATCTCTCTCAACTGCGAACCTGAACAAACCATATTGCAATGCAAGGGGTGTAAATACATAAAAAATTTTTACATGTAGGGTAAATACTGGCTGTTTTTGCATGTAGCCCACAAATCAGTGGCGTAAATTCATCTCAGACACCCGGAGGCAAGTTGTAATTTGGTGCCCCCCCTGACACTGTAATGTAGCAATTCGCATGCAGACAGGCTATAGATAGACAAAGGCAGCAGCTGATGGTCTGACATAGAATGGCCGGCGGTTCAAATCCCGACAGCGGCAGCCCAACAGAGGAGGAAATCCTGATCGTCCTAAGGTAAGTACTAACTATCCTAATTCTACCCCCTAACTCTAACCCTCCCTTAGGGGTGCCTAAACCTAACCTCTCCCCCAAGTGCCTAGCTCCCCTCTAAGTGGCTAAACCTAACCCCCCCTTCCCCGCAGCCTAAACCTAAGTCCCCCGGGGGGTGCCTAACCCTAACCTCCCCCCCCCCGGAGGTGCCTAACCCTAACACCCCCTTCCCCTAGCCTAATCCTAACCTCCTGGGGGGGTGCCTAATCCTAAATCCCCCCCGGGAGCCCCCAACCTAAAACTCCCCCCCCCCGTGGCTGTCCGTACCCGGCTTACCTTCGATCGGTTAGCCGGGTGTCGGGCTCCCGGCGTAGGTCTAATGACAGGCGTCGGGATTTTAACGCCTGTCATTAGTGCCTTGCCGGGATTAGACAGTCGGGAAGCCAGCGGTCGGGATTACATCCTTCGGCTTCCCGACTGCTTCCCTCTGACATGGAGCTCTCCATTGTATGGTGACTTCTTAGGTGCCGGGAAGAGGTGCCATATATTGGGCAGCCGTGGTGGTACACTCCGGGTACATAGTTCCAGCCCTAAGTGGGGTGAATATGTTGTGGACAATGGAGAAGGTGCCCCTTCAGAGTTGAAGCCCGGCGGCAGGCGCCTCCATTGTCTCCCATAGTTCTGCCCCTGCCACAAATACTGCACAGCTTTATTATTACACTACAATTTAGATGTCAGTTTGGAAACACTCCTCCCAAATCTAAATCTCTCTGCACATATTAAATCTGCCTCACCTGCAGTGCAGCATGGTTTCACCAAGATGATCAGTGGAGGGAGATATTTCTCTCTATTCCCAACTCTGAATCAGGCCCTGATTTCATAAGATAAACAATCCTGCTTTACATAGTTTTATTCTGCCTTATTATTTGCTTTAGCCTAAACTACGGTCCTGATTCAGAGTTGTAGGCAATGTAGATGTTTTCACAAATGCAGCAATATTTTGCCACTGTGCATGTGTCTGAGTCACACTGTGCAGTTCTGTAACAGGGCTATAATGTATCCAGCCAGCACTCGGCAGTGCACAGAGCTTCTAATGGACGCTCTATGCAGTTGTACACATGGCAGGTTGCCTGTCTGTAGCACCCAATGGAGGCTACATGTGGCACTGCCGCAGTGTTACTGGCTGTGGGGTGCGGTTCCAGGTATTCTGCTAGCCAGAAGTAAGGGCCATGGGGCAGCGATGGTTCATATAGCCCTGCACTCTGTGCAGTGGCACCGGTTGTACACCCCTATTTACGGCACTGCGCATGCGTCAAAGTACATTAATATAGTCGCACACTGCAAGTCCTTATTTGCTGTATGATTGACAGGCAGGGAGTAATTGGGGGAGGCAACTGTCGATTGATTTGAAGGCATGTCACATCCCAAGTCTGCGCTCTCATAAGCAGGAAACATGGCTCCAGTGTCTCAGTTACTGCAGCCATTCTCAGTGACTATGGACTCACTCAAGGAGTCGATGTTTACATGATCTGCATCCGATGCTGAGTATGTGTACACAGTTGCGGACAGCTGCGATGGCTCAGGTGGGCGTCTCAGTACAAGTCTTGGCCATTGTTGCGTTAGTATATTTTTGCACATGCGCAGCTGTGAAAATTAGAGCATTAGCATACATCTCTGAATCAGGCCCTATATTGCTGTTTATGGAGATGAGGACTAAGTCATATGTTCTATATACAATATATAATTCTTATATATGATAAGAAACAGCTTTTAACACAATGTAATTATACAATATTAGCAGATTAACAGCACAAAGTTAACATCCCTCTGTTTCTATTTGTCTTTACTGATTCTAAATAAATTAGCACAAGGATTCAACCAACATTGCTTTGTGTTACCTGTTTTTGGTGACTTCCTGCTCACCTGCACATAAAAAAACATTAATACTGTAGTTCATCTGGTGAGACACAAAAGAGTTAACTCTTCAAGAAGCCAAGTCTATGGCAGCTCTGGAACAGGCAAAAGTGTTTGTGTAAAGGTCTGTGCCATGCTCGTGGGCACAATTGTATCCGATGAAGGAAACAGTTTGTTACATCTGCTACAGATTTTAAGAGCTGTCCCAGAAACAGAGTACTTGAAGGGAAAAACAAAGTTTGAATATATTTCTAATAAACAGTGTTGAATAAAACTTGACTTTAGCATACTTTCTACCTGGTGCACCATTCCTCTAGGTTATAGTCTGCACAGAAACATAGAGCTACTTTGCATTTAGCATCTAGACTTCATCCCGTATTAACAGCCGCATTCAATTTGGACCGAAAAGTCCATGTTGGACTTTTCGCTCCACATCGGAGCATTTCTGGGGATAAAGTATCGGGCGCGCGCTCACTTTATCCCTGTATTCAATTACAAAGTTACGAAAACGGGAGCCAGCGAAACTGGATCGGTGAAAAAAAATGGAATTTATCTGGAATAAGTTGTAGGACCCCCCTAAAGCATTCCAGATATGGGGGATCACTATCGGTACCCTCGTTTTAGCCTGCAAAATTAAGTCGGGGTTTTAGATAGCCGCGGCAGGTGTTTTTTTCCCGACATTGAAGAAGTGATACAGAAGAGCTCTTAGGCTATTTTTTTCATTTTTTTAAGTGGTCCCATCAAATTTGGGGTACATGAAAATGGGTACTAGCATATTTTTAAGTCCCTAAAGGGTTTTTTAAAAATTCAGCAAAAATGCACCTACCGCTAATAATCTATTCTAGAAAACACCTGCCGCATATTTGCAGAATAGCCCTGAACCTATTTCCCTCTTTTTAAACACTTTTTTTTCTTTTTTTTTTTACCCCAAATTTTTTAATAATTTTTTTGGGGTGTCTCTATTTTTTTTTTTTTTTTTTTTTTGACACAGTCATTTTTTAAATGTAATTCCCAGGGGTGAAGGCTATTTTTTTAAGCCTGCACCCCTAAAACCCCAATTCTGCACTATTTTTCGCCATGTAAAACATGGTGAAAAGTTATCCCCGTTTTTTTTCAAAGACTTTTCGCACCTGCGAAAAGTCTTTGAAATTGAATATGGGGATAATTGAAATCGGTGAAAATGACGTATTTTCGCTCAAATTGAATACCCCTGTTAGAAGGATACATATACACTTGCTGGCTGCACTTTGAGCTATTAACAATTGATTTTGCTGAAAAATACACATCAAAACAAAGGACTAATTAGCCAGCTAATGAATATTTAGAGTAATTAACAATATTGACTGAAAAAATATATTTTTTATTTTTTTGTACCAATTTACCAATAAAACTTCAATAGGTTGTACTAGGGGTGTGCACCGGCCACTTTTCGTGTTTTGTGTTTTGGTTTTGGATCTGGATCTTTCTTCGTGTTTTGGATCTGGATTGGTTTTGCCAAAACCACCCTTCCGTGTTTTGGGTTCTGGGTTTTGTGTTTTGGATCTGTATTTTTTTGAAAAAAAGCATAAAAACAGCTAAAATCACAGAATTTGTAGGTTTTTCTGCTCCTATGCTATTATTAACCTCAATAACCTTAATTTCCACTCATTTCCAGTCTATTCTGAATACCTCACACCTCACAATAGTGTTTTTATGTCCAAAAGGTTGCACCGAGGTAGCTGGATGACTATGCTAAGCGACACGAGTGGGCAGCACAAACACGTGACCCATCTAGGCGTGAAACTGCAGTGGCAGACAGGATGGCATTGAAAAACTAGGCCCCAAACTGTACATAATGCAAAGAAAAAAAAGAGGTGCAAGATGGAATTGTCCTTGGGCCCTCCCACCCACCCTTATGTTGTATAAACAGGACATGCACACTTTAACAAACCAATCATTTCAGCGCCAGGGTCTGCCACACAACTGTGGCTGAAATGATTGGTTCGTTTGGGCCCCCACAAAACAAGCTGGCAATTAATCTGTCCCTGCACAAACTGGCTCTACGGAGGCAAGAAGTCGTCCTCATCCTCCTCATCCACAGATTCCTCACCCTCTTCAGTGTTATGTACATCCTCATCCTCACAGAGTATTAATTCGTCCCTGCTGGAACCACAGGTCCCTCTGTACGTTCTGGAGGCTGGTCTCCCTGGAAGAGTTGATCATTCATTTTATGAACATCATCTTCTCCACATTTTGTGGAAGCAACCTCCTACGCCTTTCGCTAACAAGGTTCCCGGCTGCACTAAACACTCTTTCGGAGTACACACTGGAGGGGGGGCAACTCAGGTAAAATAGAGCCAGTTTGTACAGGGACCTCCAAATTGCTTCTTTTTCCTGCCAGTACAGGTACGGACTGTCTGACATGCCTACTTGGATGCTGTCACCGATGTAATCCTTTAACAGACAGACGCACGCTTGTCGCTGCTGCTTTGAGGATTCAAGTGCGGCTACAGCCCACACAATTCACAAAGACAGAAAAAAAAAAAGAATATTTTTATTGTTTGTGGAGCACACTTTGAGGGTTACACCACCCTCTAACAGACAGACGCACGCTTGTCGCTGCTGCTTTGAGGATGCAAGTGCGGCTACAGCCCACACAATTCACAAAGACAGAAAAAAGAAGAAGAATATTTTTATTCTTTGTGTAGCACACTTTGAGGGTGTCACCACCCTTTAACAGACAGACGCACGCTTGTCGCTGCTGCTTTAAGGATGCAGGTGCGGCTACAGCCCACACATTTCACAAAGACCGAAAAAAAAGAACAATATTTTAATTGTTTGTGTAGCACACTTTGAGGGTGTCACCACCCTTTAACAGACAGACGCACGCTTGTCGCTGCTGCTTTAAGGATGCAGGTGCGGCTACAGCCCACACAATTCACAAAGACAGAAAAAAGAAGAATATTTTTATTGTTTGTGTAGCACACTTTGAGGGTGTCACCACCCTTTAACAGACAGGCGCACGCTTGTCGCTGCTGCTTTGAGGATGCAAGTGCGGCTACAGCCCACACAACTCACAAAGACAGAAAAAAAAAGAACAATATTTTAATTGTTTGTGTAGCACACTTTGAGGGTGTCACCACCCTTTAACAGACAGACGCACGCTTGTCGCTGCTGCTTTAAGGATGCAGGTGCGGCTACAGCCCACACATTTCACAAAGATAGAAAAAAAAAGAACAATATTTTAATTGTTTGTGTAGCACACTTTGAGGGTGTCACCACCCTTTAACAGACAGATGCACGCTTGTCGCTGCTGCTTTGAGGATGCAGGTGGAATCTAGACGGGATTTGGAACCGAGGACACACTACCTCCATCAATTGTCTAAATCCCACTGCACTAATGTCGGATACCGGACGCACGTCTAACACCAACATAGCAGTCAAGGCCTCAGTTATACGTTTTGCTTCAGGATGACTGCTGTCTTACTTCATCCTCATCGCTAGGGACTGTTGGAGGGTCAATTGTTTAGTAAAAGTAGTGATGTTCCTACTTCCTCTCTGGGATGATGAACAACTCCCAGCAGCAGCAACAGCACTAGTAGGAAGTGGTTCTTGATCTTTCCCTATTTTATTTTTATCAGAGAAAGTTTGGTCCTCCATTTATGTTATATTGATATATATACGTGCGGCTAAAGCGCACACAAACACAGAAAATATTTTTTTATTTTTGCTGGAGAGTAGTGCACTTTGTGGGTTACACCACCCTTTAAGAAATGAGCCAGCCGGCTCTTTACTTATGGGACACAGGCGCACGCTTGGCGCTGCTCCTTTGTTGATGCACGTGCAGCCACAGTGCACACAAGTCACAAACACAGAAAATATATATTTTTTTGGTTTGGAGTGTACTTTGGGGGTTACAGAACCCTTTAACGGTCAAGCCAGCCGGCCCTTTACTTATGACACAGGCGCACGCTTGGCACTACTTTGTTGATGCACGTGCGGCTACTGCGCACACAATTCACAAACACAGAAAATAATTTTTTTTTTGGTTTGGACTGGAGTGTACTTTCGGGGGTTACAGCACCCTTTAACGGTCAAGCCAGCCGGCCCTTTACTTATGACACAGGCGCACACTTGGCACTACTTTGTTGATGCACGTGCGGCTACTGCGCACACAATTCACAAACACAGAAAATAATTTTTTTTCGGTTTGGACTGGAGTGTACTTTGGGGGTTACAGCACCCTTTAACGGTCAAGCCAGCCGGCCCTTTACTTATGACACAGGCGCACGCTTGGCACTACTTTGTTGATGCACGTGCGGCTACTGCGCACACAATTCACAAACACAGAAAATAATTTTTTTTTTGGTTTGGACTGGAGTGTACTTTCGGGGGTTACAGCACCCTTTAACGGTCAAGCCAGCCGGCCCTTTACTTATGACACAGGCGCACGCTTGGCACTACTTTGTTGATGCACGTGCGGTTACTGCGCACACAATTCACAAACACAGAAAATAATTTTTTTTTTGGTTTGGACTGGAGTGTACTTTGGGGGTTACAGCACCCTTTAACGGTCAAGCCAGCCGGCCCTTTACTTATGACACAGGCGCACGCTTGGCACTACTTTGTTGATGCACGTGCGGCTACTGCGCACACAATTCACAAACACAGAAAATAATTTTTTTTTTGGTTTGGACTGGAGTGTACTTTCGGGGGTTACAGCACCCTTAACGGTCAAGCCAGCCGGCCCTTTACTTATGACACAGGCGCACGCTTGGCACTACTTTGTTGATGCACGTGCGGCTACTGCGCACACAATTCACAAACACAGAAAATAATTTTTTTTTTGGTTTGGACTGGAGTGTACTTTCGGGGGTTACAGCACCCTTTAACGGTCAAGCCAGCCGGCCCTTTACTTATGACACAGGCGCACGCTTGGCACTACTTTGTTGATGCACGTGCGGCTACTGCGCACACAATTCACAAACACAGAAAATAATTTTTTTTTTGGTTTGGACTGGAGTG
The DNA here is from genome assembly GCA_031769625.1 of Taudactylus pleione. NCBI lineage: Eukaryota > Metazoa > Chordata > Amphibia > Anura > Myobatrachidae > Taudactylus > Taudactylus pleione. The sequence goes on along the minus strand of JAUIMM010000324.1, from coordinate 5,891,590 downwards.
TACTTTCGGGGGTTACAGCACCCTTAACGGTCAAGCCAGCCGGCCCTTTACTTATGACACAGGCGCACGCTTGGCACTACTTTGTTGATGCACGTGCGGCTACTGCGCACACAATTCACAAACACAGAAAATATATTATATTTTTAGCACTTGGGGGGAGCACCCCTGATGGACAGAGCACCCCCTGGACAACACTACAGCACCTCTTTAGGACTGGGACACTGCACAGGACTTTGGAGTGGACACAGCCCCTATGGAGAACTGACTGCACAACACAGTCCAGCCAGCCCCTATGGACTTTGAAGTAGTGGACACAGCCCCTATTAACAACAGCAGCACAGCACAACACAGCCAGCCCCTATGGACTTTGAAGTAGTGGACAACAGCAGCACTACACTACACTACACTACACAGCCCTAACTCCCACCCTCCCTCTTCACTGTCCACAGCCGAGTGAGAAAATGGCGCCGACGTGGGTACCTTATATAGGATCCAAAACCCGCGAGACTCGGAAGGCGGGAAGATGACGTTTTGCCTCGATTTCAGAATCCGAGTCAGGCGGGAAAAGTCGAGCCTGACTCGGATCGGACTCGGATCGGGGGGGCTCGGGGGGGTTCGGATTTCAGAAATCCGAACCCGCTCACCCCTAGTTGTAACGGTGGTAATACGACTTTTAGGGGTATGTTTACTAAAGTGCAAAGTTTTAGAAGTTGAGATGTTGCCCATAGCAGCCAATCAGATTCTAGCTATTATCTTCTAGAAGTTACTAGATAAATGATTAGTAGAATATGATTGGTTGCTATGGGCAACATCTCCAATTCTAAAAATCCTCACTTTAGTAAATATACCCCTAACTGTTTGCCAGCCAGTCCAGGTCCTCTCTGCACATGAATCACCAAGACTGCTCTAGAATCCCAGTATTGGAATGGCCCACAGGGGTACAGGGGAAATCTCTGGTAGGCACTACTGCCTGAGGACCCCACTCCTCTATGAGTGGAGAAGGATCATGAATGAACTAGAGATGTGCGCCGACCCCCGTGTTTTGGTTTGGTTTTGGATCTGGATCTCTCCTGGTTTTGGATCTGAATCTGCTTTTGGACTTTTTTTCCTCTGTGTTTTGTTTTCGTGTTTTGGTTTTGGTTTTTGGATCTGGATTTTTTGCAAAAAATCATAAAAACAGCTAAAACCACATAATTTGGGCCTGTTTTTGTTCCTACAGTATTATTAACCTTAATAACAATGATTTTCAGGCATTTCTAGGCATGTTTAACCACCTCACAGCTCACAATATTGATTTCACTATTTTTCACCAATATAGGCCAAAGGTTGCAGCGAGCTGGCTGGCTAAAGTAAGCAACAGAGCAGCGGCACAAACGCACGCCAGTTTAAAAAAATATCAGACATCTATGAAACATTGCCACACAGCAGTGGCAGACAGGATGGCAGTTTTGGTGTTGGTGGTGGAGATTGCATGTTATGGTCCAAACTGCTGGTAGCTGATACTGGACTGCTTGTTATTGATTTACAAATTATAATTTTGTTAAACAAATTGCATTAACTTGCTGCAAATGACGTAACAGGGAGGAGGTGCCTAGATGGTTAATGTCCCTTCCTCTGCAAACTTTGGCTTTACAAATGGAACAGATGCCTTCACAACTGTTGTCAGAATTTAGATTAAAATAATTCCACACCCAAGACGTTGCTTTTCTGCCTTTCTTTTTATCATTAGCAAGAACTGCTGCCACTGGTGGCTGATTTATGCAAACCACATCCTTATCATCAACATCCACATTAGCGTCAGATAGGACACAAATTTCCCCCTTATCCTCCTTTTGCACTTCCTCCACACTATCATCCTCATTTTTTATTATTTCACCATCTAATACTAGCACAGCCGTGGTGTCAGTGATCCGCTGTGGAACTGGGTAACAGCTGTTATACTTACTTCCTCTATCAAAGGACTGTTTAATAGTCAATTGTTTTTTTTTAATTACTTCCGATCACGAATGAGGATGTAGATGATGATGCAGATGTTGGTGTTGGAGATCGAAGGCGCTTGCATCTCACAGAGAGGGAGCAGGTAGGTGACACTGGACTTGTTATGTTTGGAGTTTTGGAACTTGGCAATGTACGCTTTGATATTTGATGAATGCGCTCCAAGTGACGTAACAAGGAGGAGGTTCCTAGGTGGTTTAGGTCCCTCCATCTACTCTCTCTTGCTTGAAAATGGCCACATATGGCTTGACAACTGTTGTCCGGATAGGGATGGAAATAATTCCACATGTGACAAGTAGATTTTTTTGTCTTTTGTCCCGGCATGACAACAATGGGCTTTGGTTTTTTCAAACCATGGGGAACAGCTGCTGCCTTACTTACACAAAGGACATCCTCGGCATCAATATCCTCATCTCCAACAAGAAAATCTTCATCATCAACATCCTCATCATCCTTAGCGCCTTCATCCACCAAAATATCCTCCTCCTCCATGTGCAATTCCACAGAAGCATCCTCAATGACTACGTGTGCAAGATGTTGACTGCCCTTCCCCACATTTACAGAGGGCACACAAATGTTGGAACTTGGAGGATCCTCCAGTACACTAGTATTTAGGTTGGGCTCACACATGGCAACCGCGGACACACTTGCACTCTCCTCGGGGATTTGTGATTTCGATTTCTCAGAACACACAGTTGGTTTTTCCGGAGCTGCCTTAACAACTTTTACATTTTTAATTGGACCACCACCACTGACAGCCCTACATATTTTTTCTGCAGTCTACAAGCAGTGTCACAATCACCAATAGTGTAGCCAAGGTGCGGTTACAAAATTCACACACTTGCAGTCGTGCGCACGCACAAAAATATTAGAAAAAATGACAAATAATGATTTATATTTTTTGTCAGCTCCAGAAGAACTTGGCCCCAGAGTAACGATTGATCACGACTGTAGTCGGGCAGCACAAGGTTGCAACGTGCGTTACTGGCTGGATCTTGTGCACTACTGCGGTTAAGGCGAAAACCCACCCACACAAACAAGAAAAATATATGACACTTTTATTGTATTTTTTTTTTTAGAACGACTGGAGTCAGGCATCACAAGGTTGCAACATGCGTTACTGGCTGGCTCTTGTGCTCTACTGTGGTTAAGCCTGTTAACGGTGCATGCAAACACAGAAAAATATAAAAACTTTAAAGACACTTTGATTTTTTTTTTTTACTTTTTATTTTTGGAGTCCAGAACTTGGACCCAGAGATGGACACAGCACAAGCCCAGGACACAGCAGGCAGCCAAGATGGATCACCAGACAGCATAGTGACAGTGACAGCACCGTGACCAGAGACAAGAATGGATCAGCACAGACAGCACAGTGATAGTGACAGCACCATGACCAGAGACCAGAGTGGATCAGCAGTCACCAGCCCCGGACACAGCAGATAACACCAGCGCCTCTCCCAGCCCTACACTACCCACCCTCCCTGTTCAGTCTCCACAGCCAGAGTGAAATGGCGTCTGACGAGTGGTCCCTATATACTACATTGATCATAGAGATGAAAGCTCGCGAACCGCGAGATTTCCGTCTCTATGGTTTTGCCTCGGTTTTGAGAACTGAGTAAGGCGGGAATCTCAGAGCTTGTTTGGATCCGACTCGGATATGCTAAATTCGGGTGGCCTCGATTCTCTGAGAAACGAACTCGCTCATCTCTAATTGCAGCAAAGCCCTATTTACAGTATTATCAGTATCTATCACTTAACCCCTGTCTAAGCATATGAGCCACATGTCCTTTTAACTAGGGGTGTGCACCGGCCACTTTTCGTGTTTTGTGTTTTGGTTCTGGATCTTTCTTCGTGCTTTGGATCTGGATTGGTTTTGCCTAAACCACCCTTCCATGTTTTGGGTTCTGGGTTTTGTGTTTTGGATCTGTATTTTTTGGGAAGAAAGCATAAAAACAGCTAAAATCACAGAATTGGGTTTTTCTTTTGTTCCTACGCTATTATTCACCTCAATAACATTCATTTCCACTCTATTCTGAACACTTTACACCTCACAATATTGTTTTTAGTCCAAAAGGTTGCACCGAGGTAGCTGGATGACTATGCTAAGCGACACAAGTCGGCGGCACAAACACGTGGCCAAACTAGGAGTGGCAATGCAGTGGCAGACAGAATGGCAGTTTGAAAAACTAGACCCCAAAGAGTATATTCTGCAAAGAAAAAAAAGAGATGCAAGATGGAATTGTCCTTGGGCCCTCCTACCCACCGTTATGTTGAATAAACAGGACATGCATAGTTTAACAAACCAATCATTTCAGCGCCAGGGTCTGCCACACGACTGTGGCTGAAATGATTGGTTCATTTGGGCCCCCACAAAACAAGCTGGCAATTAAACTGTCCCTGCACAAACTGGCTCTACAGAGGCAAGATGTCGTCCTCATCCTCATCCACCGATTCCTCACCCTCTTCAGTGTTGTCCTCATTCTCTCAGAGTATTAGTTCATCCCCGCTGGAATCCACCGCCACAGGTCCCTCTGTACTTTCTGGAGGCTGGTCTTCCTGGAAGAATTGATAATTCATTTTGATGAACATCATCTTCTCCACATTTTGTAGAAGCAACCTCCTACGCCTTTTGCTGACAAGGGCCCTCATTCAGAGCCACTCGCAAACAGCAGTACGCTCGTTGCGTTCCGAAGTTGAATAACCGCGCATGCATCGGTGTAACAGTGCGCATGTGCGTACGGCAGATTGCGAGCTTTTTTGGTCTCGTTCGTCAAATAGCGTACAGGAAGTGACATGTAAAATGTGATTGACAGAACAGGGCGTTTTTGGGTGTTGACGGGGGTGGAGATGGAAAAACGCAGGCGTGGCGAGGCGTTTTTGGGGCGTACATACATTAGCAAATGCGAGCGTAAAATGTGTTCGGACCGACTCATACGTCACTGGATGATCCTCTTTCCCTTCAAAATGCTCGCACAGCTTAGGGTCTGGATTACTCGACCACATTGGCGATGGCCTTCTCCTCCGTCCCGGGACTCCACAATGTTGTTGCGATTAATCGCGGGAGGGCTGAAAAGCAATTAGTGTTGGATTGAAAACCGGCTTGGTATGTGTTTTGAAATCAGTTTTTTGGGATAGCACAAAACCGTACACAGGTTGAAATCAGAGCTGCTAATGTCAGGATGACACAATCAATTTGCGTACATTTGTGGGGGTTTATTTTGCCCTCAATTTGGTGGTTAGGGCCTATTGTAACAATAATGTCATCATGTTTTAATTTTCGCCCCATTTTATTTTTGCCTCTTGAATTTGCCTCGTTATATGATTTTTTAAACGTTCCTTAAAGAGCCCATTTTTTTTTTCCCAGTTTTTGCCTTTTGGTCCAGGATTAAATTTAACCCATTTGTACAATAATTTCACAATCCAATGTCAGATTTTTTGTTTCAATTTATTGCTCAAACAAAATAAAAAAAAATAAAAAATTTGGGAACATCTTTTTTTGCCAGATATGTCCCAAAATCAAACAAATTGGCCCAACATAACTGTTGACATAAACATACAAAAAAAATTTAAAAACATTTCACAAGAAAGGAGAGGGAAGTTTTGACCAGAAAGGAATATGAGCCAAGCACAGAAGGATTGTGGGAAAAGTCACCATTGCTGTCATCGTTTTTTCACCCGTTTGGATGGGGGAGGGAGGGCGCCAGACCAGGTCCGGGATGTCATCGGGCTGGCCTGTCCAGAGGCAGATGTTGTGGCCTCTGGACTAGGCACAGGGCTAGGCACATTTGGAGGATTGGCTGATGTTGTGCCAGAGGTGGAGGATCCTGATGTTCCGGCAGGAAGGGAGGTCGGCTCCACCATGTGCTGGCGAATGAGCTGCTCCAGGGCATTGGCGATGCGGATGTTGGCCCTGGTATTTTCCGCCAGGGCCTGACCAATGGTCACGTTGGCCGCAGCATTTTGCTCCAGGGCCTCAGCCACCCGTAGCAGACTGGCGTCCATCCTCTGCGACTGGCTTCTGCAGGGTCCTCAGCCGGATGTACTGGTTCCTCCCCTGCCGAGCCAGCAGAAATTCGGCGGCCAAGGCTCCCCTCTGGAGCAGACTCATCCGCCTGTGTCTCTGTTAGGAAAAAAGAGAAAAGCCTCACATTAGAATCTACATATTGGCACAATAACATTTCAGAGTTGATGACATCCAAAGATTTACCTGGGACAACATGAGGAGCCGCAAAGTCTGGCATGTCCGTATCCATGTTGGACACGCCAAACACCTCCACAGGCTGCACACACCCCTGTGCCAGCTCTTCTAAATCGGTCAACTCCAATGACACCTGTCCCCCTTGCATGCCTAGCCCTGTCCGCGAGTTTTTGCTTCAGGCGATATTTGAAGTCGCCCCATCTGTGGGAAGAAATGGAAGCCATTATCCTTTTGATTAAAATGGTGTTTGTTTTTAGGGGGGGCAAGTGTTTACTTACCGCCGTTTGACATCCCGGGCTAGACGGACATAATCACCCACCCTATTGACAGCAACGGCTACCTCTTCCCACATTCTCCCCTTCTGGCTTAGACTCATATTCCTGTCTGCCTGTGGCAGGATGTCCACACACTTCTGTATCAAAACCTCCATCTCCTTTCTTGTGAAATGTGGCTGCCTTTTTTTTTTGGCAGCTTTGCCCGGAATACTGGGCCCGGCAGCCTCTTCCATGTCATCCTCCTCACCTATTTGTGTAAATATTCAGATTTCACAAAATCACAACTTGCCCAATCTTATGTTTCAAATTAATCATTGATACAAAATGCATGAAAGACTTACCGCCTGACTCTTGGGCATTGTTTCCCTGGTCTGTCGCCATGTCTGAGGTCCAATCAAGAAATACCCCAGAATTTTAATGTGTTTTCGTGACGTATTTATACATGCGTCCTTATTTTGCGGCCGCATCATTGATTGTGCGTTCCTATGATCACTCCTTAATTTGTGCGGGAAACGAAACACTATTTATGGCTTGGTGTGTCTCGAGTCGAGGTGGCGTTTTTGGATTGTTGGAGGTTACCTTGGCTGGAGTTTATTGTTTGCGTATAAAGGAGTTGGCGGTTGGAGATTATTTTGTTTGGTAGATTTGCGTTTTTATTTTCCGTTCTCTTTCTTGTTTTTTATTTTTTTTACCTCGTTTCTTGATTTGGTAAGTTTTGTGAAGTCTAACTTTTGATCAATTGTTGTTTCATTGTGTTTCTTCATTTTTGTAAATTTTGGATCCATAATTTCATATATTTTAGCTTTTGATTAATTTCGGACCCAAAGACCTTTTGATTTGGACTCTTATATATTTGCTCTTGGTAAGTCCATTTTTTATCTTGTATTTGTGAACTAATTAGCGCATTTTTCACAGTTTGTATAGTGACTTGTATTTGCGAACTAATTAGCGCATTTTTACTACTTACTATTGGGACTTGTATTTGCGAACTAATTAGCGCATTTTTACTACTTACTATTGGGACTTGTATTTGCGAACTAATTAGCGCATTTTTACTACTTACTATTGGGACTTGTATTTGCGAACTAATTAGCGCATTTTTACTACTTACTATTGTGACTTGTATTTGCGAACTAATTAGCGCATTTTTACTACTTACTATTGGGACTTGTATTTGCGAACTAATTAGCGCATTTTTACTACTTACTATTGGGACTTGTATTTGCGTACTAATTAGCGCATTTTTACTACTTACTATTGGGACTTGTATTTGCGAACTAATTTGCGCATTTTTAAATGCTTATTAATCATTTTAATTTTTTTGAGGTTGCCCTTTCGGTTTTTGGGCAAACATTTCAACCCATTTTGATGTACTGTGTGCAATGTCGTTTTGCTCTTTTGCCAAATGTGTGTTTCGCATATTTTAAGTTTGGTCTAGCACAAAATTTAGAAACAAAAATGCACAGAGTGAAATTTTTCAAATAATTTTTGTGATTAATTTCAGTTTGGACGTATCATGACAATACCCTGGCATGTAAGCAGCAATGTATGGTATCATCAAGCTAAGTTGTTTTGAATTTTCTTTTGGGGTGGGTCCAAAGCCTTACATTACAATCTTGCCATTTCAGGTTGATCTAGGGCGGATTGTTCTGGCCATGCTCCCGGAAGCCGACCAACCTCAATCTCGTCCCAGGCGTAGGCATCGTAGGCGTGCAAGGCCCCAGATATTTTGAACACGTGTCACCCTTTTTGGAATGCCCGATGATGAGGTTTTAAGACGCTACCGTCTTCCTCCCAAAATCATCATAGACACTCTCTCATTAATAGAGAGTGATCTTGAGCGGCAAATTGACAGTCCTACAGCAATACCACCACTTACGCAATTTATGGCGGTGTTACATTTCTGTGCCTCAGGATCGTTTCAAACAACGGTGGGAATAGTGGCAGGCATCTCACAATCCTCCTTTTCCTGGATCCTGAGGGCAGTGATGGAGGCACTTTTCAAGCACCTCCATCATTTTATTCAAATGCCTTTGGATATGGGTGCCCTTAGTGTGGCCAAGGCCAATTTTTACCAAATAGCTGGCTTCCCACACATCATAGGGGTTGTGGATGGTACTCACATACCACTTCAGCCTCCAGCACGGCTGGAGGCCATATTTCGAAACAGGAAACACTATCACTCCCTGAATGTAATGGTGGTATGTGATGCCTCCCTCCAGATCCTGTCCCTGAATGCAAAATTACCAGGAAGTGCACATGACTCCTTCGTCATCCGGCAATCAGGGATATGGCACAAATTAAACAACCTACAAGCTGGTGATGCGTGGCTTCTGGGTAAGTGTAGACCTTTAGTACATAACAATGTTAAGCTTGATACACAGTGATCCTGATGTTGTCTATTCTTTTTCACAGGAGACAGTGGATGCCCTGGCTGCTCACTCCTTACTTGGCTCCCACACCAGGTCCACAAAGTGAGTTTAATACCGCACTTACAGCCACCAGGCAAGTGGTGGAGCACTGTATCGGCCTTTTAAAAGGCCGATTCAGATGCCTCCACAGCTCTGGTGGCGAGCTCATGTATTTGCCGGATATGGTTTCGAAAATTGTGGTCCTGTGTGGGATCTTTCACAACATCGCCATAAGGAGTGGTGTTCCAATGCAGCCAGAGGATGCCTTACCTGAGGATGGCCCCCCCGAGGTTGGTCGGAGGTCAGTATGTGGGGGGGCCATACGCGATGATGTGGTGGCCCGATATTTTAGGTAATTATTGATCAAACAACAGTGTGTATACCCAATGTGTTACGGTTTTTTAACGTTCATCTTTTTTTATATTAATTCTTGCACCATCTTCTGTTTATTTGCATAATCTTTGGCACTCCCACGATGACTACTTCCTGCTACCCTTCAAAAACCTTTCTGTGGAAACTTCGGGAATATATTCTGACACCAATATTGCAACGCCATATTTGTGAAATCATGTGGGCATGGACCTTCTTCAACCAGTTCTTGATTTGTTGTGTGTTTGTTTAGTGTTTTTGGTATGTGGAGTTTTACTGATTATCACTGTGTGTTTTGTTTGTGAGTGACCACTTTGTATTTTGATTTCTGTTGTGAATAAATATTTGGAGAGTGTAATTTGTTTCCTTTTTGGGCACGTTAGAAGCAAGTGTAAACAAAATCCCAAACGTTAATTTTACCTAAGGGGTAACCCAGTAATGAAGCAAGTGGAGCTAAAATGTAATATGTTTTCGGGGTACTAACCAACACAACAAGGAATCGTGTACAATCAGTTGCCTTCGTAAGATTGTCCTAAGCAGTTTGGCCACCAAATAGGAACCAGAAAAATGGTGTAAACTATCATGTTGACCACCACAAAAAGGAAAATGACATTGGTACTGGGAGGTGTTTCTTGTGCCTGTTTGCATTCAAAATACAACACACAATCTGTAGTGAGTTTCTGGGGCAAACCTTGCTTGAAGAGTCTACTTATGTCAGTGTAAAGAATCTTGGATTTACTCCAAACGCATGAGACAGAGCTTGATTTTAAACAGATTTATTAAGAAACAATTAAAAAAAAAAAAAAAAAAAAAACTAATTCCAAAGGAGGACCAACAGATGGTCAAGGCCCTGCATTAGCCCGGTGACCTGCTCCCGCATACGGCCCACACAATTCACAATCTGTTCCCGACGCCTCTGTTCCTCTGTGGGTGACAAAAGTTTGGGGATTAATAAATCGATAATGAAGCAACATTGTAAAAAAACAAGCAAACACAAACTTACAAGCTTGTTGGCCAAAAATAAATTACACGGATAAAACCCAGAACCCCAAAATGTCGTATGCCAAAAATACAAGGGCCCTAAAAAAAGGCACACAGGTGTGATATGTGTATGGTGACATCAGCAGGAACAGGTAAAGACAACCCCCAAAAATACCCTAAGGCGAAAAAAAGAAAAAAAAAATGGGGACGACACATGATTACATACAAACAGTTTGTGGTGTCCAAAATAAACTTTAAAAACATACCGTTCTCCAAAACGAGAGAGCCAGAAGCCACTCCCTGGACCACCTCGGAGGTGGCTACATGCCCCAACCCGAGGGGCAAGGTGTTTTCGCCATCCTGGGAGGGGGTATTTGGAGGAGGGACGGATGGAGGAGAGGGGGAATTGGGCTGGAGGGGAAGTAGGCCAGAAATTTTGGCCACAGGGTCTGGGGAGGAGGGGGGAATAGAGGAATTGGGGGTTGGAGAGAGGGGCCGGGCCCGGCGTCTTGTGTGGCGATGCCGCCGTAGTGTTTGCTGTGCCCCTAAAAAATGACCAAAAAATTGTTGTTAGTTTCAACAGGAAACAAAAAAAAAAAAAACACAATAGGACAGACATGAAAACATGCACATGCAGATATGACTACAATGACACAATAGGACAGACATGAAAACATGCACATGCAGATATGACTACAATGACTCAATAGGACAGACATGAAAACATGCACATGCAGATATGACTACAATGACTCAATAGGACAGACATGAAAACATGCACATGCAGATATGACTACAATGACTCAATAGGACAGACATGAAAACATGCACATGCAGATATGACTACAATGACTCAATAGGACAGACATGAAAACATGCACATGCAGATATGACTACAATGACTCAATAGGACAGACATGAAAACATGCACATGCAGATATGACTACAATGACTCAATAGGACAGACATGAAAACATGCACATGCAGATATGACTACAATGACTCAATAGGACAGACATGAAAACATGCACATGCAGATATGACTACAATGACTCAATAGGACAGATATGAAAACATGCACACGCAGTTGTGGCCCACAAGATAAACTTGAAAACCACAGTCCAGAACACTTACTTTCCGCAATCTGCATGCGAAAGCATGCCAGCAAGCGGGGCGTCCGCCGGTGCAGGTCCGACCACCTGCGCTCCAGCTGGCCAATATGTCGGCGTGAGCCGAAGGAGCGCAGGCGTCGACGTACCTCCGCATATGCGGAACGCTTGCGCCTATTGGAGATGGGTGGAGGCTGACTGGTGATCCTCCTGTCCATCACCTCCGTCAGCACCAGCAGTTCGCGCCAGGTGAATGCGGCGGATCTCATGTTGGCAATGGTGTTTTTTTGACAAAATATTTTTAATAAAGCACCACAAAAAAATTTGATTGGCTAATGTATTTGGGAAATTAACAGGACAAATTCTATTGGTTAGTGTATGAGTCATGTGTTCGACAGGGCCAGAAATCTCTTGAGAGTTATGATAGGCTTGATGCAGTGACATGCGTAAGCAAATTTAAATAAAGAAATGAACCACAGAAAAATTGTGGGGAGACAAACAAATAGAACAATTGTTTAATTGGGGCTAACATGTCTTTGGAACAATAAAAGCGAAGGTTTCAGCCGTACGTATTCTGCGAGCAAATACAAACACGGACAAGATTAAAGTTTATTGCATTGTGTTGAAAAAAAAAAAGCAATTAAGCTAATTGATACATTGATTGGCATGATACGATTGAGGGAGGTAGGCCGAAAAAACGAGCAGGTAATCGGAATCTGACAGTCCCACTTCCGGTTTGTACTTGTGCGTGCGTTCCCTTCAAGCCATTTCGGGGATGTACGCTCGCTATTTGGCACGCTCGTTAGTCAGAGGAGGGGTCGCCTGAGTTTGGGGCGGATTTTTAGCTGCGTAGGAAAAAACGAGCGAGTGCTTGAATTTAAATATTTTTTTACGTACGGCGAACGTGCGTACGCCCACTTGCGAGTGGGTCTGAATGAGGGCCAAGGTTCCCGGCTGCACTAAAACCTCTTTCGGAGTACACACTGGAGGGGGGGCAACTTAGGTAAAATAAAGCCAGTTTGTATAGGGGCCTCCAAATTTCCTCTTTTTCCTGCCAGTACTGGTACGGACTGTCTGACATGCCTACTTGGATGCTGTCATCGATGTAATCCTCCACCATTCTGTCAATGGTACCAGTATCATATGCAGTGACAATAGACATATCAGAAATTGTTGCCAGGTCCTTCAGTCCGGACCAGATGTCTAAACCGGCCCTTGACTTATGACACAGGTGCATGCTTGGCGCTGCTACTTTGTTGATGCACATGCAGCTACAGCACACACAAACAGAAAACAAAGAATTGTTTTCTTTTGCACTTGGGGGAGAACCCCTGATGGACAGAGCACCTCCTGGACAACACTACAGCACCCCTTTAGGACTACAGCCTTTATGGGACACTGCACACAAGTCACAAACAGAGAAAAAAATATTTTTTTTATTTTTTCCGGCACTTTCGGGGTTACACCACCCTTCAACAGACCAGCCGGCCCTTGACTAATGATACAGGCACACGCTTGGCGCTGCTAATTTGTTGATGCACGTGCGGCTACAGCGCACACAAGTCACAAACACAGAAAAAAAATAATTGTTTTTTTTGCACTTGGGGGGAGCACCCCTGATGGATAGAGCACCCCCTGGACAACACTACAGCACCCCTTTAGGATTACTGCCTTCATGGGAGACTGCGCACAAGTCACAAACACAGAAAAAAAAATATTTTATTTTTTTTCCGGCACTTTGGGGGTTACACCACCCTTCAAAAGATGAGCCAGCTGGCCCTTTACTTTTGACACAGGCGCATGCTTGGTGCTTCTACTTTGTTGATGCACGTGCGGCTAATGCGCACACAAGTCACAAACACAGAAAAAAATAAATTGTATTTTTTATTCAGGCACTTTGGGGGTTACACCACCCTTCAACAGACGAGCCAGCTGGCCCTTGACTTATGACACAGGCGCACACTTGGCGCTGCTACTTTGTTGATGCACGTGCGGCTAATGCGCACACAAGTCACAAACACAGAAAAAAATGTTTGTTTTATTTTTTGGAACACTTTGGGTTTACACCACCCTTCACCAGATGAGCCAGCCGGCCCTTGACTTATGGCACAGGCGCGCGTTTGGCGCTGCTACTTTGCTGATGCACATGCGGCTACAGCGCACACAAACAGAAAAAAAACAATTGTTTTTTTTGCACTTGGGGGGAGCACCCATGATGGACAGGGCACCCCCAGGACAAAACTACAGCACCCCTTTAGGACTACAGCCTTTATGGGACACTGCACTGCACAACCTAGCCAGCCTTTATGGACTATGGAGTGGACACAGCCCCTATGGACAACAGCAGCACAACACAGCCCAGCCAGACCCTATGACAGCAACACAACACAGCCCAGCCAGCCCCTATGGACTTTGGAGTGGACACAGCCCCTATGGACAACAGCAGCACAACTCCCACCCTCCCTCTTCACTGTCCACAGCCGGAGTGAAAAATGATGCCGACGCAGGGACCATTTATAGAATCCGAAACCCGCGAGATCCGACAGTGGGATGATGACGTTTTGCCCTGATTTCAGGTCCGAGTAAGGAGGGAAAACCCGAGCCGGACTCGGTTCCTGGCTCGGATCGTTGGGTCGGGGGGGTTCGGATTTCAGAAATCCAAACCCGCTCATCCCTACTTTTAACCCTTCTATCCACCCAACACCTTCCATTTATAGCAATGTAAAGCTGATGCCACCATTCCTATCACCGTCACTCCCCATGTCAGGCTTCATCACACCACACTCACCTACAACATAGAACATGTTTTCACCTTGACCCAGCCATCCTGCCATTGTAATCTCTCTCCTAGGAGCTGCCATTGTCCCCAGACTATAATATCTGACACGTTTCTCAAAGTACATCACGACTTGACCTGAATATTCCAACATCTGTACCCCCGTTATTTCCCCACCCACTGTCACGCCAAGCATTTTTCCTAAAGATACTGCATACATCGTGGGTACTCCCACACCATCAATCCTTCCACCCCATCTGTCCTCTGTGTTATGCAGATTCTCTTATGCTTAGGGCAGTGGCATAACTAGGGCAGGGCGAGCGGGGTGCTCGGGGGCCTGCATATGGGGGACCACTACTGGGGGCACTGCATGGGGGGGACTACTTCTGGGGGTGCTAAATAAGGGGCTTACTGCTAGGGGCACTGCACTGGGGGGACCACTACAGGGGGCACTAGATAGGGGGGATCACTACTGGGTGTCTGCATAAGGGGGACCACTACTGGGTGCACTGCATTGTGGGGACTGCTACTGGGGGCACTGCATAAGTGGGAAGACTACATGGGCCACTGCATTTGGGGGGACCACTACTGGGGGCACTGAATAAGGGGAACTAATTGGTGGCTGTATAAGGGGGACCACTACTATAGGCCTGCATAAGAGGGACCACAACTGCATACTGGGGGTACTGTATAAGGGGCACTACTGGGGTTAAGGTGCATATGGATAGGAATGTTCAGCGTGAAAATAAAGAGGTGTGTCAAGTTGACACACCCCATTTTTAAGTGACCACGCCCATTTTTGCCACGTGCGCCTTTGGCGCGCGCACATATCGGGGTGGGGGGGCTCCCTTTTCAAATCTGCCCTGGGCTCCAAATACCCTAGTTACGCCATTTTCAGATTTGTGCACACAGTGTTGTAACACGGTGTCAATGTGCCCTCGTCCTGATCGCGCCCCTCCTGGATTTGCTTGGGTTGAGGGGCTCACAGCGCCCACCAGCAACTATGTTTTTCTTTTTTTTCCTTAAGGGGGCATGGCCACATCTTCGGTGATTAGACCATGCCCCCTTCACCCGATCCCAGTCCGGTTCTTGGTGATCCTCTGTGTGAGAGGTATTTCAGTGGGTGCGTAATGTATTTGGTGAGTGGTATGTGTGGAATTAGGCCCTCTGTTCCTCGACACATGTTCCATTTACCAACAAAGACATTCTAGACATCCCACAACCACAGAACAATTGTAGCAGGTGCTGTCATCTTAATGGAACACATCGCAGGGCCAAGCTCCTATAGGAACCCCTATGCCTAGATGTGATTTTAGTTACATTCAGGTGAACCTTCATTTCTTATAATTATCAGATCTAAAACCTGCTAATAAATATACCCCTAAACAAGAGGTAACCTACAGTATTGCCCAATAAACTAACAGAGCAGAAACTAAGAAGTGCAACTTGTACCACTGCCGAGGGTCACTTTAATCGCCACTACCAAATTTGTGGATGGCGGTGTGTGGGGGGGCACCGGTGTGGTCTCTCACCTAGGGCAGTAAAATGTTTAGTTACAGATTTTTAACTGTAATCTGCTCTATCCCAGTTGTATAATACTAGAATTGTTTTTTATTTGTACTATATTATTTATATAAATGTACAAACTCTACAACCGTGAACCCACACTCCATAGTCTCTTACTAGTTTCATGGTGGTGATGTCTTTTCACCAGTTTGACTAAAGTTGGGCGCACATCGGCACATATATATCGCCCGTTCAATCAAACGGACGATATACAGTATCTGCAGGGCATCGGCAGGTCTGTTCTGTGAACAACGTATCGAGTCGGCCCTGCAGCACAGCCGATGCCCGATATATCCACAGATATATCGGCACTTCTGGCTGCGTGTGCCGGTGGTCCACTGACCGCCCATACACTTGCTGCAGGGACCGCCGGTGACTGACATCTCAACTGGACGGGCACATTTAAATGCCCACCCAAGTGTGATGTCAGGCACGACACATCGGGCAGACGATTGTTAAGTGTATATGCACTTACCAATCGTTAGATAAGTCGGCAGATTGGCCGGAAGGTGTGTACCCAGCATAAGCATAAGTTAAACTAGTGTTTGGACTGAGGGCCTGATTCAGACCCGCTCGCGAGCGCTGAGCGCTCGCAAGCGGGTCAATGGTGCCCTAGTGCGCATGTGCACAACGGAGGGAGCTCCGTCGCGCGCATGCGCGAGACCCGCATAGCGACGGCCAAGCCGTCGCTATGGGTCTTGCACCAAGGGGGGCGTGCTGTCGATGGTGATTGACAGCATACCCCCTTTGGTGGGCGTGCCGGGGTTGTTGCTGCCCAGACGGAGGCGTTCCCATGGGAACGCCTACCGTCTGTGGGGTCGGCCCCACTGACATCACTAGTGATGTCAGTGGGAGTGCTTTTGGCTCTGATAGAGCCAAAAGCACTTCTGGGCTCGTCGCAAGCCCGATGGTCGCGATGGTCTTGACCATCGTGAGCATCTTTTGGCCGCTCGCATAAGCTGTGGGTGGTCACCCACAGCTATGCGAGCGGCCAGGAGGCCGCTCCAATTTTAGGTAGGAGGGTCCTGATTCAGAGCGAGCGCTCTTATCAGAGCGTCTGGCTCTGAATCAGGCCCTGAGTGTTTATCTTCATTTTTGTATACAGTATTATGTGGTGCAGTGGCTCAGTGGTACACAGGCGCAAGTGCATCTTACACAGTGCTGTGTCTGCGTATCTGAGACTGCATAATATTATTCCGTATCCTTTGTTGAATGGCTACACTGAGGGCCGTACTGCCCATCTGGCACTGTCGGCAAATGCCAGATGGGCCAGTCTGGCTGCAAACACCGGCCGAGCAGCTCCACCTCCCGCGCTCTGCTTGGTCAGGACACGGAAAGACGGGGGCCTGCAGGGAGGCCAGGCCCCATGACTCGTGGCACCCCCCGTAAAGAGTGGCCACGGCCCTTTTGCAGTGAGGCTGCGCCCCTTTTCTGGATGCACGCATTAGGGGGACTGCCAGGGCTGCTGAGCAGCCCCAGTCCATCCCTGGCTACACTCAAATGCATGACCACACCCACTCAGTGGCTTGCCACACCCCTCAGTGGGCCTTGCTACTGCATTTCCCTGGGGCCCTTCATGCCCCAGTCCGACACAGTCAGTGCACCCGTAACAGTGCATGTTTTCCTGATCTCCTGCATGGTGCACCAGTGTATTTATTATTGGCTCACCCATTTTGAAAGATCAACAGGTGGTGCTAATTATTTCAATTATGACACTGAGGGGATCTTAAAAACATGCAACTTTATTATTATATGCTAAGTCTATTGTGGGCATTATAGTGTGGAGTGAGAAAGGGGGGTTTCCAGGCAACAGGAAACCCCCTGCTGTTGCCTTAGGCTGTAGCAAGTCAGCATTGATAGTTTGATTCCAAAGTGTTAGTAGTGTTAGTTTGATTCCAAGAAATTTAGATGTATGGTATATTAATAGTGAGTATCAGATGTTATATTTATGTTCATATATTATGATGTGGAGACAATTTTTATATTTTCTGATATATGAGAGTATTGTGGAGACAAATTAATACCTGTTTTTTTCATTTTATTCTATTTCTGTTTTTTCTATTTATTTATGTTTTTTCTGCAAATATAAGAATGGGGAATATAAGATACTAATAAAGCTACAAAACAGATTCACCGCAGGTGAATACTAATTAGAACACTCTTCCAATGTGAGGAAATCAATCACCAATCAAGAGAATTTGCTTTTAAAGCCAGTTGGATGGATGATACATCACTCTTTGAAAAAGCTCCCGATCAGTTAGGAGCGATACCGGTTAGAGGCTGACAGACTGGACCTGCTGATTGAAGTGTGACCGCATTTGGCAAATATTATTGGAGGTTATTGTGAGTACAGCGGCGCTAGTGCTGACATATGTGGCAATACCCCAAGCAGGCGCAGATACTGTAGATCACGGAAGCGGGCAGCTGTGCTTTCCTCTCAGCTCATTCTCCGTCCAAGAGACTGTTCCTATTGGTATGGACCATGTAGAGAATACATTGTGCCGTGTCATTCACATCATTTGGATGAGTATTTACAGACTGTTTAACGATACAAGGATCAGACTGTGATAACTGACCTATGAGTGGTCTCTCTCTCTCTATATCTATCTATCTATCTATCTATCTATCTATATATATATATATATATATATATATATCTTATCATTGTGGACACTTCATATTACTGGATCCAGGACTTCATACAAGTGGGTTTTTTTTAGAATTTTTATTTTTCTTTATTTTTGCATGGCGTTTTGACTCCGTGATTTCAAAAGGTTTCTTGTCTCCACATCATATATCATTATGTGTATTATAAGTGTTTGGTGTAACAATATATATTTTATATGGAAATTTCGAGGATTACTTATTACATATTAAATATTAAATATTGTGATTTTCCATAATTAGATCTCCTGTGGCTCATTTTTATTAGTGCAATTGAGGCAAATTTTATTAGCATTGATAGTGATGGCAAATACTTCTAGAAGCAGATGGACCGCAGAGATGGGAAAATCCACATTCATCAGCATGCAATGCAGCTGTGTCTGCTGCCGATTTACATGCAATTCTAAATCTAACAAGATTGCCTCAAAGTAATTAATACATTTTAATACAGAGGGTCTAAGGGGTTGTTGAATCGTGCAACTGAACCTTTAGTACATTCCTGCCTATAAACCTTTAAGATTCACCTGCCTAGAACCTCTAAGACAAAACCTGCCTATACCTCCTAAAACCATAAGGTGTCGCTAATTAGCGCTGTGTTTTAAATATACCATTAATAAGACTCTAAGACAGTGGAATAGCGGTCCAACGCGCTAAAGATTATTATTCAGGTAAAAGTACAGATGTTACCACGCTATGATCTAACAATGAGTGCAAACTAAATTGTACAAACATTTAGGTCATAAGGTACAGTCAATACATACGCGTGCGCTCTGGGACCAGATACCGGCATCAGTAATGAAACCTTCGTCGAAACAGCATAACAGGACCACCGCAGACTGGCATCTCATTTCAGAGCACTCACATATATACCCGTACTGGGATAAGCAATACAATAGAATACGTTGGCAGGTTCTCATTGGTTCCTCTTCTTGCTTCTTCCGTTACGGTACAATTCATAGGTCAGTGCAAAGACTCAAACCAGCCTCTAACAGCCTGATTGTGTCCACTTTCCCGCTGCATAATATATCTAGTCTAAACTATGGCATACAACATTTCAAGGAGTTATTCTCTCTATCATTCATATTTCATAGCCGCATGTTCTGATCTCCTCACCGATGCCACCGGAACGCTGTGGGAAAAGAGTAGATCAGTACGGCACTAATCACGGTCCATTTGCCATTTACTAAACCATAGTTACAGAAAACATTCATTTCTTCATATGCTGACATTGCGATTAAACCAAATAATAATCATTCCTTTCGTGCTGCGGGACCATTGCTTTTAAATGTATATGCGGGGAGAAAGAACATTAAATTGTGTTGTGCGTTTGAGGGTCTGTGGGGCATTTAGCGACCAGCACTAAGTTGGAAAGGCTTCTGTGTATGTGTGTGAGCATGCCAGTATGGGTTTGGGAAAGATCACAAAAAAATTGGCTGTGCGTCTAAATAGCTATTTTGCATTGTCCTATGTTTAACATGAAGTGCAGGGAAAACACCACTAATTTTCTACTTTTTGCTACATCGCGTATGTGTTAATGTGAATGCAGGGGAAAACACCACTACTTTGCTACTGCTCAAATATGTTTGTGGTGATTTTAATGTGTTGCAAAGTTATTTTATGTCTGCTAAACACCGTCGGTAGGTGTTTGGGGAAGATTGTGAAAAAGCTGTTCGTGCTACTTTTTAGCAACTTTGCTACTTTTCAAATATAAGTCTGTGATGATTTTGTGTTGGAAAGTTATTTTATGTCTGCTAAACACCGTCGGTAGGTGTTTGGGGAAGATTGTTAAAAAGCTGTTCGTGCTACTTTTTAGCAACTTTGCGTTGTGAGTAGCAAAATTGCTACCTTTAGCAATTTTGCAGTGTGGATTGTGTACTATGTATTTTTGACAAAATGGCGCTTGTGTAAGCTTTCTTTTCTAAAATGGAGTCTTGCTGCCATTCACAAGATGGTGTCTTGAGGCCAGTCGCAAAATGGCGTAGTCGCGATTAAATTTTAAACTGAACTTGTCTCAGCCAATTATTCAGCTTCGACAGTCCACCCTTTGATAGCAAACAACATGCTATCACAATCTGCTATTAGGATTTAATTTAGGCTTACATTTATATATTATTTAGTGTTATTATGGGATGGCACAAGGTGGTTCTTAATCCATCAATAATGTGTCTCTGGGTGGGGACATAAAACTACTATTATACGCACACCGCAGATCTTGGGAGATCATGTGACAGGTGTGGGAATGCACCAGTCTTATAACAGCAGTCTTGAAGGGGAATTTGAGACTTTACATTTTCTGGGTGTTCTATAAATAACATTTCAATAATATCCTCTATGCATGTCTAAATATTACACATTTAAATGATGGTACTTCCTAGCTCAGGGTTGTAATGCAGTTCTGTATCTACCTCGGTATACATATTATCATTTCTAACCACCATCACAGTTTCATTCCTTCGTTTCACTCTGTTTTTAAATTTTCCACACTTCAACACAATAGGAACACACCGGACGCATATGCCAATTACTATGATGACAATCAGTATAAGGATCAAGAATTTGCCTATGCTGGCGATCACTTCCTGGACCCATTCCCCTAGACCGGAGAACCATTTCACTGGGTTCAGCCATGACACCCATCCTTCTATCTTTTCTCCTACTTCAGCCACTGAAGCGTTATGGTTCTTGCGAAATTCCCACTTTAGCTGCAGAATTTCATCCATCTTCCGGTCTATCACCTCCTTAGGGTCGCTGGTGTCATTGGTGACATAGGTGCAACATTTTACTCCAAATTGAGTGGCCAATGTTATGCAATACCCTCCAGTAACAGCTGTTAAATAATTCAACACTAGCCTGTGTTGCACCAGTTCTTTCTTGTACGCTTGCAATTCTCTCCCTGTGTACCTGAATGTGTCATCGTACATCTCGGTGATATTATCTATTAATTTAGCAAGTTCTTGGATATATCTAAAATTTAATGTACCCCTCGCAATTCTGGTGGGATCCAGGGCGACTAAAACTTGGAAGCCAATTGTCTCACTGATTAACTGAGCGGCTTTATGCATATCACCAGGTATCATATTTCTCTTGCCTCTGTGTTCATATTGAGTGTGAAGATATGGTGACGGTGTGTTTTTATGTATACTCAGCATTTCAACATGTAAGAGGGTCATAACTTCTGGGACTACTCTTCCCAGGTAACACAAACCATCGGAACTCGGGGAGAGCCATTTATACACTTTTCTTCCACATATAAAATATACATTATCAGGGAGAACATAAGGAATGGTATGCATCATTATCATTAAACACATTTCTCTTGCAAACAATCCTATCTCAGGCTCTTCCATGTGGTATATGCAAGTTTCTGGTTGTATTATTTTAGCACAATAACCATCTGGTACTTTACCAATCATTTCTTTGGTGGAACTCAATGTATACCGGTACCTAAAATATTTCCCACTTGATTTAATTGAGCGTAGCAGATCATAGTTTATGGACTCATTATCAGCTCTTTGTGAGAAGGTCATCGTCTGATTATTCCCCGTCACTTCCCAACCTCCAGGTTTATTGGAGTTGGTTATGTTCAAACACAAAAGTGATCTATCTACTTGGAATTGATAGAGTTTGAAATGAGGTGGTTTGGATGAGAGGAATTTTCCATCCAATGTTTTCCCTTTTTGCAATTCTAAAATTTCCGTGGTATTCAGCGGAAATGGCACCAACCCTACGTTATGCTGTCCCTGGGGCACATGTGAACACACCCAGCAATCAGTTTGATTTAACACTTTGCCTACCATGCTATGATAATCCTCTAAAGGATACCCTCCCCAGTACGGATTATATTTTGGTTGGCACCGTTGGATACAGTTCTAATCAACTAGGGACCCACATAGCTCACAAATACAGGAATCCTCAGACGATAACCCTCCACACCTTCCCCGAGTATCCGGAATGATAGCTCTTTTAACAATAACAGTACTAAGATTGGAAAGACACTCCCCTGATTGGCATTGCACTCCTCCTGTCTCCACTCCATCGGCACTGCCATCAGCTCCCGTTTCCTCAATCGGTCCCCCATCACAGACACTGGATATCCCTGGACTGACCAGGATGGTGAACACTCTAAAAGAGAATATGAAAATGAACACAGCAGGCCTGTCCATCTTAACAACAAGTCCTGCAAAATTTCTCTCGGTTCAGGTATCTCACTACGACCTTTTCAATCCTCCCGGAACAAGCTCGCGAGTGACAGGTCCACACTATCAGCCTTGTCTCCGACTTGTTTCTCCACCGATTGATTGACCTTTTTGCAGTGAGTCGAATGGACCCAGGTATCTCTCTCAGCCACCTTCAAAGATGTAGTACTCATCAGCAGCACCTGGTATGGACCTTCCCACCGGTCAGTCAAACAACCTGAACGCAAGAAATTTCTGATCATTACATATTCTCCTGGTTCAACATCATGACAGTTAGTTTCAGGCATATCATTAGACAACAATTTCAGTTTCTGCTGCTGTTGCTTTAACTGCCTACTCATTGATATAAGATACTTTACAGTTAGCTCGTTGTTACCCTTTAGATCTTCCTGTGGACTTATAATCAAATGAGGTTGTCTACCGTACAATATTTCAAATGGGGACAGATTCAGAGGAGGTCTAGGAGTGGTCCTTATGCTATGTAGGACCAAGGGTAATGCTTCTGGCCATCCTAGTCCAGTCTCTGCCATGATTTTACTTAGCTTATTTTTAATAGTCCCATTCATCCTCTCTACCTTGGCACTGGCTTGTGGTCGGTAGGGGGTGTGAAGTCGGCTATTAATACCCATCAGCTTACACATATTTTGGAAAACATCACCTGTGAAATGGGTACCCCTATCACTCTCGATGATTCTAGGGATACCATACCTGCATACAAATTCCTGAACTATTTTCTTGGCAGTAAATGCAGCAGTATTAGTGGACGCTGGGTAGGCCTCAACCCAGTTAGAAAATACGTCTGTGCACACTAATACATACTTAAGATTCCTGCAGGGTGGTAATTGGATGAAATCAATTTGTATCACCTGGAAAGGTCCCTCAGTGGGTGGAATGTGGGACGGTTCGGTAGGGATCCCTTTCCCTATGTTCTTTCTCAAGCAGGTCAGACAGGACATTGCTATCTTCTCTGCTTGTGAAGAAAAACCTGGTGCGCACCAGTATGCCCTCACCAACTTGCACATACCCTGTTTACCCAGGTGAGTCAGACCGTGTGCTGCCTCAGCCATGCTGGGGTAATATGCCTTGGGGGCTACTGGTTTACCATGTCCATCCCTCCAGAGCCCAGAGGACTCTTGCCCACACCCCTTGGACTTCCAAATGGATTTTTCCTGATTTGAACACAAATTTTGCATCTCAATTAATTTTAGCATGTCAACGGTTTGGAATGACATAATTGTTTCAGCTGGAGAAAACATTTTTAATCCTGCTGCCCATTTTGCAGCTTCATCAGCTCTGTTGTTGCCCAGTGACACCGGGTCATCCTCACATGTGTGGGCTTTACATTTAATTACTGCCACTGCCTTGGGCAGTTGTATTGCTTCTAAGAGATGTTTTATGTGTCGGGAGTGTGCAACTGGTGTGCCTGCTGCTGTCATAAAATTTCTCAGACGCCATAGAGCTCCAAAATCGTGCACTACCCCGAACGCGTACCTCGAATCAGTGTAAATGTTAGCAGATTTGCCTGCTGCCAGTTCACATGCTCTAGTCAGTGCTACTAACTCTGCCACCTGGGCTGAGTGAGGAGGACCGAGAGGTTTAGCTTCCATGATGTCTGTGTCATTTACAACAGCATAACCTGTACATAACTCACCTGTGTCTGTTTGTCTATGACAACTCCCATCCATATAAAAAGTTACATCCACATTCTCTAAAGGTGTGTCATGTATGTCAGGTCTAGCAGTAAAGGTCTGATTCAGATATGTCATACAATCGTGCGTATCATTATGTCTGCCGAACTCACCTCCCGCCAGCAACTCTTCTCCTTCCACCCTTTGTACATCATGTTGTACATATGGTAGGTATGTTGCAGGATTCAGCGTACTGCAACGTTTAACGGTAACATTTGCAGGAGCGATTAGGGCTAGTTCCCATTTGGTGAACCTAGCTGAGGAGACGTGTCTGGTTTGAGCTGAGTTCAACAAAGCAGATACAGCATGGGGAGTGTAGACAATCATATCATGGCCCAATACTACGTCCTCACTTTTACTCACCAATAGAGCAGTAGCTGCTACACTTCTCAAACAAATGGGGAGTGATCTTGCTACCGTGTCCAATTGGGCATTGTAGTATGCTACAGGCCTACTGGCATCACCATGTTTTTGTGTAAGGACACCTGCAGCACAACCATCGGCTTCCGTACAATACAAATCAAAAGGTTTTTCATAATCAGGTATTCCCAATGCAGGAGCTCTTGTCAGACTATCCTTAAGATTAAGGAAAGCCTGTTCTGATTCCTCTGTGTGTATGACACGATCGGGCTTTGAGGAAGAGACTAATTCCTGTAAAGGTAAGGCCAAAATAGAAAAACCTGGGATCCACATTCGGCAATATCCACACATTCCCAAGAAGGTACGAATTTGCTGTTGATTCTGCGGCAGTGTCATGTTTTGTATGGCTTGTATTCTATCTGTTGTAAGGTGTCGTAACCCGTGGGTTAGGCAGTGTCCCAAATATTTTACTCTGGATTGGCACGGCTGTAGTTTGTCCTTAGCCACCTTGTGTCCTGTTTGTGAGAGATGAAGTAATAAAAGTTTAGTATCATTCAAACATGACATAAACGAGTCAGAACATAGCAATAAATCATACACATATTGAATTAGAACAGATCCATTGGCAGGTTGAAAAGATTGTAAACAGTCGTGCAATGCCTGGGAGAAGATACTGGGGCTGTCTATGAAACCTTGGGGTAATCGTGTCCATGTGTATTGTAAACATCTGTATGTAAATGCGAATAGATACTGACAGTCAGGATGGAGAGGCACAGAGAAGAAAGCAGAACAGAGGTCAATGACAGTGAAATGGGTTGCATTTGGTGGGATCTGCATCAAAATGACAGCTGGATTTGGCACTTCGGGGAATTGGCTCTCTACTACCTTATTAACACCTCTAAGGTCTTGTACCAGCCTATAGCCCCTCCCACCACTCTTCTTCACTGGTAAGATGGGACTGTTGGCTACACTAGCTGTACGGACTAAAATTCCTTGTTGTAACAATCGCTCAATTATTGGAAACACCCCTAATTCTACCTCCTGTTTTAGTGGGTATTGGGGAATTTTTGGAGCTTACCTACCGTTTTTTAAGTTTACCATTACAGGGCTTACATTTGCATTAATCCAGTGTCCTGTCCATCCTTAGTCCAAAGGGAATCTGGAATTAGGGACAACATTTCGTCTACTTGTGATGGGGTTTCATTTACAACTGTAGAGTGATACATTATCCTTTGAGGAGTGTCTAACATATCCCGCACCTCGTATACCATTCTCTCTGGGATATCTAAATATACCCCATCAGGGGTGCAATATATAACACATCCCATCTTACATAACAAGTCTCTGCCCAGTAGGTTAGTAGGAGCCGCAGCAGCCAGAAGGAACGAATGTCTGGTATGCAACGGCCCAATAGTAACCTCTGTGGACTTTGTTAAAGGATAACATTCCACTTTACCTGTTACACCCATTGTTGGTACTGTCTCATTGGTCACCTGTAAATTAACGGGAGATTTCATCACTGACCTGGTCACCCCTGTGTCTGCAAGAAAAGGATATTCAGTACCAGCTACATCAACCATCATGACCGGTTCTTCCCTAGTACTTCCCGTTAACCTGACTATCTGTAGACTACAGGTATGACCTGACCCCTAGCGTTGGCTACCGTTCTCCAATAAAGCATTTACGGCTACAATTGGAGCTGGTGCCTGTTGAACATTTGCTGGCCTTTGTACATATCCTTTATGGGGATATCTAAATTTTCCCTGATGTGGGATTCCTACTCCTTTTACTGTGCAGTTTCTACTTAAGTGTCCTGTTTGTTTACAGTTAAAGCATGTTTGTGTTTCGGGTGAAGACATGTGGTGTTGTGAGGTTTGCGCAGAGGGTAAAGGTGGTGGATATGGGTAAGGATAGGGAGGGTAAGGGTATTGTGGGGGATAAGAAGTTGGTGGATAGCCTGGGACCTGTGGTTGCATCGGGTTAGTGGGATAGAGTTGCGTTTGTTGTTGAGTGGGGTTAGTGAGAGTGGGTGTGTGTGCAAGTGCAAGCGTGTCTGTTGGCTGTGATGTTACCGTCATTCCCTCCAGAGATTGTATACTGACAGCCATCAGTTTCTCGCTCTGGGCTTCTCTGTTTTTGGAGATGTTCTTATCATGTTCAATGGCGGTTTCTATGAGGGTATCTATTGCAAGTCCCCGCCAGCCAGGCTGTGAGGTCTGTACCCGAGTTTTCAAACTCTCTTTCAGACCGTCCACAAGTACTGTGACTATCATTCCCCGGTGGTGAGTGCTATCTTTAATATCCTCTATCCCAGTGTACTGGGTGATAGCCTGCAGAGCCTGATCGCAGTAATCTTCTGCAGTCTCACTCTCTTTCTGTTTAATTGTGAAAATTTAGTTCCAGTTAACTACTACTGGAAAATATATACCCAATTGAGTTACTATGCGGGAAATGTTACCTTGGTTTACTTGATCTGTTAAGGGGACGTCACCATCCAATACACAATCCGTGATAAATTTTGTCACGTCGGTATTGCGTGGCAGACAGGCCCTTAACACCACACGCCAATCTTTATTAGTGGGCTCATGTGAACTACCCAAATTTCTCAAAAATCTTTGACATTTGGCTAATTCCTTTTTGGGATCGGGGAAATCATTTATGATGGAATTTAGTTCTGCTCTTGTCCAAGGACAATGCATTACTACTTCCCTCGTGGGCACTATACCGTTTGCGTCTGCATTTCCATTTGGAACAGTTATTGTCCGAATGGGATGCAGACCGGTAGCGCTGCTACCTTTGACCTGGTTACCTGGCTGGGGGTTTAATCTGCTGCTGCTACGTATGGTATTAACAACTTCCTCTATGGGTGCAGAGTGTGTTAACACTTCCCTTGCTGTTACCGATGGAGATGGTGGCACCACCCGTGATTGTGGTGATGCAGCATCTATCATTTGCACAGCATGGGAAATGGCAGACATTACAATAGGCTCATCATCCACATCATAAACATTTTCTTTAAGGTTGCTTAAGAGAGGGTACAATTTGTTTGTTACATTTTTATGGTTTTTTTTTTTCATTGACTGCACCTACACCCCCATCCGCATAGGGTGGTGGTGGTGCGCGTGAACCATCTGTACTACCTTCTGCGATGCTACCTTGCAGAGTGTGCGTGCTATCAAGCGATGCGTCTGTGGCGCTATTTAGCGTCACTGGCGCATTGCCCGAGACTGTGCCCGCGACACCTGCTTGCGTCGCGGGTACGTCCTTCAGCCACATTTCCCCCTCGTGCTGCCACAGTTTTAAACATTCAAAATATTTAATCTTTTTCTCTCGGGATCGCATCAAACTGATGTGATCCCGGACATTATCTAACATATTTTTATCAAAACTACCAATTCTGGGAAACGGTCTGACACTCTTCCTCGTCATATTAAACCATAAATCACAATACCTTATTGCATAAGTACCGTATTTGGTATGCATGATACGACGGGCCGATCCGATCGGCGCCTCCATTAGCAGTACATCATTGCCTAACATTTCTACTGTTTGCATGGCTCCCATTCTGGGACAACTCCTACGCTTTCCAATAAAAATTTAAACCGGTGAAAGACAATCAAGATACTTTCACTTACCTGCGGACGATTTAAGTCGGCGGCGCCCACACACCTGGATAAGATTTAGTAAGGCAACTTCCACACCTGGATAAGATTTGAAAAAGGCAACTTCCACACCCGGATAAGATTTAGTAAGGCAACTTCCAAGCCTATGAGAGTTTATATGTCGGCCACTCTCACGCACCTCTATACAACAAAAGATAACATGTACACCTGCTACTGTGTATAGAACGGTAAAGCTGCTTACCGAGCGACTAGGCTAACCCTTGCACCTAGCCCTTAAGGATCATATGATACCCTTAACTTTGTTCAACAAATATTCACTGTTACACACTTTTTTCCTGCGCAGAAAAATACACGTTTAACCCAGATATTGGTAATAGAAAAAAAAATGTAAACCTCAATGGCTTTGTTCAAACACGTGGCAGCACAACCGGAAGTACGTGTACACAATTGTGCGACTAGTCGCATACACAGTGATGCGACCAGACCCACGTGTTATTACCTTAACGCTATTATGCTACTCCCTCTAAACTTTTATCAAAGAGAGAAAATAACTTTTCTCTCCTTGTCCCTGGATTCTGATCAGCGCTTCCTCTACACAATAACCGTCAGTATGCTCTCAGCAACACTGTGGTAATGAAAGACTAATGCGTCTCTCAAAAGGCGCCTCCACCCTTTTGCTGAGAGGGAACTGACCGAGTGTTACCGTGTATCAGATAACGTGATAAACCTACGAGCCCCCAACTGTTGAATCGTGCAACTGAACCTTTAGTACATTCCTGCCTATAAACCTCTAAGATTCACCTGCCTAGAACCTCTAAGACAAAACCTGCCTATACCTCCTAAAACCATAAGGTGTCGCTAATTAGCGCTGTGTTTTAAATATACCATTAATAAGACTCTAAGACAGTGGAATAGCGGTCCAACGCGCTAAAGATTATTATTCAGGTAAAAGTACAGATGTTACCACGCTACGATCTAACAATGAGCGCAAACTAAATTGTACAAACATTTAGGTCATAAGGTACAGTCAATACATACGCGTGCGCTCTGGGACCAGATACCGGCATCAGTAATGAAACCTTTGTCGAAACAGCATAACAGGACCACCGCAGACTGGCATCTCGTTTCAGAGCACTCAAATATATACCCGTACTGGGATAAGCAATACAATAGAATACGTTGGCAGGTTCTCATTGGTTCCTCTTCTTGCTTCTTCCATTACAGTACAATTCATAGGTCAGTGCAAAGACTCAAACCAGCCTCTAACAGCCTGATTGTGTCCACTTTCCCGCTGCATAATAAATCTAGTCTAAACTATGGCATACAACATTTCAAGGAGTTATTCTCTCTATCATTCATATTTCATAGCCGCATGTTCTGATCTCCTCACCGATGCCACCGGAACGCTGTGTCAAAAGAGTAGATCAGTACGGCACCAATCACGGTCCATTTGCCATTTACTAAACCATAGTTACAGAAAACATTCATTTTTTCATATGCTGACATTGCGATTAAACCAAATAATAATCATTCCTTTCGTGCTGCGGGACCATTGCTTTTAAATGTATATGCGGGGAGAAATTACATTAAATTGTGTTGTGCGTTTGAGGGTCTGTGGGGCACTTAGCGACCAGCACTAAGTTGGAAAGGCTTCTGTGTATGTGTGTGAGCATGCCAGTATGGGTTTGGGAAAGATCACTAAAAAGCTGGCTGTGCGTCTAAATAACTATTTTGCGTTGTCCTATGTTTAAAATGAAGTGCAGGGAAAACACCACTAATTTGCTACTTTTTGCTACACCGCGTATGTGTTAATGTGAATGCAGGGGAAAACACCACTACTTTGCTACTGCTCAAATATGTTTGTGGTGATTTTAATGTGTTGCAAAGTTATTTTATGTCTGCTAAACACCGTCGGTAGGTGTTTGGGGAAGATTGTGAAAAAGCTGTTCATGCTACTTTTTAGCAACTTTGCTACTTTTCAAATATAAGTCTGTGATGATTTTAATGTGTTGGAAAGTTATTTTATGTCTGCTAAACACCGTCGGTAGGTGTTTGGGGAAGATTGTGAAAAAGCTGTTCGTGCTACTTTTAGCAATTTTGCACTGTGGATTGTGTACTATGTATTTTTGACAAAATGGCGCTTGTGTAAGCTTTCTTTTCTAAAATGGAGTCTTGCTGCCATTCACAAGATGGTGTTTTGAGGCCAGTCGCAAAATGGCGTCGTCGCGATTAAATTTTAAACTGAACTTGTCTCAGCCAATTATTCAGCTTCGACAGGGTATATTTACTAAAGTGCTGGTTTTTAGAAGTGGAGATGTTGCTATGGACAACATCTCCCCTTCTACAAGTGTCCCGCGGTGTGGGGGGGAAGTTGGGGAGAACAAACACAGCATAGCATCTACTGCATAGCAGAGCAGTGAGTGAGTAGCAGGCTGAGTCTCTAGGGGCAGCAGTCCAGGAAGATGTACTGTATTGTGGAGGGAGACTCAGCTCATGCTGTGAGCAGACATGCACAGTTCTGCATCCAAGGTATCTCACCAATCACAAGTTAAATGTCCAGCAGCCAGTATTAATGTCCAAATTAATATGTCTGCTCACAGCATGAGCTGAGTCTCCCTCCACAATACATTAGGCCGTGGATGTGTTTCTGCCAGGACTGATGCTACATTGTAATCAGGTGGGGACAATTTGTAAACATTCGGGGAATGTAATACACAGAGGCCATTCTCCTACCGCAGCTTTTTTGTGGAACATCTCAATATATAAGTGTCAATTCTATGCCGGAAACTTGAGAACAATCAGTGGCATTTATTGTCTATAGACATTGTTTCTATTTCTTTTATTGTTTATTATTTATTAGTGATAAACAGTAGTATACAGCAATAGTATATGTGCCTGGGTTACACCAGGAGCGAACACTATATGTGCCTGGGTTACCACCATATGAGAAGAATATTATTAGTGTATTGTGCGGGGAGCTGGGTGGGATGGTAATGGTGTGTTTATGTAATACACAGATAAGGACTCAAATAATCTAAAAAATGTATGTTGCTTATTATTATCATTTATTTATGTGGCGCTACAAGTGTTCAGCAGCGCCTTACAAAGTACATAAACAAATAGGTGACCAGTGACTTACAGAACAAAACAATACAGGACAAGGACATGGATAATATACATAGCTACATTAGCAACCATAACACCCACATAAGCAGCTGAGCATAAGTAACCAAGTGTTAGGTACCCTAGTGGTGAGTAAAAATTAGATGACCGTAAAGTAGGTAGAAGCACAAGAGGGTAGATGGCCCTGGTCGTAAGAACTTACATTCTAAAAGGGAGGGGCAGACAAACAGGTGTGACACAGATAGGGTAGACAGGGAGGAAGGAGCATGTAGCAGCGAGTTAGGATGACAGCTGGAAGGCTTTGATGAAGTAGTGGGTCTTGAGAGCCCATTTGAAAGATTGTAGAGAGGTAGAGAGTCTGATGGGGAGAGGGAGAGAGTTCCAAAAGTGGGGAACAGTGTGGGCAAAATCTTGGAAGTGGCAGTGGGAGGAAGTAATCAGTTGGCATGAAAGGCGGTGTGCATTAAATGAACCAAGATGTCAGCAGGAGAGTGAAGGGAGATGAGATCAGAGATGTAAATGGGAGAAGAGTTGGTGAGGGCTTTGTAAGCAAGTGTGAGAACCTCAAAAAGGAAGGGGAGCCAGTGGAAGGCTTGTAGGAGAGAGGAGGCAGATGTAGAGCATTTGGAGAGGAAGATGAGCTGAGCAGCAGCATTGAGGACAGACTGAAGAGGAGAGAGATTGGATTTGGGGAGGCCAGATAGGAGGAGGTTACAGTAGTCCAATCTGGAGATGACCAGTGAGTGTATGAGGGTTTTAGTAGCATCCTGGGTGAGATAGGGTCTGATCTTAGAAATATTTTTGAGATGGAAATGACAGGACTGCGAGAAGTTCTGGATATGTGGTTTGAAGGAGAGGTGTGAGTCCAGGATAACTCCAAGACAGTGCACTTAATTGCAATATATATTTTGTTATTCTTGTTCCAAAATCTAACCTTTGGATACCCTTACTCTAGAAACCCTTCAATTAGCAGCTCTGTGTTCTGCATGTACAGTCAGTGCATAAAATTAATAGTGGTTCCTGAGTCCTCTCAACAATGTCACATGGGGACAGATGTTATGCACTGTATACAATGTGTATGCAGAACACAGAGCCAGAACCATTCAAGAGGAACTGGCTACAGACGGTGAGTACTTAGGGGCACAGGTGGGGGGACTTTAGGGCATACT
The DNA here is from genome assembly GCA_031769625.1 of Taudactylus pleione. Taxonomy (NCBI): domain Eukaryota; kingdom Metazoa; phylum Chordata; class Amphibia; order Anura; family Myobatrachidae; genus Taudactylus; species Taudactylus pleione. Next base: position 5,859,087 of record JAUIMM010000324.1, on the reverse strand, counting down.
GGGGGGTGCCATGTGGCATGTAGGTTGCACTGTGGGGGATATTGGGGGTGGGCACCATGTGGAATTTAAGGAGTATACTGTGGGGCAAGGCAAGGGGCATAGTGGGAGAGTGTCAATTTTTCGAAGAAGGCCCCCACAACTTACAGTAGTTGCTGCAGGGCCCCCACAAATCTTAATTCGGCCATGGTTCTTGCATACCATGGCTGCCAAGTAATACTGTCATTTGTAGTTCTCCAAGTTTCAGTATGCCCTGGCAGACATAGGTATGATGGTGCTACTGGTACTATATAAGAAACACTAATTTAGACAGGTACATTATATTATTGTAGTACAAACTTATAGTGAGCGGTGTGACACATTAACATTATTATGTACCAGGGCCCAAGTTCATTCTTTCTAGATCTGTTTACAGGATTCCAGCCTCCCTATGTCATTTAGGGGTCTACTTACTAAGCAGCGTCAAGAGACAGAGTGAAAATTGATAAGGTGCCAGTCAATCAGCTCCCAACTGTCATTTTTCAAACACCTGTGAGATGGCAGTTAGGAGCTGATTGGCTGACACCTTATCGCTTTTCACTCTGTCTCCTAACACTGCTTAGTAAATAGACCCCTTAGTATGGAGCATTAGTTGTCCTTAGGTATCATTTATTAATGTATGTGATTTGTATAATTTATTAACAGTGTAGGGGCAAAACTACAGTATCTGCCCTAAGGAAAACATTTCTGCCACTGGACTTGGTAAATAAATTGTTAGATGATGTGCTACTATCATTATTTATAAAGAAATCTGTATTATATTAATATTTTTCATCATTATGTTAAAGTAACCTGTATATCTCCTGTCCCTATGATGACATGTCTTATAGATATATAAGATAGATATGGATATATTTTTTACAAATCGTTAATAAAATAAATTATACCATGCGTTGATTGTACTAAACGAAAATGTAGTAAATGGATGTGAAACATATTATCAGCTTTGTCAGCAATTTTAATATACCACATAAACCTGTTGGGCCTAATCCCAGCTAGCTGGCCACCTGCAGCAGGTCATAGGTGTCAACTCATTATGACATCACAGACAGTAGAGGGGGTTATAAATTGCTGCTGCTGTGTGGTGTGACTCTGATAACAGGAAGGGAAGGCGTGGTTATCTGGAGAGGAGGAGTCAGAGCGAATTGATAGCAATTATGCTTATAAAGTTTATTTTTTTGGTGATGTTGATCACCGCAGAGATTGAAAGCCGTCCTATCTACAGAGCAGAAGGTAATGGAAAATTATTTGTATGATTTTCTAGTAGTAAGGATTGCTAAACTAATTCACGTAGGATAACTATTTATTATAGGAGAGCCTTATTGCAGATGAAGTCAGCCCTATTTATCAAAGCATTTACCCATCCACGCTGCATGTTACGGTGATACAAGTACCGCTGTAATTCCTGTTCTGAGTACACCATCCTATTATGTCATTGCCAGAGCAAAAGCATCAACAATACTTTATTCCTGTCATTTTTTTGTAATGTATTAGTATAGAAATTATGTTTAATTATTAAAATAGAGAAAAATATGAATACAACATAAAGCAGTTGCTTATGATAAATATAATGTTATATATAATATTTGTAATGTGGGTGCGTTGCTGCGATTTTTTAAACTTTAATTTACTTATGCTTTTTTATTAACAATATCCAAATATAATATAATCAGCTGTGTCTTACCAATATTTGCCGGGGGTCTGTAAATATGCGCATGCGCGGGATCACAATCCTGCATATGCGCACAACTCAACAAGTTTAATTCAAGGGACTGCATTGGCTGCAGTCCCTAGAAGCCAGGTAGGGCTGGTGTAATAGCAGGGGATAGCCTGTACAGCATGTGATCAGCAGGGAGCGCTTCCATTGTGATGTCACTGCATTGGGTGCAGTCCCTAGAAGCCAGGTAGGGCTGGTGTAATAGCAGGGGATGGCCTGTACAGCATGTGATCAGCTGGGAGCGCCTCCATTGTGATGTCACTGCATTGGGGGATTATACAGAGGAGGCTGCAGCTCTAAGACCTATAGGTAAAATCCGCCACTAATAATAATAATAATAATAATAATAACAATTATAATAATTTTATTTATTTAGCACTGTTTGCAGAGGGACAAATCATGACCACAATACACAGGTTTAGATTTGCAGGAATACAGAAACCAATGAACAGATATGGGCATTCAGTTCCACTGCAGCTGCACAAGGCGGCTAACGTATATACAAAACCACTGAGACTGGCCCTAATAAGCAGTATGTTACTATTACTGCCCTGGGCCAGTATGCCTGAGGCGGCTGAGTAATGTCAGTCTAGCCCTGGTCATCACCATAATAGCCAATACTGTAATAAGCCACCTACACAGCTATTTCCATGCTATCATATGCTGAATATATACAATATATTGTCTGGGTAGGGGCGCATCTATAATGGATGCAGGGTGTGTGGTGCACACTGCACACCCCGCACCCATATTTTTAATACTTACCTCTCCAAAGTCACGGGCAGATGTAACAGCGCTGCATAAACGTCTGGAAAATGTCCACCCCAGCCATTTTCCCCGGTGTTTTGGGCATGCGCAGTAGGGGAATCTTAATTTTGGGGGGCTGGCAGCAAGTTTTAATTAGCATGCCCCATAGTGGGACATATTTTCTTAATAAAGACACATGCACAGATATATATATATATATATATATTAGGGGTGAGCGGGTTCGGATTTCTGAAATCCGAACCCCCCCGAGCCCCCCCGATCCGAGTCCGATCCGAATCAGGCTCGACTTTTCCCGCCTGACTCGGATCTGAAATCGAGGCAAAACGTCATCATCCCGCCTTCCGAGTCTCGCGGGTTTTGGATCCTATATAAGGTACCCACGTCGGCGCCATTTTCTCACTCGGCTGTGGACAGTGAAGAGGGAGGGTGGGAGTTAGGGCTGTGTAGTGTAGTGTAGTGTAGTGCTGCTGTTGTCCACTACTTCAAAGTCCATAGGGGCTGGCTGTGTTGTGCTGTGCTGCTGTTGTTAATAGGGGCTGTGTCCACTACTTCAAAGTCCATAGGGGCTGGCTGGACTGTGTTGTGCAGTCAGTTCTCCATAGGGGCTGTGTCCACTCCAAAGTCCTGTGCAGTGTACCAGTCCTAAAGAGGTGCTGTAGTGTTGTCCAGGGGGTGCTCTGTCCATCAGGGGTGCTCCCCCCAAGTGCTAAAAAAATAATATATTTTCTGTGTTTGTGAATTGTGTGCGCAGTAGCCGCACGTGCATCAACAAAGTAGTGCCAAGCGTGCGCCTGTGTCATAAGTAAAGGGCCGGCTGGCTTGACCGTTAATGGGTGCTGTAACCCCCGAAAGTACACTCCAGTCCAAACCAAAAAAAAATTATTTTCTGTGTTTGTGAATTGTGTGCGCAGTAGCCGCACGTGCATCAACAAAGTAGTGCCAAGCGTGCACCTGTGTCATAAGTAAAGGGCCGGCTGGCTTGACCGTTAAGGGTGCTGTAACCCCCGAAAGTACACTCCAGTCCAAACCAAAAAAAAAATTATTTTCTGTGTTTGTGAATTGTGTGCGCAGTAGCCGCACGTGCATCAACAAAGTAGTGCCAAGCATGCGCCTGTGTCATAAGTAAAGGGCCGGCTGGCTTGACCGTTAAGGGTGCTGTAACCCCCGAAAGTACACTCCAGTCCAAACCAAAAAAAAAATTATTTTCTGTGTTTGTGAATTGTGTGCGCAGTAGCCGCACGTGCATCAACAAAGTAGTGCCAAGCGTGCGCCTGTGTCATAAGTAAAGGGCCGGCTGGCTTGACCGTTAAAGGGTGCTGTAACCCCCAAAGTACACTCCAGTCCAAACCAAAAAAAAAATTATTTTCTGTGTTTGTGAATTGTGTGCGCTGTAGCCGCATGTGCATCAACAAAGTAGTGCCAAGCGTGCGCCTGTGTCATAAGTAAAGGGCCAGCTGGCTTGACCGTTAAAGGGTGCTGTAACCCCCAAAGTACACTCCAGTCCAAACCAAAAGAAAAATTATTTTCTGTGTTTGTGAATTGTGTGCGCAGTAGCCGCACGTGCATCAACAAAGTAGTGCCAAGCGTGCGCCTGTGTCATAAGTAAAGGGCCGGCTGGCTTGACCGTTAAAGGGTGCTGTAATCCCCGAAAGTACACTCCAGTCCAAACCAAAAAAAAAATTATTTTCTGTGTTTGTGAATTGTGTGCGCAGTAGCCGCACGTGCATCAACAAAGTAGTGCCAAGCGTGCGCCTGTGTCATAAGTAAAGGGCCGGCTGGCTTGACCGTTAAAGGGTGCTGTAACCCCCAAATTACACTCCAGTCCAAACCGAAAAAAAATTATTTTCTGTGTTTGTGAATTGTGTGCGCAGTAGCCGCACGTGCATCAACAAAGTAGTGCCAAGTGTGCGCCTGTGTCATAAGTAAAGGGCCGGCTGGCTTGACCGTTAAAGGGTGCTGTAACCCCCGAAAGTACACTCCAGTCCAAACCAAAAAAAAAATTATTTTCTGTGTTTGTGAATTGTGTGCGCAGTAGCCGCACGTGCATCAACAAAGTAGTGCCAAGCGTGCGCCTGTGTCATAAGTAAAGGGCCGGCTGGCTTGACCGTTAAAGGGATCTGTAACCCCCAAAGTACACTCCAAACCAAAAAAATATATATTTTCTGTGCTTGTGACTTGTGTGCACTGTGGCTGCACGTGCATCAACAAAGGAGCAGCGCCAAGCGTGCGCCTGTGTCCCATAAGTAAAGAGCCGGCTGGCTCATTTCTTAAAGGGTGGTGTAACCCACAAAGTGCACTACTCTCCAGCAAAAATAAAAAAATATTTTCTGTGTTTGTGTGCGCTTTAGCCACACGTATATATATCAATATAACATAAATGGAGGACCAAACTTTCTCTGATAAAAATAAAATAGGGAAAGATCAAGAACCACTTCCTACTAGTGCTGTTGCTGCTGCTGGGAGTTGTTCATCATCCCAGAGAGGAAGTAGGAACATCACTACTTTTACTAAACAATTGACCCTCCAACAGTCCCTAGCGATGAGGATGAAGTACGACAGCAGTCATCCTGAAGCAAAACGTATAACTGAGGCCTTGACTGCTATGTTGGTGTTAGACGTGCATCCGGTATCCGACATTAGTGCAGTGGGATTTAGACAATTGATGGAGGTAGTGTGTCCTCGGTTCCAAATCCCGTCTAGATTCCACCTGCATCCTCAAAGCAGCAGCGACAAGCGTGCGTCTGTCTGTTAAAGGGTGGTGACACCCTCAAAGTGTGCTACACAAACAATTAAAATATTGTTCTTTTTTTTTCTGTCTTTGTGAAATGTGTGGGCTGTAGCCGCACCTGCATCCTTAAAGCAGCAGCGACAAGCGTGCGTCTGTCTGTTAAAGGGTGGTGACACCCTCAAAGTGTGCTACACAAACAATTAAAATATTGTTCTTTTTTTTCTGTCTTTGTGAATTGTGTGGGCTGTAGCCGCACTTGCATCCTCAAAGCAGCAGCGACAAGCGTGCGTCTGTCTGTTAAAGGGTGTTGTAACTCTCAAAGTGCTCCAAAAAATCAAAAAAATTTTTTTAATGTGTTTGTGACTTGTGTGCGATGTAGCCACACTTGCATCCTCAAAGCAGCAGCGACAAGCGTGCGTCTGTCTGTTAAAGGGTGGTGACACCCTCAAAGTGTGCTACACAAACAATAAAAATATTCTTCTTCTTTTTTCTGTCTTTGTGAATTGTGTGGGCTGTAGCCGCACCTGCATCCTTAAAGCAGCAGCGACAAGCGTGCGTCTGTCTGTTAAAGGGTGGTGTAACTCACGAAGTGCTCCAAAAAATAAAAAACTATTTTTTTAATGTGTTTGTGACTTGTGTGCGATGTAGCCGCACTTGCATCCTCAAAGCAGCAGCGACAAGCGTGCGTCTGTCTGTTAAAGGGTGGTGACACCCTCAAAGTGTGCTACACAAACAATAAAAATATTCTTCTTTTTTCTGTCTTTGTGAATTGTGTGGGCTGTAGCCGCACCTGCATCCTTAAAGCAGCAGCGACAAGCGTGCGTCTGTCTGTTAAAGGGTGGTGACACCCTCAAAGTGTGCTACACAAACAATTAAAATATTGTTCTTTTTTCTGTCTTTGTGAATTGTGTGGGCTGTAGCCGCACCTGCATCCTTAAAGCAGCTGCGACAAGCGTGCGTCTGTCTGTTAAAGGGTGGTGACACCCTCAAAGTGTGCTACACAAACAATTAAAATATTGTTCTTTTTTTTTCGGTCTTTGTGAAATGTGTGGGCTGTAGCCGCACCTGCATCCTTAAAGCAGCAGCGACAAGCGTGCGTCTGTCTGTTAAAGGGTGGTGACACCCTCAAAGTGTGCTACACAAACAATAAAAATATTCTTCTTCTTTTATCTGTCTATGTGAATTGTGTGGGCTGTAGCCGCACCTGCATCCTTAAAGCAGCAGCGACAAGCGTGCGTCTGTCTGTTAAAGGGTGGTGACACCCTCAAAGTGTGCTACACAAACAATTAAAATATTGTTCTTTTTTTTCGGTCTTTGTGAAATGTGTGGGCTGTAGCCGCACCTGCATCCTTAAAGCAGCAGCGACAAGCGTGCGTCTGTCTGTTAAAGGGTGGTGTAACTCTCAAAGTGCTCCAAAAAATAAAAAACTATTTTTTTTATGTGTTTGTGACTTGTGTGCGATGTAGCCGCACTTGCATCCTCAAAGCAGCAGCGACAAGCGTGCGTCTGTCTGTTAAAGGGTGGTGACACCCTCAAAGTGTGCTACACAAACAATAAAAATATTCTTCTTTTTTCTGTCTTTGTGAATTGTGTGGGCTGTAGCCGCACCTGCATCCTTAAAGCAGCAGCGACAAGCGTGCGTCTGTCTGTTAAAGGGTGGTGACACCCTCAAAGTGTGCTACACAAACAATTAAAATATTGTTCTTTTTTTTCGGTCTTTGTGAAATGTGTGGGCTGTAGCCGCACCTGCATCCTTAAAGCAGCAGCGACAAGCGTGCGTCTGTCTGTTAAAGGGTGGTGACACCCTCAAAGTGTGCTACACAAAGAATAAAAATATTCTTCTTCTTTTTTCTGTCTTTGTGAATTGTGTGGGCTGTAGCCACACTTGCATCCTCAAAGCAGCAGCGACAAGCGTGCGTCTGTCTGTTAGAGGGTGGTGTAACCCTCAAAGTGTGCTCCACAAACAATAAAAATATTCTTTTTTTTTTTCTGTCTTTGTGAATTGTGTGGGCTGTAGCCGCACTTGAATCCTCAAAGCAGCAGCGACAAGCGTGCGTCTGTCTGTTAAAGGATTACATCGGTGACAGCATCCAAGTAGGCATGTCAGACAGTCCGTACCTGTACTGGCAGGAAAAAGAAGCAATTTGGAGGTCCCTGTACAAACTGGCTCTATTTTACCTGAGTTGCCCCCCCTCCAGTGTGTACTCCGAAAGAGTGTTTAGTGCAGCCGGGAACCTTGTTAGCGAAAGGCGTAGGAGGTTGCTTCCACAAAATGTGGAGAAGATGATGTTCATAAAATGAATGATCAACTCTTCCAGGGAGACCAGCCTCCAGAACGTACAGAGGGACCTGTGGTTCCAGCAGGGACGAATTAATACTCTGTGAGGATGAGGATGTACATAACACTGAAGAGGGTGAGGAATCTGTGGATGAGGAGGATGAGGACGACTTCTTGCCTCCGTAGAGCCAGTTTGTGCAGGGACAGATTAATTGCCAGCTTGTTTTGTGGGGGCCCAAACGAACCAATCATTTCAGCCACAGTTGTGTGGCAGACCCTGGCGCTGAAATGATTGGTTTGTTAAAGTGTGCATGTCCTGTTTATACAACATAAGGGTGGGTGGGAGGGCCCAAGGACAATTCCATCTTGCACCTCTTTTTTTTCTTTGCATTATGTACAGTTTGGGGCCTAGTTTTTCAATGCCATCCTGTCTGCCACTGCAGTTTCACGCCTAGATGGGTCACGTGTTTGTGCCGCCCACTCGTGTCGCTTAGCATAGTCATCCAGCTACCTCGGTGCAACCTTTTGGACATAAAAACACTATTGTGAGGTGTGAGGTATTCAGAATAGACTGGAAATGAGTGGAAATTAAGGTTATTGAGGTTAATAATAGCATAGGAGCAGAAAAACCTACAAATTCTGTGATTTTAGCTGTTTTTATGCTTTTTTTCAAAAAAATACAGATCCAAAACACAAAACCCAGAACCCAAAACACGGAAGGGTGGTTTTGGCAAAACCAATCCAGATCCAAAACACGAAGAAAGATCCAGATCCAAAACCAAAACACAAAACACGAAAAGTGGCCGGTGCACACCCCTAATATATATATATATATATTAGGGATGTGCAGGCTCGGTTCTACTCGGTTCCGTTCGGTTCTTTTTACCGGATCTTATTGGGATTCAGCTGTCACGAGTTTTGGATAGCCAATAAGATTCGGTAAAAAGAACCGAACGGAACCGAGTAGAACCGAGCCTGCACATCCCTAATATATATATATATAATGTTTGTATTTCTGTTTATTTTAAAGGATCGACAGAGGCTACCAGGGAACATCGGAGAGAAAAGAGGAGCTTTAATTGGGATTCAAGTACAGTCATTATTTTATTTTATCCCCTGGCCCAATTCACTTGATATAAAAGTCTAAATTAAAGGTATATACCTGGTGGGCTGGAAATTACATTATTAGCCCCCTAAAGTCCACATCCCCTATGGATGGTAGTGTATGTAAGAGATGACACTTCAGGCAAACAGAACCTCTCTGCAGGCGGCACCCATAGGCCTGTACATGTCACTGTCTCTTACATGGTGCTGTGACAGGATTATTATTCAGTTTCTGAATTAGATGAGATTCCTCCATTCTTAGCCTGGTCATAAATAACCAAATGTGATAGGTCGACAGCAGTTATTATGTGCACAGAGTCCATCTTCCCGATAGGTTCATTATCGGACACCTCAGCTGTTTGCAGGTTCCACATGCTACGGTTCCAGCCATACATGACTTCCCTCCCGATTTGGTCGGGAGCCTCCCGAAAATCGGGTGCCGCTCCCGACCTCCCGAGAAAGCAGGCAATCCTCCCAGCTGCAGCCCAACCCTCTTAACCCCCCCGAACGTACCTTAGAAACTCCCACAGCGAGGGGGGCCATGACGCGATTCATGCCGAATTGCATCATTTTGGCTCCGCCCCCTGCCTCACAATGCCTGTAATATTGGCATTGTGTAGCGGGGGCGTGGCCAAGATGACGCGATCGCATGGCCCCGTCACCCGCTCCGCCCACAAACGTGCATCACCTGGCCGGCCCCGCCTCCTCACGATGGCCACACCCCCTCTGTAATGCCGATCTGGCTGCTCCCTCCCTGAATGGGCAGCCAGAAAGTCGGCAAGCCTGGGTACCAGCACAACTGCCCGATATCAGCTGCAGTATCACAGCATGTGTAGGCACCTCACATAAATCCCAGTCTCCCTACGTGCTTTTCTCATCTTTCTTTCTTTCCTGAACAGTTATATCAGGGCGGGGCTTCATGGCTAAGGTGGTGGTGGCTGGCACAGGACTCTTTTGCATTGCAATACTGGCGGGTGCATGTATTTTCTGCCGTGCCTGGTAAGTTACTAACATTCTCTACACATTATATTACATTTTATAGGTGCTTTAACCTCAAATATCTACTGTTCTTGAAGTGCACTTGCTTCATACACACGATGGAGGAAACCATTTTGCAGATTTAACCAATATTCATAAGGATGCAGCCTAATAATTCAACAGGAACCGTTGCCTTGTGAATATTGGTCATGAGGTGCCTCATTGATATCATTGGTACCCAATGAATTGATCGGCTGCATTCCCGTGAATTTTGGTTTAACCCATAAAATGGCTGCCTCCAATGTCAGTAGGTGACTGATGCACCAGGGCAGAAAGCGACACCCCAGGCAGGAAAGAAGAATGGCACGGGTTGTGACAGGTGCTAGAATGACCATTAGATATCCATGCCTGACCACTGGTGACTAAATTAGTACCTCGGTCAATTTGATTTAACCATCTGTGCTCAACCATGGAGATCTCTAAAACCTTAACTGTTAGGGTGCCTCAAGGACCGCGTTTGGGAACCTCTGCCTTAAGTGAAGCTGTTATTATGGGAGTTACAGAACTTCAGAAGGACAATGAATAAGGTAGAACTTGAGCAGGTCACAAAGTTGCTGGGAATAAGATTATTACTCAGTGATGGGTAAACTGGGGGAACCAGTCTCTGGGCCATGCTATGTGCGCTGTTATCATCTGACAGCGCCTCATTATTTTTACCATTCAGCTTCAAATCCATAAGAGAGTTTTTGAGCAATCGGTCTGAAGAACTGACTGAACAGCTGACGGATCACCTGACTGAGCACCTAGCTAAACACCTGACCGGACGTCAAACCCCGGAAGAAGATATAGAGGCATTCCTGAGTCGCCAGATATCTAAACCAGGTAATAATAATGTCTTTCTTATAGAAAGTGGGCACTACCAGGTATTCTTATACTAAGGGGGGCATCACTTGCAGTGCACACGTGTTTCACTAAATTAGTCCGTAATAATACTGTAAAATTATCTTTATTTACATAACTAATTTCTCCCAATAGGACAAAAAGCGATGTGTGGTATCGCAGAGGGTAAGGCAGCCATCTTGGGCATCCCCAGTTGCTGTTCTATAAAACCATTCACATTAGCGCTTGCACCATTGGAGCTTACAGTCTAATGTTTTATCACCCACACAAGGGTCCATTTTTGTCAAAAAACACATTTATTCTAACAGTTTGTTTATGTCAGTGCATGCTGATACCTGTAGTGCCATACCGTGCTTACAATATTAGCATTGGGCTGTGGATTTGTTGGTGTGGAGGTGTATGTGTCTGTCTGAGCTCTCCCCTACAGGACAGGGTCTGATGCAGAGTAAGGGAGGGAGGATTTGTTTTTCTTTTCTTTATTACTGTGTCTAGAATTTACGGATCTGCCAGGCAAGATAGCTCATACAGCATGCAGTACCTCCTAGCACCACCAGGGCGAGTATTACATTTACATGTGCACACCCTACTGTACTGAGGTTATGCCTGATTCCCCCCCCCCCCCCCCCCCCACTCCAGGCCCAATAGGCCACAAGTGTCATTTACATCCCAAACCTATACAGTGACATATTTCTGCACATGCACATTGCAGGACAGCTTACTCATACATGCTGCACATTGACTTGTGTCCAACTCTAAGTAGAACCCACAGTGTCACCAAATCAGTAATACTGAGAAAACATTTTGCTATTTTATATGAATAGATATTAGAGCAGTGCCTTATATTACACATGAGGAAAACAGACCTGTTTGATCAGCGCTTCCATATCTAAGTCTGGAATATCCCATGGTTTTGCTGTTCCGCACTTACATTATCTCACCATTTCTTTCATGGTCCATAGCACATGAACATCACAAAGCCGGCACCGAGGAACAGACGCAGATGAGCAGGAACCAGAGGAAGGAGAGGAAGCCAAAGATGCCCAAGATGCCCAAGATTGCAATGAATCACTTCAAAAAACTCAACGTGAAAAAAATTGTGCCCAAAATGACCAAGAACGTGCTGAAACTAAAAAAGCCAAAATTCCTTAAAAAAATTAGGAAGTAAAAAAACAATGGCCACTGGGATGGGATAATTTGTAATAATTCTGCAAATTAGGCATCATTTATTATTTATCATTTATCCATTTTTATTTTTTTTTTATTTAAAAACCCAATTATTCCCTATACACTATGATAGAATAAACACCAATCATTTGTGTATAAAACATGCTGCTGAGTGTATTTGTGCAGCCTCATGCTGACCGGGCGCCTCTCACTGTATAGAAACATAATGAGAAAGGGGGAAGAGGGACAAAGGGGTATTTAAGCTTTGTATTTCAGCAGCTATTTCCCTCCTAAGCAAGGACACATTTATACATGAAAGTGCTGTTCATCAGGCTCAACCTAAGTTGTCTATTTACTAAGCAGTGTGAGGGGACAGAATGAAATGAGATAAGGTGCCAGCCAATCAGCTCCTAACTGTCATCTCACAGGCTTTGTTTGAAAAATAGCAGTTGGGAGCTGAGTGGCTGGCACCTTATCTCCTTTCACTCTGTCTCCTAACACTGCTTAGTAAATAGACCCCTAAGGGCCTTATTCAAGTTGGTTTGCACGGCTGCGTTCGCACATAGCTGGTCGATGTTTGTGCACGTGTGTGAACCAACCGCTGTGATCGTGAAGCAAGCACGCAGTCTCATAGTGATTGACAGGAATTGATCGTTTAGGGGTGGAGAGGGGGGATGGTGGCGGAATGCAGGCGTGCCTGTGCGTTTGAACTATGGATGAGTTTTCCCGCCTGGCTCGGATCTGAATTCGAGGCAAATTGTCATCATCCCACTGTTGGATTCTCGCGGGTTTTGGATTCTATAAAAGGTCCCCGCGTTAGCACCATTTTTCACTCCGGCTGTGGACAGTGAAGAGGGAGTGTGGGGGTTTGCTATGCTGGTGCTTCTGTTGTCCATAGGGGCTGTGTCCAAACTCCAAAGTCCATAGGGGCTGGCTGGGCTGTGTTGTGCAGTGTCCCTTAAAGGCTGTAGTCCTAAAGGGGCGCTGTAGTGTTGTCCAGGGGGTGCTCTGTTCATCAGGGGTGCTCCCCTCAAATGAAAGAAAAAAGTTATTTTTTCCCTTTTTTGTGTGCGCTGTAGCCGCACGTGCATCAACTAGAGATGTGCGCCGACCCTCGTGTTTTGGTTTTGGATCTGGATCTCCCCTGGTTTTGGATCTGGATTGGTTTTGCCAAAACCTCACCTCCGTGTTTTGTTTTCGTGTTTTGCTTTTGGATCTGGATTTTTTCTTTAAAATCAAAAAAACAGCTAAAATCACATACAATGGGCCTTTATTTGTTCATACAGTATTAATAACCTCAATAACATTTATTTCCAGTCAATTTTGACCACCTCACAGCTCACAAGGGGACCAGGAAGTGTGCTTTCCAAAAATAAATAAATGACTTAAATAATGCTTTGCAAATCTTCTATAAACTGGCATTTCCGAACCTGTAGAGGGACATAAAGAAAAACATAGGCCCTCATTCAGAGCCGTTCGTTAGCATCAGTACGCTCGTTGCGTTCCGATGTTGTTAAACCACGCATGCGCCGGTGTTACACTGCGCATGTGCGTACGGCATATTGCGAGCTTTTTTTCTCTCGTTCGTCAAATAGCGAACAGGAAGTGACATGTGACTGACAAAAAAGGCCGTTTTTTGGGCGTTGACGGGGGTGGAGATGGAAAAACGCAGGCGTGGCGAGGCGTTTTTGGGGCGTACATAAAGTTTCAGATGCGTACGGCAAATCGATTTATCAGGGATTGTCAGAAAAACAATCAACTTTGAATTGCAAACCAGCTTGTAATGTGTTTTGAAAAGAGTTTTTTGGGTTAGCACAAAACCGTACTCAGGTGAAAATCTCAGCTGCTAATTTCAGGATTACATAATCAATTAGCGTACATTTGTTTTTATTTTTGGAATTTGGTTTTGTGCTATTGTAACAATAATGTCATCATGTTTGTGTGTACTTTACCATTTTGCTTAGGAAAGGAGATTTTGCATCCTTTTTTTAATTTTACAGTGTTCCTTAAAGAACCCTTTTTTTAAAAAAACACATTTTTTATTATATTTGGAGGACGTTTTTGGCTTGTGGGCCAGGATTAACTCTCAAACAATTTTTAAATAATGTCACAATACAATGGAGATCATTTGTCAATTTTTTATTTACAGAGACAATTTTTTCAAGTTTTGGGGGTCATTTTGCAAATACACTTTTTGGGCAGTGTTAGGCAATAATAACGTAAAAAAATCAGAAAAACATATTACCAGTGTTGGCCAACTTAAACAAACACATTAAAAACAATTCACAAGAAAGGAGAGGGAAGTTTTGGCCCGAAAGGAATATGGGGCAAGCACAGAAGGAGTGCGGGAAAAGTAGCCAGTGCTGTCATCGTTTTTTTCCACGTTTGGCTGGGGTAGGGTGGGCGCCAGACCGGGTCCGGGATGTCCTCTGGCTGGCCTGTACAGAGGCAGATGTTGGGGCCTCTGGACTAGGCACAGGGCTAGGCACATTTGGAGGAATGGCTGTTGTTGTGCCAGAGGTGGAGGATCCTGATGTTCCGGCAGGAAGGGAGGTCGGCTCCACCATGTGCTGGCGAACGAGCTGCTCCGGGGCATTGGCTATTGGGATGTTGGCCCTGGTATTTTCAGCCAGGGCCTGACCAATGGTCACGTTGGCCGCCGCATTTTGCTCCAGGGCCTCAGCCACCCGTAGTAGACTGGCGTCCATCCTCTGCAGAATCTCCGTATGGTAATCCGATTTAAAATTGAGTTCTGTGAGGAGTGCCACTGCCTGCGAGGGGGATTGCCCTGGACTGGCTTCTGCAGGGTCCTCAGCCGGATGTACTGGTTCCTCCCCTGCAGAGCCAGCAGAAATTCTGCGGCCAAGGCTCCCCTCTGGAGCACACTCATCTGCCTGTGTCTCTGTGTGAAAAAAGAGAAAAAAGTCACATTAGAATCTACATATTGTCACAATAACATTTCAGAGTTGGTTACATCACAACATTTACCTGGGACAACATGAGGAGCCGCAAAGTCTGGCATGTCCGTATCCATGTTGGACACGCCAAACACCTCCACATCCTGCACACACCCCTGTGCCAGCTCTTCCAAATCATTCAGCTCCAACGACACAGGGGTGGGACCCCCACCTGTCCCCCTTGCATGCCTAGCCCTGTCAGCCAGTTTTTGCTTCAGGCGATATTTGAAGTCTTGCCATCTGTGGGTGAAAAAGTAGGCATTATTCCTGCATTATTTTCCCTGTTTTTATTTTCTAATTTAAGTTTTTACTTACCGGCGTTTGACATCCCGGGCTAGACGGACATAATCACCCACCCTATTGACAGCACTGGCTATCTCCTCCCACATTCTCCACTTCTGGCTTACACCCATATTCCTGTCTGCCTGTGGCAGGATGTCCACACACTTCTGAACCAAAACCTCCATCTCCTTTCTTGTAAATTGTGGCTGCCTTTTCTTTTTGCCAGCTTTGGCCGGAATACTGGGCCCAGCAGCCTCTTCCATGTCATCCTCAACACCTATTTACATTAAATTAATTTGAATTTAGATGACAATCTTTCACTACATTCTGTTTCAAAATCAGCCTTTATTAGAAATGTGAGAAATACTTACCAGCCGCCTCTTGGCCATTGTTTGGCTGGTCAGTAACCATTTTTCAAGCAAAAACAAGAACTACACCAGACTGTTTTTTTTTTCCGTGACGTATTTATACATGCGTCCTTATTATTCGGCCGCATCATTGATTGTGCTTTCCTATGATCCGTCCTTAATTTGAGCGGGAAAAGAAACACTATTTATGGCTTTTGGCGACTCGAGTCGAGGTGGCGGTTGTTGTTTGTTGGAGGTTACGTTGTTCGGAGTGGTTTGTTGGAGGGAGTTCTGTTTGACGGATTTTTGGATAGTGTTAGAGGCATTTTTTTTTGGTTAACTTTCCGTTCGTATTTTTTGGTGTGGTTTTTTTAGTTGTGGTGTTTTTTCTGTGTAAGTTTTTTCCCCTCATCCTTTTGTAAAATATGGCTCTCCTTTTTTTTGGTTTGGCCCAAAAATTTATTTTATTTCTTTTTTATTTTTGTAGGTTTATTTTGGCTGTGCCCCAAAGACGTTTTTGTTCTGTGACTTCTTTTTCGTGTATTGGTAACTGTTGATTTTAACTTTGTTTGTTAAATGTTCATGTCTTGGTCTTCGCATATTTTGGGGTCTTAACGTTTTTTTCCGTGTTTTTTGGGATGTGAAAAATGCGAACCATTTAGCGCACTTTTGTAGGCTTGATTCCTCTGGTAAAAATGCAAACCATTTAGCGCACTTTTGTAGGCTTGATTCCCCTGGTAAAAATGCGAACCATTTAGCGCACTTTTGTAGGCTTGATTCCCCTGGTAAAAATGCAAACCATTTAGCGCACTTTTGTAGGCTTGATTCCCCTGGTAAAAATGCAAACCATTTAGCGCACTTTTGTAGGCTTGATTCCCCTGGTAAAAGTGCGAACCATTTAGCGCACTTTTGTAGGTTTGATTCCCCTGCTAAAAATGCGAACCATTTAGCGCACTTTTGTAGGCTTGATTCCCCTGGTAAAAATGCGAAACATTTAGCGCACTTTTGTAGGCTTGATTCCCCTGGTAAAAATGCGAACCTTTTAGCGCACTTTTGTAGGCTTGATTCCCCTGCTAAAAATGCGAAACATTTAGCGTTCCAATTCTGGTTTTTTTTGTTTCTGTCAAAATGTGGAAGTCCTCTCAATGTCAGTTTCCTATTTTTTGAAATGTGTGTTTCCCCCCTTTATTTTTGTGCATTTTCAAAAAACAAGATTACAAAATGGCCACCACAAAATCTTAACTTATTATGGTCTTTTGAAATGTAGGTTTTTGAAATCATGACAATACCCCGGCATGTAAGCATCTTTGGATTGTATCGTAAAGATAAGTATTTTTTTTTATTTTTGGGGGGGCAACATACCTTAACTACAATACTTACCATTTCAGGTTGATGTTGGTCGTATTATTGTGGCCATGCTGCCGGAAGCCGACCAACCTCAATCTCGTCCCAGGCATAGGCATCGTAGGCGTGCTCGGCCCCCGATATATAGAACACGTGTCACCCTTTTTGGAATGCCCGATGATGAGGTGTTAAGGCGCTACTGTCTTCCACCCCAAATCATCATAGACACTCTCTCATTAATAGAGAGTGATCTTGAGCGGTAAATTGACAGTCCTACAGCAATACCACCACTTACACAATTTATGGCGGTGTTACATTTCTGTGCCTCAGGATCCTTTCAAACCACGGTGGGAATAGTTGCTGGAATCTCACAATCCTCATTTTCAAGGATCCTGAGGGCAGTGACGGAGGCCCTTTTCAAGCACCTCCATCATTTTATTCAAATGCCTTTGGATATGGGTTCCCTTAGCGTGGCGAAGGCCAATTTTTACCAAATTGCTGGCTACCCACACATCATAGGGGTTGTGGATGGTACTCACATACCACTCCAGCCTCCAGCATGGCTGGAGGCCATTTTTCAAAACAGAAAACACTATCACTCACTGAATGTAATGGTGGTATGTGCTGCCTCCCTCCAGATCCTGTCCCTGAATGCAAAATTACCCGGGAGTGCACATGACTCATTCGTCATCCGTCAATCAGGGATTTGGCATAAATTAAACAACCTACAAGCTGGTGATGCGTGGCTTCTGGGTAAGTGTAGACCTTTTTAAGAAAGCAATGCAAAGCTTGATACACAGTGATCCTGATTTTGTAATTTCTTGTTCACAGGAGACAGTGGCTACCCTTGCACGCCCTGGCTGCTCACTCCTTCTTTGGCTCCCACACCAGGGCCACAAAGTGAGTATAACTCCGCACTTACAGCCACCAGGCAAGTGGTGGAGTGCTGTATCGGCCTTTTAAAAGGCCGATTCAGATGCCTCCACCGCTCTGGTGGCGAGCTCATGTATTTGCCGGATATGGTTTCGAAAATTGTGGTCCTGTGTGGGATATTTCACAACATCGCCATAAGGAGTGGTGTCCCAATGCAGCCAGAGGATGCCTTGCCTGAGGATGGCCCCCCCGAGGTTGGTCGGAGGTCTGTATGTGGGGTAGGCCATACGTGATGATCTTGTGGCCCATTTTTTCAGGTAATTATTGTCCAAAATGAAGTGAGATGACACAGTGTAGACATGTAATAATGTAATTAACAATTTTAATTTTTGTTTTGTTTGTGTGTTTTATTCCATAATATTTATCGGGAAAACCATGACTACTACCTGTTCTTAAAAAATGACTTCATGTGGACACATTGGATTTAACTTCGGGCCCAAAATTATCGTCAACTCATTTGTGGAATCATGTTGGCATGCTACTTCGTCAAACAGTTCTTGATTGTTTTGTTTTTGTATATTTTTGGTGTAGGCTGTTTTTTGACGAGTGTTTTCACTGTGTGTATTGTTTGTCCTTAATCACTTTGTGTTTCTAATTTTTTACTTAATAAATTTTTGTGACATTCTTACAAACATTTCCATTCGAAATTACATGCAAGTGTAACGTGGTTCCCAAATTGGAAACTTGATTAAGGGCTAATCCATTTATGTTTTAAATTGTGCAGTATTTTACCATGCTTAGTGTCTCAAAACAAACACACCAAGGTATTATGGTGAATCAGTATGTTTTGGATTCTCGGCCTAAACAGGCTTCATTTAATATTTACCTTAACCCCCCAAGAAAAAAAAAAGTTCGAACAAACCAAAAAAAAACATATTGGTATTGTTAGGTGTTGAATGTGCCAGCTGACCGAATTCAGCTTTCTCGAATCTAAGTTACATTAGTTTTAAAAACTTGCTGCAATAGTCGACTTAGGTAAGGGTAAACAATATAATATTTCCAGAGAAGGAATGAGACTTAAAACTAACCATTTTTTTTATTTATGGAAAAGTAACAAAATTTTGAGAAATTTAAAAAATTAATGCCGCAGGATCCCTGCCATGTGATCGAGGACCACCAGCATGCCTATCACATGGCCCCTCAGCCTCCGTCAGCCGCCTCTGGTCCTCTGTGGGTTTAAAAATTGAGGTTCTTAATCAAAAAATCCATAAATTTGTTTGAGAAACAACTGCCAAAGGAAATGCAATTTTCAAAGCCAAAATAAATTGGACAAACATTACAATTCAAAGCCAACATTCTTTGCCCAAATAAATTCGAAATAAACACGACAAAAACAAGAAATTGTAAAAAAAGAGAAAAACACCGAAAAACTACTTTGGTGGGTACCGTAAACAAGAGATACAAATATGAGTGTTTGGACATGTGTGATATGTGTAAGGGCCAAACATCATAGACATTTCTAAAACCAGATATATCTAACAAACATTTAAAAAATATAACAAATAAAAATGCACAGGCAAAGGAGAACATCCCCACCAAAATTTTGAAAAAACAAGGTAAAAGGGAAACATACCGTTGACAATGCCGCCTGGCCCTGAAGCATCACCATCGTCCTCCTCGGAGGTGGGCCAATGCAGGTCTGTAGGAGGAGGGGTGATTTCTGAAGGGGGGGAGGGGGTGGAAAAGCGAGGGGTGGTTGGAGGGGAGGGTGATGAAAAAAGAGAGAGAGGGGTTGAGGGGAGGGTGAATGTTGAGGGATGGGAAGTATACTAGAGGGAGGGGCGTCCGGGTCTGGCCATGCTGGGTTGGAGGGTGAATTAGGGGTAGGGTGGGGAGAGGAGGATTGGCTGGGAGTTGGGGATAGGGAACGTGGCCGACGGCGTCGCTGCCGATGTCGGCGTATTCTGTGCTCTGCCCCTAAATGATGGATAACAATTTAAGGTTGGCTTAATTTTTTAACTTTCAACCATACTGAAAAAATATTTAGAGACTAAAAAAGTTAAAAAACAAAACCATGCACATGCAGATATGTATTAAATAAACAAACAGGGCAAGAAGGAAAACATGCACATGCAGATATGTATTAAATAAACAAACAGGGCAAGAAGGAAAACATGCACATGCAGATATGTATTAAATAAACAAACAGGGCAAGAAGGAAAACATGCACACGCAAATAGGGCCACAAAATTTAAAAATAAAAAATAAATAAAAAACTTACTTTCAGCTATCCGCTGTCTGAAACATGCCAGCAAGCGTGGCGTGCGTCGCTGCAGATCCGACCACCTGCGCTCCAGCTGGCCAATCTGTCGGCGTGAGCCGAAGGAGCGCAGGCGGCGGCGAACCTCCGCATAGGCGGATCGCTTCTCTCTGTTGGTGATGGGGGGAGGCTGGCTGGTTATCCGCCTGTCCATAACCTCCATCAGGACTATCAGCTCCCGCTTGGTGAACGCAGAGGCTCTCATGATGGCAATGGTGGATTTGGGAAAAAACAGTTTTAATAAAGCCAAGAAAAAAATTTTGATTGGCTAATGTATTTGGAATATTAACAGGAACCATTCTATTGGTTAGTGTATGAGTCATGTGTTCGACAGGCTTAAAAATCTAATGTGAGTTATGATTGGCTTAATGCAGTGACATGCGTTAGCTAATTTAAATCAAAAAATGAAACAAGTAAAATATGCGTCAGACAAAACACGAAAAACAATATGAAAAATGACAAACATGTATTTTGGATAAAGGAAACCATTGTTTAATCCGTACGTATTCTGCGTGAAAAAACAAACACGGACAAGAGTAAAGTTTATTGCAAATGAAAAAAAATAAAAAAAAATGTGAAGAGCAATTAAGCTAATTGATCTGTTGATTGCCATGATACGATTAAAGGATGTATGCAGAATGAACGAGCAGGTAATCGAAAACTAACAGGCCCACTTCCGGTTTGGACTGGTGCGAGCGTTCCCTGCATGCAAAATTGGAGATGTACGGTCGCAATTTGGCTCGCTCGTTAGCTAGAGGAGGGGTTGGTAGACCCAGGGGGCGGAAGATTAGCTGCGTAAGAAATTACGAGCGAGCGCTTGAATTTGCATTTTTCGGCTTGTACGCCGTACGTGCGTCCGGCCACTTGCGTCCGGGTCTGAAACAGGGCCATAGTTCAAACTGCCGTTGTTTCCACTGTCCACTTAACCATATGAGATATATTGTGAACAAGCGGAACTGAGCAGCAAATGCAACATTTCAGACCTAAGGTTTAAGTTAGGGATGTGCGCCGGACCATTTTTGCCGGATTTGGATTTGGTTCTAATTCGTCGTCCGGCTTTGGATTTGGATTTGCCAAACTGCGGTGACTGGCTTTGGATTTGGATTTGGATTTGGATTTTTTTTACAAAAATTGACAAAAAAAGCTAAAATCACATAAATTGGTCTTTTTTTTCTTCCTAGAGTATTATTAACCTCAATAACATTAATTTCCAGTCAATTTAGACCATATCACAGCTTATAATATTGTTTTCAACATTATTGGCCAAAGGTTGCAGTGAGCTGACTGGTTACTATTACTAAGCGACAAAGCAGTGGCACAACGACACAGACACCACAGTATAAAGCACATCTATGACACATTGCCACACAGCAGTGGCAGAAATGAAAAGTAGTGCACCCACCCAGTGGGGTACGGCCAGCAGAATCACAGTACTTGTTTACATAGTGGGCTACGGCCCAAGGAGTCACAGCGCACAATCTTATTCACATTACACCGCACATAGGGCCTGATTCACATTACACCATAAAGTAGTGTCTCTTATTTATGTTACGACACACAGTAGTGCCCCTTTTACACAATGCCCACAGTAGTGACCCTTTTAAACAATGCCCACAGTAGTGCCCCTTTTACACAATGCCCACAGTAGTGGTGTCCCTTACACAATGCCCCCAGCAGTGGTGCCCCCTATGCAGTCCCCTTAGTAGTAGGGTCCACTATGCAGTGCCCCCAGTAGAATGCCCCCCAGTAGTATGCCCCCCATTAGCAGGCCCCCCCAGTAGTATGTCCCCCATTAGCATGCCACCCAGTAGTATGCCCCCCATTAGCAGGCCCCCCCAGTAGTATGCCCCCCATTAGCAGGCCCCCCCAGTAGTATGCCCCCCATTAGCATGCCACCCAGTAGTATGCCCCCCCAGTAGTATGGCCCCCCAGTAGTAGGCTGCCCCAGTAGCAGGCCCCCCCAGTAGTAGGCTGCCCCAGTCGTAGCCCCCCCAGTAGTAGTAAGCCCCCCAGTAGTATGCCCCCCCCAGTAGTATGGCCCCCCCAGTAGCAGGCCCCTCAGTAGTATGGCCCCCCCAGTAGTATAGCCCCCCCAGTAGCAGACCCCCCCAGTAGTGCAGACCCCCCCAGTAGTATGGGGCCCCCCTGTAGTATGGCCCCCCACTGTAGTAGGCTGCCCCAGTAGCAGGCCCCCCTCAGTAGTAGTAAGCCCCCCAGTAGTATGCCCCCCCAGTAGTATGGCCCCCCCAGTAGCAGGCCCCTCAGTAGTATAGCCCCCCCCAGTAGCAGATCCCCCCAGTAGTGCAGACCCCCCCCAGTAGTATGGCCCCCCCCGCACCCCCAGTAGCAGACCCCCCCAGTAGCAGACCCCCCCCCCAGTAGCGCCCCCGGCCCTTGCACAAATAAAAAATAAAAAAATAAAACGTACCTGTATCCCTGCTCCCGCGCCGTCCGCTCTGCTGTCACACGCTGAGGAGGGAGCCGGAAGACGGAGCTCATGTGTGAGTTCCAGCCGGCTCCCTCCGTGCAGCAGCCAATGAGAGTCTGTGTGACTCTCATTGGCTGCTGTAACAAACACACAGCTGCCGCTGGTGGCTGTGTGTTTGTGTCTGTGTAGGGCAGAGCGCTATCACAGCGCTCTGCCCTACACAATAGGAGCCCCGATGTCGGATTCTCTAGTGAGAATCCGACATCAGTCGGCCGCCGTTCGGCCCCGAACGGGGATCCGAGTCAGGCGGTGAACACCCAAACAGGGTTCAGGTGAACTTGGATCCCCAATGTTCGGAGTGGTTTGGATTCCACAGAATCCAAACCGCTCATCTCTAGTTTAAGTATTACGTTGTGCGGCTACGCCATGCCTGCTTGCTGGGAGTTGATTTTTTTAATCCCAGAAAGGGACCAGGAAGCGTGCTTTCCAAAAATAAATAGACAATTGACTTAAATAATCCTTTGCAAACCTTCTTTTCTGTAACAGAATTTTCCGACCTGTACAGGGACATTAAAAAAAAACAGAGTTAGTTAGTGGCCTTCAAATTGCCATTGTTCCCACTGTCCACTTCTCTTAGATATGTGAATGTTAGAAACTTCGAATGTAGAAGGCCAAAAATTGGGTGGACCACACATGGCTGATTGATCAACCATGGCGACTAGATTAGTGTCATAAGGAAGAGGAGGCTGCAAACTGGGTGTCATGTTATGATGAGTTGGCCATATGGGGTATGTTGCTGTTAAGGGATCAGGCTGGTTATCAGTGGACACATTATTATAGTTGTTGTTATTCTGAGCTGCCATCTCCTGAAGGGTGTTTACCAACAGACAGAGACTACCTACCTATCAGCTCAGGCATAGACAGTTCCTGAGGAACAAAGCTCTGTTCTCTGGATGGAAGCCAAATAGGTGGGAGCCCCTGTTCAAGGTCCAACATCTAAAGCTCTTATCTCTCCACATCATCGATGATAGAAGAAAAAATGTCATTGGGAACATCTAGCTCCTCTTTCTGTACCCTGCTTACCCTTTTTGGACAGGAAGTCCAGGATGGATGGTTTGGAAAAGAAGGCCTAGCAACAAATGGGGATGGTCATTATCAAAACCTGGTCCCCCCAGTGGGTGTAGTCTGGGAGGTATTGGTTGGTATGCAGGCAGCGGAATAACAAAGGAGCTGTTGTCTGTGCTTACTATTCCGTATTTCAGTTTGCGATTCAGGTAGGAATAAAGTGGGCTACAGAACACAGTGACAGAATCACTGGATGTCTTAGTGCATTCAGGCCAAATACGATCCATGAATTCCCAGAAAATTTCCGGACAGATGAAACCTTTTGCTTGTAATAGTCTTTGGTTATATATAACGCCCACCTTTGCCAGGAATTACCAGACACTTTGAAGGCTGTAACTTTGAACTGCTTTATAGAAAACATGTGAATGAAACCTTTCCACACTGCAGAACATGATGGAGAAATCCCTTGAAGTTCATCACCTAGAGCATCTTTTTCATGTTCTCTGAGGCCTCTCCTGACTGTGAAGAAAGATTCTCCACACTGTAGTCTTCCATTGTGACTTTTTAATGGTGATTTCAATGTTGTCCACTGGCTGAGATCCATCTCATCTGAGGGTTGTGTTTTCCCTATGCAAATGAGACAATTCACATCCAGAAGGTGACTCTTATATGTTTAGTCATGGTGTCAGTCTCTCTTTTGGCTGAATTAGGCTTTAGTTTTATTTACAAATATAGGCTTTAGTTTTTTAGAGCATATAACTTTATAAGCTGTTAGGATAATATTTCTGCTATGTTTAAGGTTAAAAGAAAACTTTTTGTAACCCAATAACTTAAAAAAAAAATTTCATTGCAATATTCATGCAGCCCCTTGACAGACAGCAGTACAGCACCCCTGTGCAGCTATGCCGATGACAGGTGTTGTTGACACGCACACAAAAAAAATGTTTAATTATTATTTTGGGCAACAGCCCCTCGACAGACAGGAGCACAGCACCCCCGCACAGCTACGCCGATGACAGTGACAGCCAGGTGTAAAATTTATCATAAACTAATTTAAAAACAATTCATTGGGTGCAGCCCTTGGCTGTTAAATTGATCATAAATTAATTTAAAAACAATTCATTGGGTGCAGCCCTTGGCTATTAAATTGATTATACATTAATTTAAAAACAATTCATTGGGTGCAGCCCCTGGCTGTTAAATTGATCATAAATTAATTTAAAAATAAATCATTGGTTCCTAAACCAACCAAAACATTAATTTAAAATGTCAGGCAGCAATGCCCCAACCAGCACATAATGGAAAGGAAAAAAGGTGTAAGATGGAATAGTCCTCCACCATTCTGTGAATGGAGACCGTATCACAAATAGTCACGGTAGAAGACATGTCACTAGTAGGCAGTTCTCTCAGGCCTGACCAGATGTCATTTTTTTGGTGACTGATCTGCATGACCAGCAGACATTCTGTAAGGAAAATGTAGTTTTTTCCTGGCAGCTGTTGAAACTGAAGGAGGAGATGAAGGCGTTTCACATGCGGCTGCAGCTGACAATTTTTTGACCAACAGCTCTTTGCATAGTTTTAGATTTTGGTCTTTTGGAAAAAAAACTCAAAAGATAGGACTTAAACCTAGGATCCAGAATGGGCGCCAAAATATATTTTTCAGATTTCAATAGATTGACGACTCTTTGATCCTGGTGAAGTGAATCAAGGGCTTGATCCACCAGTCCGACATACTTTGCTCAATCGCTACGTTTCAGCTCCTCCTTCAGTTTCTCCAGCTGTTTTTGCCAAAGTCTGATGAGGGGAATGACCTGACTCAAGCTGGCAGTGCCTGAACTAACTTCACGTGTGCCAAGTTCAAAGGGTTTGAGAACCTTGCACAACATGGAAATTATTCTACACTGTGCTTGAGTAAGGTACATTCCCCCTCCACGCCATGTCATAGGCTGCTGTATAGGCCTGGATGGCCTTTTGCTGTTCCTCCATCCGCTGAAGCATATAGAGAGTAGAATTCCACCGAGTTACTACCTCTTGCTTCAGCTGATGGAAGGGCAAATTTAACTGTACCTGCTGGTCATGCAGTCTTCGACAAGCGGTCGCCAAATGTCTAAATTGTCCGGATATTTTGCGTGCCACCGAGAGCATCTCCTGCACGCCCCTGTCACTTTTTAAAAAATGTTGCACCACCAAATTAATTGTGTGAGCAAAACATGGGACGTGTTGGAATTCGCCCAGATGTAATGCTCTCACGATATTAATGGCATTGTCCGAAATCACAAATCCCGAGGAGAGTCCTAGTGGGGTAAGCCATTTAGCAATGATTTCCCTGAGTTTTTCTAAGAGGTTCTCAGTGGTATGCCTCTTAGTGAAACCAGTTATACAAAGAGTAGCCTGCCTCTGTATCACCTGTCTTTTGGGAGATGTTGCTGCTGCTGTTGCTGGCAATACACCTACCCAGTGGGCTGTCACAGTCATGTAATTCTTAGTTTGCCCTGTCCCACTTGTTCACATATCAGTGGTCAAGTGGACAGTGGGTACAACGGCATTTCTGAGGACATTAATAAGGTTTTTTTTAATGTCCTTGTACAGATTTGAAGTTGCTCTTCTAGCGAAGTGGAATCTAGAAGGGATCTGGTAGCGAGGACACAGCACCTGAATTAACTGTTGAAAACCCACTGCAGTAATGGCGGATACTGGACACACATCTAATACCAGCATAGCTGTTATGGCGTCAGTAATCCGCTGTGCAACTGTGTGATTGCTGTCATACTTGTTTGCCCTTGCAAATGATTGTTTAACAGTTAATTGTTTTTTAGAGGATACGCTAAAAGTAGTATTCCTCCTGGTCCCTTTCTGGGATGAAGATCCACTGACAGCAACAGCAGCAGCAGCAACAGGCGTAGTCATCAAGGATCCTTCTGAGGAATCACGGATAGGAGAGGAGTTAATCATGCTTGGAATACCAACATTGGATGGAGCAGGACTACTCCAGTTGACGAATGAGGATGTTGATGATGCAGGTGTTGGTGTTGGAGATCGAAGGCACTTGGATCTCACAGAGAGGGAGCAGGTAGGTGACACTGGACTTGTTACGTTTTGAGTTTTGGAACTTGGAAACGTACACTTTGATATTTGATAAATGCGCTCCAAGTGACGTAACAAGGAGGAGGTTCCTAGGTGGTTTAAGTCCCTCCCTCTACTCACTCTTGCATGGCAACGGGCACATATGGCTTGACAACTGTTGTCTGGATCGGGATGGAAATAATTCCACACGTGAGAAGTAGATTTTTTTGTCTTTTGTCCCAGCATGACAACAATGGGCTTTGGGTTTTTCAAACCATGGGCAAAAGCTGTTGCCTTACTTACACAAAGGACATCCTCGGCATTAACATCCTCATCACCAACATCTTCATCATCAACATCCTCATCATCCTTAGCTCCTTCAACTACAAAAGTATGCTCCTCCTCCATGTGCAATTCCACAGAAGCATCCTCAATGACTACATCTGCAAGATATTGACTGCCCTTCCCCACATTTAAAGAGGGCACACAAATGTTAGAACTTGGAGGATCCTCCAGTACACTAGTATTTAGGTCGGGCTCACATATGGCAACTGCGGACACACTTGCACTGTCCTCTGGGATTTGTGATGTCGATTTCTCAGGGCACACAGTTGGTTTTTCCGGAGCTGTCTTAACAACTTTCACATTTTTAATTGGACCACCACCACTACTACTACAAGCAGAAGGGCTATCAGAATCAGCAGTCTTCTTCATAAAGTAAGAAGGCCAAGGCCTTATCCTTTCCTTGCCACTTCGTGTAGTGAATGGCATATTGCCAATTTTTTGTTTATCTAAAGTCAAATATCCTTTCAATTTTTTTTTCTCGATGGCGTGACTTATGCCCTGGGGCATGGGCCTTCCTAGAGGTCGAGGAAGTTGACGGCCTTGCACTGCTGGTGGCAGCTAAAACATGTGGTTCTTGGCCTTGCTCTCCTGTCATGTGACAGCCCTACATATTTTTTCTGCAGTCTACAA
Organism: Taudactylus pleione; assembly: GCA_031769625.1. NCBI lineage: Eukaryota > Metazoa > Chordata > Amphibia > Anura > Myobatrachidae > Taudactylus > Taudactylus pleione. The sequence goes on along the minus strand of JAUIMM010000324.1, from coordinate 5,831,760 downwards.
GCAGTGTCACAATCACCAATAGTGCAGCCAAGGTGCGGTTACAAAATTCACACACGTGCAGTCGTGCGCACACACAAAATTATTAGAAAAAACGACAAATGATGATTTATATTTTTTGTCAGCTCCAGAAGAACTTGGCACCAGAGTAACGATTGATTACGACTGTAGTCGGGCAGCACAAGGTTGCAACTTGCGTTGCTGGCTGGCTCTTGTGCACTACTGCGTTTAAGGCGAAAATCCACCGAGACAAACAAGAAAAAATATGACACTTTTATTGTATTTTTTTTTTAGAATGACTGGAGTCAGGCAGCACAAGGTTGCAACGTGCGTTACTGGCTGGATCTAGTGCACTACTGCGGTTATGGCGAAAAACCCACCCATACAAACAAGAAAAAAATATGACACTTTTATTGTATTTTTTTTTTAGAATGACTGGAGTCAGACAGCACAAGGTTGCAGCGTGCGTTACTGGCTGGATCTAGTGCACTACTGCGGTTATGGCGAAAAACCCACCCATACAAACAAGAAAAAAATATGACACTTTTATTGTATTTTTTTTTTTAGAACGACTGGAGTCAGGTAGCACAAGGTTGCAACTTGCATTACTGGCTGGATCTTGTGCACTACTGCGGTTATGGCGAAAACCCACCCACACAAACAAGAAAAAAGTCTGACACTTTTATTGTATTTTTTTTTTTAGAACGACTGGAGTCAGGCAGCGCAAGGTTGCAACTTGCGTTACTGGCTGGCTCTTGTGCACTACTGCGGTTAATGCGAAAAACCCACCCATACAAACAAGAAAAAAATATGACACTTTTATTGTATTTTTTTTTTAGAATGACTGGAGTCAGGCAGCACAAGGTTGCAACGTGCGTTACTGGCTGGATCTAGTGCACTACTGCGGTTATGGCGAAAACCCACCCACACAAACAAGAAAAAAGTCTGACACTTTTATTGTATTATTTTTTTTAGAACGACTGGAGTCAGGCAGCGCAAGGTTGCAACTTGCGTTACTGGCTGGCTCTTGTGCACTACTGCGGTTATGGCGAAAAACCCACCCATACAAACAAGAAAAAAATATGACACTTTTATTGTATTTTTTTTTAGAATGACTGGAGTCAGGCAGCACAAGGTTGCAACGTGTGTTACTGGCTGGATCTAGTGCACTACTGCGGTTATGGCGAAAACCCACCCACACAAACAAGAAAAAAGTCTGACACTTTTATTGTATTTTTTTTTTTAGAACGACTGGAGTCGGGCAGCACAAGGTTGCAACTTGCGTTACTGGCTGGCTCTTGTGCACTACTGCGGTTATGGCAAAAACCCACCCACACAAACAAGAAAAAAATATGACACTTTTATTGTATTTTTTTTTTAGAACGACTGGAGTCAGGCAGCACAAGGTTGCAACATGCGTTACTGGCTGGATCTAGTGCACTACTGCGGTTATGGCGAAAACCCACCCACACAAACAAGAAAAAAGTCTGACACTTTTATTGTATTATTTTTTTTAGAACGACTGGAGTCAGGCAGCGCAAGGTTGCAACTTGCGTTACTGGCTGGCTCTTGTGCACTACTGCGGTTATGGCGAAAAACCCACCCATACAAACAAGAAAAAAATATGACACTTTTATTGTATTTTTTTTTAGAATGACTGGAGTCAGGCAGCACAAGGTTGCAACGTGTGTTACTGGCTGGATCTAGTGCACTACTGCGGTTATGGCGAAAACCCACCCACACAAACAAGAAAAAAGTCTGACACTTTTATTGTATTTTTTTTTTTAGAACGACTGGAGTCGGGCAGCACAAGGTTGCAACTTGCGTTACTGGCTGGCTCTTGTGCACTACTGCGGTTATGGCAAAAACCCACCCACACAAACAAGAAAAAAATATGACACTTTTATTGTATTTTTTTTTTAGAACGACTGGAGTCAGGCAGCACAAGGTTGCAACGTGCGTTACTGGCTGGATCTAGTGCACTACTGCGGTTATGGCGAAAACCCACCCACACAAACAAGAAAAAAATATGACACTTTTATTGTATTTTTTTTTAGAACGACTGGAGTCAGGCAGCACAAGGTTGCAACGTGCGTTACTGGCTGGATCTAGTGCACTACTGCGGTTATGGCGAAAACCCACCCACACAAACAAGAAAAAAATATGACACTTTTATTGTATTTTTTTTTTAGAACGACTGGAGTCAGGTAGCACAATGTTGCAACTTGCGTTACTGGCTGGATCTTGTGCACTACTGCAGTTATGGCGAAAACCCACCCACACAAACAAGAAAAAAATATGACACTATTATTTTTATTTTTTTAGAACGACTGGAGTCAGGCAGCACAAGGTTGCAACTTGCGTTACTGGCTGGATCTTATGCACTGCTGCGGTTATGGCGAAAACCCACCCACACAAACAAGAAAAAAATATGACACTTTTGTTGTTTGTTTTTTTAAGAACGACTGTAGTCGGGGAGCACAAGGTTGCAACGTGCATTGCTGGCTCTTTTGCGCTACTGTGGTTAAGCCTGTTAACACCGCATGCACACACAGAAAAATATAAAATCTTTAAAGACACTTTGAGTTTTTTTTTTTTTGGAGTCCAGAACTTGGGCCCAGAGATGGACACAGCACAAGCCCAGGACACAGCAGACAGCCCAGATGGATCACCAGACAGCACAGTGACAGTGACAGCACCATGACCAGAGACCAGAATGGATCAGCACAGACAGCTCAGTGATAGTGACAGCACCGTGACCAGAATGGATCAGCAGACAGCACAGTGACAGCACCGTAACCAGAGACCAGAATGGATCAGCAGTCACCAGCCCAGGACACAGCAGATAGCAGCAGCACCTCTCCCAGCTCTACACTACCCACCCTCCCTGTTCACTTTAAACAGGCGGAGTGGAAATGGCGTCCATCGTGTGGTCCCTTATATACTACATTGATCATAGAGACGAAAGCTCGCGAGTAAGGTGAGAACCTTCGAGCCTGCTTGGATCCGACTCGGATATGCTAAACTCGGGTGGGTTCGGTTCTCTGGGAACCGAACCCGCTCATCTCTAGAATGAACTGTGGTGCCTGGATTGTTTCTAGGGAAACTACACCAGCATTAGCCCTCCTACCAATCTAAGTGGGTGATCCTGACACATCCCTGTCCCCTCTTTAATAAAGGGGCCCTGATCTTTGCATGCACTCTAATGGAGGTCCAAGTCCCTCTTTTGTGGCTGGCCACACCCCCTGTGGTGGCTGGCCACACCCCTTAAGCTTGGGCCCCTACCCCTGCACCCACTGGGCCCTTCTTGCCCCAGTCCAACACTGAGTACACTAGAATTTCTACAGAGACATAGAGAACCATGAAAAAAGATGGACATATTGGGTCTGAACAGGGCCGGATTAAAGGTAGGGTGACAGGGGCGGTCGTCCAGGGGCCCCACACACTGCCCCCGACCCCTGGCCACATGCATCAGGTCAGGTCCGGCTAAGGTTGGTCGCGATCTACTAGAAGCGACCAACTAACTGGGAACGCTGGCCTCTGAGCGCTTCAGAGGCCAGCGTTCCCAGTGATTTATTGCGTGGGTGATGTCATGACGGCACCCACGCGATGAGAGGAGCCTGCGCGCCTTATTCAGCAGGCAGCGGCAGCTGCGACGGCGGGACCCGGGAGCCCTGACAGGTAAGTTTTTCACAGGTGTGTGGGCGCGGAGGGGGAGTTAATACTGGAGGCACTACTTTAGATGGCACGACTACAGGGGGCATTGCAGGGGCACAACTACTGGGGGTATTGCAGGGGGCACAACTACTGGGGGCATCAGACAAGTGGTACAGCTACAGGGAGCATTAAATAATAGAAACAACTATTGGGGGCATTGCAGGGGGCACAACTACTGGGGGCATTAGAGAAGGGGCACAACTTCAGGGGGCATTTCAGAAGGGGTACTATATGTGTGTATATATGTATATATATATATATTTACCTTTATGGATAGGGGCCCCCACATGTTTGTTGCCCAGGGGCCCCCACAGAGCTTAATGCGGCCCTTGGTCTGATGCAAAGGTGGGCGCAGTGCTGATGTTTGTGCAGCTGTACGATGTTTTGTGTACTGTGCATACGTACCAATGGTTATCGCCGGTGGAGAGAGAGAGGCAATTTCAGTGGACGTACCTGGGTGGTAACAGGGGGCTGGCTAGCTAGACGTTGGCATGTCGAAGGAGTGTTGTAGCCAGCGACTGCATCTTTTTTTCGCAGTTGCACTGGTACCGAAGGACATTCTGAGGAACCACAAGACTGTTCTATTGTCTGATGATGTGACCGATGTGCGTCCGATGGTGCAACTTTTTACGCAAAGTGGGGGATTAGCGATGCAGCTGGTGTGTGTTTCTGTGTGAATCCCATCGGCTGCAGCATTAGCATAATGAAACAGTTGCGCTGCGTAAAAAGACGCAGTCGTGGCTGCACTAGCGTACAGCTCTAAATCTGGACCATTATGCTGTTGGACAAATTTGCTATTATATATAGGTGAGTGAAACCATTAAAACTTCATGCTGCAGCATGGCGTGCTGTAATGGGAGTCCTCTGCGCTGTCTTCCTCTGTTTACATTCCGGGCACTACCGCAGTTGTGACCTGGGAAGCCATTTTCAAAATCCGCTGCTGCGCATGCGTAGCTTCTACGCACATATCCTTCCTCCATCCTGTATAGAGACACGATGTGCCCCTAAGTGTATAGGTGGCGCTATACCGCTACCACTGGGTAGCACACCAATATAGCTACCACTGGATATATATATATATATATATATATATATAGAGAGAGAGAGATCAAGTCCCCTTCCTCGGGGCAAAGTATGTGTCTTGAGGAAGGGGACTTGATCGCCGAAACATTGACAATAAATTCCCCTGTTATGGAGCTTCTTGTTTGATATTACATAGTCTCCGAGTGCCGCCTGCTATCTATCAGAGCCAAAATCACTCCCACTGACATCACTACTGATGTCAGTGGGGCCGGCTTCAGACGGTAGGCGTTCCCATGGGAACGCCTCCGTCTGGCAGCCACGCCCCCGGCACGCCCACCAAAGGAGGCGTGCTGTCAATCAACATCGACAGCACGCCCCCTTTGGTGAGAGACCCGGAGCGACGGCTAGCAATCAGCTCCAGCCATTTTACAGACTGTGTTTGAAAAATGACATTTAGGAGCTGGTTGGTACTGTATCTCTCTCTACTTCATCTCTCTCCAAGATTTGATACATCTCCCCCTTAATTCTACTCAGAGGGGAAAATAACTCTGGCATACACTTCCTCTATGAGCAGGTAGTGAAATGCGGAATGGGCTCAGTGATAGGAGAGGAGGCCATAGCCACCAGGTATGTGTGGGAAGAAGACAGAAGCGGGGGCATATCTATAATGGCTGCAGGGTGTGCGGGGAACACAGGGGGCCCCGCACTGCACACCCTGCACCCATAATATTACTTACCTCTCCGGAGTCCCACGTCGGCGCGGGGGTCCAGCGCTGTAAAAAGACTGGAAAATGGGCGCAGCGGCCATTTTCCCATCGTTTGCACATGCGCAGTACAGGGAAAATGGCTGCTGCGGCCATTTTTCCGGTGACCTGTGCATACATTATAGACTCTGGGTACATTCTAGTGCCCAGAGTCTATAACTCCGGCGTTGGCTGCGCACAGCTCAGTGTGCTTCCGGCCGCCGGGCAGAGAGAAGGGGGCCGTGTCAGAGACTGCACACAGGCCCCCTCCTCTCTAGGAACGCCCCTGGACAGAAGGATCCCTATATACTTTGGTGACCACTTTAAAATTTTTAGTATGTGTGCCCAAAGTTCTAGGTAAAACTCTGGATACATGAGTGAATAGGGTCTATTCATAATTGAGAATGAAGCCAGTTTATGCCTGCTTATCGTTGGAGAAGTGCATCTCCAGGCACAGTCTGAACAATCTAATGGCCCGTACACACAGTCAGATAAACTGCACGATTTTATCGATAACGATAATATTATTATTGTTAAAATCGTACAGTTTCTGGCCCCTGCAAACGACCAAACGATGGTCGATGCGCGGGCACGAATGGTCGATGACAACCATCGACCATCACCCGTGCATGCAGGCCAACCTGGTCGATGTCGACCAGGTTTGCCTGCTTACTGTACGGACCCACAATCGTTAATCGCGGGTCGTTATAGTCGTTATCGTTATCTGATCGTGGTGCTGTATGAACGTGTTTACGCACCATAATACTTCAGATAAAACAAAGACATTCCCCATGTCTCCACACTTTATATATATGATGCAAAACCGAACATTATTTTATGAGCTACATTTCAAGTTTTATTTTATTGAAAGGGGAGGTTAAAAAGTAGAAAGAGAATGGACTTTAATGTGATGGCTTAACCTTTTTCATAAGGTGCCTCTTGAGATTGATCCATCTCTCCATAAATCAAGGTGATCCTCTCCCTAGTCGGCATGCCCTAAAGAGGACTAGAGTGACCATTGTTGTGCGTGGGTGCTAAGTCAGGGTGTTTTACTTTATGCATTGGGTCCACTTTGTCTGTGAGATCCTAAGTGAGCGGTTTCCAGCTCTGAGGCTCCATCTGGTAATCATTACCCTGATGCATGGAGCTTCTCCTGGTAAATTCAGTTTTCAAATACTGTGCACCTGTAGTGTGAACAGGAATCTGACTCAACAATTTTTAAAACTGTTTCTTGTATGTGATATGTTTATTGATCAGCATTATTGTAGTCTGTTTATTTATCAGTATTAGCAGAAAGTCCAGGATTAACCTGCTATTTTTATTACATGAATTTGCTGTGCTTTTATGGAACGCTCTCATAATGGGCTTTAATCGTAACAGGAGCGCATTCAGAAGGACACATAAACTTCTCCAAAACATCTTTATAAATGTAAGATAATGTATTAAAAAGGTCTACATGTGAGTCTATTAAAAAGTATAATGCTACGGATGTGTGCTCACTTACCTAACCTTCTTCTTGGAAATACAGCACACTTGGCTTTTTTGTGGTACCTTATCACGAGATGTGTAGCATATCACAAGCTACACAATAGAGTTCTATGAAACATTAGCTGATGACAATGTATCACACATCTTTCACCCCACATTTTTTTTTAGATTTAGTTTCAAGGCACCATTTTGCAAAAGGTGTTACAGTATAGTATTGTACGGTAAAATGAGTGTCATTTTATCTCTGGGTCTATAATGGCCTTGCATCTGCTCTGCAAATTGTCTCTAGTTTATCATTTCCAAATCACACCCAAATACTTTCGTATTGTGTATCTGATCTCATATGGATCACAGATCAGGCTATTTGACTCATGTAACTGAATCAATAGTTTAACATAGGGCTGATCAGGCAACTGAGATATCTAAATATCTAAGCACAAAAGCCAACAGATCAAGTTGGTATGTTTATGGTCAGGGGCGTATTAACAGTGGAGAGGGCTCGTGTGCTGTCTCTGTCCTGGGCCCCCTCCTATCTGCACGACTGCCGGCAGTGCACTGAGTGCAGCAGACTTCGGGCAGTAGAGTAAACTCTAGTGCTCTGCCGGAGTCTACTGTGCATGCGCAGGTCACTGTGAAAATGGCGCAGCAGCCATCTTCTTGGCGATCTCCTCACTGCACCTGCGCAAAACACCAGGAAAATGGCCGTGGTGGTCATTTTCCAGGCAATTTGTAGAGCAATGGTCCAACCAACATGGGGACTTCGAAGAGGTAAGTATTTAGTAAATTGGTACAGGGTGTGTGGTGTGGGCCCCCCTGGACCCAGGGGCACGTGTGCACCGCACCCATAATAGATACACCCCTGTGCATGATACTTACAGACATATTTATTATACAATATCCAGCATCTTGATGTTGTTAGGATATGATAATAATGACTAAGGGTCTGATTCAGAGATGTACACAAACCCAATGGTTTGCGTACATCTAAAATTGTTGGGGGTCTGCGCATGCAAAGGGCCCATTCTACACATGTGCAGAACGTGTCCTGCGTGACTCTCACAGTCCCACAGTTTGGAGGGCGGACACAAGAAACATTCTCCAAAACGGGGGGCGTGTCGCCCCCATTTTGGAGGCAAGCCAAGCCCAGACTTTCTTGACTCGGCTGTCCAGTTCCGATTGCCAGGCTACGTAAGCTTCAGCTTACACAGCCTGGCCAAAGCAGCAACCATCACGACCAATGGTTGCAATGGTGATCTGAGACATTGTCAGACACCTCCTGCTGCATTAGCATATTAGTTGGATGGTATTGCACAGCCATTTCCCTGCGGCTGTACAATACTGGCCATCTGTGAATCAGGTCCTAAAGTCGCAAAGCAAAACATGTATATTGTTGCTCCAATTTAGTAACAATCTAATGCTAGGATACCGACTTTGATAGCCTGATAGCTTTCAGTACATTATCACTTTGCTTCTGAGTTTGGAGCCAGTGTGCGTTCTGTGGATGCGCAGCAGTCCATCAGCTCATGCATCAGGGATGGCTTATGGAGAGGGATCAAAAGGGTCCCTCTCTGTAAAAATATATTAGAGTAGCTCACAGGCTACTATGGGCTAACACAAGCTGAATATGGTGTTAATGTAACTACCAGGGACAAGTTTGGTAGATCTCACAATATACCAACCCATATGGGACTGCTTTTGTGATCAAAAACAGGGGACCACAGCAGATGTCTATGATGTTATGGTGTCTGCAGTTATCTTCTAAATACATTCCTGGGATTCTTGAACTTTGCAGATATTGCACAAAATGGATGTTTTTTTTGGGGGGGATATCCTGCAAACTTATTTTGATACAGATGCCCACATGTATATTAAGTTTGCTTTTAGGCTATATAGTTATCCTGTTTAAGATATTGTAGAATACTATGTTAAAACTGAAAACAAAATATTTGTTTGATTAACATAATAGCTTTATACCAAGATACAGGAATTCTAAACAAATAAAATAATTGCCATTTTCCAGTTGAAGCAAGACATACAAATCTCATAATGCCTTGTAACAATTTCAAGTACAGTAAATACAAATTACTTTGCTGACAGCTTACTAAACATGTGCGGTCCTTCGTCAAGATATATACTGTTTGTTTACAGAAAAAAACTCTTTCCAAAATCTATTATCAAGGCTGAACAGGGAAGTCCTTGGTAGACGTGTCTGAGAAACATCCTAGGAGGAAGTATTAGAGATTACCTCTATTGTCAGTCAGCCTTGTCTTATATTATCAGGCGGAAATGTTATAAGTTATAACAGGACTAAATCTCTAATTAGATGACACCAACGTGTGTAGCACAGCTGTGCCAACAGCTGAGTAATGTTTAAAGCATTAATTGCAAACAATACATGCACCATGCACACTTACAGGGTCACTAAACAGTAAAGGTCACCTTACGCAAAAGATCTGATTAATTTAAACTGGCTAATATGCTCTGCTCCCAACATTCCCACTTATTTTTATACTTTAGTACTATACTATACTATACTACTATATTATACTACTATAGTATACTATACTATACTATACTGTACTGAACTATACTGTACTACTATACTATACTATACTATACTACTATATTATACTACTATACTATCCTATAATATAGTACTATACTTGTCACGGCTTGGCGTGCGCCTGGACCCGGAGTGGAGTCGGATGGCGAGTGAGGGTTCGTTTGCTGGTACTTGAAAGCAGCCGGTCTTAGGGGTGTGTGACTCATGAAGGAATGGTACACACGAAGGGGTGAGACAAAGCTGGGAGACGCTGGTGGTACTCAAAGAACCGGGGTAGGCTGGGCAAAATAGCGTGTAGACGGTGTCAGGAGACAGGTAGTAACAGGAGCAGAACCACACCAAGGCTGAGAGGTGAAACTGCAGGAACACACTGGAGCGATGGCACTTTAAGGAGCAAGGGAGCACAGAGAACTAGCTCACAGCATACGCTGTGATAGACGTTGCACTGGCAACTAAGGAGCCTTTTGACAGCCCTGTAGTACCCTCAGGTTAGTGCAGGATTGGCTGCTAGCCTCCCTAGCCCAGGCTGTTACCTGATTGGCCCAAATCAATATGTGACCCAAATCCAAGATGGCCACGCCCAGTGGTCACTGTGCGGAAGCACTGTCAGTCTTAACCCCTCTCACCTGCCTCCAGATGGAAGCCTTTAGTCTGCGGAGGCTCACAGTACCCAGTGCTGCTCTCCAGGACCCAGCACCCCCACCAGAGATGCCGTGCCAGAGCGCCCGGAGCGGTAAGGACCGTGTTCTCGGCAGCCTGTCAGCCCTGGTCGTGAGAGTACCCCCTCCTTTAGGGGTGGCCTCTGGACACTTCTTGGGTTTTCCAGGATTTTCAGAATGAAACTTAAGCACCAGGCGAGGAGAATGGACATCCTCAGCTTTCACCCAACAGCACTCTTCAGGGCCATAACCTTTCCAATCCAGCAAATATTGAAGTTGGCCGTAACGAAAACGAGAGTCCAGGATTTGTTTGACCTCAAACTCTACACCCCCTCTCAGTAAGGACTTTGGGAGAGCGTGGCAGGACTTTATGAAAGCGATTCAGGATGAGAGGTTTTAGCAGGGAGATATGGAAGGAGTTTGGTACTTTGAGATAGGATGGGAGTTTCAGTTTGTAGGCCACAGGATTGATTACTTGAATGATGGGAAAGAGACTGATGAAGCGGGGAGCAAACTTCATGGACGGGACTTTAAGGCAGAGATTAAGAATAGACAACCACACTAAATCACCCGTTTTTAGGTTGGGCACCGCTCTTCTTTTCTTGTCAGCCGCTAATTTATATCGAACAGAGGCTTTTCGTAAGGCGGAATGAACCTGAGTCCAAATCTGAGAGAATTTCTGTAGTTTAGAGGTTACTGCTGGTACATCAAAGAGTGGCAATTCTTGAAACTCTGGTACTCTGGGATGCAGACCAAAAACTACAAAAAATGGGGTTTGCCCCGTAGATGAATGATAAGAGCTGTTATGGGCAAATTCTGCCCAGGGCAGAGTGTCTGCCCAGTTGTCTTGTGATGAAGACATATGAATTCGTAGAAAGGCCTCGAGGTCCTGGTTGACCCTCTCTGTAGATCCATTAGACTGAGGGTGGTAAGCTGTTGAAAATTTTAGTTTAATTTGGAAGATGGAACACAGAGCTCTCCAAAATGTCACTACAAACTGCACCCCTCTATCGGAGACAATTTCGGTTGGCAGTCCGTGGAGATGGAAGATATTGTCGACGTACAACTGGGCCAAAACAGGAGCAGATGGCAATTTCTTGAGGGGAACGTAATGAACCATTTTGGAGAAACGATCCACCACAACCTAGATGGTGGTAAACCCATTGGAAACGGGTAGGTCCGTTACAAAGTCAATGGATAGGTGTGTCCAAGGACGGGTTGGTATCGACAGGGGTAGCAGTGTGCTGGCAGAAGCTTGTCTGGATGTTTTATGCTGAGCGCACTGTGGACAGGAGGAAATAAAAGCTTCAATTTCAGATTTCATAGCGGGCCACCAATATGAACGTTGCAAAAATTCCAAAGTCTTGCGTATGCCCGGGTGTCCGGAGGAACGAGAAGCATGAGCCTACTTCAAAAGCTGTTTGCGCATAGCTGAGGTCACAAAAGTCCTCCCAGGAGGGGGTTGAATGCGAGTGACAGCAAATACTCTGGAGTCTAAAACTGGAGTCTCCTTATGACCTTCGGAAGATGCATCAGAGGAGAATGAACGAGAGAGAGCATCTGCTTTTTGATTCAGTGAGCCAGGGCAAAAAGTCAAAGTAAAGTTGAAACGAGAAAAGAATATTGCCCACCGAGCCAGACAAGAACTGAGGCACTGAATATTCTTTAGATATAGGAGGTTCCGATAATCCGTGTAACGGTGACGGGAAACATAGCTCCTTCAAGAAGATAACGCCACTCTTCAAAGGCTAATTTCACAGCCAACAATTCCTACTCTCCAATGGGGTAATTTCTTTCTGCTAGGGAAAATTTCTTTGAGAAGAACCCGCAGGGATGAAGCTTGTTATCCTCGAGTTTCTGCAATAGTGCCGCCCCTACTGCTTCAGAAGAGGCATCCACTTCTAGAAAGAATGGGTAATTAATGTTAGGTTGTCTCAGTAAAGGAGCGAAAATGAAGGCCTGTTTTAAAGTTGAAAAGCGGTTTCACCCTTGCGAGGCCACTGAGATGGGTTTGCCCCCTTGCGAGTCAGAGTGGAAATGGGTGCCATGAGGGTGGAGAATCCTTTGATGAATCTTCGATAATAGTTAGCGAAGCCTAAAAATCTTTGTACCACCTTCATTGAATTCGGACGAGACCAGTCCAAGATTGCCTATACCTTCTGGGGATCCATTTCAAGACCGGAACCTGAGATGATGTAACCTAGAAAGGGAACCGAGGAAACTTCGAACACACATTTCTCAGCTTTGCAGTACAGGTGGTTCTCTCGTAGACAGGATAGTACTTCCTTGACTTGGGACCGATGTTTGTCAATATTGGAGGAGAATATCAGAATATCGTCTAGGTAAACTACTACAGAAACATATAGTTAGTCATGGACGATCTCATTCACGAAGTTCTGAAAAACAGCAGGAGCATTACAAAGGCCAAAGGGCATTACAAGATATTCAAAATAACCATCCCGGGTATTGAATGCTGTTTTCCACTTGTCAGCTTGGTAAAAATAGTAGTGCCTTTTACTCGATCGAAAAGTTCGGTAATGAGGGGTATTGGGTAGCGGTTTTTGACAGTTATGTCGTTTAAGCCCCTATAATCGATGCAAGGCGCAGACCTCCATCCTTCTTTGACACAAAAAAGAATTCCGCCCCTGCCGGTGAGGAGGATGGTCGAATTAACCCTTTTTTGCAGGTTCTCCTGGATGTATGCTGACATGGCCTTGGTCTCGGGCAGGGAGAGTGGGTAAGTACGACCACGTGGAGGAGTTTTGCTAGGGATCAACTCAATGGGACAATCCCATTCCCGATGAGGTGGCAGAATATCGGTCCCGGTTTTGCAGAAGACATCAGAGAAGGAGCAGTACTGGCAGGGGATTGGAGTAGTGGTTGCAATGTGAATTTCTTTGATGGGCTTGATTTGAGGAAGGCAGGTGTGAGGTTCTGGTTTTGTTGTGGACCCGGGGTGGTATAAGGAGCAGACACTGGAGCTGATTTAAAAATAAATGTGGAATTTTCAATAAGTGGTTTGACAGACATGAAAGTGGCAAAACAGAAAGTCCAGTTGTGATGCAAATGAGAAAAAGTCCAGGTAGTGACAACAGAAGGTAATCCAGTATTCCGGGGTTTGTGAGGCTGAAAAGAACTGCAGGTTGGAGTAAATTGCTGATTGAGGTGAGTGGCAGGCTGAAGTGAATTAGCAGACTTGAAGTGATTGCTGTTAGAAACAATAATGTCCAGAGGAAATGCAAGTGGAGGCAAGGTGCAAGGTAAATGACTGACACAGGTACTCAGGCAGTGGGAGAGGCAATAGGAGGAGGCAGGGGTATCCAGCAGGGTTTAGGAGCAGGTTCAGGTATAGCAGACTTGGCAGAATCCAACAGGCAGGCAGACTAGCTCTGGAACTCTCTCTCTCTCGCTGAGAAACACGTTGCACTGGCAATGAGAGGAAGCTTGGCACTCCCTTAAATACCCAGTGCTGCACTGTGAGAGGCCAGAGAGAGCATGTGACCCACCAGGATAGGGCAACTAAGTCACATGACCGGAGGCAAGATGGCGGCCTAACCAGCACAGAGTGACAATATGCCCAAACAGGACTATGCACAGCCAATGCTACATGCCAGGCACCAGTACCACCGCCAGACGTCCCCCGCCACAGCATCCTCACAGGTATCACCCGCCGACCACCATGCCGAGAAACGCTGGTCGTGACAGTACCCCCCCTTTATGGGTGGCCTCAGGACACTCACCAGGCTTTTCAGGATGAGTCGCATGGAACATCCTGATGAGTGCGGGAGCATGGACGTCTCGGGCATCGGTCCAGCAGCATTCTTCTGGGCCTTAACCCCTCTAATCCAGGAGATACTGTAAACGACCTCTGCGGACACGGAAATCCAGAACCTGGGAGACCTCAAATTCCAGACCTCTTTCTGTCTGCACACGAGGAGGAACAGGAAGGACCTTGCGGAACTTGTTTAGGATCAGAGGCTTGAGCAGGGAAATGTGGAAGGAGTTTGGGACTTTTAGATATGAAGGTAGCTGAAGGCGATAAACCACAGGATTAATTACTTCGGTGATGGAGAAGGGTCTGATATAACGTGGAGCAAACTTCATGGAAGGTACTCTGAGCCATAGGTTCCGGGTAGAAAACCAAACCTGATCTCCAGCTCGCATACAGGGCACCTTCCTCCATTTTTTGTCAGCCTGAATTTTATAACGAGAGGATGCCTTCACCAAATCAGCTCGTACCTGAGCCCAATTGGATGCAAACCTCTGTACAGTATCGTCCACAGCTGGAACATCAAAGGCAGGTAGGCTTTTTAGCTCAGGAACTCGGGGATGAAGACCGTATACAATCTGGAACGGGGTTTGATTTGTGGCGGAGTGATATGAAGCATTATGTGCAAATTCAGCCCAGGGTAGCAATTCCGACCAGTTGTCTTGAGAGGATGACATGAAGAGCCTTAGGAAGGTCTCTAGGTCTTGGTTAACTCTTTCCGTGGATCCACTCTGTGGATGGTAAGCTGTGGAGAAATTAAATTTTACTTGCAGAATGGAGCACAGAGCTCTCCAAAACCTTGCCACGAATTGGACTCCATGATCAGAGACTATTTCAGCAGGAAGACTGTGGAGATGAAATATATGTAGAACGAACAGATGAGCCAAATCCAAAGCAGTAGGAAGTTTCTTTAGTGGAACGTAGTGAACCATCTTTGAAAATCGATCTACCACAACCCAGATGGTAGTATAACCCTGGGAGCTTGGCAAATCGGTCACAAAGTCCATGAAGAGATGCGTCCACGGACGTGAAGGAACAGACAGGGGCAACAACTCACCAGCTAGAGCTTGATGTGAGGATTTGTGCTGGGCACATGAGGTACATGACGAGATGAACTCCGAGACATTAGCCTTCATCGATGGTCACCAATAAGCTCTTTTCAAAAGCTCCAGGGTCTTCCGGGTACTAGAATGGCCTGAAGAGTATGAGGAGTGAGACCAGGTAAGAAGCTGCTTCCTTAACTCCGGGGACTCGAAGGTTTTCCCAGTAGGTGGTTTCATTTGTATGGTGGCAAACACCCTTGACTCCAGCACGGGATTACTGCGTAGGATTTCAGAATTACTGTTGCAGGAGAGTGACCTTGACAAAGCATCTGCTTTTTGATTAAGAGCTCCAGAACGGATGGTCAGAGTGAAGTGAAAGCGAGTAAAAAAGATTGCCCACCGGGCTAAACAATAACTCACACACTGGATATTTTTGAGGAAAAGGAGGTTCCTATGGTCGGTGAAAACAGTAAAGGGAAATTTAGCCCCTTCTAAGGTATCTCCATTCCTTTAGTGCCAGCTTTACTGCCAAGAGTTCTTGTTCTCCTATGGCTTAGTTCCTTTCTGCAGGAGAAATTTTTTTGGAGAAGAATCCACAAGGGTGAACTCAGTTGTCTTCATAGCGCTGGGATAGGATGGCCCCCGCTGCCTCTGATGATGCGTCAACCTCCACCAAGAAGGGTCTATCCAGGTTGGGTTGTCTTAGAACTGGGGCTGTAATAAACACTTGCTTCAACAGCTGGAAGGCTGTCTCTGCCTCAGGTGGTCATAGAGCAGGATTAGCGCCTTTACACGTCAGGGCCATGATGGGAGCCAACAATGAGTAGAATCCCTTATTAAAACATCTGTAATAGTTGGCGAATCCAAGCAATTTCTGAATGGCTTTTAAGGTTTGAGGTCGGGACCAATCCAGGATTGCCTGAACCTTCTTGGGGTCCATTTCTAGACTGGAACCAGAGATGACATAGCCAAGGAATGGCACACTGGGTACGCTAAAGACACATTTCTCTAGTTTGCAGCAAAGGAGATTTTTCCTTAGGTGGGATAACACTTCCTTCACATGTTTGTGATGTTCTTCTGGAGAGGACGAGAAAATCAATATATCGTCCAAGTAGACAACTACTGAGATATAAAGTAAGTCCCGAAAAATTTCATTTACAAAACCTTGAAAGACAGCAGGGGCATTACATAAACCGAAGGACATCACAAGGTATTCAAAATGACCATCCCTGGTATTAAAAGCGGTTTTCCATTCATCGCCTGCACAGATACGAATGAGATTATATGCCCCACGCAAATCTAGTTTAGAGAATATGACGGATCCCTTGATTCTATCGAATAGTTCTGTGATAAGATGAAGTGGGTAGCGATTCTTGACAGTTATATCGTTAAGACCCCGGTAGTCAATACATGGTCTTAGGCCTCCATCTTTCTTAGAAACGAAAAAGAACCCAGCACCGGCAGGAGAGGTGGAAGGACAGATGAACCCCTTCTCTGAATTCTCCTGAATGTATTCGGACATAGCTTTGGTCTCTGGCAAGGATAGAGGATAGCTGCGACCACGAGGTGGCATCTTGTCTGGCAATAAATCGATGAGGCAATCCCATTCTCTGTGAGGAGGTAAGATATTAGCCTGTTGTTCGGAAAAAACATCAGTAAACATGTGATACTCTTTGGGAATTGCCGGTGGTATTGAAGAGATTGTTTTCCTTACAGGTCATATCTTAGGAAGACAGGATTTCTGACAGTCAACTCCCCATGAAAGGATTTGCATAGAGCACCAATCTATCCTGGGATTGTGCAGGCATAGCCAGGGTAGCCCTAAGATGATATCTTGAGAGGCTTCAGGAATCACTAAGAATCTCAGAGACTCAGAATGCAGGGCTCCAATACGGACCAGTACTGGCTGAGTTTCTTTGGTAACTACTCCATTAGTCAGAGGCTGCCCATCTATGGCGGTCAAGGAAATCGAATGCTTGAGAGAAGAACAAGGAATCTGTAATTTGTCAATCAAACTGGAGGTCATGATCCGGCTGCTCCGGAATCCAACAAAGCAGCAACAAAGACCGGCTTTGACTTGAAATCTAAGGCTAAGTTTATTACAAAATCTTTACAGGTTGAGGACGGACTCATTACTCCTAATTTGATGTCCCCAAGGTCAGTTAGGATTGGGCGTTTCCCGACTTACGGGAACAGGAGGCCACCAGGTGTCCTGCATCTCCACAGTATAGGCAGAGGTTTTTTAATATTCTTCTCTGGCGTTCCTCATTGGAGAGATGGGTGTGATTCACCTGCATAGGCTCTTCATCTGTAGATGGAGGGGTTGGACGGGTAGTAGAGGGAAGAGTAGATGACCTTGGCCTGTCAGTTCTGTGCTGTTCAGCCTGACGTTCTCTGAAGCGTAGGTCAATCTTATTACAGAGGGAAATCATATCGTTTAAGTTAGCAGGAAGGTCACGGGTGACCAGATCATCTTTTAGTTGGTCAGAAAGCCCATTCCAGAAAGCTGAGGTGAGGGCTTCCTCATTCCACATGAGTTCTGATGCTAAAATCTGAAACTGCACGGCATATTGGCTGACAGGACGGGATCCTTGTCTTAGCGCATGATACTGGACGATGCTGACACAGTGCATCCAGGTTCATCAAAAATCCACCTGAATGATGATACAAAGTCCACATAGTTATCCAGCAGCGAATCAGAATGCTCCCAGAGTGGGGAAGCCCAATCTAAAGCCGAACCGGACAACAGCGACACAATGTATGCCACTTTAGTTCTTGCAGTAGGAAAGTTATCAGGCTGCAGGGTAAAGTGTATATCACACTGATTCAGAAAGCCACAACAGATCTTAGGATTGGTGTCGAACTTGCTTGGCATAGGAAGATGTAAATGAGGTGATACCCTGTTCCCTGTATTACCAGGCACAGGAGTAGTTGCTGACACCCCAGGGGTGGATAACAAGGTTTGCAGATTGTCCTGTCGTTTAAACATCTCCTGTAGAAACTGGACCATTTGGTGCTGTATAGCTTCCAGGTTTTCCAAACGGCCTGCGATGCACTGGAATAAATCTGCTCCAGACTCCTGTCCAGTGGCTGAGTCCATTGGGCCAGTGCAAACTGTGAGGTTCTGGTTTTGTTGTGGACCCTGGGTGGTATAAGGAGCAGACACTGGAGCTGATTTAAAAATAAATGTGGAATTTTTAATAAGTGGTTTGCCAGACATGAAAGTGGCAAAACAGAAAGTCCGGGTTTAGCACTAAGTGCACTTGGGAACTGTAGTGATGCTAATGGGAAAAAGTCCAGGTAGTGACAACAGAAGGTAATCCAGTATTCCGGGGTTTGTGAGAACTGCAGGTTGGAGTGAATTGCTGATTGAGGTGAGTGGCAGGCTGAAGTGAATTAGCAGACTTGAAGTGATTGCTGGCAGAAACAATAATGTCCAGAGGAAATGCAAGGGGAGGCAGGGTGCAAGGTAAATGACTGACACAGGTACTCAGGCAGTGGGAGAGGCAATAGGAGGAGGCAGGGGTATCCAGCAGGGTTTAGGAGCAGGTTCAGGTATAGCAGACTTGGCAGAATCCAACAGGCAGGCAGACTAGCTCAGGAACTCTCTCTCTCTCAGCTCTCACTGAGAAACACGTTGCACTGGCAATGAGAGGAAGCTTGGCACTCCCTTAAATACCCAGTGCCACACTGTTAGAGGCCAGAGAGAGCATGTGACCCACCAGGATAGGGCAACTAAGTCACATGACCGGAAGCAAGATGGTGGCGCCCATGCCAGAATGGAACGGAAGCACTGCCATGCCTAACCAGCACAGAGTGACAATGTGCCCAAACAGGACTACGCACAGCCAATGCTCCCCGCCAGGCACCAGCACCACTGCCAGATGCCCCCCGCCACAGCATCCTCACAGGTATCACCCGCCGACCACCATGGTGGGAAATGCTGGTCCTGGCAGCAGGACACTCGACAAATTTCTCCCCAGGACAAGATTTGCATGGTGCCCCAGTCAATATTGGGAGAATGATTGTGTAACCAGGGATATCCAAGGATGAACTCATGGGAGGCTTTTGGGAATCACCAAAAATTGGATAGTTTCTGTGTGAAGAGCCCAAACACGAACTGGCACAGGTAAGGTACGTAGAGAGATGACTCCGTTGATAATCTGGGTGCCATCCACTGCAGATAGGGTGACTGTATGGTCGAAAGAGGAGACGGGGATCCGAAATCTCCGGACAAGTTCAGCGGTGATGAAATTTTCGGCAGCCCCTGAATCAAGGAGAGAAAGAACAGCTTTAAAACCATGGCAAACTTCTAAAATAATGGTCAGGGTAGATTCAGTTTTTGACGGAGATGAGGACATCACTCCCAACCTGGTGTCTCCGGCACAGGTTAGGATCGAGAGTTTCCTGGACGACGTGGACAGGCAGCGACCAGATGACCAGTCTCCCCACAGTAAATGCACAGGTTCTCCCTGCGGAACCTTTGCCGCTCTTCTACCGTAAAACGAGCCTGATTAATCTGCATGGGTTTGTCTCCCACAGGTGCAGAGTAGTAGTTGGTCGGAATCTAAAGCGGTCTCCCCTACTTTTCTCACTCTGCCGTTCTCAGTACCGCAGGTCCACTTTATTACAGAGAAAGCTCAGATCATTGAGGGTAGCCGGAAGGTCTCGAGTGGCGAGGTCATCCTTTAAACGATCTAACAACTCACTCCAGAAAGAGGAAATCAGGGCCTCCTCATTCCACTTTAGCTCCGAAGACAGCGTTTGAAATTGGATGATGTACTGGCTGACCGGTCGATTCCCCTGGCGAAGACGCAGGATCTCCGCTGCAGCTGAGGTTGTTCTCCCGGGTTCATCGAAAATCCTTCGAAAGGATGCGAGAAATTCGGAGTAGTTTTCTAATAAGGGGTCAGACCTTTCCCAGAGGGGCGAAACCCAATCTAGGGCAGAACCGGACAGCAGAGACACAATATATGCCACTTTGGACTTGGTAATGGAAAGTTCGTAGGCTGTATTGTGGACGTCACACTGGTTAAGAAACCCTCGGCACAATTTGGGGTTCCCGTCAAATTTACTGGGAGTTGGAAGATGCAGATGGGATGGTGCAGATGGAACAGGAACGACTGGAGCTACTGGCTGGTTTGTGGCGGCAGGCATATTAACGGTAACCAGGGAGGCTTGTAACGTGTCCTGACAGAGAGACATTTCCTGCAGGAACTGAGCCATTTGTCGCTGTGAGGCCTCTAGTCCCTCTAGGCGACTGGTGATACCCTGGAGCAGGTTGGCCCTCAAATCCTGTCCACTAGCCGAATCCATTTGGCCAGTGCAAACTGTCACGGCTTGGCGTGCGCCTGGACCCGGAGTGGAGTTGGATGGCAAGTGAGGGTTCATTTGCTGGTACTTGAAAGCAGCCGGTCTTAGGGGTGTGTGACTCATGAAGGAATGGTACATACGAAGGGGTGAGACAAAGCTGGGAGACGTTGGCGATACTCAGAGAACTGGGGTAGGGTGGGCAAAATAGCGGGTAGACAGTGTCAGGAGACAGGTAGTAACAGGAGCAGAACCACACCAAGGCTGAGAGGTGAAACTGCAGGAACACACTGGAGTGATGGCACATTAAGGAGCAAGGGAGCACAGAGAACTAGCTCGCAGCGTATGCTGTGATAGACGGTGCATTGGCAACTAAGGAGCCTCTTGACAGCCCTTTAGTGCCCTCAGGTTAGTGCAGGATTGGCTGCTAGCCTCCCTAGCTCAGGCTGTTACCTGATTGGCCCAAATCAACATGTGACCCAAATCCAAGATGGCCGCGCCCAGTGGTCACCGCACGGAAGCGCTGTCAGTCTCAACCTCTCTCACCTGCCTTCAGATGGAAGCCTTTAGTCTGCGGAGGCTCACAGTACCCAGCGCTGCTCTCCAGGACCCTGCACCCCCGCCAGAGACGCCGCACCAGAGCGCCGGAGCGGTGAGGACCGTGATCTCGGCAGCTTGTCAGTCCTGATCATGACAATACTATGCTAAACTATACTACACTATACTACTATACTATACTATGCAATACTATACTATACTATACTGTAATATACTACTATACTATAATACTATACTATACAATACTACCGAGGCGTCCCCGGGTCTGGTGATACTTGGGACCTCATTCAGAGTCGGTCGAAGCGGCCGCACGGTCGTACGCCACCGATGTTTGCTATACTGCGCATGCGTAAAGTTTGCAATGCGCGTACGCAAACTAGCCGCTACGATCAGAAATTTCTCTCTCCTTGAAGACAGCCAGGTCGGTAGTTTGAGTGACAGATTGAGGCGTTTGTTAGTGGTAACAGGGGAATGTGCTTGAAAACGGGGGAGTGGAGATCCGAACGCAGGCGTGCCTAATTATGCGAACAGCGTTTTATGGGAGTGCATAATTAACAAAGTAGCGTCATGGCACATGTGACATGGGAGGTTTTTACACTGACATGATCGTAGAGCTTAAGAGAGGGTATGGTCAACCTTAAGCTCTACGACCAGTCCCGATGGTTCCCGATGGTCTCGATTAATCCTTATATGCCCGGAGATGATGTGCAATGCGTACGAGCAGGGGGCGTATTTTTTTTAATTCCGGCCGCTTCCTCCCCTTGGTCGGCCAGCTACCGATCCGAACTTAGGGACGCAACTTGCGAGGGAATCATTTGCATATCCGGCCCCTTTTCCCGTACGACCGTGCGGCCGCTTCGACCGACTCTGAATGAGGTCCTTGGTGTGCACTTCATTTCCTCCCATGCGGAGGAGCCACGTGTGCCCAAAAAGGGTGTCTGGCCTAACATGAATGGGTGTGGCCTCACTGGAAATCCCGAGCCCATCACTCTGGGGGCGTGCCCATCATCCCTGGAGATGCTGGGCTGCCCCTGGAGACTGTATTGCCAGCTCCTCCTCAGTGACAGGAGCTGAGTGCTGCAGGAGAATGTCACACTGCAGTACCCAGCTTCGGTCACTGAGGAGGAGCCGCCATTTCGGTGTCACCTCCTCCAAGGCTGACACCACTCCCATAGTGACGCCACTGCTATAGTAACCTGGATATAAGGTCAGATGGTTGACAGCAAACATTAGAATTTCTAAATGTTTTGATATGTTGACAGGCACCATGCAGTCACCCTCAGAATATCGACATGTTCACAATGTCGGCTATGGGAAATGTCAACATTCTGAAAATTTCAATGGTCAGGATCAGGCGCACCAGAAGGGTTAAGTTTAGGCTATGTGAGGAGATTAGGGTTAGACCTTTGGGGGTGGGGAGGCTGGACAATAACGGGGGTGTTAGGAGTAGGGATAAGGATTAGGGATCAGGGGTAAAATACTCACAGGAATGCAGCTGCTGAAATGTCGCCACCACACCTACTCCGCACATGACCGCCAGGATTTAGAAGGAAGGTAAGACACCAGTAGATCACCTAGGACTGTTTGTCAACAGATCATCATGTCGGCAAACCATCCATGTAGATGTAACACTCTTTTGGCTGTAGTTATCTTTGTAAAATAAATGGTTTTATATTAAGTGTTGCACATAATAATTCTATATGTATAGATGTATTTTATTGTTAATGCAGTATTAATAACTAATAGGGAGATTAAAAAAGACTTTTATTAGATAGGGGAGAGAGGACTGAACCTTAATATTTAACACTGTAGCAGTGCTTGGATTACCTGAGGGACACTATATATGTAACTGACAGCAGCTGCCTCTGCCTCTACACTCCTTAACAGCACTTCAGCCCGACTCACTTCTCTCCCCCATTGTCTCTCTCTCCTGCCCTGACCAAGCTGTTTCCCCTTACAATGTCTCCCGTACTTCTACTCTTGACTCTCTTGCAACGGCAGTCACTACTCACCTTTGCTAATCCACACCTCAACCTTGGCATTCCAAATGCACCAGATACTTGCAAAAGTGGAGGAAATCGTGCTCCAATGCAGACGTTCTCCATTTCAAATTTTTGATGTCGTCCTATGGTGCTACCCTTTTCATTTCTAAACAATCTTATTTCAAGACCCTTATCTCCTTCTACATAGTCCTCCAACCCGTCGTTTTTTTTGCCACTTTTAGCTGCCTTCTCTGCCACCCTCTCCTCGTACCCCTTCCTCACTCTCTGCCATTGACTTTGCCACTCACTTTACATCTAAAATTGAATCCATGCATCAGGACATCGTATCCCATCAGACCCTCATCACTCAATCCCCTTCTTTCCCTGCCTGCCTCTGCCCATCCTCCACATTTATTTTACCAACTCTGACTTCATTTTCCGCAGTATCTGGAGATTAAGTTATTGCCTTAATCCGGTCCAGCCCCCCATGTGCCCCCTGCACCCTGTCCCTTACCACCTCCTCCGCTCCCTTTCGCCTGTCACCTGTTCCCATCTTGCTCATCTCTTCAATCTCTCCCTTTTATGAGGAACTGTCCCCTAATCAATTAAGCAAGCTCTTGTGCAGGGCCGCAACTAGGGGGGGCTAGAGGTACACGTGCACCGGGTGGGGATTGCGGGGGTGTGTGAAAAAAGCCGCCAAAGAGGAGACAAATGCTAGAGGTCCTTACTGGATCTCTAGTGTCTGTCTCCTCCTTGGCGGTGGCCATTTTTGGATGGCCGTTTTCAGCAGATTCCATGCAGATAGCCGTCCGCATGGACTCTGCTGAAAACGGCCATCCAAAAATGGCTGCTGCCAACGAAAAGACAGATGCTAGCGATCCTACTGGACCTCTAGTGTCTATTAGCAAAGCGCAATGTACACAGCGTTCCCGGAAGTGCCGGGAACGCTGGCGCTGCCGGGAGAACATGCTGAAAGTTGCATCTTCTCCCGTGAAATCCCCTGGAAACAAGCATAAACTCCACTGGCAATGAGCATGTAACCCCTGGCAACGAGCATGAAACCCCTGGCAACGAGCATGGCACCCCTGGTAACGAGCAAAAATCCCCTGGCAATGAGCATGAAAACCCCTGGCAACGAGCATAAAACCCCATGGCAATGAGCATGTAACCCCCTGGCAATGAGCATGTAACTCCTGGCAACGAGCATGGCACCCCTGGCAATGAGCAGAAATCTCCTGACAACGAGCATGAAACCCCCATGGCAATGAGCATGAAATCCCATGGCAACAAGCATGTAACCCCTGGCAACGAGCATAAACCCCCTGGCAACAAGCAGGTAATTTTAAAGTAATTAGAAGCCTTACTGTGGGATATAAAATAAGAAGCCTTACTGTGGCAAATATGTAAGTGGCACTTTAGTAATAGGCATTACAGTGTGTGGCATAATGTGTAATGGGCATTATGGTGTGTGGAATAATGTAAGTCACTATACCAGGGATGTCTGAGTAGTGCACTGCCTTATGGAGGAGCAAGGACAAAATCCAGGTACGGGAAGGGAGGGGGCGCAAAATTGCTGCCTTGCACCGGGTGACAGATATCCTAATTTCGGCCCTGTCTTTTGTCCCCTATTCTTTAAAAACCTCACTCTTGATCTAGACAATATCTCTAATTACCGCCCCATCTCTCTCCTCCAACATCCTTCTCACTCCGTACATCCATCTCATTCAGAAATTTCATTAATCTCCCTAATTTCTAAAACTATCATACTCTGTCTATGCATGTACACTATCTTTGCCTCCATACTGCTATAACTTCCCCAATCCCTACAGCTGTGTGGTCTCCTCACTGTGTTAGTTCTTTATTCCCTCTTCCACACCAATCTGTCTTTCCCCATCCGTGCCACTCTCTTTCCTTCCATCTGCACCACTACCTTCCCCCCATGTACTCCACGGTCTTCCTCTCATCTGTGTCACTTTTTCTTGATCCATCTGCACCACTCTGCCCTACCAACTGTGTCACTCTGTCTTCCCTCCCACCTGCACCAGTCTGTCTTTCCCCATCCGCACCAATCTGTCTTCCCCAATCCCTACTGATATGTGTTCTCCCATAGTGCTAGTCTGTATTCACTCATCCGTATCAATCTTTCTTTATGCATCTGTGCTGCTCTATCTTCCAGCGTCCATGCAACTCTGTACCCTCCATCCACATCACTCTATTCTCCCAAACCGTGCCACTCTGTCTCCCTCTCATCCACACCACTGTTTTCCATCCATCTGCATCACTTTGTACCCCCCATCCGCACCACTGTTTTCCACCCATCTGCATCACTTTGGCACCCCTATCTGTGCTGCTTAACCTACCCCCCTCTCCACATCTTTCTGTCTCCCCCATTCACACCACTTGGTCTCTTCCCTCATCCATCCCACTCTTATTCTGTATTCCTATGAGCATGCAGCACCGCATGCCCTGAAATTTGGCATGCAGTACCAAGTGACAGATCTACCTGTCCATGCCGAATTTCAGCTTGGTACCTTACTATAATGACCGTGCCCTTATTTTGACCTGTTTTTAGATTTTTTCTGTATATCTTCTTAAAATTAGTTGTTTACATTTTTTTTATTATCATTGATTCCTGTTCAGCCTTAAATTTGCTACAAAATGTTCAGTACATTTTTTTCATAGGAATAGACATTTTTGACAAATGGTGTATAAAAATCATCTGACATATCAAGATAGATTTTTTTTTAATAGTTGTAATTTATGTTGTTTTATACTTTTTATTTATGCTAGCTGTAGAGCAGTGAAGCCTTAAGTGAAGTACAGTTTATATTAGGGGTGAGCGGGTTCGGATTTCTGAAATCCGAACCCCCCGAGCCCCCCCGATCCGAGGCCGATCCGAGTCAGGCTCGACTTTTCCCGCCTGACTCGGATCTGAAATCGAGGCAAAACGTCATCATCCCGCCTTCCGAGTCTCGCAGATTTTGGATCCTATAAAAGGTACCCGCGTCGGCGCCATTTTCTCACTCGGCTGTGGACAGTGAAGAGGGAGGGTGGGAGTTAGGGCTGGCTGGGCTTTGTAGTGTAGTGTAGTGTAGTGCAGTGCAGTGTAGTGTTGTGCTGTGCTGTGCTGCGCTGTGCTGCTGTTGTCCATAGGGGCTGTGTCCACTGCTTTAAAGTCCATAGGGGCTGGCTGGACTGTGTTGTGCAGTCAGTTGTCCATTGGGGCTGTGTCCACTCCAAAGTCCTGTGCAGTGTCCCAGTCCTAAAGGGGTGCTGTAGTGTTGTCCAGGGGGTGCTCTGTTCATCAGGGGTACTCCCCCCAAGTGCAAAAAAAATAAATATTTTTTCTGTGTTTGTGAATTGTGTGCACTGTGGCTGCACGTGAATCAACAAAGGAGCAGCGCCAAGCGTGCGCCTGTGTCCCATAAGTAAAGGGCCGGCTGGATTGACTGCTAAAGGGTGCTGTAACCCCCAAAGGGCACTCCAAACAAAATAAAAAAAAAATTCTGTGTTTGTGAATTGTGTGCACTGTGGCTGCACGTGCGTCAACAAAGGAGCAGCGCCAAGCGTGCGCCTGTGTCCCATAAGTAAAAGGCCAGCTGGCTTGTCCATTAAAGGGTGCTGTAACCCCCAAAGGGCACTCCAAACAAAATAAAAATATATATTTTTTTGTGTTTGTGAATTGTGTGCGCAGTAGCCGCACGTGCATCAACAAAGTAGTGCCAAGCGTGCGCCTGTGTCCCATAAATAAAGGGCCGGCTGGATTGACCGCAAAGGGTGCTGTAACCCCCAAAGGGCACTCCAAACAAAATAAAAATAAAAAATCTGTGTTTGTGAATTGTGTGCACTGTGGCTGCACGTGCATCAACAAAGGAGCAGCGCCAAGCGTGCGCCTGTGTCCCATAAGTAAAAGGCCGGCTGGCTTGTCCATTAAAGGGTTCTGTAACCCCCAAAGGGCACTCCAAACATAATAAAAATATATATTTTTTGTGTTTGTAAATTGTGTGCGCAGTAGCCGCACGTACATCAACAAAGTAGTGCCAAGCGTGCGCCTGTGTCCCATAAATAAAGGGCCGGCTGGATTGATCACTAAAGGGTGCTGTAACCCTCAAAGGGCACTCCAAACAAAATAAAAAAAAAAATTCTGTGTTTGTGAATTGTGTGCACTGTGGCTGCACGTGCATCAACAAAGGAGCAGCGCCAAGCGTGCGCCTGTGTCCCTTAAGTAAAAGGCCAGCTGGATTGTCCATTAAAGGGTGCTGTAACCCCCAAAGGGCACTCCAAACAAAATAAAAATATATTTTTTTGTGTTTGTGAATTGTGTGCGCAGTAGCCGCACGTGCCTCAACAAGGTAGTGCCAAGCGTGCGCCTGTGTCCCATAAATAAAGGGCCGGCTGGATTGACCGCTAAAGGGTGCTGTAACCACCAAAGGGCACTCCAAACAAAATAAAAAAAAAATTTCTGTGTTTGTGAATTGTGTGCACTGTGGCTGCACGTGCATCAACAAAGGAGCAGCGCCAAGCGTGCGCCTGTGTCCCATAAGTAAAAGGCCTGCTGGCTCATTTCTTAAAGGGTGGTGTAACCCACAAAGTGCACTAGTCTCCAACAAAAATAAAAAATTATTTTCTGTGTTTGTGTGCGCCTTAGCCGCACGTATATATCAATATAACATAAATGGAGGACCAAACTTTCTCCGATAAAAATAAAATAGGGAAAGATCAAGAACCACTTCCTCCTAGTGCTGAAGCTGCTGCCACTAGTCATGACATAGATGATAACATGCCATCAACGTCGTCTGCCAAGGCCGATGCCCAATGTCATAGTAGAGGACACATACAATCCCAAATGACAAAGTTCAGGAAAATGACCTTGAAAAAAACATTTAAATCATCTGAAGAGAAACGTAAACTTGCCAATATGCCATTTACGACACGGAGTGGCAAGGAACGGCTAAGGTCTTTCCCTATGTTCATGACTAGTGGTTCAGCTTCACATGACGATGGAAGCCCTCCTCCCGCTAAAAAAATCAAATGAGTTAAGCTGGCAAAAGCACAGCGAAGAACTGTGCGTTCTAAGAAGATATCACAAATCCCCAAGGAGAGTCCAAGTGTGGTGGCGGTTGCGATGCCTGACCTTCCCAGCACTGGACGGGAAGAGGTGGCTCTTTCCATTTGCACGCCCCCTGCAAGTGCTGAAAGGAGCACCCACAGTCCACTTGCTGATATGCAAATTGAAGATGTCACTGTTGAAGTACAACAGGATGAGGATACTGGTGTAGCTGGCACTGAGGAGGAAGTTGGCGAGGAGGATTCTGATGGTGATGTGGTTTGTTTAAATCAGGCTCCGGGGGAGACAGTTGTTGTCCGTGGGATGAAAAAGCCCATCACGGTCATGCCTAGGCAGAAGACCAAACATTCCACCTCTTTGGTCTGGCAATATTTCTATCCAAATCCAGACAACAACTGTCTTGCCATATGTACCATATGTAAAGGTGAAATAAGTAGGGGTAGGGACGTTAACCACCTAGGAACATCCTCCCTTATACGGCACCTGCAGCGCGTTCATAAAAAGTTACTGTCAAGTTCAGAAACTTTGGCTAAGACCGTAAGCAGTCCAGGGACACCTAAATCCCTTTTTCCTGTTTTATCCAAGGAATCGGTGGATGAGGAGGATGAGGACGACATCTTGCCTCTGTAGAGCCAGTTTGTGCAGGGACACATTAATTGCCAGCTTGTTTTGTGGGGGCCCAAACGAACCAATCATTTCAGCCACAGTCATGTGGCAGACCCTGGCGCTGAAATGATTAGTTTGTTAAAGTGTGCATGTCCTATTTATACAACATAAGGGTGGGTGGGAGGGCCCAAGGACAATTCCATCTTGCACCTCTTTTTTTTCTTTGCAGTATGTACTGTTTGGGGCCTAGTTTTTCAAACTGCCATCCTGTCTGCCACTGCAGTGTCACTCCTAGATGGGCCACGTGTTTGTGCCGCCCACTTGTGTCGCTTAGCATAGTCATCCAGTTACCTTGGTGCAATCTTTTGGCCATAAAAACAATATTGTGAGGTGTGAGGTGTTCAGAATAGACTGGAAATGAGTGGAAATTAAGGTTATTGAGGTTAATAATAGCATAGGAGCAGAAAAACCCACAAATTCTGTGATTTAAGCTGTTTTTATGCTTTTTTTAAAAAAAATACAGATCCAAAACACAAAACCCAGAACCCAAAACACGGAAGGGTGGTTTTAGCAAAACCAATCCAGATCCAAAACACGAAGAAAGATCCAGATCCAAAACCAAAACACAAAACACGAAAAGTGGCCGGTGCACACCCCTAGTTTATATAAATATATATAAGAAATTAATGGTCATAATTCAGTAAATATGGCATCAGCATCAATCTACTTCATCCACGTATTTAAGTGGAGTTAAATTAGTAGCAAATAAAGCTGCAAATGATGTTCAGAAATTGTTTGTCAAAAATATACAAAAGAGAATAAAACTTGTATATCAATTATTGGAAGAAATAATATAATTCAGACAGCTGAATTAATTTATAAATTAATTGTGCACTGTGCAGCAGTTTCTTCCTGTGTTTCACATTTTGACAGAATTAATTACTTAAGACGAGCTTTTTCCTGCCTGAAACAAAAGAGGGCTTTTGAAAAAATTAGAGATGTGCGGTTAGGTTTTACTCGGATATGTTCGGATCTCAAAAACGGCATCATATTGGCTATCTGCTTGTCACGTGTTTTGGATAGCCAATAAGAGAAATCTGAACTAATCCGAACTTGTGGTAATTTGGCGAAAAGAACCGAATTAAACCGAACCCGCACATCTCTAGAAAAAATACACCTATTGATTCACCAAACATTAGTCTGGATGTGGTGCTAGGACAAACTAACAGCAAGTCTCAAAATTTCTCCAGGAGGCTTTATTTTAGAGATGAGCGGGTTTGGATCTCAGAGATCTGAACCCACCTGAATTTTGAGATCTGGGGTGAGAACTGAACGTGCATTCGGTTCCTCCGCCGGCCCCGGATCTCAAATTGAGGCAAAACCATAGAGATGAAATCTCATGGCTCGCGAACTTTCGTCTCTATATATATAAGGGACCACGTGGCGGCCACCATTTTACTCCGGCTGTGGAGACTGAACAGGGAGGGTGGGTAGTGTAGGGCTGGGAGAGGTATTACTTACCTGTGCTGGTGCTGTGCTGTCTGCTGTGTCCTGGGCTGGTGCACTGCTGATCCATCTGGTGCTGTCACTGCTGTGCTGTCTGCTGTGTCCATCTGGGCTGGTGCTGTTACTGATCCATCTGGGCTGGTGATGTGCTGTCTGCTGCGTCCATCTGGGCTGGTGCTGATCCATCTGGGCTGGTGATGTGCTGTCTGCTGCGTCCATCTGGGCCCAAGTTCTGGACCCGAAAAAAAAAAATATTGTCTTTTTATTTTTTTTCTGGGTGTGCATGTTAAGCTTAGCCGCACAAGATACAGAACCGCAACCTAGTGCTACCTGACTCCAGTCGTCTTCAATCTGTGCTCTGGGCCCAAGTTCTGGACCCGAAAAAAAAAAATAGTGTCTTTTGTCTATTTTGTTTCTGTGTGTGCATGTTAGGCTTAGCCGCACAAGATACAGCAATGCAAGCTGCAACCTAGTGCTGCCTGACTCCAGTCATCATCAATCTGTGCTCTGGTCCCAAGTTCTGGACCCAAAAAAAAAAAAAAAAAAAAAAATTATGTCTTTTGTCTATTTTTTTTCTGTGTGTGCATGTTAGGCTTAGCCGCACAAGATACAGCAGCAACGCAAGTTGCAACCTAGTGCTGCCCGACTCCAGTCATCATCAATCTGTGCTCTGGGCCCAAGTTCTGGACCCAAAAAAAAAATTGTGTCTTTTGTCTATTTTTTTTCTGTGTGTGTTAGGCTTAGCCGCACAAGATACAGCAACGCAAGTTGCAACCTGGTGCTGCCCAACTCCAGTCATCATCAATCTATGCTCTAGGCCCAAGTTCTGGACCCCAAAAAAACGAAACAAAAAATTAGTGCCTTTTGTCTTTTCTGTGCGCGCACGACTGCATGTGTGTGAATTTTGTAACCGCACCTTGGCTACACTATTGGTGCTTGTGACACTGCTTCAAGACTGCAGAAAATATGGAGAGCTGTCACATGACAGGAGAGCAAGCCCAAGAACCACATGTTGTAGCTGCCGCCAGCAGTGCAAGGCCGTCAACTTCCTCTATGAAGGCCCATGCCCCAGGGCTTAAATCCCACCATGGATATGGTAAAGCTACTTTTACTGTAGTAAAAAAAAAAATCTAAATGTAAATTGCCTTTAGATAAACAAAAAAATGGCAATATTCCATTCACTACACAAAGTGGCAAGGAAAGGATAAGGCCTTGGCCTTTATTTATGATGACTGCTGGTTCTGATAGCCCTTTTGCTTGTAGTAGTAGTGGTGGTGGTACCATTAAAAAATTGAAAGTTGTTAAGAAGAGTAAGACAGCTCCGGATAAACCAACTGTGTGCCCTGAGAAATTGAAATCACAAATCCCTGAGGAGAGTGCAAGTGTGTCCGCGGTTGCCATGTGTGAGCCATACCTAAATACTAGTGTACTGGAGGATCCTCCAAGTTCCAACTTTTGTGTGCCCTCTGTAAATGTGGGGAAGGGCAGTCAAGATCTTGCAGATGTAGTCAGTGAGGATGCTTCTGTGGAATTCCGCATAGAGGAGAAGCATACTTTGGTAGTTGAAGGCGCTAAGGATGATGAGGATGTTGATGATGAAGATGTTGGTTATGAGGATGTTAATGCTGAGGATGTCCCTTGTGTAAGTAAGGCAACAGCTGTTGCCCATGGATTGAAAAAGCCAAAGCCCACTGTTGTCATGTCGGGGCAAAAGACGAAAAAATCCACTTCTCACGTGTGGAATTATTTCCACCCTGGAAAACAGTTGTCAAGTCATATGTAACCATTGCCAAGCAAGAGTGAGTAGAGGGAGGGACCTAAACCACCTAGGAACCTCCTTCTTGTTACGTCACTTGGAGCGCATTCATCCAGTGGCGTAACTAGGGCAGGGCGAGCGGGGTGCGTGCCCTGGGCGCCGTTGGACTGGCGGCGCGGGGGGGCGCCACCGGCCTCGGTATCGGCCTGACCGCCCTAGTTAGCCAGTGTAGCACCGACCGCAATGAGTGCGGTCAGCGCTACACATTTACACAGGACCGGCGCTAGGCTTCGAGCGCCGGTCCTGTGCTGCACACCAGAGCCCGTTCCTTCCCCCTGAGCGCTTGCCCAATAGCGCCAGGAGGCGGGCTCTGGCTGTGCATAACACACGCATCGCCGCCAGCACTGGTGGCGATGCGTGTGTTAAACAGCAGCCAATGAGAGTCAGATAGACTCATATTGACTGCTGCAGCACCCACTGCAAGAGCCGGACTTCCGTCCGGCTCCTGCAGTGGGTAATGGGACTGACGTCATGATGTCTGTCCCATAATGCTGAGCGCGCCAGCCCGGGCAGGAGCGGCGTCGCGAGCAGGACCAGGACCAGGAGCAGAGATTCAGGTAAGTATATTTTTATATATATATATTTTTTTTTTTAACCTATCTGCACAACGGGGGAGGGGGGTGGCTACTACTGGGGGAACCTCTACTGTGGGAGGGGTAGCTACTACTGCGGGGACCTCTACTGGGGGAGGGGTGGCTACTACTGGGGGGACCTCTACTGGGGGAGGGGTGGCTACTACTGGGGGGACCTCTACTGGGGGAGGGGTGGCTACTACTGTGGGCGCCATAGGGAGAACCTACTCTACTGGGGACTACTACTTGGGGGGGAACTACCACTGAGGGCATTATAAAAGGGGCCTACTACTAGAGGCACTGCACTCGGGGGACCACTACTGGGGGCAATAATAGGAAGGGCCACTACAGGGGGCACTAGATAGGGGGGATCACTACAGGGTGCCTGCATAAGGGGACCACTACTGGGAAAACTGCATGGGGGGACTACTGCTGGGGGCACTATATAAAGGGCACTGCATAGGGGGGGACTACTAATGGGGACACCATATAAAGGGCACTGCATAAGGGGATACCGCTATTGGGCGCACTGCATTGTGGGGACTGCTACTGGGGGCACTGCATAAGGGGGAACACTACGTGGGGCACTGCATTTGGGGGGGCCACTAGTGGGGGTACTGAGTAAGGGGAACTAATTGAGGGCTGTATAAGGGGGACCACTACTGGGGATATTGTATAAGGGGCACTACTATGGGCCTGCATAAGAGGGACCACAACTGCATACTGGGGGTACTGTATAAGGGGTACTACTGGGGTTAAGGTGCATATGGATAGGAATGTTCAGCGTGAAAATAAAGGGGTGTGTCATGTTGACACGCCCCATTTTTAAGTGACCACGCCCATTTTTTCCCGCGCGCCTTTGGCGCGCGCACATCTCGGGTTGTTCGGGAGGGGGGGGCTCCCTTTTCAAATTTGCCCTGGGCTCCAAATACCCTAGTTACGCCACTGCATTAATCAAATATCAAAGTGTATGTCGCCAAGGTCCAAAACTCAAAACGTAACAAGTCCGGTGTCACCTTCCTGCTCCTTTTCTATGGGATTCAAGCGCCTTCGATCTTCACCACCAACACCTGCATCATCAACATCATCATTCGTCATCGGGAGTAGTCCTGCTGCATTCAATGTTGTTATTCGAAGCATATTTGACTCCTCTCGAATTGGGCTTTAGTAAATCCCCTCTAAGAAAATTGAGCCAAAACCGAATGGCAAATTGAACAGAAAAAAAAATCGAACCTTTGTAAAATATACCCCCAGGTCCACCATTCATTACAGTAACAGTCAAGCAGAGAGAAGAACAAGAAGCAAATATTAAACAAATGTTTCTTTACATAGAGGTCAAAGATAATCCATATTCGATACATAGTTATAAAAAGACTCCATAATTTTCTCACAAATTAAATTGTAGCACCATCTGATGCACAAAGGTTTCATTCACTCACTAGTGAGTCCCTGATGCAGTCAGCTTAGTTTTGCACTTCATTAGCTGGCCATACACGACTTTGCAGCCATCTCAGACTACCATGTTTGTTTGAAGCTCCATCCTTCCTATCTCCTAATTGCCACTATTGGGGTTCTGGCACCACTGGAATACTCACACCGGCTCCTCTGCTCCATCGGAAGGCCCATGGATATGTCTGTCACCTGGGATTCAGAGCCCAACCATACCGACTGCCTGTCTGTTTGCCAAGGGCCAGCTTGTCTCTCTGGGACCACTTTGGAAATCCTCCCCAGCATTTAGGAGATGCTGGGGAGGATTTCCAAAGTGGAGCCTTAGTGAGGCCTTAGTGAGGCTCTGGTCTAGCTTGTTGTTGCCCCCATAGAAGATGACAGGTCCTCCCTCCTCCAGTGGTTCTTTCCTGGCTGCTTCTGGACCACAGTTAGGGCCATCTTAACAGCATTGTAGGCCCTGGGCAAATCAATGCACTGGGGCCCCTACCCACCCATTCACGGAAATAAAATTTGATACTTTCAACAAAAACAATGTTTAAACATAAAAAAACATGATATAAAGAGAGGATTACTGACTATACCTCCCTCTTCTCTTTTACAGCTAGCATTGCAGTTCCTGCTCTGCAATGCAGCTGTGATTAAAGTACTGTATGTGGGCCCTCTTAGAGAGGAGGGCCTGAGGAAAACTTGCCCACTATGCCCCCAGACCCCTTAATCCAGCTCTGAGGCTGCAGCGCATTCCACTGCCTTAACCCTTGCTTCCTGCGGAGCAGCTCTCTGGCTGGTGGTCCTGTTCTGCTCCTCTCTCCTGTCCTACTCTCCCATGTGGAGTGCCTTGCTGGGTGCCTGTGCTTATTTGCTGGAGACCTGATCTGTCTGTTGTCAAGCCGGATCCTATGGCTGTGACATGTAGCTCATCACTGCAGTCAGGTGCTCCCTCCCTCCCTGCTCCATCTTCAGTGACCTTCACACTTTGGTGCACCAACAGCCCCTGTCAGGTCAGTCTCCTGCTGTCTGCGGGCTCTCTGATAGAGACTCTCAGAATCTGCTCTACATAAGCCTCCAGGGCTCTCCTCACTTTGCAGCTCTATCTCTCCTCCAGCTGCTTCTGACACTGGGCCTGATTCAGAGCCGCTCGTAAGCGGCTGCTCATTCGCTCCGAGCGATGTTCGCACAACTGCGCATGCGTATGGGTCGTAATGCGCATGCGCCAACCAGTCATTGCGGTCAGAAATCGAGCGCTCGCAAAACAGCGAGTGCCTGCTAATTTGAGTGACAGGATGAGGCGTTTGTGGGTGGTAACCGGGGAAGGTGCTTGAAAACTGGGAGTGGTGATCCGAACGCAGGCGTGCCAAACGGTCAAAACGGGCGTTTTAAGGGTTTGCATAATTAACAAAGCAGCGTCATCGACCACGTCACTTGGTTGTTTCTTAGCCTGAACTGTTCGCATGATTGCGGTAGGAAAATCCAACCACAAGCACTGCGAGCAGTTCAGACGCCTTTCGATGTACTCGATTAATCTAAGAAAGAGCGGAGATGATGTAGGATGCGAGCGGCCAGGGGGCGTCTTTACAAAATAGCGAGTGCATGTTTAATTCGCTCGCTCAGACATAGAGGCGTCAACAGACCACAAAGAGCGAGCGCTCAATTTAAATATCCGGCCCTTTTTTCTGAACGAGCGAGCGCAAATAGCGTCCGGCTCTGAATCAGGCCCACTGCCTGCTGTCCAGCTACAGTACTACAACTTTACATGAGCCTCAATTTATGCTGCTCTCCTCAATTTCATTAGCACGGCTACTATCTCCTCAGTCCTTTGTCAAGTTCACTAGATGGCCCTGCTGTTTATTTCTGTTTTACAGCTTTTTGTTTTCTAAAGCCTGCTGCCCCCTTGATTTTGCATTTGGGGCACTTTTCATGTTTGCAGTGACTGCCTCCTAATGTTTTAACCCACCTCTGGATTGCACCTTGGGTCCACATATTCTGCGTATCATTTGATATCGCCCCCCCCCTCCACACATACAAATTTTTATAATCTGCCCTCTAAGCTATTACCATGTCATAGCTACCGAAGAAGTCAGATAACTCCATGTTTTTCAAAAAGAAAGAAACTCAACCAACCCTCCACCTCAGACTGTGGGGACTCTGAACCAAATACACCAAGTGCCACTGGCCCCTCCAATGCCTCTCCTAATCTCACCGCCTTTATCATTTGCAAAATAGAGACTGAGATGTGTGCTATCATTGCTAAATTTAAATCCTAGATCTCCGATGGGCAGCTGTACAGACACAGAAAGTTGATGGAATCTGTGAAGCAAGAGCTAGCTGAGATCTATACTGAGCTGGTTGCGCTGAAGGAGCAAATGGAGTACCTTGCAAACAGTTGCAAGAGCAACAATGTGCAGATTCTGCACATTCCGGAAACCATAGACACCAACAATCTTCACAATAAATTTGGCCTCAATGTCTTCCTGCTGCATCTCCAGAGGAAGTACACCTGGATCAGTCTCACAGGGTGTCCCGCCTAAAGCCCCCAGCAGATCAGCCTCCCGCCACATTCTGGTCTGCTTTCACTACTACGAGGCTAAGGAGAAATTCTTGTCTGTTCTGTGGAACTCACTGGTTGTATCCTATGCTGGCAATAACCCCTAGATATATCAAGATGTGGCTACCTCAAAACTTCATAAGTGCAGAGAGTTAGCCAACATGACTAAGGCCCTCCGTAACTACAAGATCTGCTACAGATGGGGATATCCATTCTGCCTTCAGGTCCCACATGAGGATTACATTCTTCACATCAAGGCTCATGATGAGGGCTTGACCTCACTCAACACCCTTGGCATCTCCCCTGCTCCTCCTGCTGCTGGACCCTCCCTCTACCTCATAGATGCAGGGCAACATCCTCTACATGGACAGCCTCATGAATCTGTTATTGCGTCGCTATTGACTCATGCAAAATTCTTTTACTATAATGTTGTTGGAAATGTGTGCATGTCTTTCCTTACTCCTCTTTTAAACCCATCACTCTTTTTTTCTCTTCTCCTTTCTATTCTCTATCGATACCCCTTAATCCATATACCCTAAATGTCGCTGTTTAATGATACAAATCGTATAAGAAATAATTGCTTTTCAGACTTATATTGTGGTTCCAAAGCACAAAAGTTCTTATTGCAATAATAGAAAGTTACATACTTAGATCTAGAACAATTAGCGCAAAAGACAATTAAATACAAAAGGTACAAGCCTATACATATGGGTCCGCACTGGTCCCAGTAAACAGTTGTCACTCCAGAAGCCTGTGGTCATCCAAAAATAATGGCTGTATACTATAACCAGTATGCAACCTATATACCTTACAGAACAAAGAAACTAGTTAACAGGTTTCCATTGGGTCTTGCTCCTGGACATTCTGGTACGATGCAGGTCATTGGACAGTTCATATAGCATCACTGTGGGTATGTCCCAGCTCCTCAGATGTTGCTTTGTGTGGTTTTTCCGCTAAAGAACTGGTTTACACTAATAAAAGACACTTCATACAGCTTTACATTCTAACCACTAATTTCATATAGTTCATATCTTGCGAACGCATGATGCGATTTCCTTGCAGGTCAAACCAGAAATCTGCAAATAAACAATGATTTAGAATGGTACCAAACATGATGGGCCAAATGTAATAGGGTGAGAGTTTAGAAAATGTGAGAGTTTAGCAGTAAACTCTCACATTGGTTGAGTTTAATCTTCAAAATGGGAAAACATCTGAATGAGATTTTAAATCGTGAGAGTTTTTTAAGTCTGAAAAAACATGCAAGTTCACTCTGTTACTTTGTTTTTGGACTCTATTACATTGGCAAAGTTTAAAAAGTGTCAGAAACTCTCACTTTTCTAAACTCTCATCCTATTACATTTGGCCCGATATATCTACTGGCTTATGTACCTTAAATATTGTATACATTACATTTCACAACATAAGTATTTGTTAATAAAACCTCTGATAGTAAGCTTTTAATGCGTAGGAACCTTTTTATAAGTTTTGATATGTGTAAGTGTGAGAATATTGCGTAAAGTCGCTAATATGCGTGGTGTGTTGATGTGTAGAGTGCTTTGATAAACAGCGCAACTGTGCGTTGTGCGTCTTGTATATTTTATATGTTTTATATAATGTGCGTATGGGTTATGGTAGGACTTTCAACAATATGTGATAGCAACGCAGACGCACAATGCTAATAATTGCAACACAAGATGGTGTTGTCAGGGGCGACACAAAATGGCGTTGCCAGATATTAATTTAAGATTTGGTCTCAGCCAATCATCCGGCTTCGACATCTCTTTCCCATTACAGATCTGCAATGCACCAGAACCTTGTTCCCTCCTAAACATTGTGATCCTCCTGCCCTCCTGGCTTATTTTCATGCTTTCTCAATTCTTTTGTTACTCTGTGCTTTGGCACCAATCCCTCGCCTGTTTTCAAGTGACCCTTAGTTTTCCATGAACTCCTACTATATATCAACGCTTAGTTATGTTCTGCTGTTTCTCTAGTTGTTTTGGGCAATGCTAAGCCCTCACCTTTGAACTTCTCTTTACTGCTATTCTGTTATACTTATTAATTAGTTGTATTGTCTCCCTTTTTTTTCAACTCCTGCCATGCCCGCCCACCTCAAGGTTCCGTTTTCCCACTGTCCCTTTTTTTTTCGTTTTCCCCCCTCTTATCCTCTCCTCTTCCATCCCTCCTTCAATCTCTATATCTACTTTATTATGTTTCTCTCTATGCTAGTTAGGATCACCATGTTTTTATTAGACATGACTGGGTCTGGACCCACCTGAATTTCCCTTCCCGGGCCGGGATCTGAGTCCAGCTCAGATTTTCCCACCTAACTCGGAAACGAGGCAAAACGTCAACATCCCGCTGTCGGATTCTCGCGGGGTTTGGATTTTATAAAGGTCCCGCTGATCCGTGCAATTTTCACTCTGGCTGTGGAGAGTGGCCCTGATTCAGAGCCGGACGCTTTGACAGAGCGATCGCTCTGAATGAGGG
Organism: Taudactylus pleione; assembly: GCA_031769625.1. Classification (NCBI taxonomy): domain Eukaryota; kingdom Metazoa; phylum Chordata; class Amphibia; order Anura; family Myobatrachidae; genus Taudactylus; species Taudactylus pleione. Next base: position 5,792,862 of record JAUIMM010000324.1, on the reverse strand, counting down.
CTATCCCTCCTCCTTTTTGGAGCGGCCTCCGGGCCACTCGCATTGCTGTGGGTGACCACCCACAGCTATAGCGAGCGGCCAAAATGATGGTCGCGACCATTGGTTTTGACCATCGATGGTCGCGATGGTCAAGACCATCGCGACCATCAGGCTTGCGATGAGACCCTTGCGGTAGGGTCTCACTGCCGCAATCCCTGGAGTGCTTTTGGCTCTATCAGAGCCAAAAGCACTCCCACTGACATCACTAGTGATGTCAGTGGGGCCGGCCCCAGATGGTAGGCATTCCCATGGGAACGCCTCCGTCTGGGCAGCCACGCCCCCGGCACGCCCACCAAAGGGGGCATGCTGTTAATCACCATCAACAGCATGCCCCCTTTGGTGCGAGACCCATAATGACAGCTTGGCCGTCGTTATTCGTGTCTTGCACAAGTGCGCGACAGAGCCGCCTCCGTCGTGCACATGCGCACTTGGGCAACATCGACCCGCTTGCGAGCGCTCAGCGCTCATGAGCGGGTCTGAATCAGGCCCTGTGTACAGAACAGACGTGCTCTGTGCTGCTCTGTCTGTGCACGTGTTCTCTGTTTCTCTCTCTGTTGTTCAAGGGTGCAGTGTTGTCAGGCTGGTGCTGCAGTACATAAAGGGGGGCTGCAGTACATAAAGGGGTGCTGATGTGTCATTGTTGTCCTGTCAATCAAGGGGCTGGGGCTGCAGTACATAAAGGGGTGCTTCTGTGTTGTACATAAAGGGGCTAGGGCTGCAGTACATAAAGGGGGGGCTGCTGTGTTGTCCATAAAGAGGCTGAGGCTGCAGTACATAAAAGGAGTCTGCAGTACCTAAATGGGTGCTCCTGTCTTGTCCTGTCCATCAAGGGGCTGGTGCTGCAGTACATAAAGGGGTGCTACTGTGTTGTCCATAAAGGGTCTGGGGCTGCAGTACATAAAAGGGTGCTGCTGTGTTGTCCTGTCCATCAAGGGGCTAGTGCTGCCATTCACATAGGGGTGCTGTGTCGTCCAGGTTTGCTCTGTCAATCCAGGGGTGCTCTTCCCCAGTATAAAAAAAATAAAAGTTAAATAAAATTGTCATTAAAAAGATCTTGAAGTTTTTTTTGTGCGTGTTGGCTGTGCTATTATGGTTTGGTGACACTGCTGGCAAGACCACAGTTTATCATCCACGTATTTGTGACTCTGCAGGGGTGCTTTGTTGTCCATTAAGAGGTGCTGTGTTGTTCATCAAGGGGCTGCTGCCTCATCAAGGGTGCTCTTCCCCAGTGTAAACAAAAAAAAAGTTTAATAAAATTTTCATTCCACAAAAAATAAAAAAAATATATTTTTTTAACTTTCTTTTGTGTGTGTTAGCTATGCTATTATTGTTCAGTGACATTGCCGGCCAGACTGCAGTGTAAGTTTGTTGATATGGAGGACGATCAAGTGAGAGGAGAGCAGGAACTACATACTAGTGCTGCAGCTGCTGCCAGCAGTAATGGTGATGATAGAAGGCCGTCAACGTAATCTACGAAGGCTGATGTCCAAGGGCTTAAGTTAGGACATCTAAAATCAATAAAGCAATCTTTTAAAGTAAAAAACACCAAAGGGAAAGTTATCTGCAGAAAGACATAAAATTGACAATATACCTTTCTCCACAAGAAGTGGCAAGGAAAACCTAAGGCCTTGGCCTTAATTTATGACTGGTGGTTCTGTCTCTTGATGATGTAAGCCCTTCTACCTGTAGATTGTTCAAAAAGATGAAAATAGTTAATGAACAGGAACCAACTGTGTGCTCAGAAATTTCAGAAATCCCTGAGGAGAGTTTAAGTGAGTCAGCAGGTGCCATGTGTGAGCCTGGCCTTTCCAAAACTGTACTTGAGGAGGAGCCTCCATCCACCACTTGTGCATCCTCTGCAAATGTGGGGAGTAGTACTAGTCAACATGCTGACATAGAAATTGAGGATGCTTCTGTGGAAGTGCACCAGGATGGGGAGGATATTTGTGTAGCTGATGCTAAGAAGGATATTGAGGATGAGGATGCTGTTGATGAGGATTTTGTTTGTGTAAATCAGGCACCCATGGAAAGAGTTGATGACCACGATAAGGGAAAGCCCATTGTCATGCCTGGGCATAAGACTAAAAAAAAACACTTTTTATGTGTGGAATCATTTCTACCCAAATCCGGACAACAATTGTCAAGCCATCTGTACCCATTGTAAAGCCAGGGTAAGTAGAGGTAGGGGCCTTATCCATCTAGGAACCTCCTCCCCGTTACATCATCTACAGCACATCCATTAAAAGTGTTTGCAAAATTCAGAAACTTTGGTAAAAAAAGTAACAACAAACAGTCCAGCGTCAGCTAACTCCCTTCTCTCTGCTAGATTTAAGCACCTGCCATCTTCACCACCAACACCTTCATCAATAATATCCTCAATCATGATTGAAAGTAGTCTGGCATCCAATTTGGTAAGGCTAACTCAGTCCTCCCCTATCTTGGATTCCTGAGAAGAATCCTTGAGTGCTATACCTGCTGCTGCTGCTGGGAGTGGATATTTATCCTAGATGGTGACCAGGAAGACTACTAGTAGTAGTTAAAAAAAGACAATTGACTGTTAAACAATCCATTGCAAGGGAGAGTAAGTATAATAGCAGTCACCCAGTTGCACAGCGGATCACTGATGCCATAACATCTATGCTGGTATAAGATGTGTGCCCGATATATGCCATTAATGCAGTGGGTTTTAGAAAGTTAAGTTAGGTCCTGTGTCCCGGCTACAAAATCCCATCTAGGTTCCACTTCACTAGAAAATCAATTCCCAGCTTGTACAGGGACATTAAAAAAACTTAATCAGTGTCCTCCAAAATACCGTTGTACCCACTTGTCCACTTAACCACAGATATGTGGACAAGTGGAACAGGGCAAACGCAAGATTACATGACTGTAACAGCCCACTGGGTGGGTGTATTGCCTTCAGCTGCACCAACAGCAGCAGCAGCATCTAAGAAAAAGCAGCTCATTCAGAGGCAGGCTACTCTGTGTATCACCGGCTTTACTAAGAGTAATACTGTTGACAACCTCTTAGGGAACTCAGGGAAGTCATTGCGAGTTGGCTTACCCCACTTGGACTCTCCACAGGATTTTTGATATCTGACAATGCCACCAACATTTTTGCCATCCATCAGGTTCATGTAGAAGATTGCAGCACTTGCAAGAAATGTTGCATTTGCCCTGTCACCAGCTGAAGCAAAAGGTAGTTATGAGGTGGAACTCCACCCTTTATATGCTTCAGCGGATGAAGGAACAGCAAAAAGCCATCCAAAGCTACACAATGAAGTATGATATAGGAAAAGGAGGGGGAATATACCTTACTCAAGCTCAGTGGAAAATAATTTCTGTGTGTAGAGTGCTGAAACCCTTTGAAGTAGCCACCTGTGAAGTGAGTTCAGACACTGCCAGCTTGAGTCAGGTAATTCCCCTCACTAGACTTTTGGAAAAGCAGCTTGAGAAAATGAAGGAGGAGCTGCAACAAAGTGATTCAGAATTCAGAATGTCAGACTTGTAGATCAAGTCCTTTATTCGCTTCACCAGGATCCAAGGGTTGTTAGAACAGTTTGGCAACCATGCTCGATACTAGGTTTAAGTCATAAGTTGTGCCTCTCTTCCCAATGGACACAGATCTGAAGAGATGCAAAGAGCTGTTGGTAAGCAAATTGTCATCACAAGTGGCACGTGATGCAGCAATGGCTCCTCCTTCAGTTTCTCCAGCAAGTATGGCTGCCCGAAAAAAACTAAACTTTCCCAAAAGACCCACTGGTTATGCAGATGAGTCAAGTTTTGACATCTGGTTGGGTCTAAAGAATTGCCTACCATTAATGAGACCTCTACCGTGACTACATCTGAGGACTATTTTAATGATAGCATCCAAATAGGCATGTCAGTCCGCTTGACTACCAGCAGGAGAAAAAAGGCAATTTGGAGGCCCTTGCACAAACTGGTTTTGCTTTACTTGAGATGCCTACCCTCCAGTGTGTACTCAGAAAGAGTTTTCAGCACAGCTGAGAACCTTCTCAGCGATCGGCGTTGGAGGCTACTTTCTCAATATGTGGAAAAGATGATGTTCATCAAAATGAACTACAAATTTCACGAGGAAGACCTTTACCACCAATTACGTCCAAAAATTACAGGAGCACCTGATACTGTAATGGTGGATTCCAGTGGGGATAAATTAATATTGTGCAACATCTTGCCTCTGTAAAGCCAGTTTGTGCACAGAGAGATCATTGCCAGCAATGTCAGCTGCCCATTGGTAGCTTGTTTTGCGGGGGCCAAAACAAACCAATCGCTTCAGCCACAATTGGCAGTCCCTGTCGTTGAAGTTATTGGTTTGTTAAACTGTGCATGTCCTATATACAACATAATGGTGGGTGGAAGGGCCCGAGGACAATTCCATCTTGCACCTCTTTTCTTGCTTTATGTGCTGTTTGGGGCATTGCTGTCTGACATTTTTAATTCTATAGTTTATGAAACTGCCATCCTGCCTGACACTGCTGTGTTGCAAAAGTTTAATAGATGTCCTATTTTTTTCTAAACTGCTGTGCTTTTGTGCTGCTGCTCTGACGCTTCCTTTTTTTATAGTTTCATACTGTTTTTATTTCAACTAAAATCACAAATAGGCATACTGGCAAAATACTCCTATGCCATTTTTCAACCTTGGGCCCTTCCACCCACCCTATGTTGTATATAGGACATAAGGGTATCTACAAATTAAACCTTGATTTGTAGATACCAACCTGGTGGGCTTGGTTTTTCTTGATCATAACAGCCATGTTTGGTCAGATGCAACTCAAACACCAAATGGAAAGGCTATTTTGTTATGGTATCTGGAGATGTTCTCTCTCCTCCCCTCCCAGCCTTCCCATCCATAATCCCAGAAGCACAATGATAAGAGATGTTTAGTACCAGACTTTAAAATCCCTCTGCCCCCTTTTTGTCCAGAGCTTCCATTTTGTGTGCTGCCACAGATAGCATCTCCTGCATACCCATTTAATTTAAAAAAAATGCTGGACCACCACTAGAGCTCAATGGGATAGGACTGATGTGAATGAGTCAAATATTCTTTGAAAATTACTCCCCACCTCCCTCCCTCATAAATTTGCTTTTGGAATCCAAAACTTTAATTAAATTTACTATGAATTAACCCTTCCTTTCCCTGCCTTCAACTTCATACATACTCAAGCCTGATTAATGAAAACATATGTTTCCTTCTGCGCCATATTGGAAGTTGAACTGCCAGGTGTTTGTGCCGCCCACTGCTGCCACTTAGCTTAGTCATCCAGCTAGCTTGGGGCAAATCATGGACCTAAACTGGATGAAAACAATATTGTGAGCTTGAGGTGGTCAAAATTGACTGGAATGAGTGGAAATGAATGTTATTGAGGTCAATAATACTGTAGGACAAAAACAGGCCAAATTATGTGATTTTAGCTGTTTTTATGATTTTTAGAAAAAATACAGATCCAAAATCAAAACCAAAACACACAAGGACATTTTTGCCAAAACCAAATCCAGAACCAAAACAGGAGGAGATTTAGATCCAAAACCAAAACACGGGGGTTGGCGCACATCCCTAGTTTTTATATAGCTGTTCTATTTTACATGAAAGTTTTTAGTCCTTTCTTTTGCCCTCGTTGCAGCCTCTGCACTTTTTTAGGCATTACTATTGTTGACAGTTTATTTCTGTTTACATACACATCTAACTCCCCCCCTTTTGACCTTGCTGAATGATAACATGATCACTATTTAACAACTCAGGTTCTTCTCCTCCCTTGCGCTCCTGGTACCACCTGGCTTTACTCTCTAAACCCCCAAGTATACAGTATGTACCTCATTACTTATTCCCTGAAGCAGCCTGACTCTGTAGGTTTTTCTCAGCCCTCCCCCACTTTTCCCTACACTAACTCCCCCCTTTTATATTCCTCCCCCTCTCCTGGGCTTGCCTTCACTTGGACTCCCTTACATTGGCAACACTATATTAGTTTGAAAATTGTTTTGCTCAACAGATTAAACATTTCCTAGAACTGCACCATGGCTCTCCAATACTTTAAGCACCTCACTTTCTTCCCACACACAAGAGTTTACACTGTAAGACATTCCTGATCACTTTTTATGCAACATCCAACTGTAAAAAGGTGTTGCTATCTTACTGCATGTGCATCTTGTTGGATAACAGTTTTGCGGGCAACTCTCTCAGGACCGTTGCTAGGAGACGATGCGCTGCTACTCCATGAAGTCCTCCTACCTGGCTGCTACGTCATCTTTGCCTTGACCAGCTTGGTTCCTTCTTCTTTTTCTTTCCCGCTTGCAGGTTGCTCAGATGCCGGTGATAGCTTCCAGTACGTGCCTTCCGGTTCCTGTGGGTGGAATTTCATGCTCCTATGTGTTCCAGTTCCTGTGTCCAGTGTGTATTTACAGTCTCAGACACTTTTCAGCATCTGTGTGGATATCCTGCTTTAAACATCACAGCAGTCTCAACCGCACTACTACGTTTGTCTTTTGTTGTTCACATCCCTGTAGTCTTAGCTGCACATCAGCGTCTGTGTGGACTTTCAACGTCTACTTCACGGCACTCTCAGCCACACTGCAGTATTCGGATGGACTCTACTATTTGACATCGCTGCAGCCGCAGTTACATTTCAGTGTCTGTGTGGACTTTCTGCTTCAAGGTTCACAGCACCTCACCAAGCATTAATCAGCCCTCAAGGCTGCGACGTGGTCACCAGACCACCACCTCCCCAAGTATCAATCAGCTCTCAAGGCTGCGATGTGGTCACGAGACCACCACCTTGTCGAGTATCAATCAACCCTCAAAGCTGCGACGTGGTCACCAGACCACCATCTCGCAAAGTATCAATCAGCCCTTGAGGCTGCGGCGTGGTCACCAGACCACCATCTAGCCAAGTATCAATCATCCCTCAAGGCTGCGGTATGGTCACCAGACCACCATCTAGCCAAGTATCTATCAGCCCTCAAGGCTGCAATGTGGTCACCAGACCACACCTCACTAAGTAACATCAGGTTTCAAGACTGTTACTTGGTCACAAGACCAAAACCTTGCCAAACATCTACCAGCCCTCAAGGCTGCGACTTGGTCACTAGACCACAAACTTGCCAAGCAGCATCAGTCCTCAAGACTGTGACTTGGTCACCAGACCATAACCTTGCCAAAACATCAACCAGCCCTCAAGGCTGTAACTGGCCTACCAGCCTCACTCCTGACAAGGACTATCTTCTCCATTGTCTCCATTGCTTCATATAATCCTCAGTACTATTGCTTCAACTTTGGGCTACCCAGTCTCACTCCTGACAAGGACTTCCTTTCAGTTGTTTCTATCACCTCACATAATCCTCAGAACTATTGCCTTAAGTCAAAGGTGAATCTTCTCCTAGATTCATAACACTGCATCACTCATCGCCCATTCAGGTTGAATCCCCTACAGCTGATCCTCTTGGTCAATTCATTATACTTACAGGGAGAACCAACTCTGACCTTATTACCACAGCCTCTGTTTATGCCTCCACCATAGACCAAAGTGACTTTTTTATGGAATTCTTTTGAAAAATTGTCTGTGGGAGGCATTGTGCTAGGCAGTGATTTTAACACTGTTCTCGACCAAAAATGGATTGTTACCCAATTACTGAGACTCTCAGAACCTCCTGCTCTCTAACCTCTTGCCTCAAATGCCACAATCTCTGTGATGCATGGCGAGTTTGTAACCCTTGTACTTGCAAATTTTCCCATTATTCGGCTCCTCATAAGTTTTAATCATAAATGGACCTATTCTTCTTGGATCTCTGCTCCACCCTGTCCCTCCATGCGGTTGATCTCTCTCTGATGTCCTGGTCATAAACCAGATACTGTATTTGTCGAATTGAAGTCAGCTCAGGCATATATACATTGGAACTGTATGCAGACACCCTTACTAATCCCCACACCTTTCTCAGGAACAAGACACCTATGATTCCCTCTCTAACTTTAAAATAATCTCTTAACATCCCCCTCCTCTTCTCTGCTATTTGAAAAAATCATATAAATGCAATTGGCAGGTGGGCAATCTCAAGTAACTTGGAACCTTCTGACCTCCTCCTATGTCTGCCTATTCACAGCTAATTTTCCTAAATGTATTGAGATGTATTGAGAGTATAAAGAATGATATGCGGCCCTGAGACAGGTTTTACATAACATGGGTTGGCAGAATAGCTGCTGTCAAGATGAACCTTTATCTCTTACATACACTAATGGTTACACTGCCACCCAATGTCCTGGGAGACTGAGAGGTATATTTACTAAAGGTCGATTTTAATCACTTTTGATCGATTTAAAAAATGATCAACATTGATTTTGTGTTTCTGGGATTAAATCGTACCTTTACTGATACATACAAATTGACTGTTAGTAAATGTGTGCATTGGTCCCAGATGTTGATCGATTTTCATCAATTTTAAAATTATCAAAATCAATTAAAATCGACCTTTAGCAAATGTACCTCCTACAGTGCAGTATATCACACTTTATCAGGTCTGAAAGGCATCCACGAGTCATCCTCCTAATCCTATGTACAGTATGCTCCAGAGTGAAGGCAGACTCGAACTGCCCAAGCAGTTCTCAGTCATGCGGCTCATCAAACATGCTTGTGGGCTGGCCTCGAGGCTGGCATGATTGGCTAGCTCTCTACATATACATTATTTTGGCTTGACTCTGCTGATAGGCTCACGCTCAGCAAGACCCCCCATCCCCCCCCCTTGCAATCTGGGATTACTGCAAATGGTCATTCTCTCTTATTCAGAACCCTATCAGGATTTGTCATTTTTGGAACAATCCTAATTTTTTCAGGCCTGTATAATAAAGTCTTTGAGTTTTGAACTTCGTCCAACCTCCAATTACTCTTTAAAATTGCTCCTCTCCGTAGTTTCCCACATTTCAATGGACACTAACAGTGATTCAGCTTCATCTCCTCCTATTTCTATCAAAACTTACAATTAGGCATTCTATACTTACATTGACTCTTTTTGATCAGCACCCTGCCCCAAGACCCTTGAGTCTCTATGTCTCTGGAAAACCAGTTCAAGAGTTCTTATTTTGATGCTTTACTATATCCTCCTACTACACAACCAACCACCCAAGGACCCCTTGAACTTAAGTGGCAGGAGGGCATTGGGGAGACCCTTGACCTAGAAGAATGGGAGAAAATAAGTACTTGTTGAAATCGTCAATCTATGCTCGGATAAAAGAAAAGTATCTGGTTTCTGGCGCACCTCCATACAGTCTTTCCAAGTATTCCTGATTGCTGTTGGAGAGGATGCCTCCAGGTGGGAACAATGCCCCATGTGTGGGGGATGCGAGCAGAAATCCGACAGCAGTCCCGGCGCAAGGCTGTTTTCTGCCCATCGCGCCTGGAAAACAGCATCGCACCGGGAAGTTAGGTATGGGAATGCCCGTTCTCGCGCCTTAAACAGGGTGTTTAGTCGCGAGAACGGGCATTCTCCGACTAAACACCGCACACAATTGAATAGCTCTGGGAGCTATCTCCCCATGCTATTTACATCACGGGCAATTGAATCGAGCCCTCTGAACTAAACCTAAAAATTCTACTTTTTTTAAAAAAGTGTGTATGTGGTTCTTGGCATTCCGCAAATGTGAAATTGTGATTACTCACCTATTCCCAAGGAATGCAATTTGCAAATGCTCACAGTGTAAGAGCTGCATTGTCATGTTAGTGGATTACACTGTATTAACACATCACATTTCAGTGCATGATTTTGGTTACACTCATGATAAGATGTGGATGCAAAATAAACTCATAACACAATTTTTGGGTACGTGTCTAAGGGTCTCAATTTGGAGTAAATATATGCTAATTAAATTTTAGGACACGTTTGCTTTAATTTTAATATAAAATGGAGAGTGTACATATGCCTGCATTTTATTTGTTTGAGTGCCATGCAGTTGGCACCTAGAATTTTTTGCAACTGGAAGATTCAAAAGGTTGCTCATTAAAATAATAGTATGAGATCTGGGGAACCCCCCAGGAACAGCCATGCTGCTCTGCTTGTAGGGAGGAGGGGAAGGTGTCCGAAAACCTCCTATCCATACTCACGGTATAGGTCCATCCTTTTTTTTATATATTGGACTATCTACCTCATTGGATTATTAGAATCATTGACTGTTTTATACAATTTGATTTGTCATTCATGTTATGTTTGGACCTAATGCACTATTTACCATGTGGCTATGATTATAGCCTAGTGTATGTTTCTATGTGAATTAAATATTTGAAGTTTGTGAAGTACTACACTATGGGGCATATTCAATTAGCCGCGGGGTTTACCCCGCGGCTAATTGGCGTGCTGGACTGGTTTCATTTAGCGGGGATTCCAGGCACAGGTGTCCCTGAGACCCCGCGTACAAGTCCCCTGCTGTTTGATTTTACCTCGCACCTCATGTAGGTGCGAGGTAAAATCAGCGTGAGGCCGCCCTATTCGGCCTCGCGCGAGCATGAATAACACACTGATTCCGCAGTTCTCGCGGAATTAGTGTGTTCTCGCGTGGAAGTCCTGTTTTTTGACGCGGGGAAAAAGTTATTCTATTGAATAGCTTAACCCCGCACCGTGGGACTTTCACCCCTCAATTACTCGCGGGAGAAGTCCTGCGGGTAATTGAATATGCCCCTATGTGGTGCCCTTTCTTCTACTTTTGATTGTGAATGAAAGTGGTTGACCATTTGAAGAAAAACATCCATCTTTCCAAGAAATAACACTCAGAAAGGGACCACAAGACCATTTATATACAATTTGGCTCAACTATACCAAGAATAAATACTCAACTACAGTATGGTGAAAAAAGGAACTATCATGTTATTTATCCTGACAGTGCCGCAAATGTGTGTAATAACTTTTATCTATTGTGATTTAGTCGATTTTATTGGTTGTAGTGGATTCCAATTTTTACACACTTTGGCAGCCACCAGTCAGTGCACCAGTACTTATTCAGATAATTTTTTGTATACATTATTTCTTCATTGTCACACTTGGTCACTGTACCAGGGGCAGAACAATGGGAGACAATGGAGGCACCTGCCGCCGGGCTCCAGCACTGAAGGGGCACCTCCTCCATTGCCCACAATATATTCACCCACTTAGGGCTGTAATTATGTACCCAGATACATGGCACCTCTTCCTGGCACCTGAGAAGCCACCATACACTAGTGGAGAGCTCCATGTCAGACCATCAGCTGCCGCCTCCGTCTGTCTATAGCCTGTCCATACTCATTGGTGTTGCTACTCCTCAGCACCTTCTTTGTCAGTGTGACATGTCTGGTGCCCCCCTCACCCACAACTCTCTGTCTTGCGGGGGGGGCACCAAATTATAACTTGCATCTGGGTTGAACTTACGCCACTTAAGGTGGAATGGCAAAACATACCACCTGCTGGTGTCCAGGAACTTGTGGACAGTTTACCAAGAATGGTGTCTGCAGTAATCACTGCACACGGTGGACCTACAAAGTACTGACTTCAATAACATCTTGTTGATCTATTTGCGTCCAATCACTTTTGTCTACATAGCGTATTAGGTCTGAGTTGTTGCAAATTTCAAATCAATGTAACCTCTCCACCTCTTTTTCTCATTTCAATTATTTAGCTGTGCAAAAATGAAATCTTACCAGAGTGCATATATTCTGTACCTACTGTAGCAGGAATTGCCCTCAGCCTACCCAACTCCTCTTGCCAGTCGGTAAACACTTTTGCTTCTAAGCAAATCTTCCCATCTTGTTCTGCAAACCCCTAGACTTTGGTGGAAGTTAAGGTAAACAGTGCCACCAAATGGGATTTTGCGCTGTGTCTTTTCAATTTCGTGCTAGTAAATGACCCTTAGAATAATCTCTGCAATTTAAAATACAGCTCACGCTTAGATAATCAAATATAATTATTAATGAAAATGTAAGGAATGGGAATTAGAAAAACAGAGGTTACAGTATATTGAGTAATTCATTCTGGAAGCTGTTTTCAATATTCAGTGTACAGTAAATACACACATTATGTGCAACATGCAAAAGCTTTTTATTCTGTATTCTGTACATGGGCATTGCAACGATACTGAACATTAACAAACCTAGTGTGACATCATGTTTATCTCAGGGCACAGAATGCCATATGCCCACACATGATCAAACACTGTGGGAACAGACATTGTTAGCTGAGCAGCAGTACCGAAATCCTGTTCACACCCTTCCTGTATGCAGTCCCTAAGCAGAGGCTATTATTTTCCCAACAGGCTTGTGATTTCTCCTCTTCCATTCCCTGCCGCCGTCTCTGCTTCCAGTCTCAGGGGAGGGAGGACTAGGCACTTGTCTTGCTGTCAGCCTGCAGTTCCTTATTGTTTTCTAAGTAAGGTGCAGATAGTGAGCTAGACAGTTCCCTGGCACCCAGATAAGACTCACAAAAAAACGTATTTTCTAATGCGTGTGAGTAATGGGGAAAAAGTGAAATACTTTATCTTTGCATTTTTTGCACAGACATTTGGTAAGAGTATTGATATGAGAGGGAATGAGGTAGTCGCACATGTTGTTCTATATTTAGTGCAATATAGCATTTAATCATAAATCTGATGTAAAAGAACATTAATGTTGGCATGCTGTTAAACTCTCATGGTATCAGTTGTCACATATTTAGTTTTACACAACTATTACGAACACTGTGGATGTATGCAAACATGACAGAAAAGATGAGGATTGGCTTCAGAGCTGGGATTTGTATTTATATTTATGTTGCAAAATATGTACATATATATGTAACAATATTAGGTGAAATATGTACTGTAGCTAAATATGTATATAATTTAAAAGTATATGTTATTAACAGAATTTTCCCAGCTCTACGGTCGGATGATAGAGCAGAGGTTCCCACACTGAGGCCCTCATTCCGAGGCGCTCGCAAGAAGCGAGCGCTCGTTCTGAATGAGGGCGGACGCTTGTTTTTTTTAGTGCGGCCTCCTGGTCGCTAGTTAAGCTGTGGGTTACAACCCACAGCTTCAGCGACCTACCAGGGTGATGGCCGCGATGGTCAAGACCAGCGCAACCATCGGGGCTTGCGACGAGACCTAAGGTTGGGTCTCGGCAACCGCAAGCTCCAGGGAGCTTCCTGCTCTGATCGAGTAGGAAGCTCCCCACTGACATCACTGCTGATGTCAGTGTGGCCGCCCACAAAACGGCAGGTGTTCCGTCAGGAACGCCTCCGTTTGTGTAACCACGCCCCCCACCCTGCCTAAAAAATGGGGCAAGCTGTCGATCAACATCGACAGCCGCCTCTTTTGTAGTGAGCTCCGGAGCGAGAGAATTTCTCTCTTGCTCCAGGGCTTGCGCATGCGCAATGCAGCCGCTGCGCGTGCGCAGGGCCTTAACATCGACCCGGTTGCGAGCGCTCAGCGCTTGCGACCGGGTCTGAATGAGACCCTGAGTCCTCAAGGTACCCTAATAGTCCAGGTTTTAAGGATATCCAGGCTTGACCACAGGTGACATAATTAGTACCTCAGTCAATTTGATTTAACCACCTGTGCTCAACCATGGATATCTCTATAACCTGAACTGTTGGGGAGCCTTGAGGACCGCATTTGGGAACCTCTGTGCGAGAGGCTTTCAGCAGAAATAAAAGTCTCCCACAGCTACAACTATAATATATTTTATATAGACAAAATAATTTTAACAAATTCAGTTAACAATTCTATGTTTACTTTAGATAAATATAGATCTGAAAATTGTGATACTGATATACTGTGTCTTGGGCTGAATATTTTATCTATGTGTCAGTTTATCTCTATACTATAACTACTAGATATCTCATTATACATATTATAATAATACTGCACAATTTGTTAATTTACAAAAATCAAGTGTTTCTGTAGTACAACTGCATTACAGCATATAGGTAAGTCTGTTATTTATAGTGTTCTGAAAGCCAGGAAGGAAATCAGTGCCATTATTATCATAAAGAGCTCCATCATGTCCGATTTTAATTGGAGCTTATATTGCCTGGAGTGGCAATATTATTAATATTTGCTCAATAACAATCACCATTCAAACATATGGAAGTCTTTATAGGCAGTATCCCTTATCGACACACATATCTTGGCAATAAGGTTACATTCAGGCTAATGTACCAATTTAAGTCACCAGGACATGGGCTCTGATAACAGCCTGTCCCTGTGATGAGTAGAAAGTAAAATATGCATTCACTTCACTACCGGGTTTCAGGCCCAGCCGCGCTGCTGCACATACTGTACATGGCTGTCCAGCTGCAACATGATTAGACAGCATGATATGCATCAGAATCTCCTCCAGCCCACCAGAGAGGAATCGCAAAATCCCTTTTCTGTGGAGCTGCCCCATTGAAGGTTACAGACTAAAAACATCTAAAGATGGCATTAGCCCATGCATGCAAGATCTTGTTAAATACTGTCCACAAAAAAAAACTATGGGTATGGCTGATGCCAGGGCGGCGGACTGAAAGCAGAAGATATGAAAGCACTGTATTTACTATGTATCAAGTTTTTTGGTGTCCATCAGTTTCTAAACCATGATCGAACCACAATCCTAAAGCAATCACCCTGCCAAAAACACAATGAAAATGAAAGGTGTTTAGAATTGTTGCATGGATTCGTAGGATGTGTACAGACTTGCTTTTTAAATGGAGAAAAAAATAAATGCACAAATTGATAACTAGCACTAAGCTTTTAAGCTTAGACAGGTAGTGGAAATATTAGGGGTCCCAAAATTTCCACTACCAGCAACATACTTTACTATCCAGGGCTGGTGGCACTATAGTAAGGAGGACATTTAGCATGATGTTCCCCTGCCATAGTACCAATCAACAAGCCCTAGTCCAGTTAGCACATTTTTTACTTTTTCATTTCTTCAGTTTTCACTAACAAAAAAAGAGAAGCCTGCACAGATCCCAGGGATCAGTGTAGTGCCTTACATATAGCTCCTCTCGGAGGCAATTCTTTTTTTTGGTGTTTTGGCGGCGGTTTCTTAGTAAATCTGGTGGTTTGTATCCTTTTAATGAGGAAAATAGATTGGGTTCTCTGTGTTTTTCCTGGCACGTTTACGAGCTTTGTAAATTGTCATAATGCCATCCCGCTGGAATAATGCTGCCTTCATGTTGAAATTGTAAAACCGATGCTGGTGTCTAATCATAGAGTTCACTTTACATTATAATCTGGCTTTGCAAATGTGTACCAAACCTTTCTCGACCATCAAAAGGACAGGAATTCTCATGTCTCATCTCTATCTTAAAAATGTGATATAGTTTGCATTTTCACATTCAAAAATGTACATTTGCAGGCGCACATAATAACAAAAACAAACACACATAGATGAGGCTAACTATAAACTTATAGCACAGTACATAAAGGAATAACCATTTACCATACTAGATTCCCTCATGCAGTAAAATTAACAAAACTAATGTCACTGTTTATATGTCAGTCCACCTAACTCAAGTGGATGATAGTGTCAATATTGTTTTGTTATTTGTCTGTTCCCAGCCTATTTGTTTCCCTAGTTTGTCTCTCACTATAGAAAAACCTGCATTGTCAGTTGTTGTTTCCTCTGTCTCCATAGTTTCCTCTATAAGTTTTAAACCTGCACGAACAATCCATTGTATACAGTATCTGGTATCCATTTCAAAAAGTTAGTAGGAACTCAGAGGGGTTTATGTAATACGGTTTAAGTTTTGTGATCAGCATGATTTCGGCAATATCAGCTGCAGATTTAAGCAGCAACAATTTAAAAGGCAAAAACAACCTGGTTTTGCCTTCTGTATTATTGCCACTTTAAATCTGCAGCCGATATTGCCGAAATCATGCTGCTCACAGAACTCGCACCCTTTTTACATTAACTCCATAGAGTCTACACATGTGCACTTGTGTCACAAACACAACCACTAACCCAAAATTGGATTTCTCTCTGCATTAATATTAAATATAGTTACTTTGTATAACTTTTTATACTTAAAAGTGTATAAATTATAAGCTGATGTGTTTATTTTATTAAATTCCTCACATTCACAAGACCTTATTTATGATACAAACTTAGGCCCTGATTCAGAGCCGGACGTTCTGACCAGAGCGCTCGCTCTGAATCAGGACCCACCTCCATTAATATGGAGCATCCTCCTGGACGCTCGAAGAGCTGTGGGTGACCACCCACAGCATATACGAGCGTGCAGGATGATGGTCGCGATGGTCTTGACCATCGCGACCATCGAAACTGCGAGCAGAAGCCTGCGGTTGAGTTTTTCAACCGCAAGGCCAGGAGTGATTTTGGCTCTATCAGCCAAAATCACTCCCACTGACATCACTAGTGATGTCAGTGGGGCCGGCTTCAGACGGTAGGCTTTCCCTTGGGCACGCCCCCGGCACGCCCACCAAAGGGGTTGTGCTGTCAGTCAACATCGACAGCATGCCCCCTTCGTAGGGTCTCGCTCGTAGGGTCTCGCGCATGCGCACGACGGAGCTCCCTCCGTCGTGCACATGCGCAGTGCGGACCATCGACCCACTTGCGAGCGGACAGCCGCTCGCGAGTGGGTCTGAATGAGGGCCTTAATTTTCAGCTAAAATTGCCTTCATTTTGCATTAAGGTGCTCAGTTGGCCTGCTCAGAGCAAAACAAGGTTCATTGCTACTCACTGTTCTCAAAGATAACCCTGCAAACTAGAAATGTACTAAGATGTGCAGAGAGGCAAACAATGTTAAGATGTGCACTGTGCAAAAGTGATTACTTAGCATTGGACCTGATTCAGGTTGGTTCACAAGGCTGCGTTCGCACTCAGCCACCCAATGTTTGCATTCTGCGCATGCGTATAAGAAGCAGTGCATGAGCGCGTACCGGCCACATCGACCGGGAAGTGATCGCGGTGAGCATGTAGAGTCTTCACATAGTGATTGATAGGAAGTGACCGTTTGAGGGTGGTGACAGGGGGTGGTCAGAGAAATGCAGGCGTGCCTGGGCGTTTAAACGCCGTTACAAGGGCGTGCATAATTAAACCCCTGCTAAAGCATACGCTGGCAGAAGTCTAGATGGCGACAGGAAGTTTAGCAGTTTCTGCGGTAGGGTCAGGTCAACAACAACTGTGCGGATGGTTCCCATGTTACTCGATGGCACCGATATTTTTGCTGACTTGCGGATGCATATCATGGGAAGTGGAAGGCTTTATACAGTGATGGGGGTCTTGGTATAGTGCTGCGGTTGCCGTGCGATTGCATTCATTAGCATATTTTCGCGGGGTGTGTGTGAACGCAGCCTTGCGAACCAACCTGAATCAGGCACACTATTCATTGTCAGTCTATGCCATTAGTTAGTGCACACTTCTAAACTTCTGCTGCTCTGCAAACCCTGCCATTTTGCTCCTCAAACCTATGCGCTTTGGCAGAAATGTACAGTACACGCACTTGTGAAAATTGCATGGCACCACCAAAGAGGTCATTTTGCTCTTTATAAAAAAACCTGCTGCCTTTACAAAAGAAAGATTTTTCTGTTTTTATAATGAAATCTTGCTTCTTCTAGTCACATTTCCATTCTACAGCATGTGAACATAACAACGAGGGATGTTTTAATAAATGAATGGTCCTTGTGTGCAAGGTAAACTGAACTCACATTTTCTGAAATTCACAAATGTAATTATATATATATATATATGTATGTATATATATATATATATTATATATATATATATATATAATATGTATATTGCCTTATCAATCACCTCCCAGCGGTGTAACTATAAATTTTGCTCCCTCCTGCCAAAAAAGTTTCAGCCCACCCCTCCCTCCATCCCTCCCATAAAACAAACACACCCAAAGACGACGTTTAAGGTGTGTGGTTTCATGATACAGTAATGTGCCAAACACATTATACTACACCGTAATGCCCTTATAACACATAATGACACACAGTAATGCCCCTATAAAACATTATGCCACATCGTAATGCCCCTTACAACACATTATGCCACACAGTAATGCCCCATATACATTATGCCCCTTATAACACATAATGCCACACAGTAGTACCTTTTATAACACATTATGCCACATTAATAGCACATTGTGCCACACAGTAATGCCCCTTACACATTATGCCACACAGTATTGCCCATTACATCCCACCCTGATGATCTACTTCACCAACCCTACTCTCCGCTCCTGCCAGTCTGTCACCTCAGCTCAAGACAGGTTGCATAGTTTTTACATAGCTTATAACCTGTAAACTGCATGTATCAAGTTAGTGCCCCTTATTCAGTGCCCCCTGTAGTAGTCCTCCTGTAGTTGCAATGCCCCCTTCAGCAGTGCCCATAATGCAGGGTCCCCTGTAGCAGTGCCCCTTAGGCAATGCCCCCTGTAGTAGTGCGCCTTATGCAATGCTCTCTGTAGTAGTGCCCCTTACGCAATGGCCTCTGTAGCAGTTCACATTATGCAGGGCCCCCTGTAGCAGTGCCCCTTACGCAATGTCCCCTGTAACAGTACCCCTAATGCAATGCCCCCTGTAGCAGTGCACCTTATGCAATGCCCCCTGTAGTAGCGCCCCTTAGACAATGCCCCTGTAGTAGTGCCCATTATGCAGGCCCCCATGTAGCGGTAACCCTTATGCAATGCCCCCTGTAGCAGTGCCCCTTATGCAATGCCCCCTCTTGTAGTGCTCCTTTTGCAATGTCCCCTGTTGTAACGCCCCTTATGCAATGCCCCCTGTAGCAGTGCCCCTTATGCAATGCCCCCTTTAACAGTGCCCCTTATGCAATGCCCCTGTAGTTGTGCCCACATGAAGTGCCCTGTGTAGTAGTGCCCATATGCATTGCCCCCTATAGTTGTGCCCATATGCATTGCCCCCTGTAGTTGAGCCCATATGCAGTGCCGCCCTGTAGTTGTGCCCATATGCAGTGCACCCTGTAGTTGAGCCAATATACATTGCCCCCTGTAGATGTGCCAATATGCATTGCCCCCTGTAGTTGTGCCCATATGCAGTGCCTCCTGTAGTTGTGCCCATATGCAGTGCCCCCTGTAGTTGAGCCCATATGCCGTGCCCCCTGTAGTTGTGTCCCTTAAAGTAGTGCCCCCCCAGTACTTACCTAATCCCAGTACTTACCTGACTCCACATGGCCGTAGTACGGGCTTTCTCTCCCACTGCTGTGCTGACTGGATCTAACTTGATAAAGCAGGCGCGGCCGCGTAGGCTCCTCACGTCGCAGGAACGCTGGCCTCTGAAGCGATCGGAGGTTACCTTAGCCTCTGATCACTTCAGAGGCCAGCATTCACAGTTGCAGTGGTGAAGCAATGGCCCCTGGAGCCCCCAAACCACCGCGGGGGCTGCGGGGGCTGTAGTTAGGCCACTGAGCTCTTGGAACTACAGGGTGCAATCCCTGGAATACAGAATTTTTTGCTATCATCAGGTTGACTCACGGACATTCTGAGAGAATTCTAGGACAGTTTTTTTGAATGATTAAATATGCTCTGTGCAGCACTGTGTAATATAATAATATACAGTATGTAATATGGTGTAGCTGTATACTCACCCAGTTGTAATGCTCGTACAATTATAGGAAATGATAAATCCTGAGGTGAGTTTTAGCAGTGTATGTCATTTTGCTATCACATCCCTGAGTTTTTCCAACAGATTGACAGAGGTATGTCTCTTAGTAAAGCCGATGATGCAGAGAGTGGCCTGCCTGTGAATGAGCTGGCATTGTGTGTAGTTACAGTCGCTGCTGAATAACATACACCCATCCAGTGGCTGTCACAGTCATGTAATCTTTAATCTGACCAGTACCTCTTGTCCACATATCTGTAGTTAAGTGGATAGTTGGTACAATGGCATTTTGTAGGCAGAGATACCAAATTGTTAATATCCTGGTTCAGGTGTGGATTTGCTGTTCTGGTAAAATGGAATTGAGATGGTATTTGGTAGCGTGGACACATGACCTCAACTAATTGTCTAAAACCAGATGCGTTGATGGAAGATATTGGACACAGATCTAATGCTAATATACTGTAGCCGCCATGGCCTTTCCTGCGCCCCCCCTAGTTTAGCCAGCCAGTCTGCATTGCCCTGCCCCTCCCCCAGTCCAGACAGCCTGCTAGGTCTAGCCAGCCTGCCTTCCCTGCCCCTCCCCCAGTCCATCCAGCCTTCCCTATGCCCCCCCAGTCCAGCCAGCCTGCCTTCCCTGTCTTGCCCCTCCCCCAGTCCAGCCAGTCTTCCCTGCGCCCCCCTCCCCTCCTAGTCCAGCCAGCCAGCCTGTCTTCCTTGCTCCAGTCCAGCCAGCCATCCCTGGGAATCAGTATGATTTTCCACCGGTCGCATGGCTGGCGGTTCAAATCCCGACAGTGGAAGCCCGGCAGGGGTGAAGATCCTGACTGCTAATTAAGGTAAGTACACTTAACCTAATTCCCTACCCTAACCCTGCCTTAGGGGTGCATAACCCTTACCCCCTCTGAGGGCCTAAACCTAACCCCCCCTTCCTCGCAGCCTAAACCTAACCCTCTCGGGGGTCTGCCTAAACCTAACCCCCCCGGGGTGCCTAACCCTAAACCCCCCTTCCCCTAGCCTAACCCTAACCCTCCCAGGGGCCCCTAACTTAACCCTCCCTACCCGCGGCTGCCCGCGCCTGGTGCCCGGCTTACCACCGATCGGGATGCCGGGCATCGGGCTCCCAGCGTAAGTAAAATGACAGGTGTCAGGATTTTGGCGCCTGTCATTAGACCCTTGCCGGGATTAGACAGTCGGAATGCCGACAGTCAGCATTTAGACCGTCGGCATCCCGACTGCATACCCATCCCTGCACCCCCCTATTCCAGCCAGAGAAGACAGCCTGCCTGTCTTCTCTGCCCCTCCCCTACTGCCCTTCCCCCTCCTAGTCCAACCAGCCTTCCCAGCCCTTTGCCACCCCAGTCAACCCTTCCCATCCCAGCGCCCCCCCTTGTTCAGTGTTCCCTGCCCTGTGCGACCCCCTCCACCATGTCTAGCCATCCTGCTTTACGCATCAATTGAGGCAACACCTCTGATATAGCTCCACCCACATTATCCACAGCTCCACCCAACTCTGCCCTATACCCGGGGACGGGGGGTCCCTGCCTATTTTGTTAGTACCGGGCCCCAGAATTTCTGATGGCAGCCCTGATCAGGGGTATATTTACTAAAGTGCATGTTTTTAGAAGTGGAGATGTTGTCCATACCAACCAATCAGATTCTAGCTATTATCTTCTATAAAGTGCTAGATAAATGTTAAGTAGAATCTGATTGGTTGCTATGGGCAATATCTCAACCCCTAAAAAGCTGCATATACACGTCAGAGCGAGAAGATATTTCATGAGTGGTTTCAGAAGGTGCCTGACTGTGTTTGGCCATGGCTTTCGCAATAGGCATTCTAGTACACGAAACAGCATTAGCAGGACCACCACTCATAAAGAAAAGCCAAGGTCTGAGCCACTGTGTGTGGTGTATGACATGTGGGCAATTTTACGTTTTTCGTCAGTCACCTTTTCCTCCATAATTAGAGGCAATGTTTTCTTTAAGAATGTGAATTAGTGTTCAGATTTGAGGTGCCCTTCTTACCCTTGACCTGCTTAAATAGATGTTAAAGAAGTACTATGACTGCCAGCACTAATACTGGGTTATTCCTGCTCAACTGATCCATGATTGATTTTAATTTTACACCAGGACAGGAGTAAAGCTACTATAGTTAAACTTAACTGTCACCAAACCGAGTCAACATACAGGGGTCTATAGGAATGATTCAGAGATGGACGATGATGCGATTGCACACAACAGATATGCGTACGCAAATGCAAAACCGTAGCATAAAGAAAGCCAAACCCAAAGAACGCAAAACCAACAAGCAAAAAATTTTCAGGTAAACACACACCCACTTCGTTCGTAAGTTTGTACGCACACATACGCACACTAATCCAATTATGCACCGTGCACTCCCTTTTATACTTCTGTTATATTTACTAAAGTGCATGTTTTTAGAAGTGGAGATGTTGTCCATACCAACCAATCAGATTCTAGCTATTATCTTCTATAAGGTGCTAGATAAATGTTAAGTAGAATCTGATTGGTTGCTATGGGCAATATCTCAACCCCTAAAAAGCTGCATATACATGTCAGAGCGAGAAGATATTTCATGAGTGGTTTCAGAAGGTGCCTGACTGTGTTTGGCCATGGCTTTCGCAATAGGCATTCTAGTACACGAAACAGCATTAGCAGGACCACCACTCATAAAGAAAAGCCAAGGTCTGAGCCACTGTGTGTGGTGTATGACATGTGGGCAATTTTACGTTTTTCGTCAGTCACCTTTTCCTCCATAATTAGAGGCGATGTTTTCTTTAAGAGTGTGAATTAGTGTTCAGATTTGAGGTGCCCTTCTTACCTTTGACTTGCTTAAATAGATGTTAAAGAAGTACTATGACTGCCAGCACTAATACTGGGTTATTCCTGCTCAACTGATCCATGATTGATTTTAATTTTACACCAGGACAGGAGTAAAGCTACTATAGTTAAACTTAACTGTCACCAAACCGAGTCAACATACAGGGGTCTATAGGAATGATTCAGAGATGGACGATGATGCGATTGCACACAACAGATATGCGTACGCAAATGCAAAACCGTAGCATAAAGAAAGCCAAACCCAAAGAACGCAAAACCAACAAGCAAAAAATTTTCAGGTAAACACACACCCACTTCGTTCGTAAGTTCGTACGCACACATACGCACACTAATCCAATTATGCACCGTGCACTCCCTTTTATACTTCTGTTAGTGCACGCACAAGTATTGCATAAATATGTCAGGCATGATGTTAAAGAATAAAGCCAGTGTTTGTAGTGTGCGATGTCAATTATTACCTTAATTTCTAAATTAGCCCTTTAATTGATATTAATGTTATATCTGAACAAAACAATTAACCAATTAAATAGTTATTAGTGTGCATTTAAAAGTTGCAATAACGTGCTTACGTAATTTTAAGTGTTTTTTAGTTTTCAAAACTATTCCTGGTATGAGTTTTCTAAAATGTTTATTTTGTTTTAAAAATCGGACAGCATGGGGTATTTTACACAATGCAATCCTTGATAAACATAGGGGCATATCCAATTGGGCGCGAGGTTTAGCAAGGTTAAAACCTCGCGCCCCTCGCGCCCAACTTAGAAATACCGTGGGTATGCGCGCTCCCGATACTCGCAGTATTCAATCCCAAAAATACTGGTTGCGGGGTTTTCAGCTGTGAAAACCTTGTGGCGCGTATTTTTTATAAAAAAAAAACATCACGTACCTGGCCGGGGCATTCCAGACGTCTCCGCGGTTCCCAGTGGCCTCCCCTCTCTCTTCTTACTGGAGAGAGGGCTGCTGGCTGGGTGTCCCATGGGCTGGTGGGAGGAGCAAGGGTTGCAGGGAGAAGTAGTTCTCCCAGCCAGGGGCGCCGAGAGGGGGGGGGGTGCGGGTACAGATTATCCGGGCCCGGGCTTCCTGACGGGCCCGGCGGGGGCCCGGGTCCGACGCCGCCCCCCCCCCTCCCTCACAGCAGCCCAGCACACAGCGTGTGCTGAGCTGCAGTTGGAGACTGCTCGTGGCAGCAGCCACAGCAGTCTCCTATGCCTGTGCGGGGGAGCGATCGCACTGATCGCGCCCCCCCCTGGCTTTGCGCCAGGCTGAGGGGGCTCAAAGCGCCCCCCTCCCCGGCGGAAGCGGCGCTGCAAATCCTTTTTATTTATTTTTTTCGGCAAGGGGGCGTGGCCACACCTCCCTAGATTAGGTCACGCCCCCTATTACCGGGGCCCGCCTTGGCTCTTGGCGGCCCTGCTCCCAGCGCCCAATTCCGGGGGGCCACACTAGCACTGCGGGGGCACACTGACAGTGGGACACACACACCACACATTGACATACTCACCACTGCTGCAGAAGAGCCGGCTCCCGACTCAGGATGAAGAAGACAGCGCTGCAGGAGGTAAGTAATTAAGGACTAATTAAGCTAATTGGATACTTCCAATTACTTAATTAGTCCTCAGGGGGGTCGCTGTGGGGTGTCAGAGCAAGTGTTGGTGATTTAACCTTAAATCATCGATTTTAGGAAAAATCACTCTTGCTCTGGAGGTGCGTGAAAAAAAACCTCCCTGCGCATTTTTTTAAAAAACAAAGCACCTAATAGAATAGCAAAAAACCTGCACCTGCAGGAAAAAGCTCGCAGGTGCGGGTTTTTTGCTAATCTCGCAGCCTATTGAATATGCCCCATAATATTGTAAGTTTTGCATGTTTAAAGTTGTATTCATTTTGCCATGTCTTGGTTTTTTTGTGCACATTATCACAAAATAATGTTTACTGTACTAGTTTAAATTAGGACCCATGTTCTTCGAAATGCAGTGATGTATTTCAGAATCTTTTTTTTTGTTTGTATTTTTTCCCATTGTTTTGTTAAAAATGTTAAGCTGTCAGAAGTGGAAGTGTTCTAAATTTTGCTTAGCCTGGTAAGTAGCCAAAACCTCTCCACTCTAACCCTAAACAAAAATTTCTACTTCCTAACCCTAACTGCTCCCTGTTTTTGGTTAACCCTAAATCCCCTTTCCTGCACCCTAAAATTACCCATCCCAGTTATGTGCCTAAACACATTACTCCCTAGGGGCTCCTATTCCTAACACACCTCCCCTCCTCTGGCTATAATATTATAAAGTTACCAAATATTTGAAAAGTCAGCCATTGTCATTTTTATGTTGTGTAATTTGTCATTTAAAACGAGGTGGCATTTAAATGCCAATGTCTATGTGTAGTCCCATGTGGCGGTATCCTGTCCGTTGGAATCCTGACTTCATCCTTCTTACTTCTAAATCTATGCCAAAAATATAATTTTTCAAATCCAATAAATATACCAGACATGATTTGCGATCTTTTTTTTTTTTAACATGTTTTTTTTTAACATTGGGATTTTGTTTTCAAAACCAAAAAAATTATGGGATGGCCCACTGATTCTGCCATCTGGGCGAGGTAAGTGGCCAGTTGTTGAAGGCCTGGCGATCTGTAACTTAATAGGATAAAAAACTTAGTGTACATTTTTTGGAGATTTATACATAAAATAACTATTCTAGAAGGTGTTACATAAATGAGCAACATCCTTCTTAAATTGAGCTCACATAATATAAATGTTTCCCTTTTATGTTCTAAATGTAATATTTAAATAATCAAAACAGGAATCTCAAAAAAACAGGAAACGAATTTTAAGTTAAACAAACATACACATGAAGAGATATTGAACAATATAGCTGTGCCCTTAGCAATCGATTTATTATTTTGGAAAACAAGTGTTAAAAATTAGCTTCATACTACCTACAATCACATTGTTGTGTGTGACATACATTTCCTATTTTGAAACTGTGAAGATTATTACATACTGTACATCCTTTATTATATGATTAACAATCATATCTTTACTGTCATATGACGAATATTTTGGATCAGTTTTTATTTTTCTAGATGCATTAGTCCTTAATCGAAAAAAACCAAACATGATTAATGATGTAGCTCCTTAAACAGAGATGTATTTTCAACCAATAATACAGTAATCACCTTATCCACAGAATGTGTGCTTTTTGCATAATCACATTTTTAAAAATATTGGTTTATCTTGTTATGTTGATCCTAGCCTGTAAACCCTGATTGCAGTGTTGTAATGATGCAGATTCAGCAATTAAATGTTTAATAAATAATTGTGAATAAACTTTTAAAATGGATGGATTTACCACAGCAGCTCGGTGTGGATGATCTTAACTTCCTTCTTGTAATGGTGCTCAAAATATATAGTAGGTTATGGTAATTCTGTAAACTACAATGTGACCATCCAAACACAAATAAATAAAACCGAGGTATACCTTATTTCTAATGTGTTTAGTATATTAAGTGGCCAGTAGCATGTACCTTCTGCCACGGGTTCTCCAGAAGTAGAAACATCAGAGGATGTTGTAGGGGAGAAGAACTTGGCTGGGGAAAGAGAGTGGGCTGGGGAAAGAGTGGGCTGGGGAAAGAGAGTTGGCTGGGGAGGAAGATTGGGCCGGGGAGGAAGATTGGGCAAGGGAGGAAGAGTCTTCTGGGGATTGCACAATTGGGGGTGCTACCCTCCTCCTCCTCCTGGCTCTCTTGATCTGCTCTTGTCCTAGGATATGAAATGTTTGTTCAATTATTAAGGTATTTATTTTACTTTTTTAACAATAAAACATACATACAAAGTTAATTTTTAGCTATATAATAAGTAACTTTGTCACAGATGATGCAAAACATAAATGCCGTATTCAATTAGTTGCGAAAATTTGGAAAGATTTCGCCTGCCACACTTTTCATCGCGTGGTTTTGGCCATGTAAACTTATCGGGCGTGTCCCCGCTATTCAATTCCAAAGGACGCAAACACGCTTCCCGGCGATACTCAAACTGGCAAAAAGTGCTGCCAAAAATGGGGAAATCACTAACATTGGGGATCAAAATAGAAGTGTCAAGTCCAGGGCTGAGAGGCTACCTGGATTGCGGGTCTCATCTCACGGGCGCTGTGGCGCGGGACTTCTGGCGGCGATGCGGGGTCTTGGAGAGCGGCAATGGGCACGGTGAGTCAGCACAGACTGGGAACCTCCAGCTGGAGGCAGGTGAGAGTGGGTAACACTGACAATGCTGCCGCGCTGTAGACTGCTGGGTGTGGCCATGTTGGATATGGTCAGGTGTCTGTCTGGGCCAATCAGCTTGCAGCATGGTCAGGGGAGGCTAGTAACCTATCCTGCGCTACCTGAGGGTACTAAAGGGCTGTCCAGAAGTCCTTTGGTTGTCAGTGCAATGTCTATCACAGCGTATGCTGTGAGCTAGTTCCCTGTGCTCCCTTGCTCCTTGAGCCGCAGTTCCAGTGTGTTCCAGTGCATTCCTCGCATAACCTGTATTGGTCTAGCTCCAGAGCACCTACTCGCCTCCTGAGACCCGCCACCTGCTGGTCGTCCAGCCAACCCTGGTCCGCTGAGTTTTCCTGCCTTACCTCGGCTACATCTAGCCATACGTGCTTCCTGACACCTCATCCTATTCATGAGTCATACCCTGCTACGACCGGCTGCCTTCCAGTGTCAGACAACACCACCTCCTCCATCCTACTCCACTACGGGTCCAGCTCCACGCCACCCTGTGACAGTTTGCACTGGCCCAATGGATTCGGCTAGTGGACAGGATTTGAGGGCTGACCTGCTCCAAGGTATCGCCAGTCGTTTAGAGGGACTAGAAGCTTCACAGCGGCAGATGGCTCAATTTCTACAAGAAATGTCGGTTCGCCAGGACACTCTGCAGGCTTCCCTGGTTACAGTCCAAATGCCGGCCCCTCCGAGTCTGCCAGCTCCTTCAGCCATCCTTCCTCCGGTTGCACCATCGCATCTGCACCTCCCGACGCCCAACAAGTTCAATTGGAACCCCAAATTGTGGCGAGGTTTTCTTAACCAATGCGATATCCACTTCACGCTGCAGCCCATGAATTTTCCATCTCCTAAATCCAAAGTGGCCTACTTTGTTTCCCTTCTGTCTGGCACCACTTTAGATTGGGTTTCACCACTTTGGGAAAGGTCCGATCCTTTATTGGATAATTATTCCGAGTTTTTCACAACCTTTCGAAGAATTTTTGACGAACCTGGGAGAACTACATCAGCATCTGAGATTCTGCGTATTCGTCAAGGGAATCGCCCGGTTAGCCAGTATATAATCCAGTTCCAGACACTGGCATCTGAGTTGAAATGGAATGAGGAGGTATTGATTTCCGCTTTCTGGAGTGGATTGTCGGATCGGATAAAAGATGACCTTGCCACACGAGATTTCCCCACTACTCTCAATGACCTCAGCTCCCTCTGTAATAAAGTAGACCTACGGTACCGGGAGCATCAAAGTGAGAAGAATAGGGGAGACTGGTTCAGGTTTCGCCCTACCACCGCTCCAGTCACCCCTCCGCCCGAACCATCGGGCGACGAACCCATGCAGATTAACCGGGCTCGTCTCACTGTGGAGGAACGACAAAGGCGTCGGCGGGAGAACCTGTGTAGAGACTGGAGATTGTGGAGAGACTGGTCATCTAGTCGCTGCCTGTCCTCGCCATCCAGGAAACTCTCACTCCTAAACAGTACAGGAGACACCAGGTTGTGAGTTATGTCTTCGTCTCCATCAAAAACTGAATCCGTTTTGTCCATTTCTCTGGAATTATTGCACAACTCTAAAATTGTTCTCTCTCTCCTTGATTCAGGGGCGGCCGAGAATTTCATCACCGCTGAGCTCGTACAGAAACTCCAAATTCCCATTTCCTCCCTCGATCATACAGTTACTTTGTCTGCAGTAGATGGTTCCCAAATTGCCAACGGAACTGTCACTTCGTACCCGACTGGTACAGGTTCGTGTGGGGGCTCTTCATACGGAAACAAACCAATTTTTAGTCATTCCCAAAGCATCGCACTGAGTTATTCTCAGATATCCCTGGTTATGCAAGCATTCTCCCAACATCAATTGGAGTACCATGCAAATCCTATCCTGGGGAGATGCTTGTCTTGTCTTCCTCTAATCAAACCTGTTAAAGAGCTTCGCCTTGCTACAACTACACAAATACCCAGTCAGTATCTACCATTCAGTGACGTTTTTTGTAAAGCAGGAGCTGATACATTGCCGCCACATCGGGAGTGGGATTGTCCCATCGATTTGACCCCCGGCAAAACTCCTCCACGAGATCGTACCTATCCACTGTCCCTACCTGAGACCAAGGCTATGTCGGCGTACATTCAGTAAAACCTACAAAAGGGATTTATCCGACCTTCCTCTTCACCAGCTGGTGCAGGCTTCTTTTTCATCTCCAAGAAAGATGGAGGCCTGTGCCCTTGTATTGACTACTGAGGCTTAAACAACATCACCGTCAAGAACCGTCATCCCATACCTCTCATTACAGAACTCTTCGATCGGGTAAAGGGAGTCACGATATTCACCAAATTGAATTTAAGGGGAGCTTATAATCTCATTAGGATACGAGCAGGTGATGAGTGGAAGACCGCTTTCAATACGCGGGACGGCTATATTGAATATCTAGTAATGCCCTTTGGTCTCTGTAACCCTCCAGCTGTTTTCCAAAACTTTGTGAATTAAATCTTCCAGGACTTACTGTATGTTTCACTGGTAGTCTATCTAGATGACATTTTAATATTTTCCTCTAATATTGACAATCATCGGTCTCAACTCAAGGAGGTCCTGACTCGTCTACGCAATAACCATCTATACTGTAAAGCAGAGAAATGAGTGTTCTATTTCTAGGATACATCATCTTGGGTTCCAGCCTCGAAATGGACCCCCAAAAGGTACGGGCTATTTTGGACTGGTCTCGCCCCAATTCGCTGAAATCAGTACAAAGGTTTTTAGGCTTCGCCAATTTCTACCTAAGGTTCATCAAGGGCTTTTCTACTCTCATGGTGCCCATTTCCGCATTGACCCGCAAGGGAGCGAATCCATCCCAGTGGCCTCCCGAGGCTGAAACCGCCTTTCAAATTTTAAAACAAGCCTTTATCTCTGCTCTGGTCCTGAGATAGCCTGATGTCAACAACCCATTTTTTCTAGAAGTGGACGCCTCCTCTGAGGCAGTGGGAGCGGTACTCTCCCAGAGATTCGAGGATAATAAATTCCATCCTTGTGGATTCTTCTCTAGAAACTTTTCTCTGGCCGAGAGAAACTACCCTATTGGGGAACAGGAGCTGTTAGCGGTTAAGTTGGCCTTTGAGGAATGGCGATATCTCCTGGAAGGGGCTACGTTTCCCATCACTGTTTATACAGATCATCAAAAACCTATTATACTTGAAAAATATCCAGTGCCTCAGTACTCGCTTGGCTCGTTGGGTGATATTCTTCTCCCATTTCAATTTCATCTTGACCTATCATCCTGGTTCACAGAACCTAAAGGCAGATGCTCTCTCCCGTTCCTTCTCCTCCGAGGCATCTACCGAGAATCACAAAGAAACCCCAGTCCTCGAGTCCAAAGTCTTCGCTACAACTCGTAACCTTTGTGACTCCTGATTTACGCAAACGATTGTTGAATTGGGCCCACTCTTCTCATTTTACCGGACATACAGGCATACGTAAGACTTTGGAATTCCTTCGACGCTCATATTGGTGGCCAGTCATAAGGACTGAGATTGCTGAATTTATCTCTTCCTGTCCACAGTGCGCACAACATAAAGTATCCAGGCAAGCTCCAACCGGTACCCTCCTTCCTCTGTCGGTGCCCGACCGTCCCTGTCACACCTATCCATGGACTTTGTGACTGATCTACCAGCTTCCAACGGCTTCACCACCATCTGGGTAGTGGTAGATCGGTTCTCTAAGATGGTACACTACATCCCTCTCAAGAAACTACCCTCCGCTCCAGAGCTGGCTCTACTATTTGTCACCAATATCTTCCGCATTCACGGACTTCCGACCAAGATTGTCTCCGATAGAGGGGTACAGTTTGTGGCAAAGTTTTGGAGAGCCCTCTATTTTTCAAATTAAACTAAAATTCTCCACGGCTTATCACCCTCAATCCAATTTTTCTACAAAAATGGTCAATCAGGATCTAGAGACCTTTTTACGGATCAATATGTCCGCATCCCAAGACAACTGGGCAGACACTCTGCCCTGGGTGGAGTTTGCTCACAACAGCTCCTACCATTTATCTACAGGTCAAACCCCATTCTTCATAATCTTCGGTTGGCATCCCAGAGTACCTGAGTTCAAGGAATTGCCAGTTTTCGATGTACCAGCTGTAACCGCTACACGACAGAAATTTTTACAAATCTGGTCTCAAGTTCTATCTGCCCTTCGGAAAGCCTCTGACCATTACAGAATCGGGGCTGACAAGAAGAGAAGAGCAGTACCCAATCTGAAGGAAGGCGATCTAGTGTGGCTGTCAACTCATAACCTTTGCCTCAAATTTCCATCCAATAAGTTTGCTCCCAGGTTCTAGGTCCTTTTCCCATTATCCAAGTAATTAATCCACTGGGCCTATAGACTGAAACTTCCACCCTATCTCAAAATACCCAACTCCTCCCACATATATCTATTGAAACCTCTCATCCTGAATCGCTTCCGCAAAGTCCTGCCACGCTCTCCCAAAGTTCTCAGTGAGAGGGGCATAGAATTTAAGGTTAAAAATCCTGGACTCTCATTTTCGTTACGGTCAGTTTCAGTACTTATTGGATTGGAGAGGTTATGGGCCCAAAGAGCGTTGCTGGGTAAAAGCGGAGGCTGTCCATGCTCCTCGTTTGGTACTCAAGTTTCACTCAGAGAATCCTGGTAAACCCAAGAAGTGTCCAGAGGCCAACCCTAAAGGAAGGGGTACTGTCACATCCAGGGCTGAGAGGCTATCTGGATCGCGGGTCTCATCTCTCCAGGCGCTGTGGCGCGGGACTTCCGGCGGCGGTGCGGGTCTTGGAGAGCGGCGCTGGGCATGGTGAGTCAGCGCAGACTGGAAACCTCCAGCTGGAGGCAGGTGAGAGCGGGTAGCACTGACAGCGCTGCCGTGCTGTAGACTGCTGGGCGCGGCCATGTTGGATTTGGTCAGGTGTCTGTTTGGGCCAATCAGCTTGCAGCATGGTCAGGGGAGGCTAGTAACCTATCCTGCACTACCTGATGGTACTAAAGGGCTGTCCAGAAGTCCTTTGGTTGTCAGTGCAATGTCTATCACAGCGTATGCTGTGAGCTAGTTCCCTGTGCTCCCTTGCTCCTTGAGCCGCAGTTTCAGTGTGTTACAGTGCATTCCTCGCATAACCTGTATCGGTCTAGCTCCCGAGCACCTACTCACCTCCTGAGACCCGCCACCTGCTGGTCGTCCAGCCGACCCTGGTCCGCTGAGTTTTCCTGCCTTACCTCGGCTACATCTAGCCCTACGTGCTTCCTGACACCTCATCCTATTCATGAGTCATACCCCGCTACGACCGGCTGCCTTCCAGTATCAGACAACACCACCTCCTTCTCCATCCTACTCCACTCCGGGTCCAGCTCCACGCCAACACGTGACAAGAAGTCCCCGAATAGCCTACTGAAGCTATTTGGGGTACTTAAGTGCTGTCAATTGCCTATAAATAGCGTATTTGCACAAGTGGTGAAGAATAGCATAAAGGTGTTTTTGTGGTTGAAAATAAGTAGTCCTGTCAAATTTGGGGTACTTGAAAATGGGTGCAAGCATGTTTTAAATTTGATAAATTGAGGTTTTAAAAAACGAAAAAAACGCACCTTCGGCAAGCACCTGCAATCAAAAAAACACCTCCCCCATACTTGCAGATCCCCCAAAAGGCTATTTCGCTAGTTTAAAGGTTTGTACACCCACTTTGTACTTTTTTGGTCCCATTTTCCAAGTAATTTTTTGGGGTGTGCCTCAGTTTTTTTGTTGTTTTTTTTTACGCAGTTATGCTTTGGGGGGGCTGTCCCAAGGGTGCAGAGTGGTTTTCTGACGTTTGCACCCCAAATCCACAGTTCTGCACTTTTTTTCAAAACCTATTCATAGGCGAATAATTTTCACCTATTACATTGCGTTTTCGTGTACGCGAAAACTTTTTGGAATTGAATACGGAGATAAGTTTCCACCTGGCGAAATTACATCATTCACGATACTTTTCCGCGGAAAACGGCTTTTCATGTCTAATTGAATTTGGCCCTATGCATACTAACATCAATGCACATAAATGCATGTATTCATGTACTACACTTACTTCTGCAAATGGTTGTCCGCAAGAGGGCTAACAGCTCCGTGGAGCAGCGCCGCAGGGCCGACCAGCGCCGCTCCAACTGCACAATAGTTGCACAATAGTGCGCCAGTACCTGAGCCTGTGGTGGAGTCTCTGTATCTCTGCGTATGCCCACAACTTCTGCCGGTTGGGTATTGGCGGTGCTACGACCCCCAACCAGAGATCTATGACTTGCATCAGGACGCAGAGCTCCTGGCGACTGAAGGCCGCAGCTCTCATGATGGCATTGGCGATTATTACAGTGTGCATCTTATATAATTTCTTTCCTATTCTATGATTGGTTTTCAACATTGACAATGCCTTCATGTCAGAGTTCACATATTACTTTAGGTGGATTTTTATTGGCTGCCTGCATAAAGATGACTGCTTGAAGTATTGTTCGACCTATCCATTCACTAATGTTTCTGGGTTAAAAAAAAAATATAGGAGTGCAAAATATTTACATCATGCTACTGAATGCTCTCGGAGAGGCCTCGGCGTACTTTATTTACGGTCTGCTGCAAACAAATATACCATTTTTAAAATTATGTTTAAAAAAAACTAAAAATAACTAAAATTCATACGCATGTATTGGCCGTGTCCACGGAGGTGTGCAACGCTGCAAAGCTATGCGTTCTCTAACTTGCGTTTTTAACATATCCAACACATATGAATTTAAACAGACATACAGTATACACACAGACATACGACAATTTATAACAGTCATACTCATGTCTAAAAATTTTTGTCAAATTATGTTGTCACTGGGAACAGAGAATATCATCAGTTTCTTTTAATAAAGTGCAAAACATATAACCTAATCAACTATTGTTTTGTACTTGTTTGTGATGTACTTTTATATATGCTACATTAATCCTATTTTTGATAAACTAATGGACACAGACACACACCTCCTGAGCTGTTTTCTAAAACGGTGCTGCTGCACGTAAGGTTCATATAACATACTAAACACTTTTAACATTGTAAATTATCTTGATTGAAAAAAGGTCAAAGTAGCACAAAGCTTAAAATGAAGTTGGCACAAATATTGTTTTTTTATAAAATGTTTGTAGCATGTTAGTTTGGGTCCATAACAGTCATCAACACATAATTGAGGATATTCATCAGGTTTTTACTGCAACAATAATGTGTAAAGTTAGTAAGATGGCACTTATATTCATAAGTGATGTTGCCCATAGCAACCAATCACATTAGAAAATACCTTTTTCTGGCACCTTCCAGAAGATAAAAAAATTATTTTGAGTGGTAGATATGGGCAGCATCACTTTAAAATATAACTGCCATCTTAGTATATTTATCCTAAATGGTGTAATAGATCATTATAACTACAATGCTATATCTGCAAATTATTGAATGAAAAACTAGAGAGCATGTACCTGTATGTTTCAAATTAGGCAAAAAAAAAAGCCTTGTGTGTTTTGTTGGCAAGATAAATGTATTATTGGCATTGTAATCAATTGTAGAATCAAGGCCACTCATTGTAAATTTGTTTTAGAAAATTAGTAAAATTTGCACAAAAAACAATGAAAACAACATTTGTAATGTCAAATACCTAAAATATTGATCACGCACTTGTTGACGGATATTGACATTGGTCACAAATCTGGCAGAACCACCATCATCATCCTCCTCCTCAGCATGAACCAGTGCTGCGTCCATGGCTACATTGCTCTGTATAGCTATTTTGTGAAAAATACAACATAGCGCAATAGTTTTGCCAACCATTTCCGGATTAAACATTAATGCACCACCAGTTCGGTCTACACACCGAAAACGTGCTTTCAATGAGTCAAAGCAACGCTCCACAATCTGTCTAGTGGCAGTATGTTCCGCATTATATTTGTTTGGGCTCCAGTGTTAGGCAAAGGAAATGGAGTGAGTAGCCATGGACAACAAGGGTAAGCACTATCTCCTGTTAAAAGTGATTAAAAAAAATTAACAACATACTATTTGAAAAACAATACTACTGTCTAATAAAAAAGGTAAAGAACCTTACCCAGCAACCACACATTTCCACCACGCCTCTGCATTCATTTTGCCCAGATTCCTGTCTGCCGAATCACATACGAATCATGTGGTTGGCATTCAGGGACAGAATCTGGAGGGAGGCACCACATACAGTCATGACATTCATCGAATGGTAGTGTTTGCGATTGCGGAATACATGTTCGAATCTACCTGGTGGAACAATTGGTACATGGGTGCTATACACAACCACTATAAAATGTGGAAAGCCAGCAATTTCAAGAAACTGCTGCTTAGCCACAGCTAGGGACTCCTCATCTAAAGGTATTTTTATGAATTGGTTGAGGCGCACCATGAAGGAAGAGCTAAAACGCCTCAGGATCGTACTAAAAGATGGCTGAGAAATCCCAGCCACCACAGCTACGGTGGTCTGAAAGGACCCTGAGGCACAAAAGAGTAACACTGAAAGTAATTGTGTCAGTGCTGGAATTGCTGTTGGAATGTGTATTTGCAACTCTAGAACACTCTCCACAATTTTGAGAGTATCTTGGATGACATGAGGTGGCAAACGAAAACAATGCAAAACCTCATCATCAGGCATTCAAAATAAGGAAACACGTGTACGGAAGATAGCCTCCCTTCACCTGGGATGTAATGGTAGCTCACTTGCAGGATTTGGTGACTCTGATGTTTCATCACATTCAGATAGCAGCAAAACTGCCCAGGAATACTGTAGCCAATTGATACAGAAACACACAAGTTAATATACACATTAAAAAAAAACAGCTATACCTTGCAAAATTTGTAAAATTGAAAATAATTACGGTTATTATGGATGGTTATGCCATCCATCCAAAACAGTTGGGCTGACTTCAGGTGCCGCCTGAAACAAAAAATGGCATCCAGGTCAGAGTACTGAAGAGGTACAGGTTGGGGTACCTTCCTACCAGGTATAGTGTCACGACCCTGTCTAGTTGTCATCTTTTTGCCTTGGGACTTACCCCTGTCAGCTCCCCCATGGATCTGTGTGTGTAATTTGCTTGGAGGATTTGCTCTGATTATTGCACCTGGCCTCTCCTCTGTCTGTGAGCACTGCTAGCCCTGATTGGAATCACAGATGTGGTTCTGATTCTCAGAGCTGCAGAGATGAATACTCCCTCTGCATGTTGTGCCTTCCACCACTCAGAATGCTACTACCAGACCACCTGTCCGTATCCACCAATTGCTGCCAGACCCATGGTATATATATCCTCTCCTGATAGCATTCTGGGCCTGAACATCTCGTCTTCCCGTGGTGTATGGTTCATGCATTCAAGTCTGTCCCTGAAACCTGCTACAGCAATCCCTGGCGCTATCCAGAAAACCTGTTTCAGCTGTACCTGGCAATCCAGTAAATCTGCTGGCAGCAACCCCCGGTGCTTCAAGAAAACCTGTTACAGCCAAACCTGGCAATCCAATAAGCCTGCTGACAGCAACCTCTGGTGCATCCCGAAAACCTGCTACAGTAATACCTGGCATCCAGACGTCCTGTTACAGCAATACCTGGCCTGTGCTCTGCTGTTAGTCCTACTCCTGGTTGGTCCCTGGCACTCTGTAAACCTGCATCGTGTTACCCTGCCTTGCTTCCTGCTGTGGATCAACTCCTGCCCCTGTTACCTACCTATTCCCTCCATGAACCTAAAATTCCCAAACCTACCCATTCCTTCCTGAAACCTGTTATTTCCAATTATCCTGTCCAGCCTGTAAATTCCCAAACCTACCCATTCCTTCCTGAAACCTGTTATTTCCAATTATCCTGTCCAGCCTGAAAATTCCCAAACCTACCCAATCCTTCCTGAAACCTGTTATTTCCAATTATCCAATCCAGCCTGCACCTGAGTTCTAGCCTTTGTCATAGTAATTCCAGATTACCCTGTTCAGCCCTCATCTCAGCATTACCTGACTTCCCTTCAGCCATTGTCACATTCCAGTCCTGAGTCAAGTTCCAAGCTCATCAGTTCAGTCCACATTGTGCCAGTCCAGTGTCAAGTTCCAAGCTCTTCAGTTCAGTCCACATTGCTCCAGTCCAGAGTCAAGTTCCAAGCTCATCAGTTCAATTCAACAAGTCTTCCTGCCGGTCCCAGTCCGGTCCCTCCAGTTCCTATCATTTATCATCAAAGGCAGTTTTCACTGCTACCCAAGTCTTGTAAATAGAGCTATTTACATTATCTGTGATTCCAGTCATGCCGGCCTCCGTTGAAACCCAATCACCACCTGAGACAGGTAACTCGCAGACACCAATCATGACATATAGAGTACACCCCCCCTGGAGGAGTTAGCCTTAGGATCCATTGAAGATGTTGAGGTGACTGATGTGGCTAATGTTGATTCAGATAGACCTATCTGTCGAAGCTGGTTAATTGGCTGAGACAAGATCAGCTTAAAATAAGATCGAAACGACGCCATCCTGCGAATGGCTGCAAGACACCATTTTGGAAATGAGATCGGCAAGACGCCATTTTGCGAGTGGCCGCTCAGCACCATTTTACCTAAACTCACACTTAAGTACATATGACGATGCTATTATTAGCATCAGGCAATCGTATCTTTTACCATACCACATACACACATTAATACACACAGTTGCGCTGTTAGCATGTCGCACATTAGCGAATGTATAATAGCCCGCATGCGAACGCTGGTGATTAGCTGCATGCGTACACATCTGCCCCAAATCAGATAAACCTAACTAGCATCTTTTGCCAAAAATACTTACATAATGCACACTCACACAAAAGGTTCCATAGCTTTAAAGTATGAGATACAAGTTTTATTCATTTATTACAAATGCTGTGAAATAAAGGCTATTTTGGTATCTAAGGTTTAATACGTGATAAGTAAGCCGTGTTTGGTATTTTACTGATCTGCACTTTCTCAACAGCTTTCCGATATCATCGGTGTGAAGATCGCAACATGCATTCTCAACTTATGGACCGTAGAGACTTAAAGCACCAAAATGTACATTGTAAATTCAACAGCCAAGATTTGCATGAGGCGGGAAAACGGAGGCAACAAGCTGTTAGAGGCTGTTCTGTGTCCATTTGAATCAACCTGTTAAATGCCCTGTAACAAACGCACCGTGATGGGGAACCAATGGGATTAGCAACAAACCTATCTATTGTCTGTTTCTGTAAGGGTATAAATCATAGTTGCCTACCTTTCAGTTGCTCTTCCCGGGAGAAGCCCGGGTAAGAGAAGCAGCAGGGGGGGTGACGGGGGCGGGGCCTGACAAATCGCGTCATTAAGCCCCGCCCCCTCGCGGTAAAATTGCCGCGATTGGTTAAAATTTATATAGGGAACGGGGCCAAACAACGTGATTCATGTAGAATCACATCTTAAGCCCCGCCCCCTACACGGAGACCCGCGATAGCCACCAGAATGCTCCTCATTCTGCCCACTTCACTAGGAAGTGGGCAGAATGCGGGAGAAATGCCTACCCTTCCGGGGGTACGGGGGGTTACCCGAAAAATCGGGAGCCTCCCGCGAAAACCGGGAGGGTAGGCATGTATGGTATAAATGTGTGTGTTGTGACCCCAGTCTGGAGTCTTCTTGCTGATTGCTGATTGACGGAGGTTTCTTGCTGATGCCGGTATCTGGTCCAGAGCACGTGCGTATGTATAACTGTATCTTGGGTCTGTATAATTCTTTGCGCTAAATTGTACTTAGATCACAGCGTGTAACTGACTGTACTTTACTTGAATAATACTTTGTGCTTTGGAAACACATGTTCAAGGTCTAAAGTCTTTATTTTATTGTATGACTGCGTACGCAAATAGCGTAAATTTTAGAGGTTTTTAGAAGGTATAGGTAGGAGCGTTTAGAGGTTCAAATTCAGTATCCTTACATCTCAGGTATATAGACTAACATTTTACAAAATGTTTTTTCAAAAATGTGTAAATGTGTTTGAAATTTTGTTTTGTTCAAAATTCTATTACATTACTCTAAATTTAATGCATTATTTATGTTACTAATTGATAAGATGGTTTAGTGGAGTCCAGGTATACATTGTTTGCTGCAAAGTAATCAGGACTAATAATGATGAGTTTAGTTGCAAACACCTGTTATAGTCCTTGTTATCTACAGAACATCGATGTGTGGGAAAGGTAAATAGGTCATCAAAATTTGCGACACTCATGGAGACATGTTACAAAAACAAAATAAACAACGCAGTTTAAATAAAAATCTAAATGTACGTACTGTATAGTCTACAGTGAAAAACTTATTGACCACAAAGATGTACCTCACTCCCAACCAGTATCAAAAATGGTAGCTTTAAATATAAGGCAATGTGGTACTAAATTTCAAGCAGGTATAGGACAAAGGTTTTTTCTGAGCAAAAACAGCATACCCTACTCACAAAGCAGAGGGGTAGGTTCAGGCGCATCAAGATATCTTTATCTCATACAATTTCATACGCTTTGTTTTTCAGAGTGGAAGGATATATATGGGCGTACCCTACTCACTGTTAGCAAGTTGTTCAATCCACATATAATAGGTATCTTAGGGGGAATTGCCGTGATTCCTTCTACCCACTCAGTGGCGTAACTTCATCCCAGTTGCCCGGAGGCAAGATAAGTGTTGGTGCCCCCCCCAAACTTAAAAGTGCTACCGGAAAAGAACAAGAAATTTTTTTATATATATATATATATATAGCACTGGAGGTGTATCTGGTCTATCTTATTATTACACTATTTCTACATCGCTCTGGCAATTAAAACTTTCACCAGCCCTATGCTAGGTGCATTATCACCCATCTGAGTATGGCCTCCAATGTTCCAATGTGAGCAATTTAGCGTCTCTATACTGTACACAAGCAACGTCATACTACATTACATTTGCGTCTTCTTAGCCAACTGCATGTGCCTGTATCTGTACTGCAGCACTGCACGAAGCATGCACGGTGCAACTCAGCCGCATTCGCAGACGAAAAACATTGTACAAGAAAAAAATAAACACATTGGCCCCCACAGGAAACAAAATACACCTTAGCCACCTCATAAAACAATGAAACACATTGGCTCCCGCAGGAAAAAAAAAACACATACTGTACATTAGCCCCCACAGAAAAAAGCACATTGCCCCCCCACAGAAAACAAACACACTGGCCCCCACAAGAAAACATAAATAAAACATATTGGCCTCCACAGAAAAAAACAAAAAAACAAACACATTGACCCCAACAGAAAATAAAAAAAGCGCTTTAGACACTGCAGGAAAATATAAAAGACATTGGACCCCACAGGAAAAAAAAATAAAACAAGCAAATTGGCCTGGATGCTGTGGATAATGTATGTCCCTGGGTTGGGGGGGCTGTGTCTAGAGGGCCGAGGGGAGGTAGGGTAGAGAGTGTATGTCCCTAGCTATGGGGGTGTCGTAGGACGGATAGTGTATGTAACCGTGGCTGGAGATGTGGTAGTCAATGCACATCTCTGGGGCCAGGTAGGGGGAGGGTATGTGTATCCCTGGGCTGGGAGGTACTGTCTATATATAGGGGGCCTGGGGTAGGATGGGTTACAGGTATGTTCTGTAGGCGGGGGTAGTGGTTAGGGTGGGTCAGGGGTGCAGGGTTGGTTAGCCTATTACCCCCCAACAGAGCCAGCACTTGGTGCACAAACTCCATACACTCCGAGGTTGCTGGGGACAGAATGGGAGTAGTAGAAGCGGGAAACAGGGGACAGGATGGGATTAGTAGTGAGAAGCAGGGAGCAGGATGGGAGGAGTAGTGGGAAGCAGGGGGCAGGATGGGAGGGGTAGTGGGAAGCAGGGGGCAGAATGGGAGGGATAGTGGGAAGCAGGGGGCAGGATGGGAGGGGTAGTGGGAAGCAGAGGGCAGGATGGGAGGAGGAGTGGGAAGCAGGGGGCAGGATGGGAGGAGTAGTGGGAAGCAGGGGGCAGGATGGGAGGAGTAGTGGAAAGCAGGGGGCAGGATGGGAGGAGTAGTGGGAAGCAGGGGACAGGATGGGAGGAGTAGTGGGAAGCAGGGGGCAGGATAGGATGAGTAGTGGTAAGCAGGGGTAGTGATGAGCGGTTCGGATTCTGAGGAATCCGAACCGCTCAACAGGTGAAATCCGAGTCCACCCGAACGGAAGTTCGGGTGTTCCCGCCTGACTCGGATTCCACCTCGAGGCCGAACGTCACCCGTCCGGCATCGGATTCTCGCGAGACCTCGCGAGAGCCGGGTGACGTTCGGCCTCTATAAAAGGCACGGTGCCCGGCTGTCGGCGCCATTTCGGAACACGCTTAGTAAAGTTAGGTAGTGAGTGACTAGTGAGAGGGGAAAAGCGAGTTAGATAGAGTAGTTCAAGTTCTTGCCACTGTGTGCTCCGTGACTGGGCTTAGCCCACTGAGTGCATTAATAGTTATATTATACAAGCTCCGTGACTGGGCTTAGCCCACTGAGTATTCTATTATTTATATATATTATACAAGCTCCGTGACTGGGCTTAGCCCACTGAGTGCATTAATAATATTTATATTATACAAGCTCAGTGACTGGGCTTAGCCCACTGAGTATTCTATTATTTATATATATTATACAAGCTCCGTGACTGGGCTTAGCCCACTGAGTGCATTAATAATATTTATATTATACAAGCTCAGTGACTGGGCTTAGCCCACTGAGTATTCTATTATTTATATTACACAAGCTCTGTGACTGGGTTTAGCCTACTGAGTGTATTATACAAACTCCGTGACTTGGCTTAGCCCACTGAGTGCATTATTTATATTATACAAGCTCCGTGACTGGGCTTAGCCCACTGAGTATTCTATTATTTATATTATACAAGCTCCGTGAAAGGGCATAAGCCCAGTGAGTGTATTATACAAGCTCCGTGAAAGGGCATAAGCCCAGTGAGTGCATACAAGCTCTGTGACAGGGCATAGCCCACTGTGTCTATTATACAAGCTCTGTGAAAGGGCATAAGCCCAGTGAGTGTATTATACAAGCTCCGTGAAAGGGCATAAGCCCACTGTGTCTATTATACAAGCTCCGTGAAAGGGCATAAGCCCAGTGAGTGTATTATACAAGCTCCGTGACAGGGCATAGCCCACTGTTTCTATTATACAAGCTCCGTGACAGGGCATAGCCCACTGTGTCTATTATACAAGCTCCGTGAAAGGGCATAAGCCCAGTGAGTGTAATATACAAGCTCCGTGAAAGGGCATAAGCCCAGTGAATGCATACAAGCTCCGTGAAAGGGCACAAACCCACTGTGTCTATTATACAAGCTCCATGAAAGGGCATAAGCCCAGTGAGTGTATTATACAAGCTCTGTGAAAGGGCATAAGCCCAGTGAGTGTATTAGACAAGCTCCGTGAAAGGGCATAAGCCCAGTGAGTGTATTATACAAGCTCCGTGAAAGGGCATAAGCCCAGTGAGTGCATACAAGCTCCGTGAAAGGGCACAAGCCCACTGTGTCTATTATACAAGCTCCGTGACAGGGCATAAGCCCACTGAGTGTATTATACAAGCTCCATGACAGGGCATAGCCCACTGTGTGTATACAAGCTCCGTGACTCCAGTTCATAGTGATAAAGTAATATGGATCACGAGAATGAACCGAGAGGAGAGCAGAAACAACAAGCAAATGCTAGCATTGCAGCGGCTGGAAGTCCATCACTTTCATCTAAAGCTGATGCTCAAGGGCGTAGAGGCTTTAAAAACTTAGGGAACCTGAAATGAAAAAATTTAGATTTCACAGGGGTAAAGACAAAAAAAAACCTCTAAAGACTACTACTATTGCAGAGAAACAGAAAATTGGCAACATACCATTCACCACACGTAGCGGCAAGGAAAGACTCAGGCTTTGCCCTTTATTTCTGAGTGGTGGTTCTGCAACTGTCAGTGAGGCATCTTGTGCCTCTCATGATGATAAAAGACCTTTTCAATCAGACTATAGAAGTGTGAAAAAATTTAAAACCAATAAGGCAGTAGAACAAACTGTGTTTTTTGAAACACAAATGTCAGAAATCCCTGAGGAGAGTCTAAGTGGGTCCACGAGTGTCATTGCTATGTTTAAGCCTGACCTTTCAGAGAAGCCGCCCTCCACAGTTTCTTTTCCATCTGTAGTTGTGGGGATGAGCAGTATTGCCGAGGACATAGAAATTGAGGATGACACCGTGGAATTGCAAGAGGATGAGAGGAATATATGTGCCGCTGACGCTGGCACTAATGAGGATGTTGAGGATGAGGATATTATTTGTATAAGTCAGGCACCAGTGGAAGCAGCTCTTGGCCAAGATAAGAAGGCCATTGCCATGCCTGGGCATAGAACCAACAAATCCACATCTTTTGTGTGGAATTACTTTTACCCAAACCCTGACAATGTTTGTCAAGCCATTTGTAGCCTCTGTGAGACCACAGTTAGTAGAGGTAGGGACGTTAAGCATCTAGAAACCTCTACGCTATTACGTCATCTGCAGCGAGCTCATGACGGGTGTTTGATAACAGAAACTACTGCAAAAAAAATAACAACAAGCAGTCCAGGATTAGCTAGATGCCTTCTCTCTACTAAATCCCAGCACCTGCAATCTCCGCTGACAACACCTTCCTCCTCAATATCCTCAGGAATGATCAGTGGTAGTACAACATCCAATTTGTTAATGCTAAGTCACGGTGACTCCACCAATTTCCAGGACACCTCAGAAGAAACTGAATCTTTGAGCGCTAGGCCTGCTGCTGCTGCTGCTGCTGGTGGATCTTCATCCCAGAAGTGGACCAAGAAGACTACTAGTAGTATACCAAAAAAACAATTGACTGTTAAAGAATCTCTTGCAAGGGGAAGCAAGCATGACAGCTCTCACCCTGTCGCACAGCGGATCCCTGACGCCATGACAGCTATGCTAATATTAGATCTGCATCCAATATCCGCAATTAATGCAGTGGGATTTACACAGCTAATTGAGGTCATGTGTCCCCGGTACCAAATTCCATCTCGGTTTCAATTTACCCGAAAAGCCATTCCTCGGCTGTACCAGGACGTTAAACAGAACCTAATTATTGGCCTGCAAAATGCTATTGTACCCACTGTCCACTTAACCACAGATATGTGGACAAGCGGTAGTGGACAAACTAAAGATTACATGACTGTGACGGCCCACTGGGTGGGTGAATCGCCTTCAGCAGCAGCAGTATCTAACAAACAACACCAGCTCATTCAGAGGCAGGCAACTCTGTGCATCACCGGATTCAATAAGAGGCATACCGCTGACAACCTCTTAGAAAAACTAAGAGATGTCATAGAAACATGGCTTACCCCACTTGGACTCTCCTCAGGATTTGTGATTTCTGACAATGCTACAAATATAGTGAAAGCATTA
This sequence comes from Taudactylus pleione, assembly GCA_031769625.1. NCBI lineage: Eukaryota > Metazoa > Chordata > Amphibia > Anura > Myobatrachidae > Taudactylus > Taudactylus pleione. The sequence goes on along the minus strand of JAUIMM010000324.1, from coordinate 5,748,707 downwards.
CAGCTGGGGGAATTCCAACACATCCCCTGTTTTGCTCACACAATAAACTTAGTGGTGCAGGGTTTTTTAAAAAACGTCAGGGGCGTTCAGGAGATGCTGTCTGTGGCCCGAAAAATTTCGGGACAGTTTCGGCATTCAGCAACAGCGTGCAGGAGATTGCAGCACCTGCAAGAGCAGTTTAATTTGCCCTGCCATCAACTGAAGCAAGAAGTGGTAACGAGGTGGAACTCAACCCTGTATATGCTTCAGCGGATGGAGGAGCAGCAAAAAGCCATCCATAGCTATACGATAAGCCATAACAATGGGAGAGGAGGGGGAATGTACCTTACCCTAGCACAGTGGAGAGTACTTTCTGTCTTGTGCAAGGTGCTCAAACCATTTGAAGTTGCCACTTGTGAAGTGAGTGCTGACACTGCTAGCTTGAGTAAGGTGATTCCCCTGATTTCGCTTTTGGGAAAGCAGCAGGAGAAATTGAAGGATGAGATTAAACAAAGTGATTCCGCAAAGTATGCTGGACTGATAGATCAAGTCCTTTGTTCGCTTCGCCAGGATCCACGGGTGGCCAAGATCTTGAAATCTGATCATTATATTTTAGCAACCATTTTTGATCCTAGGTTCAAGTCATATGCTGTGTCTTTCTTTACAACTGACCCAGATCTTAAAAGAAACAAAGCGCTCCTGGTGAGCAAGTTGGCAGCTGAAGTGACTCATGGCACTACGATGACGTCTCCTCCTTCGGTTTCTCCAGCAGCAGCCAGAAAAAAATGCACCTTTTCCAAAAGACCCAGTGGTGATGCAGATAAGTCAAGTCAACATTTTGACATCTGGTCAGGTCTAAAAGATTTGCCCAACACCAGTGACACCTCTACCGTAACTCCATCTAATACGATTACCATCCAAAGAATGGTGGAGGATTATTTTCAGGACACCGTACACGTAGACATGTCACAGAGTCCCTTCGAATATTGGAAGAAAAAAAAGGCAATTTGGAGACCCTTGTATAAACTGGCTTTGCATTACTTAAGCTGCCCACCCTCCAGTGTGTACTTGGAGAGAGTTTTCAGTACAGCCGGGAACCTTGTGAGCGAACGACGAAGGAGGCTACTTCCACAAAATGTAGAAAAAATGATGTTCATTAAAATGAACTGGAAATTTCACAAGCAAAACCTTTCCCGCCAATCACGTCACAGTACAGATACTTCTGTAATGGTGGATTCCAGCGGGTATGAACTGATATTGTGCGAGGAATCGGATGATGTACACACTGATGAGGGTGAGGATGGCAATGATGGTGACATCATGCCACTGTAGACCTGTTGCCTTTAGTAGATTGGAAGATTTTTTTGTGGGGGCCCAAACAAACCAAGCACTTCAGCCACAAAGTGGCAGTACCTGTCGCTGAAATGCTTTGTTTGTTAAAGTGTGCATGTCCTTTTTAAGATCCAACATAAAGGGTGGGTGGGAGGGCCCAAGGACAATACCATCTAGCACTACCTTTCATTTCTGCCACTGCTGTGTGGCATAGTTTCATAGATGTGCTTTAAACTGTGGTGTCTGTGCCACTGCGCCGCTGCTCTGACGCTTGGTAACCAGTCAGCTCACTGCAACCCTTAGCCAATAATGGTGAAAACAATAATTTAAGCTGTGAGGTGGTCTAAATTGACTGTAAATGACTGGAAATTAATGTTATTGAAGTAAATAACACTCTAGGAAGAAAAAAAAGCCCAATTTATGTCATTTTAGATTTTTTTGCCAATTTTGGCAAAAAATCCAAATCCAAATCCAAAGCCAGTCACCACAGTTTGGCAAATCCAAATCCAAATCCAAAGCCGGACGACGAATTAGAACCAAATCCAAATCTGGAAAAAATGGTCCGGCGCACATCCCTAAGCAGGGGGCAGGATGGCAAGAGTAGTGGGAAGCAGGGGGCAGGAGGAGTAGTGTGAAGGGACTCACCGGGAAGAAGTCCTCTATGCAGCTTCCAGGTCCTGGCCAGCAGCAGGGAGACTGCGCCGGGCGCCAGGGACTGGCCGCTGACAGGCCGCTGACAGCACGCTCTTTAGGAGGCTGGCGTCATGTTCTTATTCCTGCCGCTGGTGCACACTGCACAGGCGGCAGCAGGAGAGGTGCCCTGTTCTCACTGCTCCTGCTGGGGACTCAAAGAACATCCACAGAGGCAGGGGGTGGTAATTGACAGGCAGCAGAGGCTGTGGGAGGGGACACAGGAGCCAGGAATTTCCAGTTTGCGTTTCGCAGCGGAAAGCAAATTCTGGAAGCACAGCAGCAGGCCCTGGTACTACAGATTCATAAATCTGCCTGGGCTGACAGTGTCAACCGGCCTGGCAGTTTCATGATCAGCATTTAGCTCAGCGGCACCTGTCACAGCATTACAAGCAGGAGGACATGGAACTGGGGGCAATGGAGGAGCGGAGCGGAGGTGCCCCCTTCAGGGATGGTGCCCGGCGGCAGCTGACTCCATTGTCTCCCACAGTTCCACCACTGCTTCCACTCTCTCCTCGGGTTAGAGTGCAGCACAAATCCTCCACAGTAGAACACGATGGTTTAAATACATTTTTATTCCAATAGCATACCGCAAAATCACTATAAAAATCAGAAGCTGTATGAACTCATATTATGGACAACATAAGACCAGATAGAAACGTGTCATGCAGAGTCCGATTCTCTGAGTCCACCAATATTATAGTCCACAAATGTACACACCGGTATCCAGGAGCCCTACCCCCTTCAACAACGCATTTTGATTTGGTAACAAATCTTTATCAAGGCATCAGGAGAGTACGTTGTAGCTTACCTTTATACCCCTCTGATGAGGTTAATTGAAACTAGTTAACACAACGCGATTCCACCTGTATAAAATACCCTTCCTTATTTATAGTCGAAATGTACTTCCAATGTCTTATACATAGCCGTAGCTGGTTTCCCTGGTTACAAGTCAATTTCCGGTTCTACGTCCGGGAGCCAATCTCATAGTTACAGATCAACTTCTAGTTTTCCATCCAGAGGTGTTAGACTATTTAATATCTTGACGTCTCTTGTTGTTAAATTGCACTAGGTAGAGAGAAAAACTGCCTAGTCTGTGTCCTCACTTCCTGTCTCCTCGGTAGCCATGATTGTAGTTCTGTTACAGAGTCCCTCTGCCTCCCAGTAAACATAGCTACGATAGTCTCTATTATCATCATAAAAAACTGTTTGTGTTGTTTATTTTGTTTTTGTAACATGTCTCAAATTTTGATGACCTATGACCTGATCTGGGCTTGACATCACGACAAATTTAAATATTATTTTATTTGTTATATTCTTTACCAGCGCCATTTCACTTTTAGAACGTTTTTTATATTACCTGTTTATTTATAGGAGAAAGTGGAAAGGCAGCAGGTTTTAGCGCACGGATTTCATACCTACCCTTTAGTACTTTCAGTTAGCTGTGCTGTCACGCTGTGCGTAAGTTCATCCTTACTCTAGAAAGTCTTGTGCATTGCACTCTTCTATGCGCGAGTTTGCATGGTTCTTTGTACAACTGACATGAATGCTGACGCCCCATTCACTCCCCTTCGCTCCCTTTTCTTGTAAGCTCTGTATGCGCTGTGCGTACACACACCCCCAACCCGCCTACTGTTTGCATATCTGTGCGTGATGTCCTGGGCACTGTCAATGATTGACATACTATTGTGTACATAGTGTAAAGTGAAAGTAGGGGCCTGCGTAGTAGCTTAGTTGTGCGCCGGACACATGTGTACTTTACCGATAATCGCACGCTATGTGCGCATTTTTCATTTGCAAATAACTCTGAATCAGGCCCTATGTACAGTACTATGCCTTGGAGAAAGATAAAGTGGAGGGAGATAAAGTACCATCAAAACTGCTCCTAACGGTCACTTTTTATTGGTTGGTAATTTATCTATGTCGACTTTATCTCTTTCCAAGGATTAGTACATAGACCCCACAATGAGATAGGGAAATGAGGGACTGTTACGTTTACCATGCAGTTTTATTAAAAGACTGGAGATTTGTTTTGACACCAGATAAAAAAATTATTTTTTACATTTATTATTTTGAAGGGTACAGCTGACAGGTACACAATCATATAATTAAGTACAGTAATATATGCTGCCACTCAGAAACATACAATCTAGTAGATGTAATATTATTTAAACTGAATTATAAAATACTGCAGATTTTTTTTTACACCAGAAAAAAATGCCTTTTTTGCACCTATTATTTTTTGGGGTGCAGCTGCCGGGGAGATTACCATACCTATAAGTACAGTGTTATAGCTGTGTCTCACAAACACACACTCCAGTAGAAAAAATATGATTCAAATTATAAAGTACTGGAGAGATTTTTAGACACCAGAAAACAATTTTTTTTTTTTGCAATTACCATTTTTTTAATAATTGAGGTTGGAGATATCCCAGCCCGACATCAGCAGTGTTATGCTAAAATAGGAATGTTAACATTATGACAGTTGGCATTAATAATGTTGACATAATAAACAAGTCAACATTATGTCAAATGTTGACATTCTGAATGCCACACCCTCTGAATGACCATGATAAGATAGGCAGACATACAGTATATGACAGGTGGTTATTGACTATAATTTAGCATTTGACATGCAAAAGAAAGCTAAAAACCAGGGAAACATCAGATAACATAGGTGGCTCAGTTTCCTGCTTCAAACCTTTATATTATGTGGACTGTAAAGTTACTGAGGAATGACCAATAAGTCAATCAAACATAACACAGAAGTTATTAAGCAGTTGAAAAGTGATGCTACCTCTTTGTGACTTTATGTAGTTTCAGTTAAAATTATTTTAAGAATGTAATCTCCATACAGCAGCCAGTCATCTCGCATTTAATATGATAACATATGGAAATAATGACAGATACTCAGTGACAAGCGCACAGCAGCTAATGACTGTCAGTTCACACTTAGATTGTTATAATTATCTGATAAATGTCAATTACAGATCTGTGCTTTTCCTGGAAATGTCACTGTATGGAGGGGAATCTGCTGCTCATTCTGTTGCCTGTATTGAGTCAGTTTTATACAGTAACAAGTCTGATCTCAAGAATACTCTGCAATTTAAAATCCTACAGTAGGTCACACAAATATACAGAATATTTCTACTATGGGATAAAATGCCACCAAGTGCAATGGGATTCTTCTAAATTTTAATCCAAAACTCAAACTATTTTAAGAATAAGATTGTTTTTTTTATTTTTTATAGTAGGGAAAGCAGTAAGTGCATCAGTTTTGTACATTTTTTTATTCATAATTTATCATCTACACTTTAATGGAATAAGATTATTTATATAGCTCCTGTGGATACATATCACTTAATCTACTGTAAATTACAGTTACTGTTTGAGCGCGGTCTAAATTCAGACAAATTAGGCTGGTTCTACAGCCTGGAACTTGTTTGCATTTTGCTCATGATTTTCACTTTGTGTTGTTTGAACTAAATTAAAAATGTAGAGTATAGAATGATAGCTCCACTGGGCAGAGACTGTTGTAGATCATTACATAGTCTCTGTATAGACCAGAGCAATATGATTGGCACTATGCAAATAAATTGCAATAATAACAATTTTAGCATATGGATTAATCTGGATCATTTTTACCATAGGGTCACAAAGTACACAATATTTGTTATGGGACAATATGCCACTGGATACAGTAGGATTATTATATTTTTAATAAATAAACTATTTTAAAAAATTGAGAGTATTTATTTTATTGTGGAAGCAGTAAATGAACCGTCGTCAACTTGCGAATTTGGGTCAAGCAAATGGAACATAGAAGATACCCCTTCTAAACGTCAAAGGGGACTACTACTGGGGGCACTATATAAAGGGCACTGCAAAGGGGGGCACTACTACTGGGGACACTATATAAAGGCCACTGCATAGGGTGGGACTACTACTGGGGGCACTATATAAAGGGCACTGCATAGGGGGACCACAACTGAGGGCACCGCATGGGAGGGACTGCTACTGGAGGCACTATATAAGGGGCACTGCATAAGGGGGGTCTACTACTGGGGGCACTATATAAGGGGCTTACTACTGGAGGCACAAGGGACACTGCACTGGGGGCACTAAATAGGGAGGACCATTACAAGGGGCACTGGATAGTGGGGGCCACTACTGGGGGACTGCATAAAGGGGATTACTACTGGGGGCACTGTATAAAGGGAACTAATGGGGAGCTGCACAAGGGGGACCACTACTGAGGGTACTGTACAAGGGGCACTACTGGGGGCCTGCATAAGAGCCACCACTACTGGGGATATTGGATACTGGGGTACTGTACAAGGGGCACTACTGTGGGCCTGCATAAGAGGGACCACTACTAGGGGCACTGCATTGGGCGGACTGTATAAGGAGCACTACGGGGGTTAAGATGCATATGGAAAGGAATGTTAAGAGTGACGAGAAAGGGGTATATGTGTCCTGTTGACACGCCCCATTGTTAAGTGACCCGCCCCTTGTGACCACGCCCATTTTTTGCCGTACGCGCCTTCGGGGGGGCTCGTGCGAGATGCCGACGGTCTAAATACTGGTGCCAGAATCCCGACAGCTTTGGGATCCCGGCACCAGTATCCCGACCACCAGCATTTTAAGAGAGTCAGCGCACTGAGCATCTTTTTCGCACATGTGCATATCAATGGGAAAATGTCTGCCGCCATTTTCCCAGCAATTTTTTTGCTGCTCTGCAGCGCCAGTCCAGTGCTGCAGAACAGCACATCGGAATCTGCGGAGAGGTAATTATATTAACTATGGGTGCAGGGTGTGCAGAGTGGGGGGCCCGTGTGCACAGCACACCTTGCACCCACTCAGTATATCTACAGCTTACAAGCTTTTTTGTTGACATTCTAATCATGTCTACATTTTATTAGTGTTGATAAGATAAATGTCAATGTGGTCAATTGTGACATGCCAAGCATGTCGACGCGCTGTTTGTCAACATGTTGACATTCTCATGCCGATAAAATATTCCACGCCCGGTAAAGATAGCTTCATCTAATATAACTACAGATCTCTTCAACTTCTATAGTATATATGCTGTCAGTGTACTAACACTTTTTCACCAGCAGAACTGACCGGATATAACTGCAAGCAGTTGAAGTTCATGCTCTGCTTCAAAACATGTCAGCATCTGTATAACCACAAATGACAGTCAATGGTTTGGATACTTTTGCAATCTTTATTTTGCCAGCCTTGCAAGACCCCCATGAAAATGACCCCGATGTACCCCAGTTCTCTTAGTTACATTATTTTGGACACTATAAATACAATTAAAATCTATACAGGAGCTGAAGAATCTGCAGATGTTGTCAATTTCCATCTGAATAACAAAAACACTAGTCTGGCGACAGGCAGCTTGCCAACATACTAATTAGGCTAAGCACCCGGCTCCAGCTAACCTGAACAGCACACACAGTTTATCAGCAAAAGAAGAGTCTTTTCATTGAAAAAATCATCAGACTTTAATAAATCCTGGGAGACAAATAGTGATTTAAAAGCAGACAATTAGCAGCTTTTGTGTGCACTGCACACTTTGTATTATTTACCATAATGGGGACTGCACCCAAATAAACAGATACACTTCAGGGATATTTCCACATTCAAACATGTTGCTGAAATAGTTGAAAACCTTTGTATTTGCCAATATAACATGGTATCTGTGAGCTTTAGTTTTGAACGTACAATAATACATGGCTTTGTGGCGTAATACTCTTAAGTTTGGTTGCTCTGGATAACATACACTGATATACAGCCTTAGGACCTTGGGACCAAAGACTGAGCTTCGCCACCAAGATAGCAGTCATTCTCTACCTACATTATATGCCCACAATTTAATACAGGGGACAGTGCCGTTACCACCATGCCATACTCAGAGCATCGCATTGACAAAAATATAATGCAGAGAACATCACAGTGGCCGCCATATAATACAGAGAGCATCAGTGACCGCCATATACTATAGAGAGCATCAGTGACTGCCATATACATGTAATAGAGTGTTTCAGTGACCGTCATATAATACAGAAGAGTGTGACAGCCATACAATTCAGAAAGTAATTTTGATTGCCTTTCAATATAATTCCCTCATCAATAATTACCCTTCCACATAAATCAACTACTTCATCATCAACGTAACAACAAATGCAATGTAATTAATATAATTAATTCCTATAGATTGTAAGCTTGCAAGCAGGGCCCTCTTACCTCTATGTCTGTCTGTTATTACCCTGTTTTGTTCTATCAATGTTTCCAATTGTAAAGTGCAACGGAATATGCTGCGCTATATAAGAAACTGTTAATAAATAAATAAATTAATTAATTCCTTTACAACAATTACCTTCATAACCCCAATTATTAATAGTCTCAACATCATAAACTACTTCAATTTATTTATATTAACCCACTAATTACCTCCCTCAGTCTTATAAAAAACATTAATTTTAATTTAACCCATTAAGCATTAACCTCTTACCCCCTAATTATTACTGTTACTTCCCATAAACTAAAACCATGACTCGATACACTAGCTGAACACTCACACACAATATTCTGGTATCAGGAAACAGAAGCCAGTCAGCATGGTCCTGCCGAGACTGCTGTTAGTGAGAAGGAGGACGTGCCATCACAGGGGAAACAGGGGATATGCAGCCTGTTACTGCAGAAAATGGCCACTGGCAGGATCAGATAATTATATACTGACTGCCCTCCTTCTCTGCTCCCCTCCCCCACAATGTGGGATCATGGCTGCAACTCCAGATCCTCCTCTAGCACCCCCTTCCTACATCACCCGGGGCACAGGCCCTGGCTGTCTCCCCCACCCCATAGCTGTGCCCCTGCTTCGCCTATAGCTCAAGGCATGAATGTAACTGTAACTGCCAACTCCATACTGCAAAAAATTTAGTGATGACATCGCTGAGGAGAGACAAATATTGCAATGCTTGCTTGTCATACTGGCATACTCCCACTAACTACCAGGTAGACTCCCTGAAATAGTGGGTGATCTCCTTGACTCCCTGAAGGGTCTAGCAATCTCGGTCAGATCGGGCTGGATGAGCATAACACAGTGATGATGTCATCAAACTACCCATTTTGGAGGAAACACTGGGGAGAAAAATAAAGAGGATGTTTTCTACAAGAAAATGTGTGATGAAATACAGGGGATGTGTGATGAATTGCATGAACCTAGTAAAAGAGTTAGAGTGGTTCATTTATACCTCCCAACTGTCCCATTTTGGGTGGACAGTCCTGCTTTTTGGAGACTGTTCCCATTGTCCTAACCACAAGGCCTCAGAGTCTCGCGGAAAGAATTACAAAAGGACTATTAAAAAAGCAACTCTTTACAATTAAAATGAAGAAAACTTGGAGACAGAAAAACTCACTCTTGTTGATGTTGGCGCTAGTCACTTCAAAACCACCCAACATCTTTCCCAGGTGCCACCTGCAAAGTCCATAAGGTAACAATTTGGGGTCACCATTTCACACAGAAACAAAAGCAACATCAAAGCATTGAAGAACTTGAATCTCAAATTGCAGTTCTCACATCCCTTTACCAACGTTCTCTCAGATGCTCACTTTACACTAAACTCCTGTCCCTAAAATGCAAACTTAACAAAAATACCATCTACTAAAGTTGCAGAATGCTCCAATGGATACAACATAAGTTTTATGACCATCAAGATAAAGCCAATGCATTTCTCGCAGCCAAGCTTCAAAATAATCGCACCCATAATGGGATTTTTTTATATAGACTCCTGATGGATGCTTAACATACATCCCTAAAACAATAGCTCTATGTTTTCAACAGTTTTACTCCAATTTATATAATCTCCCATAACGCTACGAATCATGATGCAAAGATTGATTAATACCTGACTTAAACTCAATACAGATTTTACTGCTGAGTAGACTGAGCTTACCAAGGGCCTGATTCAGAGCCGGACGCAATTAGCGCTCGCTCGTCCTGAAAATAGGGGTGGCTATTCAAATGAACCGTTCGCTGTTTGCGGTCTGTTGACGCCTCTTGTTCTGAACGAGCGAACAAAACTTGCGGTCGTTTTTGGAGAAACTACGCCCCCTGGCCGCTCGCATCCTACGTCATGTCCGCTATTTATTAGATTAATCGAGTACATCGACCTGGGTATTAGCTGCTCGCTATTCTTGTGGTTGCTTTTTGCTACCACAATTTTGCGAGCAGTTCTGGCTTAAAAAAAACCCAGTGACGTGGTCAATGACGCTGCTGTTTTAATTATGCACATCCATAAAACGCCCGTTTTGACCTTTAAGCACGCCTGCGATCGGATTTCCACTCCCCGTTTTCAAGCACCTTCCCCTGTTACCACCCACATACGCCTCATTCTGTCACTCAAATTATCAGGCATTCGCTATTTTGCGAGCACATGAATTTCGACCGCACTGACTGGTTCGCGCATGCGTATAACGATCCGTACGCATGCGCAGTTGGCCAAACATCACTCGGAGCGAACGAGCTGCCACTTACGAGTGGCTCTGAGTCAGGCCCCAAGTCCATTAAAAATTCCTCTGCCCACATGTTATCCATGCTTTGACTGACCTGTTTAATGCAATTCTAAGATAATACATATTTGATTCGGCCATCACCTGGATTAAGATCGTGGTTATTCCAAAAAGAGAAAAAAAAGAGGTTATATGTGACAACCATAATTTGACCTCCCTACTTAACATAGATCCTAAACTCTTTACAAAACTTTTAGTGAACAGTGATTAGGTGGGTTTCATTTACGGGTGTCAAGCCTTTCACAACATCTGTAGAACTATTTACTTGCTCCATGTACAGTAGCTATCTCCAAAATGCTCCCCACCTGGTGAGGGATTTAGATGCCGAAAAGGCATTTCATCAGGTTTCTTGGCCTTTTATGCATAAAGTTCTATTACACTTCGGCTTTGATAGTGCTTTTCTCAGGGGTATACATGTGCTTTATTCACATCCCATAGTCACAGTAATAACTAAATTTGTTTCCTCCACTTTTGGGATAACCAAAGGGTCTCAACAAGGGTGCCCATTTTCTCTGATCATATTTGTGTTAGATAGAGCCTTTTGCCACAAAAATATGGGGTAACCACTGTGGTGGAACTACAAATCACAAAATGCCCAGTCTACTGCCAACTCCATCACATTCCAGGAAGTTGCTCCACCATAGATCTGCCCCCCTAAACTTAGTCGTTGGTGACCCAGGCCCTCACCTCCCATGCCCTCTTACCCGCACATACATTCAATGCATCCTTGTTGACATCCAGCTCCTGGAAGAAGATCTGCTACCACTCTTATCCTCAGGCCAGCCACTCAGGACTCTGCTGCATGGGTCTATGGCTAGAGCTGCGGCCAGGGAGGAGTGAGACGGAGAGTTGTGGGTGTGGTGGGTGCCGGGACAGCTGCACGAATCCACGGCTAGGGCTGTCCCCAAGGAGGAATGAGACAGAAAATTGATGGTGAGGGGATGTACCAGGACTGCTGAGCGGGTCTGGGCAGCTAGGGCTGCCACCAGGGAGGAGTGAGACAGAGTGTTGTGGGTGAAAGGGGGCACCAGACATGTCACACTGACATAAGAAGCTGCGACACCAATGAGTAGGGACAGGCTATAGATAGACGGAGGCGGTAGCTGATGGTCTGACACGGAGCTCTCCACTAGTGTATGGTGGCTTCTCAGGTGCTGGGAAGAGGTGCCATGTATTGGGCGGCTGTGACGGTACACTCTGGGTACATAGTTATAGCCCCAAGTAAGTTGCCCCTTCAGTACTGGAGCCTGACGGCAGGCGCCTCCATTTTCTCCCATAGTTCTGCCCCTGCTGCACTTTTACCTGTTTGCAATATTCACTTACCACCTGGTAAGCTGTATAGAGCAATGCTTCACTCGAACTCTGCTCCAGTACCAGTGTACATGTAACAGTGTACGGCTGTACCAACTATACTTCAATAAACCATCACCACTGGTTAAGTAACTTGGCTGTTCATAGTTTGAGTCATCTGCTGGTGTGTACCTACATTACTCTGCAATATCAACACCTGCACAAGCATAATTTCAAAAAAAAATTGCACCTAAATGCAACAGTACTTAATGAGTCCTAGATGTACTGTTGGATCAAAGGATTATTCATACCATTTAATTTTAATAAAAAGTCACAATTAAGGGAAACAAAACAATCTGCTCATCTTCCTACAAAAACAGAGAGATCTTACTCTGACCTTTAGTTACTGTCATCTCAAATATAATGAAATTACTGTGGACTATGCAGTCATCATTTCTTTTTACACTAGGGAAGCAGTTTCTACAAACAGTCCTTGCGGAAAACCCTCAGTCACAGTGCTGCCATTGCAAATGCAGCAGGGGTATCATACACCTCCAGCTGTATTTGCATATTACCAAGGAAGAAATTGCAAAGCTGCCTGCGTGCAGCTTTGCAATTCCGTCCTAAGCTGAATCACCACCCGTGTTTTCTGCAAGCGGACCCCAGCAAGATCTGTAACATTTGTGAAAGATTTACTGTACTTCTAAGTTCCTGCCAAACTATCTGCTACAGGAGCAGAAGGAACTGTGACATCTCTGAGATGGTTGTGTGACAACCTGTCAGACTGTGTGCTGCTGCAAGTATGACAACACGTTACCAGCCATGCTGTTTAAGGGTGGGTAAACACAGGCTAGTAAAATTATAATAATATCTATGGTAAACTAATTGTCAGTACACAATGACAATTTTAATAAAATTTCCAGACCATGGATGCTGCTTCTAGTTACTGAGCTATATACTGTACAATAGTGGATATTTACAGTATGAGCACAGAAAAATCTGGAGGTGCACAGGAGGCGATAATTCATTTCTTATAAATAATTGGCAAAACCTGGACAGGTGTCAGCAGATGTGTGATGGATGTGAGTCCACACGAAGATGTACTTAACTAGGGAGCCCTTTATTAACTGGTATGAACAGCTGTGCAAGTAGCACTGGGTTAGTGCAGTATGCACAATGCAGGTACAACAGTGCAGCCAAGAGCATAAAGGGTTAATGCAGGTGTATTTGTATAACCAGTGGTGGTAGTGATAGTTGTATGGGTATGCAACCCAGTGGTGGTGGTATAAAGTCACTTATACAGTGTCTAGCCAGTCTCTATACAGGAAATACTCAGGGGCATGTCCTGTCACTCTCAGTGACATGTGGTGTGATCAATGGCTGGGGAGGGACACATGGAGATAGGTTTGAGTGCTGGGAGCCTGTCTCACCCCCTACTCATTGTAACTCTCCCCTCACTACATGAAGCGCTAAATGTCCATTGATTCTCCTACCTGCATCACTCTGTCTTCTCTTGCTGCTGAGCTCCAATCTCGAAACACTGCACTGCACTTGCTGGTCACATGACACATCCAAGGTGTCCATCAGTGCTCAAGGCATGCTCCCCATACTCAGAGGCATGCCTCTATTAGCTCTCTTTCTGTGTAGCTTACTGCCCATAGTGTGGCCTTGCCCCCAGCTCTGCAAGCAGTGTCTGACTATACAGAAGGGAGGCTGAGGTGTTGCTGCCTCATCTATGGTCTCCCTGCAGTCCCAGGGAGCGCCACAAAGCTGGTGAGTGTTAACTATAAAAATGATTACAACAAATAAGATGTTTATAAGTTATAAATATCTTCTTTGTATTATTCTAATAATTTTTATATCAAATCTCAGCAGTATGACAGGGGAGGCTCTGTCTACCCTTACTGTACATCCCTGGTCACTCTCTATGGAGAAGTGAGGGAAGAAGACGTGGAGTAAAGCACCTTTAGGGTCTGGGTCAGAGATCATGGCAGTGACAGGATTCTGAATGTAAACAGAAGGAGACATCTCTACTCGCTCAAAGCTGTGTCTGGTTACACATTTAACAATAAACATTCTTCATTTTAGATGTTTACCTGTGACCAAAAACACTGGGAATAACATGAAATAACATATCTACATTTAAATGTATTCAAGTCCACATTTCTGCAAGAAAACATTAAACATGTGATATCAGTTCCTTCATCAGGATATTAGCAAGGTTCTCTGCACTACATAACTCACACTAATTAGCTTTTTATCCATTAGCTCATGGATAAAATAGTGTCTACAGTTTATGTATAATTTTCTGTATTGTAGCTATGTACTGTACTATTGGTACAATGCAGGAGATTTCACAGATTATTCACAATTATTATCAATGGGAACTACGATCTGACCCCTATGTACTATACTCCATAAAGCTAAGCTTTATGTAGTTTAGCCCCAGTAGCTTACACCATCTTCAGAAGGGGTAAACTACTGTGAGCCTATGGAGGTTCCAGGTGCAGGAGAGAGATCTTTCGCACTCTCTCACAGCCCCCAGCGCCCGGCTCCTGGAGAAGTCTTTCACTTCTATAAAAGACTTCTACAATTTGCCGGGAATATAAATTGCAAGGACAACGAGTTCCCCTTTATACTAGGGGTGTGCACCGGCCACTTTTCGTGTTTTGTGTTTTGGTTTTGGATCTGGATCTTTCTTCGTGTTTTGGATCTGGATTGGTTTTGCCAAAACCACCCTTCCGTGTTTTGGGTTCTGGGTTTTGTGTTTTGGATCTGTATTTTTTTTTTAAAAAGCATAAAAACAGCTAAAATCACAGAATTTGTTGGTTTCTCTGCTCCTATGCTATTATTAACCTCAATAACCTTAATTTCCACTCATTTCCAGTCTATTCTGAACACCTCACACCTCACAATAGTGTTTTCATGTCCAAAAGGTTGCACCGAGGTAGCTGGATGACTATGCTAAGCGACACGAGTGGGCGGCACAAACACGTGACCCATCTAGGAGTGACACTGCAGTGGCAGACAGGATGGCAGTTAGAAAAACTAGGCCCCAAACTGTACATAATGCAAAGAAAAAAAAGAAGTGCAAGATGGAATTGTCCTTGGGCCCTCCCACCCACCCTTATGTTGTATAAACAGGACATGCACACTTTAACAAATCAATCATTTCAGCGCCAGGGTCTGCCACACAACTGTGGCTGAAATGATTGGTTCGTTTGGGCCCCCACAAAACAAGCTGGCAATTAATGTGTCCCTGCACAAACTGGCTCTACGGAGGCAAGATGTCATCCTCATCCTCCTCATCCACCGATTCCTCACCCTCTTCAGTGTGTACATCCTCATCCTCACAAAGTATTAACTCGTCCCCACTTGAATCCACCACCACAGGTCCCTCTGTACCTTCTGGAGGCTGGTCTCCCTGGAAGAGCTGATAATTCATTTTGATGAACATCATCTTCTCCACATTCTGTGGAAGCAACCTCCTACACCTTTCGCTGACAAGGTTCCCGGCTGCACTAAACACTCTTTCGGAGTACACACTGGAGGGGGGGCAACTCAGGTAAAATAGAGCCAGCTTGTACAGGGGCCTCCAAATTGCCTCTTTTTCCTGCCAGTACAGGTATGGACTGTCTGACATGCCTACTTGGATGCTGTCACCGATGTAATCCTCCACAATTCTGTCAATGGTGACAGTATCATATGCAGTGACAGTAGACATGTCAGAAATTGTTGCCAGGTCCTTCAGTCCGGACCAGATGTCCAAACTTGGTCCTGCCTGCCCTGCATCACCGCCAGAGGGTTGCTTAGGATACCTAAGTTTTTTCCTGGCAGCCCCAGTTGCGGGAGAAAATGAAGAAGGAGCCGTTGACGTGTCACGTTCCGCTTCAGCTGACAGTGTGTTCACCAGCAGGTCTTTGCACCTCTGCAGGCTTGTGTCGGCCGGAAAGAGAGACACCACATAGGCTTTAAACCTAGGATCAAGCACGGTGGCCAAAATGTAGTGGTCTGATTTCAACAGATTGACCACCCTGGAATCCTGGCAAAGCGAATGAAGGGCTTCATCCACAAGTCCCACATGCCGAGCGGAATCGCTCCGTCTTAGCTCCTCCTTCACTTTCTCCAGCTGCTTCTGCAAAAGCCTGATGAGGGGAATGACCTGACTCAAGCTGGCTGTGTCTGAACTGACTTCACGTGTGGCAAGTTCGAAGGGCTGGAGAACCTTGCACAACACGGAAATCATTCTCCACTACGCTTGAGTCAGGTGTATACCCCCTCCTTTGCCTATGTCATAGGTGGATGTATAGGCTTGTATGGCCTTTTGCTGCTCCTCCATCCTCTGAAGCATATAGAGGGTTGAGTTCCACCGCGTCACAACCTCTTGCTTCAGGTGATGGCGGGGCAGGTTCAAGAGTGTTTGCTGGCGCTCCAGTCTTCGGCACGCAGTCGCTGAATGGCGAAAGTGGCCAGAAATTTTTCGGGCCACCCAAAGCGTCTCCTGCACGCCCCTGTCGCTTTTCAGAAAATTCTGCACCACCAAGTTTATTGTGTGAGCAAAACATGGGACGTGCTGGAATTTGCCCAGATGTAATGCCCGCACAATATTGGTGGCGTTGTCAGATATCACAAATCCCCAGGAGAGTCTAAGTGGGGTAAGCCACTGGGCGATGATTTCCCTCAGTTTCTCTAAGAGGTTGTCGGCGGTGTGCCTCTTACTGAAACCGGTGATACACAGCGTAGCCTGCCTTGTAACGAGCTGGCGTTTCTGAGATGCTGCTACTGGTGACGCTGCTGCTGTTGCTGCGTAAGGTGATACATCTACCCAGTGGGCTGTCACAGTCATATAGTCCTTAGTCTGCCCTGTTCCACTTGTCCACATGTCCGTGGTTAAGTGGACATTGTGTACAACGGCATTTTTCAGGACACTGAGGACACTTTTTCTGACGTTTCTGTACAGTCTCGGTATCGCCTGCCTAGTGAAGTGGAATCTAGACGGGATTTGGAACCGGGGACACACTACCTCCATCAATTGTCTAAATCCCACTGCACTAATGGCGGATACCGGACGCATGTCTAACACCAACATAGCAGTCAAGGCCTCAGTTATACGTTTTGCTTCAGGATGACTGCTGTCGTACTTCATCCTCCTCGCTAAGGACTGTTGGAGGGTCAATTGTTTAGTAAAAGTAGTGGTGTTCCTACTTCCTCTCTGGGATGATGAACGACTCCCAGCAGCAGCAACAGCAGCAGCGGCAGCAGTAGGCGTAGCAATGCAGGATCCTCCAGAGGAATCCCGGATAGGAGAGTCAGTCATGCCAGTGACATGGCCTGCAGGACTACTTCCGATCCTGACTAAGGAGGAAATTGACGAGGAGGGAGTTGACGGTGTGGTTTGCAGTCGCTTGGATACAACAGGACAACGGGATTTAGGTGTCCCTGGACTGCTTACGGTCTTAGCCAAAGTTTCTGAACTTGACAGTAACTTTTTATGAACGCGCTGCAGGTGCCGTATAAGGGAGGATGTTCCTAGGTGGTTGACGTCCCTACCCCTACTTATTTCACCTTTACATATGGTACATATGGCAAGACAGTTGTTGTCCGGATTTGGATAGAAATATTGCCAGACCAAAGAGGTGGAATGTTTGGTCTTCTGCCCAGGCATGACCGTGATGGGCTTTTTCATCCCACGGACAACAACTGTCTCCCCCGGAGCCTGATTTAAACAAACCACATCACCATCAGAATCCTCCTCGCCAACTTCCTCCTCAGCGCCAGCTACACCAGTATCCTCATCCTGTTGTACTTCAACAGTGACATCTTCAATTTGCATATCAGCAAGTGGACTGTGGGTGCTCCTTTCAGCACTTGCAGGGGGCGTGCAAATGGTGGAAAGAGCCACCTCTTCCCGTCCAGTGCTGGGAAGGTCAGGCATCGCAACCACCACCACACTTGGACTCTCCTTGGGGATTTGTGATATCTTCTTAGAAAGCACAGTTCTTCGCTGTGCTTTTGCCAGCTTAACTCTTTTGATTTTTTTAGTGGGAGGAGGGCTTCCATCGTCATGTGAAGCTGAACCACTAGTCATGAACATACTAGGGATCGACCTTAGCCGTTCCTTGCCACTCCGTGTCGTAAATTGCATATTGGCAAATTTACGTTTCTCTTCAGCTGATTTAAATGTCTTTTTCAAGGTCATTTTCCTGAACTTTGCCATTTGGGATTGTATGTGCCCTCTACTATGACATTGGGCATCGGCCTTGGCAGACGACGTTGATGGCATGTTATCGTCTATGTCATGACTAGTGGCAGCAGCTTCAGCACTAGGAGGAAGTGGTTCTTGATCTTTCTCTATTTTATTTTTATCGGAGAAAGTTTGGTCCTCCATTTATGTTATATCGATTTGATATATACGTGCGGCTAAACACAGAAAATAATTTTTTTTTTGGTTTGGACTGGAGTGTACTTTGGGGGTTACAGCACCCTTTAACGGTCAAGCCAGCCGGCCCTTTACTTATGACACAGGCGCACTCTTGGCACTACTTTGTTGATGCACGTGCGGCTACTGCGCACACAATTCACAAACACAGAAAATAATTTTTTTTTTGGTTTGGACTGGAGTGTACTTTGGGGTTACAGCACCCTTTAATGGTCAAGCCAGCCGGCCCTTTACTTATGACACAGGCGCACGCTTGGCACTACTTTGTTGATGCACGTGCGGCTACTGCGCACACAATTCACAAACACAGAAAATAATTTTTTTTTAGGTTTGGACTGGAGTGTACTTTCGGGGGTTACAGCACCCTTAACGGTCAAGCCAGCCGGCCCTTTACTTATGACACAGGCGCACGCTTGGCACTACTTTGTTGATGCACGTGCGGCTACTGCGCACACAATTCACAAACACAGAAAATAATTTTTTTTTGGTTTGGACTGGAGTGTACTTTCAGGGGTTACAGCACCCTTTAACGGTCAAGCCAGCCGGCCCTTTACTTATGACACAGGCGCACGCTTGGCACTACTTTGTTGATGCACGTGCGGCTACTGCGCACACAATTCACAAACACAGAAAATAATTTTTTTTTTGGTTTGGACTGGAGTGTACTTTGGGGGTTACAGCACCCTTTAACGGTCAAGCCAGCCGGCCCTTTACTTATGACACAGGCGCACGCTTGGCACTACTTTGTTGATGCACGTGCGGCTACTGCGCACACAATTCATAAACACAGAAAATATTTTTTTTTTTGGTTTGGACTGGAGTGTACTTTCGGGGGTTACAGCACCCTTAACGGTCAAGCCAGCCGGCCCTTTACTTATGACACAGGCGCACGCTTGTCACTACTTTGTTGATGCACGTGCGGCTACTGCGCACACAATTCACAAACACAGAAAATAATTTTTTTTGGGGTTTGGACTGGAGTGTACTCTCGGGGGTTACAGCACCCTTAACGGTCAAGCCAGCCGGCCCTTTACTTATGACACAGGCGCACGCTTGGCACTACTTTGTTGATGCACGTGCGGCTACTGTGCACACAATTCACAAACACAGAAAATAATTTTTTTTTGGTTTGGACTGGAGTGTACTTTCGGGGGTTACAGCACCCTTTAATGGTCAAGCCAGCCGGCCCTTTACTTATGACACAGGCGCACGCTTGGCACTACTTTGTTGATGCACGTGCGGCTACTGCGCACACAATTCACAAACACAGAAAATATATTATTTTTTTAGCACTTGGGGGGAGCACCCCTGATGGACAGAGCACCCCCTGGACAACACTACAGCACTCCTTTAGGACTGGGACACTGCACAGGACTTTGGAGTGGACACAGCCCCTATGGAGAACTGACTGCACAACACAGTCCAGCCAGCCCCTATGGATTTTGAAGTAGTGGACACAGCCCCTATTAACAACAGCAGCACAGCACAACACAGCCAGCCCCTATGGACTTTGAAGTAGTGGACAACAGCAGCACTACACTACACTACACTACACAGCCCTAACTCCCACCCTCCCTCTTCACTGTCCACAGCCGAGTGAGAAAATGGCGCCGACGCGGGTACCTTATATAGGATCCAAAACCCGCGAGACTCGGAAGGCGGGATGATGACGTTTTGCCTCGATTTCAGATCCGAGTCAGGCGGGAAAAGTCGAGCCTGACTCGGATCGGACTCGGATCGGGGGGGCTCGGGGGGGTTCGGATTTCAGAAATCCGAACCCGCTCACCCCTACTTTATACATACAGATGTGTTCTCTTACATCCTTGCCGATCGCGCTACAAATGTGCACGTGCATTGCGCCATGTGATTAGCCGCAGCAGTGTATGCTACGGTACGCTATGGCGTGCATTGAGATCGCACCATGCAATCCTATGGAGTCGCGGGTGCGAACACAGTGCGCATATTCGCTTGCGGGCGCACGCCTTGTGCCATGTGTGTCGCGATTTGCCACGTACGCAGCAAAGATGTAGTAGGACACATCTGTAGCAGGGATATTTTCATCAAAAATGAAAATATCCCCAGCGAGTTAGATAGATTATAAAGGTGGCTGGTAAGTAACTATTAGTACATAGACCCCTAAATTCTTTATTTTTCCCCTTTTTCACAGGTGTACCTACCTATTTTCCCTGTCTGGACACTCCTCTTCTGTGTCCTTCTCTCTTGTTCCTGATTGATATGTGGAAGTACTGTAGAGCAGGTACATTTTGGGCTAATGCATTTTGCAGCTAATTGATGATGGAGCAGATATGATTAGTCACCTGCTGTTGGGATTGTGTCTGATCTCTTTTACCTTGGTTAAATTCCATCATCCTTAAATCCTATATATGCAGTGAATTACTAATGTGGTTGAATGTACTCATATTTTAAGATGGGTTTTTACTATATATACATGTGTATATATATATATATTAGGGGTGAGCGGGTTCGGATTTCTGAAATCCGAGCCCCCCCGATTAGGGGTGAGCGGGTTCGGATTTCTGAAATCCGAACCCCCCCGAGCCTCCCCGATCCGAGGCCGATCCGAGTCAGGCTCGACTTTTCCCGCCTGACTCGGATCTGAAATCGAGGCAAAACGTCATCATCCCGCCTTCCGGTTCTCGCAGGTTTTGGATTCTATATAAGGTACCCGCGTCTGCGCCATTTTCTCACTCGGCTGGACAGTGAAGAGGGAGGGCTGGCTGGGCTGTGTAGTGTAGTGTAGTGCAGTGTAGTGTTGTGCTGTGCTGTGCAGCGCTGTGCTGCTGTTGTCCATAGGGGCTGTGTCCACTCCTCCAAAGTCCATAGGAGCTGGCTGGACTGTGTTGTGCAGTCAGTTGTCCATAGGGGCTGTGTCCACTCCAAAGTCCTGTGCAGTGTCCCAGTCCTAAAGGGGTGCTGTAGTGTTGTCCAGGGGGTGCTCTGTCCATCAGGGGTGCTCCCCCCGAGTGCAAAAAAAAATTAATATTTTTTCTGTGTTTGTGAATTGTGTGCGCAGTAGCCGCACGTGCATCAACAAAGTAGCGCCAAGCGTGCGCCTGTGTCATAAGTAAAGGGCCAGCTGGCTTGACCGTTAAAGGGTGCTGTAACCCCCAAAGTGCACTCCAAACAAAATAAACAAATATTTTCTGTGTTTGTGAATTGTGTGCACTGTGGCTGCACGTCCATCAACAAAGGAGCAGTGCCAAGCATGCGCCTGTGTCATAAGTAAAGGGCTGGCTGGCTTGACCGTTAAAGGGTGCTGTAACCCCCAATGGGCACTCCAAACAAAATAAAAAAATATTTTCTGTGTTTGTGAATTGTGTGTACTGTGGCTGCACTTGCATCAACAAAGGAGCAGCGCCAAGCATGCGCCTGTGTCCTATAAGTAAAGGGCTGGCTGGCTTATCCGTTAAAGGGTGCTGTAACCCCCAAAGTGCACTCCAAACAAAATAAAAAAATATTTTCTGTGTTTGTGAATTGTGTGCACTGTGACTGCACGTGC
This sequence comes from Taudactylus pleione, assembly GCA_031769625.1. Lineage (NCBI taxonomy): Eukaryota > Metazoa > Chordata > Amphibia > Anura > Myobatrachidae > Taudactylus > Taudactylus pleione. The sequence goes on along the minus strand of JAUIMM010000324.1, from coordinate 5,726,874 downwards.
ATCAACAAAGGAGCAGCGCCAAGCGTGCACCTGTGTCCCATAAGTAAAGGGCCAGCTGGCTTGTCCATTAAAGGGTGCTGTAGCCCCCAAAGTGCACTCCAAACAAAATAAACAAATATTTTCTGTGTTTGTGAATTGTGTGCACAGTAGCCACACGTGCATCAACAAAGTAGCGCCAAGCGTGCGCCTGTGTCCCAAAAGTAAAGGGCCGGCTGGCTTGACCGTTAAAGGGTGCTGTAACCCCCAAAGTGCACTCCAAACAAAATAAGAAAATATTTTTTGTGTTTGTGAATTGTGTGCACTGTGGCTGTACATGCATTAACAAAGGAGCAGCGCCAAGCGTGCGCCTGTGTCCCATAAGTAAAGGGCCGGCTGGCTTGTCCGTTAAAGGGTGATGTAACCCCCAAAGTGCACTCCAAACAAAATAAAAATATATTTTCTGTGTTTGTGAATTGTGTGCACTGTGGCTGCACGTGAATCAACAAAGGAGCAGCGCAAGCGTGCACCTGTGTCCCATAAGTAAAGGGCTGGCTGGCTTGTCCGTTAAAGGGTGCTGTAACTCCCAAAGTGCGCTCCACAAAAAATAAAAAATTCTCCTTTTTTTTCTGTCTTTGTGTGGCCTGTAGCCGCACCTGCATCCTCAAAGCAGCAGCGACAAGCGTGCGTCTGTCTGTTAAAGGGTGGTGTAACCCCCAAAGTGCACTCCAACAAAAATCAAACATTTTCTTCTGTGTTTGTGAATTGTCTGCACTGTACGTGCATCCTCAAAACAGCAGCGACAAATGTGCGTCTGTCTGTTAAAGGGTGGTGTAACCCTCAAAGTGCGCTCCACAAAGAATAAAAAATTCTTCTTTTTTTTCTGTCTTTGTGAATTGTGTGGGCTATAGCCGCACCTGCATCCTCAAAGCAGCAGCGACAAGTGTGCGTCTGTCTGTTAAAGGGTGGTGTAACCCCCAAAGTGGGCTCCAACCAAAATAAAATAATATTTTTTTCTGGGTTTGTGTGTGAAATGTATGCGCAGTAGCCACACCTACATCCTCAAAGCAGCAGCGCCAAGCGTGCATCTGTCTGTTAAAGGGTGGTGTAACCCCCAAAGTGCACTCCAACAAAAATAAAACATTTTCTTCTGTGTTTGTGCATGTGCATCAACAAAGGAGCAGCGCCAAGCGTGCACCTGTGTCCCAGAAGTAAAGAGCCGGCTAGCTCATTTCTTAAAGGGTGGTGTAACCCACAAAGTGCACTAGTCTCCAACAAAAATAAAAAATTGTTTTCTGTGTTTGTGCGCGCCTTAGCAGCGCGTATATATCAATATAACATAAATGGAGGACCAAACTTTCTCCGATAAAAATAAAATAGAGAAAGATCAAGAACCACTTCCTCCTAGTGCTGAAGCTGCTGCCACTAGTCATGACATAGACGATAACATGCCATCAACGTCGACTGCCAAGGCCAATGCCCAATGTCATAGTAGAGGGCACATACAATCCCAAATGACAAAGTTCAGGAAAATAACCTTAAAAAAACATTTAAATCATCTGAGGAGAAACGTAAACTTCCCAATATGCCATTTACGACACGGAGTGGCAAGGAACGGCTAAGGTCGATCCCTAGTATGTTCATGACTAGTGGTTCAGCTTCACATGACGATGGAAGCCCTCCTCCCGCTAAAAAAATCAAATGAGTTAAGCTGGCAAAAGCCCAGCGAAGAACTGTGCGTTCTAAGAAGATATCACAAATCCCCAAGGAGAGTCCAAGTGGGGTGGCACTTGCGATGCCTGACCTTCCCAGCACTGGACGGGAAGAGGTGGCTCTTTCCACCATTTGCACGCCCCCTGCGAGTGCAGAAAGGAGCACCCACAGTCCACTTGCTGATATGCAAATTGAAGATGTCACTGTTGAAGTACAACAGGATGAGGATACTGGTGTAGCTGGCGCTGAGGAGGAAGTTGGCGAGGAGGATTCTGATGGTGAAGTGGTTTGTTTAAATCAGGCTCCGGGAGAGACAGTTGTTGTCCGTGGGATGAAAAAGCCCATCACGGTCATGCCTGGGCAGAAGACCAAATATTCCACCTCTTTCGTCTGGCAATATTACCATATGTAAAGGTGAAATAAGAAGGGGTAGGGACGTTAACCACCTAGGAACATCCTCCCTTATACGGCACCTGCAGCGCGTTCATAAAAAGTTACTGTCAAGTTCATAAACTTTGGCTAAGACCATAAGCAGTCCAGGGACACCTAAATCCCGTTGTCCTGTTGTATCCAAGCGCCTGCAAACCACACCGTCAACTCCCTCCTCATCAATTTCCTCCTTAGTCAGGATCGGAAGTAGTCCTGCAGGCCATGTCACTGGCATGACTGACTCTCCTATCCGCGATTCCTCCGGAGGATCCTGCATTGCTATGCCTACTACTGTCGTTCATCATCCCAGAGAGGAAGTAGGAACACCACTACTTTTACTAAACAAATGACCCTCCAACAGTCCTTAGCGAGGAGGATGAAGTACGATAGCAGTCATCCTGAAGCAAAAAGTATAACTGAGGCCTTGACTGCTATGTTGCTGTTAGACGTGCGTCCGGTATCGGCCATTAGTGCAGCGGGATTTGGACAATTGATGGAGGAAGTGTGTCCCCGGTTCCAAATCCCATCTAGATTCCACTTCACTAGGCAGGCGATACCGAGACTGTACAGAAACATCAGAAAAAGTGTCCTCAATGTCCTGAAAAATGTGGTTATACCCAAATGTCCACTTAACCACTTACATGTGGACAAGTGGAACAGGGCAGACTAAGGACTATATGACTGTGACAGCCCACTGGGTAGATGTATCACCTTACGCAGCAACAACAGCAGCATCACCAGTAGCATGATTTCCGTGTTGTGCAAGGTTCTCCAGCCCTTCGAACTTGCCACACGTGAAGTCAGTTCAGACACTGCCAGCTTGAGTCAGGTCATTCCCCTCATCAGGCTTTTGCAGAAGCAGCTGGAGAAAGTGAAGGAGGAGCTAAGACAGAGCGATTCCGCTCAGCATGTGGGACTTGTGGATGAAGCCCTTCATTCGCTTTGCCAGGATTCCAGGGTGGTCAATCTGTTGAAATCAGACCACTACATTTTGGCCACCGTGCTCGATCCTAGGTTTAAAGCCTATGTGGTGTCTCTCTTTCCGGCCGACACAAGCCTGCAGAGGTGCAAAGACCTGCTGGTGAAAACACTGCCAGCTGAAGCGGAATGTGACACGTCAACAGCTCCTTCTTCATTTTCTCCTGCAACTGGGGCTGCCAGGAAAAAACTTAGGTATCCTAAGCAACCCTCTGGCGGTGATGCAGGGCAGGCAGGACCAAGTTTGGACATCTGGTCTGGACTGAAGGACCAGGCAACAATTTCTGACATGTCTACTGTCCATGCATATGATACTGTCACCATTGACAGAATGGTGGAGGATTACATCGGCGACAGCATCCAAGTAGGCATGTCAGACAGTCCATACATGTACTGGCAGGAAAAAGAGGCAATTTGGAGGCCCCTGTACAAACTGGCTCTATTTTACCTGAGTTGCCCCCCATCCAGTGTGTACTCCGAAAGACTGTTTAGTGCAGTCGGGAACCTTGTCAGCGAAAGGCGTAGGAGGTTGATTCTACAAAATGTGGAGAAGATGATGTTCATAAAAATGAATTATCAATTCTTCCAGGGAAACCAGTCTCCAGAACGTACAGAGGGACCTGTGGTGGTGGATTCCAGCGGGGACGAATTAATTCTCTGTGAGGATGAGGATGTACACAACACTGAAGAGGGTGAGGAATCGGTGGATGAGGAGGATGAGGATGACATCTTGCCTCCGTAGAGCCAGTTTGTGCAGGGACAGATTAATTGCCAGCTTGTTTTGTGGGGGCCCAAACGAGCCAATCATTTCAGCCACAGTCGTGTGGCAGACCTTGGCACTGAAATGATTGGTTTGTTAAAGTGTGCATGTCCTGTTTATACAACGTAAAGGTGGGTGGGAGGGCCCAAGGACAATTCCATCTTGCGCATCTATTCTTTGCATTATGTACTGTTTGGGGCCTAGTTTTTCAAACTGCCATCCTGTCTGCCACTGCAGTGTCACTCCTAGATGGGCCATGTGTTTGTGCTGCCCACTCGTGTCGCTTAGCATAGTCATCCAGCTAACTCGGTGCAACCTTTTGGACATAAAAACACTATTGTGAGGTGTGAGGTGTTCAGAATAGACTGGAAATGAGTGGAAATTAAGGTTATTGAGGTTAATAATAGCATAGGAGCAGAAAAACCCACAAATTCTGTGGTTTAGCTGTTTTTATGCTTTTTTTAAAAAAAATACAGATCCAAAACACAAAACCCAGAACCCAAAACACAGAAGGGTGGTTTTGGCAAAACCAATCCAGATCCAAAACACGAAGAAAGATCCAGATCCAAAACCAAAACACAAAACACGAAAAGTGCCCGGTGCACACGCATAGTTTTTACTAAATTGCAACTAATATGGATGAACTATTTTTTTTTTCAGTCCATCATAAATTCAAATTGGTTGTTGTGTCTGTGGCTGACAGGGGGGCTGCTTGTGTTTGCGGCTGGCGACTGCTTGTGGTTGTGCCTGGGGGGCTGCTTGTGTTTGAGTTTGTCGCTCAGTGTAATGTAATGTAATGTTCCACACTCTAATCCAATAATGTTTTTTCATTAATTCTTCTGGAATGTTCTTCACCTTGATCATTATACTGTGTTTGCGGAGTGGCTGGTAGAACCTATTGCAAAAAAAACACATTTATTTACTTTGATTATGTTTGTTTTGTCCTAAAAATTGTTTTGTCCTAAAAAGAAGCAAAGTAGTAAATTAAACTCTTCTGCTTTTTGAAGGTTGGCTGCGGCTTATCTTTTTTGGGATCATAATTAAATACAGGCTTTTACTAAATTAGCGTCAGGACCACTAAAGCTGAGTACACACAAATATATTGGCCGATCAATTGTCAATTATATTGGGCTTTTTGCCATCTTAATTTAGGCAGTGCTTTTATTTTTTATATATTGGGTTTATCAACTGTCTTGTACTTTTCAGACAGCATAATTGATGGATGCATCTTTATATAAGCAGCCAGGGGCAACTCAATTCACGGGCTGATAGGGCCTTTGCCCAGAGTGCAGTAGCCTGAAAGGGCACAGTTCTGTGCCCCCAGCCGCCGGCTGACCGTCTAGCCCAGCTGCGCTGGGCTTAACCTTATGGCACAGACGCATCTCGGGATTCCACCCATGGGCATCTGGGAATCCAAAGGCCATCTGGCACCCTGCCCCTATGGTGAGTACTGATCCTCATTGTCACCAGCTGCCACCACCATCCACCATGCAGACGCTGGCAACGCTGTGGGACGACCCTGCTATCTGTGTGCTATAGTCCAGAGCTGCCTGGTTACTGTCAGCAAGTGGGATCCCCTTGCTACATTAACTTTTACTCTCCCAGTGCCAGTGGCGTAAATTCATCCCAGACGCCTGGAGGCAAGTTATAATTTGGTGCCCATACCTGTCACAGCCTCTGACACTGTTGTGTAGCAATTTGCATGCAGACAGGCTGTAGATAGACAAAGGCAGCAGCTGATGGTCTGACATGGAGCTCTCCACTAGTGTATGGTGGCTTCTCAGGTGCCAGGAAAGGGTGCCATGTATTGGGTGGCCGTGACAGTACACTCCGGGTACATAGTTACAGCCCTAAGTGAGGTGAATATTTTGTGGACAATGGAGGAGGTGCCCCTTCAGAGCTGGAGCCTGGCGGCAGGCGCCTCCATAGTCTCCCATAGTTCTGCCGCTGCCCAGTACCCACCACATTGATGATGTGGGATTGGGATTGATGTGGGATATAGGATTGTGTTTCCATCCAGCGCTAACTACCATCTACTGCGCCAATTTCATCAGTTACTGTGGGACACCTCTGCTACCAATATTCTCCAGCTGGAGCTGTAATAGGAAGCTACCAGACCATTATCAACGAGCGGTGAGCTGATGGTTAGATCTAGAATGAGGTACTGTACAGGACCTCTAACGTCACAACCCACATGACTCGCAACAAAAGGGGGAGGGGCAAGGTTCAGGACCGAGGGGCCAAAAGTGTCCCCTCACCGGCTCGCTTCGCTTGCCACGCTTCAGGCACAGTGGCTCGCTTTGCTACCCACAGGTTTATATTCCCCCTCTACATCCATGTGGATTGTAACACTGGTAGCTGACAGGCCCTGCCATAGGCGGTCACGTGGTTGTGACATCAGACGTCCTTTCTTCAACTTGGATCTAGCAAAAACCCGGGGGGGATCTGCATTCTGCTACTGCTCGCTCTATATATAGGCTTGGGTCCCTGTCCGCGAGACCCCTTGTGTCCCGCCTTAGTGGTATATTTACTAAAGGTCGATTTTAATAGATATAAAATCAATCAAAATCGATTAACATCCATTTTGTGTTTCTGAAGCTAAATCACACATTTACTAATGCTTAATAAAACTAAATAAAAAATTGTCTGTTAGTAAATGTGTGATTGAGCCCCAGAAACCCAACATCGATTTTAATCAATTTTGATAGATTTTAAATAGATTAACATCAACCTCTAAGACTCAAGCTCTACCTGCCTCTGGAAGTTTTTGAGATCAGCTCGTGCCCTACTGCCCCCCTCTGCACAGAAACTAATATGATTCTTATATACTGGTCTGTATATATCCATTTTGTGACAGCAACCTTTGAGGTGATGCATTATCAAATTCCATCTTAGCCTTTCAGCTGTACAGTACAATACATATAGAATTGATTTGCATATATCTACACCTACATAACACTATATAATCAATGTATAATGGTTGTGCTGTACAAATGTAAAACTTTTATATATTTTTATGACAGAAACATCAGCACTCACATTGAATAGATGTCGTATTTTTAGGAAAAGTATTATCACCATGAGAGCTATTTTCCAGACTTGGAAATTAATTCCTTAGAAGGTATCCTACGTGGAGTGTTTTCAGAAGCAGGTGACGTGTTGCTGATCGGTACTGTTCCGTCGCCTGGCTATCCTTGAAGAGACAGGGATATTTTTTTCAAAAGGTGCTCCACTGATAAAAGGCATGGTCCGAATGTTGTCACATTCTGGAGATGACTGGGAGACTTGTCATGGGTTATCTGCAGGTCGGCATGAGGTGGGAAGGGAAGTCAGGGGCCAAGTATGTGCACATGGCACAAATACACATACACTCTACTGACAAGGTAAAGACAAGAGCACTTAGTGATTTCAATAGAAAAGTCTTCATGTTTGTGATACACAAAAGTAGATATTTAGAACACAGAAATAAAAAGTATGTGATATTTTAAATGCATTTTGGTTATATTAATATTATCATTGAGCTTTTTTTGTTTTGTTTTATGTACTTACATATGACATGTACTTTAGATTTAAAACCTGCCCATTTCATAGCTTAAATATATTTAATTCAAAATTAAATAACTGTCAGAATGTTTTAATTTATTTTTTTTCAATCCTGTTAAGGAAACTGTTTTCTCTCAGCTCATTTGCTATTGTAGCAGGTGCTGTGCCAGACATACTTCAGTTATGATCATATAGTATGCATAAAGAATGAATTATCTACTTGACCTTACGAGCATTCACTTGGCTTTCTGAACCCTTTTCAACAACTGTACTATGTGCTTCGCAAGAGCCTCTTCTATCTTTGATTTCTTCATTTGTTCTGCACTCTCCAATCTACAGACTTGCTTGTTCTTTGTCTCCTACGCTTGCAGAGTTTGACAGTGCCTATTTCTCTTCATTAACAATTCTAATCTTATAATTCTCCTTATCTTGGTATCATTCTCTCAGGTATTATCACTGTCACTCAGCACACTCTTGCTTTATTATTGTGGCCTGCATGCTGTATTCATACACATTTTACGCTTAAGAATTTCTCTTAGATTTCCTTCAATAAAATTACTAAATTAGCTACCTATGCAAATTGTCATATATTATGTTATATTATAGATTTAAAATGTACAATACAATGCTGCTCAAACATATGACATATGTTTGTTAAATTACAAACATAACTTTGGCTATATCTGATGATGAATGCAAAATAAAACTCATAATGAGCACTTTCTTTAACATTGAAATGAAACTATCTGATTGCTATGGTTAATGTGTTGCATTCTGTCCAACACGGTATAGGTTCAGTAGAACGTTGGATATCTGCCAGTTCTAGATGTTTTCAAACCAGCTCAAAGTTATATTGTATTTTTCCCCTGATCTTTCATTCTCAAGTAGGCTTGCCCAGCACTCTTTTATCTATTTAGTTTTTAAAACCATTTAAGTTCCTTAAGTGGAACTGAAACCAAGTGCTTTGCTACATTAATATCCCGTGCCAAGCATTCTATTGTAATTTGCCTATTATTTTTATTAATATACTCAATATGTGTCTTAAATACATTTCATACAATTTCCTACCCACTTTACAGAGGTCTGGGAAGAACAAACGTTCCATAGTAACATCACTTTCCTTAACTGTTAAACGACCAGATGCTGTATTTACATTGTTCTTATACTACTGAACAATATCAAATGCTTCATGTTCTTTCAGTATATAGTATATACATGCTTATCCAATATAGCTACAGGACAACTGAAATCCTCAGTTACCTCCAACTTCCTAGCATAAAATCCATATATGTGTCTGTAGTCATACTAAAGAGTATTTGAAAGATGAGGAAGGTTTAAAATGCACTAAGGGGCCTAAGTATTAAAGCTTGATGAGAGATAAAAAGTATTAATCAATCAGCTCCTAACTGTCATTTTTCAAACACAACCTATATAATGTAAGTTAGAAGCTGATTGGTTGGTGATTTATATCTCACAATTTTATCTCTCATCAAGCTTTGATACATAAGCCCCTAAGTGTTTTAAATCATGAAGTGTAATTTATGAAACAGTTAAAAAAACAGTTGAACAAACATTGAACAACATCTTCAATCAGGTAAAATAAAAGTAAAAACATTGTTTCGCAATTGTACTGTCTGAGCATGGCTAGGAATAAGAGAGGCACAAACAACAAAGCTCTTAGTTGCCCATTTTTCATTGAATATTTGAGGTATAGTCCTCAAAAACACCAATTTTCAGGGGTTAACCACAAATATTAAGTTTCCCCCGGATGTATGAAGGAGGGACCGCAGCAGGTATCTCAGAGGTTTCTATGGGGGATGGGATGCAGCCAAATTTACCAACATTCCATCCGCATATTGGCCCCCGCAGCTAAGAGCTATGGACTACATAGCGCATAATTAGCCGGTGGAGGGTTCCTCTGGAACCCTCCCTGGCAATGGCATGTGCAGTCAGTGTGACTGTGCATGCACAGCAGCCCCAGCAGCGCTCAGGGCACATCGCAGGGGCGGGCTCTTTTCAGAGACCATGTCGATGCATGTGCCGGATGATACCTCCGTGTGCTACGATCACATATTGCAATGCGATTATGGGTAGTAATGTCATGCCCAGATCACATTGCAATAGTAATCATTAATAAATGGGGGTCTTAGAGCTATGTGTGCAAATGCTAGGAGCTTAGGAGATAAAATCCCATATCTAATAGCAATAGTGACAAGGGATGATCTGGATATTCTGACTATTACGGAGTCATGGTACAATGAAAAACATGACTGGGACATACTGTATTTACAAAGGAAAAGGACCTAACAGAACTGACAAAATTGACAGTGGATAAAGCAATTGGGCCAGATGGGATAATTCCAAGAATACTAAAAGAGCTTAATGAGGTGCTGGTAACACCATTAACCAAATTATTCAACCAGTCTCTAGCTACAGGAGTAATTCAAGATGACTGGAAAAGAGTGAATGTAGTCCCACTGCACAAAGAAGCAAGGAAAAGGCAAGTATAGTAGTAGAGTAGAGTAGTAGGCAAAATAATGGAAACACTATTAAACTATTAAAACAAAGAATTGTGGAACACCTCAAATCCAGCAATTTACAGGATCCCAAACAGCATGAGTTTACTAGGGGGAGATATCATGCCAAACAAATCTTATTGATTTTTTTTAACTGGGTGAATTAGGTAATAGATCAAGGAAGGGGAGGCATAGATTTAGCTTACTTTAGTAACGCTGACACGGTCCCACATCACAGACTGATAAATAAACTCAAAAATTTGGGATTGGATTCTAATATGGTTAAATGGATAAGAACCTGGTTGCAGAATAGGAAACAGAGAGTTGTAGTAAATGGAGTGCAGTCTCAGGAGGGAAGGTGGAGTACCCCAAGGATCAGCATGTGGACCAGTGCTTTTTAATATCTGTTGGTGACATTGCAAATGGTATTAAAGGGAAAGTATGCCTTTTTGCAGATGACACAAAAAAATGCACAAGCTTAGACACACCAGGAGGGGTAAGACAAATGATGGGGGATCTAGGTAGACAAGAGGAATGGTCAAGAACGTGGCAAGGTCTATATCACAAAACGTATCAAGAAAATCTAATAGATCTTAATATGTATAGTTTGGAGCAGAGAAGGGAAAGGGGGGACATGTTAGATACTACATATATATCATGGGTTTTAACAAGGTGCAAAAAAAGAGAAGTACTAGAACATGAGGACATGCACTAAAACTGGAGGGAGGTAAGTTCAAAGGAAATTTGAGGAAAAATTACTTAATGGAAAGGGTAGTGGATCAGTATAATAGTCTCCCATCAGTGGTAGTAGAGGCTAATACATTATAGCAATGTAAACATGCTTGGGATAGGCATAAAAATATCCTTATAAAGAACTGAGGATCACATAGGGTTGAGGTTACCAAAAGGTAAAAAATGGGCAGACTAGATGGCAGACCAGATGGGCCAAGTGGTTCTTATCTGCCATCAAATTCTATGTTTCTAAGGTTGGGAGTTCATAATGTCTCATTAGAAACTAGCACATCTAAGAACAATGGGCCTCATTCTAAGTCACATGCAGATACGGCCGCAGCTGCATCTTATGCTAATGCCACAGCTGATGCTCGTTATACTGAGACGCCCACTCACAACTTCTTGCGACGGTGCATTTCTATCTTAGGGGTCTATTTATTAAGCTGTGTTAGGAGACAGAGTGAAAAGTGATAAGGTGCCAGCCAATCCGCTCCCAACTGCCATCTCACAGGCTGTGTTTGAAAAATGACAGTTGGGAGCTGATTGGCTGGCACCTTTTCACTTTTCACTCTGTCTCCTAACACTGCTTAGTAAATAGACCCCTCAGTGTGTCTTTAGATGCACCATTGGACACATCATTGAAATTTGCCTGGCAGGTGCAGTTTCTCTATCTGACCATGGCTTCTTGTATGAGCAGCTGTGTGTTTTTTGGATGCAGCCACTTATAGCGATATGCCTGAGATGCACCTGCATCTGCTTAGCCACCCCCCTTTACCTCCCAGAAACACCCTGTTTCCACAGGTGATGTGTCCAAATGTGTTCTGCATCTCTGAGCGATAACAATCACGACGCATGTGCTGTGTGACTAGGACGCATGCACAGACTTGGCCAACTCAGTTTGACATCGATACTGCCTGCCACTTAGAATCAGGCCCAATAACCCTAGCAGATTATGTGCCAACAATTACCCCTTGACATTGACCTTTGCTGGACTTTCCTCTATATGGCCCTCATCATATATTCCCTCCTCTTCATGATCCTCTGCTGGTCCCTCCTCGCTCCGCTCTCCTCATGTGGCCCCTCCTCCTCATTTTGGATGTAATTTGTGTGTAAATTGTAAATGTAAAATTTGTTCTGAAAAAAGTGCAGTTTGCTCAACATGCAGAGCTGACTATAGGTAAGATGCGTCCTGCTTTCCAAGTGTAGCTTGCGCTTCCTTTACTCTTGGAGTAAACAGTAACATGTGCCAGTATATGCCTGGTTTAGGCCAGGAAATGTGACATTGGTAGTATTAAATGCTAAAAATACAGTACAGAATGTATACACAATATAGCACATAACTGTACAGTGCTATTAATAACTAATAGAGTTGCATTTACAATGTAAAAGGAAATGAGACCTAGGAGTATATTTACTAAAGGTCACTATTTGGCGATTTTGTATTTTTGAGCTATTTCCTGGTTTTGCATTTTGGTGATTTACTAAAGTCTAAACCAACAGCAGAATAACCAAAAACCCAACTTTAGAACATCAGACCAACAATCAATACTTTTACATAGACAACTATAGAAATATTCTAAAAGTTGGTTTTTCAAACTAACCAAACACAGACACATAAATGACAACTAACCTGCCCAAACAATAGACCTGCCTTTGCCAGGCGAGTTTGGGAGAAGCACTGCACAGGACACTATGGGCCTGATTCAGAGATGGACGGACTTGCACAACCGCACACAAGCAGCTGTGCAATTCCGTCCATTTAAAATGCAAATGCAGAAGGAGCTGTCACACACCTCCTTGCTGCATTTGTGTGATCCCAGCGCTGCAACCCAGCTTGCAGCCTGGGGTCACCACCGAAACAAAAGCGAACATCGGTAGTGATTGTTGTCGATGTTCCATTGGCCAAGCTGCGGGAGCTAAAGCTTCCCGCAGCCTGGCCGGGTCCTGACAGTTTGCAAGGCGAGGAAGTCTGCATGCACCCACACAGACCCTGGCTCGTCCCTCCTGGAAAACGGAGGCAAAACGCCCCCATTTCCAGGAACGCTGCCAGGGAATGCCCCCACTCGCGGGCTTGAAGTCGGTGGGCTGCACATGCGCAGTACTCCAAACATCGGAGATTTGCACTAACCATCAGGTGGGCAGCTGGCAGTTGTTATTGCTGCTGCCCAGCATTCATGATCGGAGCTCAGCTGTCAGCTCTGATCGGGCCCAGCAGGAGCAAACAGTGGCCCCCATGTAGTAACGAGTTTTATCACCAAAACGAGTGATACATTTCACTGTGTATGATAAATGGTGCTCCAGCCAATCACCTCCCAACTGTAATTCTTCTAACATTTGACAGTTGGGAGCTGATTGCTGGAGCACCATTTATCACAGTGAATATTATCACTCGTTTTGGTGATAAAACTCATTACTAAATGGGGGCCTGTGAGCAGACAGAGGCAGTTTGTGTGGGTGGGGCACCTGGATGGCAGTAGTAGTTACACTGGTTAGCACTTGGGAGGCATGCCCTGGCACACGGCCTGCCAGCCTGAGCTGGGAAAATTGAGAATCTCAAGTTGGCTACTCTGCAGGCTGCTCTCAAGTAAAGTAAGTCTGGAACTGATGAGAGAGGACTGGGGATCTGTGGTCCTCACTGCTGTGAGAGTGGTGCTCTGCTCTAATAGGGGTCCTGGGTGAGGGTGGGTGCTGACACCATGCTGTGCAGGGAGAAGGGGGTGTTGTGCTGGGTGAGGGGTTTTGTGCTGGGTGAGGGGGGGTGCTGTGCTGGGATAGACATGCTGGGTCAGGTGAAAGGTGCTGACACCATGCTGTGCTGGGAGAGGGGTGATGGGTGCTGTGATCTGTGCTGTGCTGTGATAGAGGTGGTGGGTGCTGTGCTGGGAGAGGGGTGTTGTGCTGGGAGAGGGGTGAAGGGTGCTGTGCTGGGAGAGGGGTGATGGATGCTGTGATCTGTGCTGGGAGAGGGTTGCTGTGCTGGGTGAAGGGTGCTGGGATCTATGCTGTGCTGGGAGATAGGTGCTGGGTGAGGGGTGCTGTGCTGGGAAAGGGGTGCTGAGAGCACAGCACAATGGGTGAAGTGGCCACAGTACAGTGAGATCATGCTCCTTCTGTGAGGCCACCCCCCTTTTTCAGGATCCCACTGAGTGGGGGAGGGCACCACCCAGGTGCGGATTGAGATGATAAACCAGCCCAGGAAATTAATGGAAGCAGCCCTAATGGGAGTGGGGTCTGTTGAGGGGGCGTGGTTTGTCAAGGGGCCTAATTATGAGTTGGACATAGTTGCATTTTTTGCTGCAGTTGTATCTGCAAGTTTATGCTAATGCCGCTACAATTACCTTCCCTGGTGTGCAAGGACCAAGACACCTACTGTTAGTGCCTACATATGCTGCAATCATGCTCTGTACACCACCATCTGTCGCACCATTGAAATTTCACCAGCCCTATGATAGGTGCCAGTCAGACATCTCAGTATGGCCTCCAATGTGAGCAATTCAGCGTCCTGTACATAACCACTTTCAGCAATACACCCATACTACTACTATACATCTGAGTCTGATTAGCCAAACCCCTTTGACTGCCCAACACAACATTTCTGACACACTTCTTGGTAAGAGCGTCTGAATCTGTACTGCAAGTCTGTATGAACACTATTGAGAATGCATGCATGGTGCAACTCCGATGCGAGTGCAGATGAAAAACATAGTACAAGAAAAAATTCAAAATTAAAACACAATGGCCTCAATACATTTCCCAAAACTCGATGGCCCCCAACAGAAGAAATAAAAAAATGACCCCACAGGAAAAAACTAAAACACATTGGACCCCACAATAATACACTAAAATATATTGGCCCCAGCACGAAAAAACTAAAATACATTGGCCCCCACAGGAAAAAAAAAACACATATTGGCCCTCACAGAAAAAAACAAACACAATGGCCCCCACAGGAGAAAAAAAACACAATGGCTTCCACAGGAAAAAAAATAACACATACATAATTGCCCCAGTCCCTCACAGAAGACCGACCTTTCTGCTGGCTGACATGCTTGGCTCCCCCAAAAGTGATGTGTATACGACTGTTTAGTTCCCATGAGCTATAGTATGTTGTGATCACTGAGGTGCTGAGGCTGGCAACATTACCAACACAGGTACTGTAGGAAGAATTGGCCAGACCCAACTGCCTTGCAAATTGCATCCGGGGGCTGTGGGGCAAGGCGGGTGATTTATGTCATATGGCCTGGGGGGGCAGATAGTGTATGGTGCGGTGGGGGTAATGTATGTTCCAGAGACAGGGGGGCTTGGGTTAGTGTATGTCCATGGGTTGGTGGTAAACTGAATGTTTTGGGGCCAGGGAGTAGGGTGGTTAATTTATGTAACTGGGACAGAGATGGGGGGTAGGGCAGGTGGTGTATGTCCCCGAGGCTGGGCTGGCAGAGGTTGAGCAGGCAGTGTATGTCCCTGGGACCAGGAGGGGGTAGGGGAAGTGTATGAATCTGTGGACTTTAGGAGGGGCAGGGTGGGCCGGGGGTATAGAGCGGGCAGTGTATGTCCCTGGGGAAGGTGGGGTAGGCTGTATAGTATATGTCCTTGGGGCTGGGGGACACGTCTTATAGGGGGACAGGAGGTAGAGTGGTGATGTTAGTGGGGTGGTGATTCTGTGCAGTGTATGTCCCCGGAGTTGGGGGGGGCTGAGGTGGTGTAGAGCAGGCAGTGTATGTCCCGAGGGCGCAGTGGGCTCCTTATACAATTTATGTACAGTATGTGTCAAATTTTTCTGACATATTATAGCTGGAGATTGATACCCTTGTATTAAATAAAAAATAAAAATTAAAAAATACAAAATGATAATAAACAAATTTTAAAAAATCATTTCGCCACACTCCATATCTAATATTATAAATAAACCGGATATAGTGTGGGACCTTCTCAAATTTTAATATTGATTATTAAAAGCTATATTTTATATACAAAAATTTTCTGATACAAGAGTGCCCCAGCAACCAGCCCTACTTTTTTCTTTGGTTCTAAATTATAGACTTTGGGCTTTGGGAGTACCACCAACGCAGTATATGGTATATTATGTCATAGAGATGTAATAATAATAAATAATAAATCTCAGACATTACATAAAAAATTAATTATAGAATTATGAAGTTCTGTGCGGTACCACTTTCTTCTTTTGTGGACACCACCCAAAATCTTGCCTAGGGCACTCATTTGACTAGGGCCCGGCTCTGAGAAGAAGCCAGAGGGAGCCTCTTTCAAGAAGATAAGGTAAGCGATGAGAGTGGAAAAAAGACCTAAGCGCTGGTGCAGAAAGGAACCTGCAAAGCACATGGCTTAGTCTTTGTCAGCCTGGTGTCTTAACCTTGATAACAAGACAGAACTGACTGAATCTTCAGAGAAAAAAAACACACATTGCAAATAAAATCTGGATGCTCCAAATGCTCCTTTATAAATGTGCTCATAAAATGATCACAATCTCAGACAGTAAGGGGTAAATTTACTAAAGTGAGAGTTTTTAGAAGTGGAGATGTTGCCCATAGCAACCAATCAGATTGTACTATACATTTAACTAGCACCTTCTAGAAGTTAATCGCTAGAATCTAATTGGTTGCTATGGGCAACATCTCCACTTCTAAAAACTCTCACTTTAGTAAATTTACCCCTAAATGTATTGCTAAAGCTAAAACTCTACTTGTGTTGCTGCTGCATATAAGCATACAAAACCAGCACTTTAAAGAACAATAATATATGTGCTCCTGGTGGTTAAGGGGGGCAGAGGGTCAGGGGGGGGAGATAGAGTACTGCAGTGTGCTGATATATGACAATATTAAATCAATATCTGTGCTGTTACCATTCTCACAATAAAGAATAAGCGGCTAATAAGTATGGAAATCACATTTGGTATAAAAGTCAGACCTGGAAGGGTTTTGCAATGAAATGCGGCAATGTTATGTGCACTGGTGGGTTACCAGGGAAAACACAAGATGGTCTTTCGGGACTCACTCTTATTCTATACTCTTGCCAGTGGCGTAACTAGGGTATTTGGAGCCAAGGGCAAATGTAAAAATGGAAGCCCCCACCACCCTATGCGTGCGGCAAAAAATGGGCGTGGACACAAGGGGCGTGGTCACTTAAAAATGGGGCGTATGTACATGACACACCCCTTTCTTGTCACTCTGAACATTCCTTTCCATATGCACCTTAACCCCAGAAGTGCCCTTTATATAGTGCCCCCAGTAGTAGTCCCCCCTATGCAGTGCCCCCAGTAGTGGTCCCCCTTATGCAGCCCCCCATTAGTTCCCCTTATACAGTGCCCCCAGTAGTGGTCCCCCTTATGCAGTGACCCTTATATAGTGCCCCCAGTAGTGGTACCCCTATGCAGTTCCCTTTATATAGTGCCCCCAGTAGTAGTCCCCACCTATGCAATGCCCCCATTAGTTCCCCTTATACAGTGCCCCCAGTTGCAGTAGTGGCCCTCCTTATGCAGTGCCCCTTATATAGTGCCCCCAGTAGTAGTCCCCCCTATGCACTGCCCGCAGTAGTGGTCCTCCTTATGTAGGCCTCCAGTAGTGATCTCCCCTATCCAGTGCCCCCTGTAGTGGTTCAGATCCTCCCAATGTAGTGCCCCAATAGTGATCCCCCCAGTGCAGTGCCCCTAGTAGTTGCCTCCTATATAGTCCCCACAGTAGTAGTCCCCAGTAGAGGTCCCCCCTCCCAATGCAGTGCCCCAGTAGTAGTCCCCCCCAGTAGTACCCCTAGTAGAGTTCTCCCCTCCCGATGCAGTGCCCCCAGTAGTAGTCCCCCCCAGTAGTGCCCCCAGTAGAGGTCTCCCCTCCAGATGCAGTGCCCCCAGTAGTAGTAGTCCACCCCCCCCCCTCTGATTAGTGCAGACAAAGCCAAGTAAGGAAAAAAATAAAAAAATAAACTTACCTGAATCCACGATCCGGCTCTGGCCACTGCTCCTGTCGCACGTCACTCCTCCCGAGCTAGCGCGCTCTGCATTATGGGAGAGATGTCATGACGTCTCTCCCATTACCCACTGCAAGAGCCAGAAGGCGGAGCTCATGAGTGAGCTCCAGCCCAGCTCTTGCAGTGGGCGCAGCAGCCAATGAGAGTCGGTCTGACTCTCATTGGCTGCTTGTTAACACACACATCGCCGCCGTGGCTGGGCATACACTGCCCGATGCGGCTGACATTTAACTTACAGAATATCACATCAGACAGACATGCTGGACGGTCCGGCATGCCCGACTAATCGATATTTCAACAATGATCGCCCGCACACACACTACAATTATCGAGGTGATCCCCTGATATCAGGCAGATTGGCCCGATAATTGTATAGTGCATGCCCAGCATAAATAAAAGGGGTGTAATATGCATTTCTGGACTTTTTCAAGGACAATTGTGCAGTATGGGGTATGTGTATTTATATGATTGAATGACAGGTAATAATAACACTCGCCCCCACAGCTCAAACTTTGACATTTTATTTTAAACTGTTTATACACCAATTGATGTCCCACCCCCTGATGTAGCTCCACCCACATTTTCTACAGCTCTGCCCACCAGGGGTCCCTTCCTATTTTGACAGTCCAGGGCCCCACAATTTCTGATGGCAGCCCTGCTTGTGAGGTCATAAAAAGTAGGAGGTGACTGCTCCATAACCACCAATCAGCTAATTTTAGGCATGACCCAGGTTGGATAACCCGGGTCGCGCCATTTACACTGCACCATTACCCGGGTCCATCCTGGGTCCAACCCTAGTAGCTACCTGGGTTGGATTCCCAGGTCACTTGACCCGAGTTATTTTTCAGGAACCCTTTTCCACTTAGCCGCGACCCGGGTAGACCCAGCAATAACCCGAGCAGTGGAAAAAGGGTATGACAGTGACTGCTGTTGTGTTCGACACATTGAAACTTACTATGTATAAAAACTGTTGCTACATTGAAGCATACTACTAACAATGACAATCGCTGCTCTACTTAACAATCTATGAGATTGAAATACTTTCCTGCACTTAACTACCAAGTGACACTGTAGTGGATTCAATTGTGGAAATTTCCTTATTTGTTATTGTTATATTCTGTTTTTTTATATTGTGTATTATTGCAAATTATATTGGCCGATGCAAATAATATATTGTGTTTTAATTATTGTTTTACACATTTTTTTATATTTTAAAATACCTATTTACCAGCGTTGCTATTTAATTTTTGATTACCTGGGATGCCAGGTCTGTCGGTTCCAGCAATGTCTTCCTGGTCCAGTGGTCATCTGCTTATTATTTCCAGCAGATCCAGCGGCACTTGCGGCTGTGAGTATGCGAAACGTCCCCCTTGTGCCTAACCCTAACCTCCCCTCCTACAGCCTAACCCAAACCTCTCCTCCCAAAGCCTAACCCTAACCTTCCCTCCTATAGCCTAGCCCTACCCTCCCACAGCCTAACCCAAACCTCTCCACCCACAGCCTAACCCTAACATCCTCTCCTATAATCTAACCCGCCCCTCCCACAGCCTAATGCAAACCTCTCCTCCCACAGCCTAACCTTAACCTCCCCTCCTATAGCCTAACCCTCCCCTCCCGCAGCGCAACCCAAACATCTCCCACAGCCTAACCCTAACCTCCCCTCTTATAGCCTAACCCTAAATCTCCCGCACCCTAACCCAAGCCTTTCCTCCTATAGTCTAACCCTAACCTCTCCTCCAAAAGCCTAACCCTCCCATCACACAGCCTAATCCAAACCTCTCCTCCCATAGCCTAATCCTAACCTCCCCTCCTATAGCCTAACCCTCCTCTCCCACCTAACCCAAACCTCTCCTCCCACAGCCTAACCCTAAACCTCCCACAGCCTAACCCTAACCTCTACTCCTATAGCCTAACCCTCCCCTCCCACAGCCTAACCCAAACCTCTCCTCTCACAGCCTAGCCCTAACCTCCCCTCATATAACCTCACCTTACCACAGCCCAACCCTAAATCTCTAACAGCCTAACCCAAACCTCTCCTCCTATAGCCTAACCCTAACCTCTCCTCCTATAGCCTAGCCCTCCCCTCCCACAGCCTAACCCAAACCTCTCCTCCCACAGCCTAACCCTAACCTCTCCTCCTATAGTCTAACCCTCCCCTCCCGCAGCCTAACCCAAACCTCTCCTCCCACAGCCTAACCCTAACCTCTCCTCCTATAGCCTAACCCTCCCCTCCCACAGCCTAACTCAAACCTCTCCTCCCAAAGCCTAACCCTAAACTCTCCTCCTATAGCCTAACCCTCCCCTCCCGCAGCCTAACCCAACCCTCCCCTCCCGCACCCTAACCCAAACCTCTCCTCCCACAGCCTAACCCTAAACCTCCCACAGCCTAACCCAAGCCTCTCCTCCTATAGCCTAACCCTAAACCTTCACTGCCAGTATGTGCAGAATGTTGGCAATTCACATGTCAACATTTTGTATACACTGGCATGTTCAATGTCAACATTTTATCCATGCCAACATCATTACTGTAGACATTCTGAATCGACAATGTGATAATGTAATGAAAATTAAAATTTATATATTTTCAAAAGCCATATAAAAAAGTTATTCACAAATTCCTCTCTTTGGGACACAGTGGGGTTATTTTTGTGGGACATAACCATTAGTCTTTAATTTTTTTTACTGTGTATTATTAAAGATTGTGACTTTCTGCATTTTGGCCCAGCACCCCACTCATTTATCCTTAAGTGTTGTTAATTAGAATATTTTATAGACAAGTTCCTACCAGTATGTTTGCAGATGCAGGCAAGTGACATTGGGCCTGATTCAGAGCCGCTCGCTATTTGCGGTCGTTCGTTCTAAAACAAGGGGTGGCTATTCAAATGAACCGTTCGCTAATTGCGGTCTGTTCATGCCTCTAAGTCTGAACGAGCGAGCAAAACTTGCGGTTGTCATTTTGAAAAATACGCCCCCTGGCCGCTCGCATCCTACATCATGTCCGCTATTTATTAGATTAATCGAGCACATCGAACAGCGTATGAACTCAGTTCGGGTTAAAAAAAAAACAAGTGACGTGGTCAATGACGCTGCTGTATTAATTATGCACTCCCTTAAAACGCCCGTTTTGACCTTTAAGCACGCCTGCGATCTAATTCCACACCCCCGTTTTCAAGCACCTTCCCATGTTACCACCCACATACGCCTCCTTCTGTCACTCAAAATAGCAGGCATTCGCTATATAGCGAACAAACGATTTTCAGCCGCACTGACTGGTTCGCGCATGCGTATTACAATCCGTACGCATGCGCAGATGTGCGAACATCGGTCAGAACGAACGAGCGGCCGCTTACGAGCGGCTCTGAATCAGGCCCATAGTGAGAAGTAAATACATTAATTAAATTGTTAGCGTATCCTTATCACAGTAGATGGGCACTTAAAATATTATTAAAATATGCACTAAGGGCCTGATTTAGACCCGCTTGCGAGCACACAGCGCTCGCGAGCAGGTCGATGGTGGCCCAGTGCGCACACGCGGCGTGCGCAATGCGCATGTGCGAGCCCCAGAGCGAGTGAGACCTTCACTTGCTCCGGAGCTCGCAGCAAAACGGGGCGGCTGTCGGTGTTGATCGACAGCTCGCCCTATTTTGTACGTGGGTAGGGGGGGTGGCTGAACAAACGGAGGCATTCCCGAACACGTGATGTCAGTAGTGGACTTCTGGCTCTATTAGAGCCGGAAGTCCACTTGGCATTGCGAATGCTGAGACCCTACCACAAGGGTCTCCTCGCGATGCCGATGGTCACGATAATCGTGACCATCGCCAGGCCGTTCGCAAAAGCTGTGGGTGATCACCCACAGCTCTGCAAATGGCCTGGAAGCCGGAATTAAAAAAAATACGGACACCCTAATTCAGAGCAAGCGCACGCAAATAGCGTGCGCCTCTGAATCAGGCCCTAAATACCTCTGTTTATTGTAGATAGTGCATTATCTAGCAGACTTTACTATACAAATGTTTCCTATTATATTATAAAATTATTATTATTATTATTATTACTATTATTATTATTTCAGCACATGGACATGGTTTATAAACATTGCTGCATCAGCAGTCATAATACCTAAATAAGCAGCAGGGCGGCAGATGGACAGGTACCATTGTAGGCAGAGGGGAGGAGATGATGATATAAGTGAAGGAAGGAAATGTGAATGTGTGTGATACCCTTGGCTCTAATAATGGACAATGTAATGTGGGAGGCTGCCACTATGCCACTAGCTGGAGCCATAGAGGGCCCCACAGAACCCCCCCTCCCCACTGCAACAATTTTTTTTTCCTAAGGGGACGTGGACACGCCTCCTGTAATTAGGCCATGCCCCCTTTTCCCGGGCCTGCTTTTAATGGCCCTGTTTACATATGTGCAGTGTAGTGAGCCAGTCACCGAGGAATGGAGGTGGAGAGCGTGGTGAGGTGCGGCAGGTCTATGAGCCAAGACTGGGCAAGCGATCTTGCTGAGGTGACAAAGTACCAGGGTCACCGAATACCCAATGATAGAGTGCTAGGGACTGCAGCAGAAGCACCAGAAAAGTGTCTGAGAGATCCAGAGAAGCAGTGTGTCAACACTGGGAGATGCAGCAGAGATCTGTGGAGGCTGCGTGAGTTAAACTGATAAAGAGAGATGTCCCTAATGAAAGTGTATTGCAATTTTAAGTAATTTTATTACCTGCAAGAGACTGAGTTAGACATACAGTATATGCATATTGACAGCTGTTATGAGCCGATGTCGCGGCTCATTACTGACGCGGGTCCCGGCTATCACTGGGAAGCCAGGATGATATGTTTCCGTGGCCACAATGATGGATAGTTCTGCTGGTTGTTAGCAACCAGGGGATGGCGGGCGGCCACTGGAGATTGTGGTCTCGGTCAGAATTAGCAGCAGAGATGCCGGCTCTACGTGCGGCTCGGTAGCTGCACAGAATTATTAATCAGGGGGGCTGTTCTCACTGCACACCAATGCCATTTATAGCTTATGGATCATGATTACTGAGTCCTGGTGTTTTCCGGTGTGTGCCTTGCCTGGTCTGTGTACCTGGAAACCCCCAGTCTGATTGGAACCTGGACTGTGTCTCTACACCCGTGAGCCATTGAATATGTTAGCTTCTGCATTTGTTTATTGAATTACCAATTGCAAGGTTTCCTATCCTGCTCCTAAGGGCAACTCTGTTGTTGTATATCATTGCATGCTACCTCTGCTATTCAGTGATTATCCACCTTTGCTGTTTTACCATTTACTTGCAATATATATTACCAGCACTGCTCTGTAGTTACCCTGTTGGTGTTTTCAGCATCTATGACCTATTTGTTTGTATTTTTGTCTTGTCAATACTACTTCAGCCAATTATCCTGTGAACACGAAAGTATTGTATAAGTTCCTACTGTCCTGAGTTTAAAGACATGGCAACATCCTAAGTACCAGTGAGAGTACTCTACTCTAAGGCAACAAGGGGCAGCTGTTATAGGCAGAAGACCTCTGTAGTGTGGCTCTAGAGGTCTTATACAAAAACTGTGATATTTCATAACAACAGCATGATATATGTGCTTATTGAGCTACCATTGAACCTGAGTCTATTAGTATAAATAGAGGGGAAGCCATTCTGTGAGAAAGATTGATGTAAGAGCTGATTAAGAGTGCACTTGAGACTGGGCTACTGATACTATTGAGTGCTGAAGATGACTATGCTAATAAAGTGGAACGGTATACATTGTACACTATGTAGACAAAAGTGATTGGACACTGACAGCAAATAGATCAAAGAGATTTTGTAGGTCCACCATGTGCAGTGATTATTGCAGACACGCTTCTTGGCAAACTGTCCACAAGTTCCTGGACAATAGCAGGTGGTATGTTTTGACATTCCTCCTTAAGTACAGTGACCAATTGAGACACTGAACAAGGTTGAGTTGGCCTAGAACACACCCATCACTCCAATTCTTCCCAGAAGTTCTCAATTGGGTTAAGATCTGAAATCTGAGCTGGCCAGTCAATCCGGGTTACCAAATTTTCTGTATACCAGTACAGTGTTGTCCTGGAAACATGACAGGTGGCATTGTTGTCCTGAAAAAAACATTTGTTGTATCCATAGAACTGCAAGTACATGGGCCTCCCTACAAAGTGTTCTTGTCAAAACTGCCACATTAGTGGCCATTTGGAACTTGGGTGCAATGGTATGCATTATATACAATTTGTTTGTTCAGGGGTGTCCAATCATTTTGTCTTTGTTTTCTGGAATCAAGAAATAACAGCATTCTGTTGCTTTTGCCAATTGTGGATTACAAGTACATGCATGCAATAGGACAGTGACCTACTAGCAAGAGAGCACTCCAACAAAAGAACTTTGGGCCTGATCCAGCAGCGTATGCAATTGCAATTATGTATGCACATTGGTCGATTGTTCACTATTGCACATACATATAAGGTGCATTGCGCCTACGCTGCGATCACACTACAATGTTGCATGCACAGAGGAATCCATCACAGAGTTATTGACAGGCCGTGAGCATTTGGGCGTGGTGACAGGAGAGTTTGTCGTAGAAACAATGTCTGTCCATTGGAACGCCGTTGCCTGGGTGTGCATAAATTAGCATATGCAGCTTGAGTACTCACTGCAAGCGATGAGACTTGCAGTTTCTGCAGCTTTTCAGACGTGTTATACATTGTGGGTGATGGGCCGATGTCCGTCAATGGTAGCTTTGTGTACGCAGGAGTGTGAGGTAGTATGGATGTGAGAAAGTGTCTGTGGGCATCTCTATACCGGCTGAAATGTGGCAGGCATTAGCATACATTCACAGCTACATTCCATGCGCTGACAGTGCCTCTCTCATAAACAGAGCCCACTACTAGTTTCTAAAGTCATGAAATCACTATGGTGTCTAAGGGGTCTATTTACTAAGCAGTGTGAGGAGACAGAGTGAAAAGTGATAAGAAAGTGATAAGCTACCAGACAATCAGCTCCCAACTGTCATTTTTCAAACACAGCCTGTGAGATGACAGTTGGGAGCTGATTGGCTGGCACCTTATCACTTTCTTATCACTTTTCACACTGTCTCCTAACACTGCTTAGTAAATAGACCCCTAGGTCTGGGACAGTGCCGACAGTGCTGACAGTGCCAACTTCAACCGCACAGTCAGTATGTAATACACACATCCCACTTTTGCTGTGTGTGACTCTTGACCCACTGGGCATGCGCAGTGCTATGATCTTCCATACACCATGGCATAGCGCGAACTGGTATATGAAGCGGCTCCACTGGGCATGCGCCAGAGATCCCATTGCAACCCCTTCACTGGGCATGCACCAGAGATCCCATTGTGCCTCACTTTTAAATAGCCCACTACTAGTTTCACTATAGTGTCCAAAAAAAAAATATTCATCTCCAGGGCTCGAACCCAGGACAAGCACTGTTGCAAAGCGTTCACCTAACCTCTAGCCCACAAGCCAGCTATATTAAGAACTGCACATAGAAGGGCTCATCCGTGTGCACTCCACCCACCCGCTGCTGTTTTTAATAATAAAAAAATGTGTTTTCCTTTCAAAATATTATACTAGTACATATATACACAGTACCCCACCATTAGAGAATAATTCATCCCATCTCATTGAAAGCTGTGCATGCATCTCATTAATGTACAGTATCGGTTATACCGTCATAACAACTCGGGCAACTACACTACTGTACAGTATGTGTACTGATTTACATCCCATTCTAAGAGCTTATGTGATATTAAAAAGATTGGTTGTGCGAACATGCAAATACAGTGCATGAATGTGATATCCATCCAATTTAACAGTATGGTATTTAGTACAAATTACAACAGTGGAGCACTCACCACCCAGCAGTTAAGCACTGTATTACATGCCATAGCGTATCCTTCGTTGAAGAATACCACGGTACGCCAAAGTACAGCCATCACATAACGTTCCATGGTGCGACACAGAGGCCTGAATGGCACGCTATTAGCAGCAAACTAGCTGGGCACATCTGTAACTCACCAGCTCTAGATGTACGAGAGCGCTGGTGAAGCTGCACCTGTGGCAGTTTTTGGCCATCAGAACAGCCACGCACAATCCTGGAGCCGGCAGTGTAGATCACCGATTCAAGGTATAGAAAGAGCGCTACTTTTAGTGTACATGCAGCAAATATCAGTAGCAGAGAGATCCATGTATATACTCACCGGCAAGGGTCATCAAGGTGTGCTGGTAACACCTTGGTCGGAAATCAGTGGCTGTGTTCAGAGCTGCCACCAGAAATTGAGGGGGAGATAGCTCCATATGTAAGGTGTCTGACTTCCATGTGAGAAGTGATAGGTTTGAGTCTCGGGTATGACAGTATAGTGAAATGTGTGTGATACATAAAAGTGGTTGTGGCCAGAGGGAGGGGGAGTCGTGGCATGTGCCGTGGCACATGTCTCACCACCCTAGAGCCGACCCTGCCCATACCCTTTCCATGGACTGTCGGTGAAATGGCACCTGAAATCACGAGGGAGGGACTTGAAAGCAATCCAAAACACGAAAGATCCGTTTATTTTAGATCTGAGCTATAAACTTAGCAAGAAGACCAGAGGCGGGACTCGGTTCTAATTAGAGCCCTAAGTGATCCGAGCCAGGATTCGATTCAACTCGGAACCCCAAAGGTCGGGTATGTTCAGTTTTCAGCAAAGCCGAACTGCTCATTTCTAATTTACACCTAATTTATCTGTTCTCACACCAACACCTGGGGTACCACATGTGCTCTAAATACACTCCTGCATTTTGGTTTGCAGTTTATATATAAAGCCAATTTACCATTGGCCGCATTTTAGCCCAAGTAAACTTTTAGCCCATAATCACTTTTTGACACATATTGTATCAAAATATATTAAAAAACACAGACAAGGACATGAGACATGGGCTCAATCTGAGCTTGTCCCTTTGAAGTGTAAAAATGTAAGTATTTCCAAGTTCGGAGTTACTACCAGGCGACCGTGCAAGGCCTAAGACCTTCGTGTTCACTTTGCTGGATGATGGAGGAGCTATAACAAAAGAGGCGCACCATAAACCGATATTATGAATACAGTTAAGCTGGATTTTTATTCTTATAGTTGCATCACATCAAACAAATGGGTATTCTCAGAGAAGAGTCTGAGCTGGTCCCATTACAAGGCTCTAGTTGTCAGTCATAGCAGGAGAGCACCTTTCCCCATATGTAATGAGGTTGGCTGTGCGGTTTAAATGTCCTCTTTAGCTGTCAATATCTAATCCCATCAAAATGACAATATGGATTCAGCAAATAACAGTTTTGCATTGGCAAAAATAAGATGCCATAACCGTAGTTTTCTAACCTTATGTCTCTCTAACATACAGTACAAATAAAGCTGTTTTTGCAGACATCAGTTTAGTTGCTCCCTTTGTATTTATTTAAAGCTTAGAGGGTCATTTCATGGTAATAATTTCAGTAAATTGTCGCAGATTGCTTCCTATTTCTTACCACTCTAATGACTTTCACACCTTCTCCTGTCTGTGTACATAGTCATTTCACGGCAGGAGGTAAAGCTGACTTCCCAGACAGTTTCATTTGATAAGTAATCATCAAGATGGACAAGGGTCAACACCTTCCAAAGACCCCATTAGCCCTTTTTAACTCCTAAACTCTGTAACTGTCTTTATCTTTTTAGTATTCCATGGGCTTTCCAAACAACCCGTGATAAATTGGTTATATTTGATCTGTGATCACTTGAGCATTAAATAGGATTACCTTCTGTAAGACATCACTGGGCAGGAACCCTGAGAGTCTTGTCTTTCTAGGAGTTCAACACAGTTCTACAAAAATCTGAACTATTTTATAAATAGCACATAGGTAGAACTGGCCCAATGTACTAAAGGTGAAATGTACTAAAAAAAAAATAAAAATTGTAATTGTTCACTAATCCATTTTCTAAAAGCCCAGTGCTACACAATATTGGGTCTGAAAAGATTATTGGGCCCCTCGCACCAAAAGATGACTGACCTGGGCCCCATTTCTTCAAAATAAGTACAGTAGTGCTCCTTTTGAAATAAAATAAAATAAAATAAAATATGAAGTACTGTAGTTGCCCCATTAAATCTGAAGTAGTGACTCCAGCATTGAAAAATGCATGATGTCCACAGTAATAAATGAATTAGTTATGTCATCATCATTTTTAAATAAATGTTTTTTTCTAATAAATATTTCTTTAAAATCCTCGTTTCTTGACCTACTCCTGCTAAGTAGCTAGGCCCACCATGATTAAACAATGTAGCTTTGCCACATGGAGGACCATGCCCAATACTAAGATACACTTGATCTTAAATATAGAAGTAGGCAATGTTATTTTATTTCTGACAGGCAAGATATGTCACACAGCAAATTAGGGGTTTACAAACCAACACACATTGTGGGCGGTGGATGCTAATGCAGCCGCGACTGCAACTTTTTGTGGAGTCACAGTGGTGATAATGTGCAAATGCTAGTTACAGCTTTCCCCTCATGTACTAGTGTGCGCCGGAATGTGCAATCCCTGTGTCTCCTTCTTTCAATGCCCATGGACGGTACAACTCCACTGGTGTTTTTTTAACTTAAAAAACTGCACATTACACTTCCTTCTCCGTGCAGTGCAGGGGCCGTGCAGCCTATTCCTATAATGCATAGCCCCTGACCATCCGGAATCGGTATGAATGACCTATGTCTAGCGGTTCAAATCCCGATGCCGGAAAACCGGCAGCAGTGAAGATCCCTAACCCTAACCCTCCCTCAGGGGTGCCTAACCCTACCCTCCCCCCCTAGTGCCTAACCCTAACCCCCCCATAAGTGCCTAAACCTAACCCCTGTCCCCGCAGCCTGAACCTAACCCCCCCTGGTGGGTGCCTAACCCCAACCTCCCCCCAGGGGTGCCTAACCCTAACCCCCCCTTCCCCTAGCCTAACTCTAACCCTCCCAGGGGGGTGCCTAACCCTAAGACCCCCCGGGAGCCCCTAACCTAATCGTCCCCCCTGCGGCTGTCAATGCCCGCCGCCCAGCATACCATTTGTTCGGTATGCCGGACGTCGGGCTCCAGGCATAGGGATAATGATAGGCGTCGGGATTTCGACGCTTATCATTAGTCCCCTGTCGGGATTGCACAGTCGGGAAGCCAGCGGCCGGCATTTCGACCGTCAGCTCCTGACTGCATACCGACCGTCCTCAGCCGTCCCTCCTACAAACAGCGTTGGGAGCATATACAAAAAAAAGGAGGGGAGCAATTGAGGCAGATTCAAAATGAGTAAAGAGATTTAAAATTGGGAAGATGTTATTTCACTGTAAAAACAAAGCTGCCCAATATTTGTCTGCTATACAGTATATACAAGCACAGCATATTTTCCCTTCATGCAAACAAAATGCATCTGTACCCCTTGCATTGCAACATTGTATGTTTCTTTCAAGCACTATTTTTAAGTGTGCTCCTAATTCTGAGTATTATGAAAATACTGATGATAACTGCCACAATTATATTTTCTAAATCACTTTGGAAGAATGACAGCTAGAATCTGTTTTGTTGCTATGGGAACCTTGCCTTTTTGTGCAAAGTTACTTGTGCAGTTTTTAGAAATTCATTTACAGGTGTTTGCTGTGTACTTAGGCAAAGGTGTAAATGAGACCTAGTTCTGTAGCTTTCACCCAGCCTCCCAAACCTGAAACCTATTATTTGTG
This sequence comes from Taudactylus pleione, assembly GCA_031769625.1. Classification (NCBI taxonomy): domain Eukaryota; kingdom Metazoa; phylum Chordata; class Amphibia; order Anura; family Myobatrachidae; genus Taudactylus; species Taudactylus pleione. The sequence goes on along the minus strand of JAUIMM010000324.1, from coordinate 5,697,514 downwards.
TATTATGGGCCTGATTCAGAGATATATGCAAACTCGAAGGATTGCGTACATCTCCGATGGCTACTGATCTTCGTATGCGTGGGATCTGTACTGCAAGATGCTCATAGTGCCCCTTAAGCCACAGCATGAGTAACATGCTGCAGTCATTTGGGTTCGGCGACGGTGACCGGTTTACAAAACTGTGATGTGTCGCCCCCGTTTTGTAGGCATGTCGTGGTCAGGGTCTGCATCTTCTGATGCAGATTTCCTGGCATCGGCAGAGGAGTTCTGGCTTCCTGATAGTGATTCCATATTGTGCTCGGATATTGTATTCGGATGTAGTACTCGGATATGCAATGCCAGCAGTGGTCATCTTTCCCTTCAGACGCCTCCTGCGGCATTAGCATTTTTTCTAATTACTGCTGAGTCCAAAGACGCAGCAGCGATGCGAATAGCGTATAACTGAGTCAGCCCTGTTCAGAACCAGGACATCATGTGTGTGAGAAGTACCCTGTGTGTCCGAAGTGCTTAGCAATTCCTAGCTCCTTCCCCCTTCTAAAAGAACCTCTTTAGTGACGCTTGCAGATGCCGTTGGTATGCACAGCTGAAGGAGCATATGTAAGGTGGCATGCATCAAAGGGAGAAATGCGGGTAAAGCCCGAAAATGCATTTCTCATATACACCAAGCCACGTAATGTAATGCATTCCGAGGCTTGGTTGCGGTGAGTAATGCCATTTCCTGATTGGTGTTACCCTATAGCAGCCTATGGGCTTCTCAGCACCCACCACGGCATGCACAGAAGGATGCCAGAGGGGCTTCTGGGTCATAGACCTGGAGAGCAGTCCTTTGCAGTGTTCTTCATGCATACTGGCATTGCTAACGCCGGTGTGCATGCGAAGGGTGGTGGGATGCATCGCATCTCAAATGTGATTTGTCATGCATCCTGTCCACAATCTCCAAACTTCCTGGAATCAGAACAAATGTTCTGATCTGTGGGGCAGTAGCCTCATATTGGGATTGCTTTGTCTAATTCAGGACAGTTGGTATAGAATTACCCTTGATACAGCATTACTGAGATTTATCTTCTGCTTGCTAGTTTTCACAGAGATATTCGCCAGTTGACCTATAGCAGTAAAGTCATTCTTTTTTGTATGTTCCCATCTTCGCAATCCATCCATTCTTTTCTCTGTCTCCTACAGGCGTATGCACTTAATTGTGCTCCATGGGCCTGATACAGAGCTGGGTGTATGATGCTCCTCAACTGTGTGCACAGAGAAAAATGTGTATGTTCGCCCGTATACAGAAATGAATGCATCTTGAGTAGGGATGTGCGCCGACCCCCGTGTTTTAGTTTTGGATCTATATCTCCTTGTGTTTTGGATCTGGATTAGGTTTTGCCAAAACCATCCCTTGCGTGTTTTGGTTTTGGATCTGTATTTTTTTTTTTTAAATTGATAAAAACAGCTAAAATCACATCATTTGTTTTTTTCTTTGTTCCTACAGTATTATTAAACTCAATAACATTAATTTCCACTCATTTCCAGTCAATTTTGACCACCTCACATCTCACAATATTGTTTTCATCTGGTTCAGGCCCAAAATTTCCACCAAGCAAGCTGGCTGACTAAGCTAAGCAGCAGCAGTGGGCGGCACAAACACGTGGCAGTTCAACTTCCAACATGGCACATAAGGAAAAATATGTTTTCATTAATCAAGAGGCCCGAGGGAGTTGGAGTATGTATGTAGTTGAAGGTAGGAACAAGAAGGGTTGATTGGTAGGAAATTAAATTTCATTTTTTGATTCCGAAGCAAATTTATGAGGGAGGAGGGGAGAGCGTGGTTAAACAATATGTCCCATGTTTTGCCCACAAAACTAACTTGGTGGTTCAGAATATCTTTTTAAAATTAAAGGGGCATGCAGGAGTTGCTATCTGTGGCCATAAACATTTCTGGACATTTTTGGCATTCAGCAACCACATGTCAAAGTTTGCAGCAGCAGTGGCAGTTCAACTTACAACATGGCACATCAGGAAACAAATGTTTTTATTATTCAAGAGGCCTGAGGAGTTGGAGTATGTATGTAGTTGAAGGCATGGAAAGGAAGATTTGATTAGTAGTAAATTTAATAGAATTTTTTGAATTGAAGCAAATTTATATGGGAGGAGTGGAGGTGAGGAGGGGGGGCATTTACAACATATATATTTTACTCACTCACATCTGTCCTTGCCCCAGAAGAATCCTTGAGTGCTATGCCTGCTGCTGCTGCTGTGAGTGGAGTTTCATCCCAGAAGGGCACCAGGAAGACTACTAGTAGTACTTTAACAAACAAATTGACTGTTAAACAATCCTTTGCAAGGAGGAGCAAGTATGATAGCAGTCACAAAGTGGCATAGCGGATCACTGATGCCATAACATCTATGCTGGTATTAGATGTGAGTTCAATGTCCGCCAATAATTCAGTGGGTTTTAGACAGTTAATTGAGGTCCTGTGTGCCTGCTACCAAATCCTATCAAGATTCCACTTCACTAGAAAAGAAATTCCAAACCTGTACATTAAAAAAAACTTGATTATGCTGTTGTACTCACTGTTCACTTAACCACAGATATGTGGATAAGCTGAACAGAGCAAATGCAAGATTTAAGATATAAGGTTTAAGTCATACGTTGTGTTCTTCTTCCCAACGGACACAGATCTGAAGAGATGCAAAGAGCTGTTGGTAAACAAATTGTCAGCTAAAGTGGCACGTGATGCAGCAATGGCTTCTCTTTCAGTTTCTTCAGCAACTGCATCTGTGGAGAAAAAACAAAATTTTCCCAAAAGACCCACTGGTGATGCAGATGAGTCAACACAAAACACAAAAACTGTTTGGATGGATGCGCTGCAGATTACGTAACAGGGAGGAGATTCCTAAATGGTTAAGGTTCCTACCTCTACTTACTCTGGCTTTATAATGGTACAGATGACTTGACAATTGTTGTCTGGATTTGGGTAGAAATAATTCCACACATAAGAAGTGGATGTTTTTGTCTTGTGCCGAGGCATGACAATGGGCTTTTCCTTATCATGGCCAATCACTGTTTCTTCCACTGGTTCCTGATTTACACACACAACATCCTCATCAACAACATCCTTATTAGTGTTAGCTACACAAATATCCTGTTCATCCTGGTGCACTTCCACAGAAGAATCCTTTATTTCTATGTCTACCAGTGTCGCTGCTGCTGCTTCTTCTACACAGTGATCAACTAGTGATCACTGTAGTTCCGGAGCTGCAGCGGGAGGGTGTCCCACTGGTGGCCCAGATACATAGCAGCAGCGGTGGCTACCAGAGCCGCAGCTGCTGTTCCTTACTGAAAGGGGTGGAGCCGGCTGCCCGATCACTGCTGGCCACAGTGATCGGGTCACAGCAGCAGCTGCAGCTACATGAGCCGTGGCTGCTGCTTCTATGGCAGTGCGCTGGGAGGGGGTTGCTGACGGTGCCCAATCACTGTGGCCAGCAGAGATCGGGACATGCTAGAGAGGCAGCCATGCTTGCAGAGGACCAGAAGGTCCCTCTGATGTAGTCGGCTGCTGGAAGATTAGCTTCCCACAGCCGCCTAGTGGGCATTTATGACTGCTCATATCAGATATGACCATGTCAGGGAAAGCCCAGCCTGGTGTGGTCGTATCTGATAAGACCGTGCCAGGCAAGTGGTTAATATTAGTGCCGCTTTAAATTTTAAGCTGAAACCTGCCAAGAAGCAAGTCACCATTTCCCAAATATTCCTCTTAGTATCCAGCTAACGTCAGAGCTTGGCTTAAGTTACTATATACTGAGTGTCTGCTGTGTCTCACAGGTAGGTACATTCACAGAGCTATATCAAACAGTGCATCAAGAGAGCATATGTAAGTGTATGGTACTAGGTTATGGCATAGCTACTATCCCGGAATGGCCAGGAGGCTCCCAAAACTCAGGTGGCATTCCCGGCCCACCTGGAAAAGTGGGCAAATCTCCCTGCCGGCTGCCACCCGCCCACATACCCTCAGACCCCCTGCATACACCCCCGTAGCTGGGTGGCTGATGATGCGATTTGCGCTGAATCGTGTCATCGTGGCCCAGTCCCCGGCTGCACAATGCCGGTAATCTCAGCATTGTGCAGCAGGGACAAGGCCATGATAATGAGATCGCACAGTTCCAATCCACGCTCCACCCCTAATGCCGGCATGGCCACTGTGTCCACCTCTGAATTAGGCCCTGTGTCTCTCCAGGTTTATGTTAAATGAACAATATTAGTTATGATTTAAAATCTGTGTCATACTAATACTACACATATCACAATTTGTAGAACTCTCTGAATGTTTGGACACAAAGACATTTTCTTTGGGGTACTGAGAAGATAGCAGGAGTAGAGAGAATGGAGGTCTGTAACATGTAAAAGTGTAAGCCAATTTACAATGATGGATACTTTTCATCAAACAACCCTCCATAGCAATCCTGCCGTGCATGCAAGGAGTAATAATAATAAGGAGCTGTTTTAGCATTTGTTTCCTTTGATAAAAGATTGTATTACCATCTTTCACTAAGGAGCCGACTCTGCCCAGTTCCTGATGCATAGAGGAACGCGTCACTAAAAGAAAATTGACGCCAATCTGGCTTTTATGTCTGTAATGAGAGGCTCCAGGGCAGCGACTGTGGATAATAGAAGTGTCTGTGATGCTAGCTGTAGCTATATACTGACTTGATCGATCAGTGTAGTGTGAGGTTGTGGGAGCTTCAATATTACACAAAAATATCAACACATACAATCAGCTTTAGACATGCAAATCACTAGGGAAAGCAACACACACTGTTTCAATGAAGTTGCTCTTTCATAGCCAGACAAGCTCAGCAAAAAATGTGGCATACAATTTCCTTAATACAGATGTTTTGTTTTTCAGATATATACAGTATAGAAATTAGAGATGTGCGCGGACCCCCGTATTTTGGTTTTGATTGTGGATCTGGATTCATCTTCATATTTTGGTTTTGCAAAACCACCCTCACGTGTTTTGGTTTTGGAACTCTATTTAAAAAAAAAAAAAAAACACAGCTAATATCATATCATTTGGGAAAAAAAGAAAAAAGCGGGCGCTACCAATGTTAGTCACCAATTAATGCTAAAAAAGATAAACCATTACTGCTGCCCCCACACAGTGGATCTGGATATCCACCTAATTAGAATGAAAACCCCCAAAAAGAAAGAAATGGGAGCGCTGACAGTGGCTGCTGGTTTAATAAATTAATAATTTTATTGCATATAACACAATTTAAAAAAATGTTATTCATCAAAAATTAAGGTAAAGATGGATTTAATTAATTGGGCTTTTATTGCCACACTCTTAAAGCACGGAGCCGGCTCCACCATAGAATATATAAAAAATGATAATTATTAATATATGGAATTCCTTCAAAGATTAATAAAAAATCACTAAAACACACACATTGAAATGAAGCGAAGCGTAAATTAAAGTCATTAATCACAGCCAGCCAGCATGGATTAACTGCTGTTAGTATTGATATCCACTCATACCCAGTTAGTAAAGGGTTAATGGGTGTAGAGATGAAACCGCCGCCGGAGAAACGCGTCAGTGACTCGTGCAATGCAGGTGGTACGCATACCGGAAGCCGGAAGTGTAACACCGGAAGTGACGGAGCGGTAACCAGCCAGCGTCTAGCATCGTGCAGCAGCCTGCCTTTACAGCCTATCGGTTCACCGTGAGCGGTAAGAAGTGCCAGGATCCAGGAGTAGAGGTCCCTCTGCCTGAGGACACAAGCACCTCCGGACCACATGGTGCACAAAGTGGAATAAGCTTTTGGCTGATACTCACCTATATCTGTGAGCAGGCGACTATTGCATAAGTTTCCTCCCCCTGGGACTGGGGTAGAGGTTTACTGCCACAACACATCCCGTTTTTTCTACCTAAATGGATGGACGGTAATGTACTCACTATAGCAATTACCCATTTTCCATTGCAATACTAACATTCTAATCTGCGTTGAAAGAGCTGTGTTGTTTTCTCTACACCCATTAACCCTTTACTAACTGGGTATGAGTGTATATCAATACTAACAGCAGTTAATCCATGCTGGCTGGCTGTGATTAATGACTTTAATTTACGCTTCGCTTCATTTCAATGTGTGTGTTTTAGTGATTATTTATTCATCTTTGAAGGAATTCCATATATTAATAATTATCATTTTTTATATATTCTATGGTGGAGCCGGCTCCGTGCTTTAAGAGTGTGGCAATAAAAGCCCAATTAATTAAATCCATCTGTACCTTCATTTTTGATGAATAAAATGTTTTTAAATTGTGTTATATGCAAGTTATATGCAATAAAATTATTAATTTTATAAACCAGCAGTCACTGTCAGCGCTCCCATTTCATATCATTTGGAACTGTTCACACGCAATCAGAAACCCGAGTTTGGTTGTTAAAACCGAGTTCGACTTGGAACCCCAAAGTGATTCCAAACTCGGACTAGGGGCCTGATTCAGAGACGGACACAATGGTGATGTTTCCACAGATCGAGCGATTGTTTGCTAATGTACATGCGTGAACGATGCACAGTGCACGCGGAGCAATTGCAATAACGCTTGCACAGAGGACCTGCAATCATGCTATGTGAATGACAGATAGTCAGCGTTTGGGGCTGGTAATGGGAGGGGGGGTGCAGGCATGTCTGACCATTTAAACGCCGTTTCTTGCATAAATGAGTCATTGCGTTATCCTGTGTAGCATGAGACCCCTCTGCATGTCAGTAGAGCTGCAGTGTTTGCAACTGGTCAGACTTGACTTACATGCTGCGTGACTGCCCAATTTGCGTCGATGGTACCAGTGTTTATGTTGTTACACGTCGTCTTACGTATATGAGAAGGCTGCAGTGGGCATCCCTATGCTTTGGAAAGCATTAGCCTGTTTTAGCAAGTGTAATCCGTGAGAGTATGCATTCCGTCAGTCTATGAATAAGGCCCTCGCTTCGACTTGCAACTCCTAAATTCAGTTGTTGTCAGTTCTTTGGGAACCGGACCCTCACATATCTAATAGAAATACTTGTGTTTTCTTTTACTTATAATAAATTCTTCCCCCACTGCTTATATAATGCAATATATATATATATATATATATATATATATATAAACTATATTTTTTTGGGGGGGAGGGGGAGGGCAAGGAGGCAAATAAAAAAATTACATGTAAGTCAAAGTCACTGGCACATGAAATTATTTAGAGACACGTGACAGGGTCCTGACCATACATGAGATCTCAATATTATTCACGTTTCATCAGGACAATATAAATATAGTGCAGAATATTTTATAATGAAAAGTATACATTTTACAAACAAAATATTTGTAGTTTAAATACTATTAAGGAGAACAAGATTCATTCCATGTATAAGAGATGCATTTACCTTAAAAGATTTTGCTTAGTGAATCTAATAAATATTAATTTGGCCACTAGGAGTACTGGGGCAGGATGCACTAACACAGTGCAAAACTTACCGCCACACAACGCATTTGTACTGATCGCATATGCACTAACATATGCGATCAGTACAGCAAAGGACAGCTCTTCCGATAAGAGCTGTCCTTTGCGATCTCCGCTGCACTGTGGACTTCCGGGTTTATGACCCGGGAGTCCATCTGTGCATGTGCAGAGTGACGCAGCGGCCGCTGGGCATGCTGGGAGGGATCCGATCGGATCCCTCATAGCAGCGCGATGCGGTAGAAGCCGATAGGCTTCTATAAGGTAACACCAGCAAAATCCTCCCCTTAACCATAATACTTTCTGTTGAGATTTTGGTGCCTGGATTCTGACTGCTGCCAGGATTATGTCACCGGTATTGTGAGCATCGGCTTCCCAACCGCCGGGATGGTAACTACATCCCTACAGATAAAGTGCCTGTTGCATCCTTAAACAAACATCTCCAACTTCCCACTAGAACTCACCAGATATGGGACAGAGGGCCTGATACAGAGCCGCACGTAAGCGGCCGCTCTTTCGCTCCGAGCGATGTTCGCACATCTGCGCATGCGTATGGGTCATAATTAGGGGTGTGCACCGGCCACTTTTCGTGTTTTGTGTTTTGGTTTTGGATCTGGATCTTTCTTCGTGTTTTGGATCTGGATTGGTTTTGCCAAAACCACCCTTCCGTGTTTTGGGTTCTGGGTTTTGTGTTTTGGATCTGTATTTTTTTTTAAAAAAGCATAAAAACAGCTAAAATCACAGAATTTGTTGGTTTCTCTGCTCCTATGCTATTATTAACCTCAATAACCTTAATTTCCACTCATTTCCAGTCTATTCTGAACACCTCACACCTCACAATAGTGTTTTCATGTCCAAAAGGTTGCACCGAGGTAGCTGGATGACTATGCTAAGCGACACGAGTGGGCGGCACAAACACGTGACCACTGCAGTGGCAGACAGGATGGCAGTTAGAAAAACTAGGCCCCAAACTGTACATAATGCAAAGAAAAAAAAGAAGTGCAAGATGGAATTGTCCTTGGGCCCTCCCACCCACCCTTATGTTGTATAAACAGGACATGCACACTTTAACAAATCAATCATTTCAGCGCCAGGGTCTGCCACACAACTGTGGCTGAAATGATTGGTTCGTTTGGGCCCCCACAAAACAAGCTGGCAATTAATGTGTCCCTGCACAAACTGGCTCTACGGAGGCAAGATGTCATCCTCATCCTCCTCATCCACCGATTCCTCACCCTCTTCAGTGTGTACATCCTCATCCTCACAGAGTATTAATTCGTCCCTGCTGGAACCACAGGTCCCTCTGTACGTTCTGGAGGCTGGTCTCCCTGGAAGAGTTGATAATTCATTTTATGAACATCATCTTCTCCACATTTTGTGGAAGCAACCTCCTACGCCTTTCGCTGACAAGGTTCCCGGCTGCACTAAACACTCTTTCGGAGTACACACTGGAGGGGGGGCAACTCAGGTAAAATAGAGCCAGTTTGTACAGGGACCTCCAAATTGCTTCTTTTTTCCTGCCAGTACAGGTACGGACTGTCTGACATGCCTACTTGGATGCTGTCACCGATGTAATCCTTTAACAGACAGACGCACGCTTGTCGCTGCTGCTTTGAGGATTCAAGTGCGGCTACAGCCCACACAATTCACAAAGACAGAAAAAAAAAAAGAATATTTTTATTGTTTGTGGAGCACACTTTGAGGGTTACACCACCCTTTAACAGACAGACGCACGCTTGTCGCTGCTGCTTTGAGGATGCAAGTGCGGCTACAGCCCACACAATTCACAAAGACAGAAAAAAGAAGAAGAATATTTTAATTGTTTGTGTAGAACACTTTGAGGTGTCACCACCCTTTAACAGACAGACGCACGCTTGTTGCTGCTGCTTTAAGGATGCAGGTGCAGCTACAGCCCACACATTTCACAAAGACCGAAAAAAAAAAGAACAATATTTTAATTGTTTGTGTAGAACACTTTGAGGTGTCATCACCCTTTAACAGACAGACGCACGCTTGTCGCTGCTGCTTTAAGGATGCAGGTGCGGCTACAGCCCACACAATTCACATAGACAGAAAAAAAAAGAACAATATTTTAATTGTTTCTGTAGCACACATTGAGGGTGTCACCACCCTTTAACAGACAGACGCACGCTTGTCGCTGCTGCTTTGAGGATGCAAGTGTGGCTACATCGCACACAAGTCACAAACACATAAAAAAAATAGTTTTTTATTTTTTGGAACACTTTGAGAGTTACACCACCCTTTAACAGACAGACGCACGCTTGTCGCTGCTGCTTTAAGGATGCAGGTGCGGCTACAGCCCACACATTTCACAAAGACCAAAAAAAAAAGAACAATATTTTAATTGTTTGTGTAGCACACTTTGAGGGTGTCACCACCCTTTAACAGACAGACGCACGCTTGTCGCTGCTGCTTTAAGGATGCAGGTGCGGCTACAGCCCACACAATTCACAAAGACAGAAAAAAGAACAATATTTTAATTGTTTGTGTAGCACACTTTGAGGGTGTCACCACCCTTTAACAGACAGACGCACGCTTGTCGCTGCTGCTTTAAGGATGCAGGTGCGGCTACAGCCCACACAATTCACAAAGACAGAAAAAAGAACAATATTTTAATTGTTTGTGTAGCACACTTTGAGGGTGTCACCACCCTTTAACAGACAGACGCACGCTTGTCGCTGCTGCTTTAAGGATGCAGGTGTGGCTACAGCCCACACATTTCACAAAGACCAAAAAAAAAAGAACAATATTTTAATTGTTTGTGTAGCACACTTTGAGGGTGTCACCACCCTTTAACAGACAGACGCACGCTTGTCGCTGCTGCTTTGAGGATGCAAGTGTGGCTACATCGCACACAAGTCACAAACACATTAAAAAAATAGTTTTTTATTTTTTGGAACACTTTGAGAGTTACACCACCCTTTAACAGACAGACGCACGCTTGTCGCTGCTGCTTTAAGGATGCAGGTGAGGCTACAGCCCACACATTTCACAAAGACCAAAAAAAAAAGAACAATATTTTAATTGTTTGTGTAGAACACTTTGAGGGTGTCACCACCCTTTAACAGACAGACGCACGCTTGTCGCTGCTGCTTTGAGGATGCAGGTGGAATCTAGACGGGATTTGGAACCGAGGACACACTACCTCCATCAATTGTCTAAATCCCACTGCACTAATGTCGGATACCGGACGCACGTCTAACACCAACATAGCAGTCAAGGCCTCAGTTATACGTTTTGCTTCAGGATGACTGCTGTCGTACTTCATCCTCATCGCTAGGGACTGTTGGAGGGTCAATTGTTTAGTAAAAGTAGTGATGTTCCTACTTCCTCTCTGGGATGATGAACAACTCCCAGCAGCAGCAACAGCACTAGGAGGAAGAGGTTCTTGATCTTTCCCTATTTTATTTTTATCGGAGAAAGTTTGGTCCTCCATTTATGTTATATTGATATATATACGTGCGGCTAAAGCGCACACAAACACAGAAAATATTATTTTATTTTTGCTGGAGAGTAGTGCACTTTGTGGGTTACACCACCCTTTAAGAAATGAGCCAGCCGGCTCTTTACTTATGGGACACAGGCGCACGCTTGGCGCTGCTCCTTTGTTGATGCACGTGCAGCCACAGTGCACACAATTCACAAACACAGAAAATAATTTTTTTTTTGGTTTGGACTGGAGTGTACTTTCGGGGGTTACAGCACCCTTAACGGTCAAGCCAGCCGGCCCTTTACTTATGACACAGGCGCATGCTTGGCACTACTTTGTTGATGCACGTGCGGCTACTGCGCACACAATTCACAAACACAGAAAATAATTTTTTTTTAGGTTTGGACTGGAGTGTACTTTCGGGGGTTACAGCACCCTTAACGGTCAAGCCAGCCGGCCCTTTACTTATGACACAGGCGCACGCTTGGCACTACTTTGTTGATGCACGTGCGGCTACTGCGCACACAATTCACAAACACAGAAAATAATTTTTTTTTTGGTTTGGACTGGAGTGTACTTTCGGGGGTTACAGCACCCTTAACGGTCAAGCCAGCCGGCCCTTTACTTATGACACAGGCGCACGCTTGGCACTACTTTGTTGATGCACGTGCGGCTACTGCGCACACAATTCACAAACACAGAAAATAATATTTTTTTTGGTTTGGACTGGAGTGTACTTTCGGGGGTTACAGCACCCTTAACGGTCAAGCCAGCCGGCCCTTTACTTATGACACAGGCGCACGCTTGGCACTACTTTGTTGATGCACGTGCGGCTACTGCGCACACAATTCACAAACACAGAAAATAATTTTTTTTTGGTTTGGACTGGAGTGTACTTTCGGGGGTTACAGCACCCTTTAACGGTCAAGCCAGCCGGCCCTTTACTTATGACACAGGCGCACGCTTGGCACTACTTTGTTGATGCACGTGCGGCTACTGCGCACACAATTCACAAACACAGAAAATATATTATTTTTTTAGCACTTGGGGGGAGCACCCCTGATGGACAGAGCACCCCCTGGACAACACTACAGCACTCCTTTAGGACTGGGACACTGCACAGGACTTTGGAGTGGACACAGCCCCTATGTAGAACTGACTGCACAACACAGTCCAGCCAGCCCCTATGGACTTTGAAGTAGTGGACACAGCCCCTATTAACAACAGCAGCACAGCACAACACAGCCAGCCCCTATGGACTTTGAAGTAGTGGACAACAGCAGCACTACACTACACTACACTACACAGCCCTAACTCCCACCCTCCCTCTTCACTGTCCACAGCCGAGTGAGAAAATGGCGCCGACGTGGGTACCTTATATAGGATCCAAAACCCGCGAGACTCGGAAGGCGGGAAGATGACGTTTTGCCTCGATTTCAGAATCCGAGTCAGGCGGGAAAAGTCGAGCCTGACTCGGATCGGACTCGGATCGGGGGGGCTCGGGGGGGTTCGGATTTCAGAAATCCGAACCCGCTCACCCCTAGTCATAATGCGTATGCGCCAACCAGTCAGTGCAGTCAGAAATCGTGTGCTCGCAAAATAGCGAGGGGCTGGTAATTTGAGTGACAGAATGAGGCGTTTGTGGGTGGTAACAGGGGAAGGTGCTTGAAAGCGGGGAGTGGAGATCCAAACGCAGGCGTGCCAAACGGTCAAAACGGGCGGTTTAAGGGTGTGCATAATTAACAAAGCAGCGTCATCGACCACGTCACTTGGTTGTCTTTTAGCCTGAACTGCTCGCATGATTGCGGTCGTAAAATCCTACTACAAGAATTGCGAGCAGTTCATACGCCTTTCGATGTACTCGATTAATCTAATAAATAGCGGAGTCAGTGCGGCCGAAAATCATTTGTTCGCAATATAGCGAATGCCTGCTATTTTGAGTGACAGAAGGAGGCGTATGTGGGTGGTAACAGGGGAAGGTGCTTGAAAATGGGGGTGTGGAATAAGATCGCAGGCGTGCTTAAAGGTCAAAATGGGCGTTTTAAGGGAGTGCATAATTAATACAGCAGCGTCATTGACCACGTCACTTGGTTTTTTTTTACCCCGAACTGCTCGCAAAATAGCGGTTGAAAAAACCAGCCACAAGAATAGCGAGCAGTTCATACGCTGTTCGATGTGCTCGATTAATCTAATAAATAGCGGACATGACATAGGATGCGAGCGGCCAGGGGGCGTATTTTTCAAAATTACAACCGCAAGTTTTGCTCGCTCGTTCAGACTTAGAGGCGTGAACAGACCGCAATTAGCGAACGGTTCATTTGAATAGCCACCCCTTGTTTTAGAACGAACGACCGCAAATAGCGAGCGGCTCTGAATCAGGCCCTAAGCCATTAAATGCAGCAGTAGAGCAATGGGAGTAAGGGCCTGATTCAGAGCCGGACGCAAAAGCGCTCGCTCGTCCCGAAAATAGGGGTGGCTATTCAAATGAACCGTTCACTCTTTGCGGTCTGTTCACGCCTCTAGGTCTGAACGAGTGAACAAAACTTGCGGTCGTTTTTTTGAAAAATACGCCCCCTGGCCGCTCGCATCCTACGTCATGTCCGCTATTTATTAGATTAATCGAGTACATCGACCAGCGTATGAACTGCTCGCTATTCTTGTGGTTGGTTTTTGCTACCACAATCTTGCGAGCAGTTCTGGCTATAAAATAACCCAGCGACGTGGTCAATGACGCTGCTGTTTTAATTATGCACACCCATAAAACGCCCGTTTTGACCTTTAAGCACGCCTGCGTTCGGATCTCCACTACCCGTTTTCAAGCACCTTCCCCTGTTACCACCCACATACGCCTCTTTCAGTCACTGAAATTATCAGGCATTCGCTATTTTGCGAGCACATGAATTTTGACCGCACTGACTGGTTCGCGCATGCGTATAACGATCCGTACGCATGCGCAGTTGGGCAAATATCGCTCGGAGCGAACGAGCGGCCGCTTACGAGCGGCTCTGAATCAGGCCCTAAGTCCGGGAGTCTGGGGGAGCAGATGAAGAACCTAGCTCTGCCCTGGACATATATGTACATATTGGTTTTGTTATTTATTTATTTATTTATTTATTAACAGTTTCTTATATAGCGCAGCAAATTCCGTCGCGCTTTACAATTTGAATCAACATTAACATTATACTGGGTTCTAAAAGACATACATACATAAGGGTAAGAGGGCTCTGCTAGCAAGCCTACAATCTACACTGGATAGTGTATTATTTTATGGTATTAATAATTAGCCCTATTGATGGTCTATAGCAGTGCCCCCTAACAGAGCATGTTTTCTAGATATCCTAGCTGATGCACAAGTGTACTTATTTTATTTGTGATACTCTGAAGAACATGCAGCATTAGTAATATTCTATTATATTACTATTTCTATTGTGGTCATGGTATGGGCTGGGGGCAGTGGCGGGCTGGGCCGGGGGGCAGGGTGCCATGTGCCCCCCGGGCCGCAGCGTCATGCGGGCAGCGGGCCGGGGCAGTCTGTGTCACTGTGACACAGACTGCACCGCATGTGTAGCGCTGACCTGACGGAGTTCGGTCAGTGCTACACAAGTGACAAACACACAGGCGCCGGCTCCGGCAGCTGTGTGTTTGCTGTAATCAGCAGCCGCTGAGAGTCTGTCAGACTCTCATCGGCTGCTGCTGCTCCCACTGCGGGAGCCGCTTCATCTTCCGGCTCCCTCAGTGGGCAATGGGAGAGACGTCATGATGTCATATGACGTCTCTCCCATAATGCAGAGCGGCCCGGCCCGGGAGGACAGACGGAGGAGCAGATGGCGGCGGCGGGAGCGGGGATTCAGGTAAGTGTTTTTTTTTATTTTGTTTTTTTATATTACGTGTGTCAACTTGGGGGGGGATCTGGAACTACAATGAGGAGACCACTACTGGGGGCACTACAAAGGGGGGACTACTATTACTGGGGGCACTACAAAGGGGGTGGGGGACTACTACTACTGGGGACACTACAAGGGGGGGACTATTACTAAGGGCACTACAAGGGGGGGACTACTACTACTGGGGGCACTACAAGGGGTGGGACTACTACTACTGGGGGCACTACAAGGGGGGGACTACTACTACTCGGGAACTACAAGGGGGGGACTACTACTACTAAGGGCACTACAAGGAGGGGATAACTACTACTGGGGGAACTACAAGGGGGGGACTACTACTGGGGGCACTACAAAGGGGGGGACTACTACTACTGGGGGCACTACAATGGGGGGGACTACTACTACTGGGGGCACTACAAAGGGGGGGACTACTACTTCTGGGGGCACTACAAGGGGGGACTTCTAATGGGGGCACTACAAGGGGGGGACTACTACTACTGGGGGCACTACAAGGGGGGGACTACTACTATTGGGGGCACTACAAGGGGGGGCTACTACTGGGAGCACTACAAGGGGGTACTACTACTACTGGGGCACTACAAGGGGGGGACTACTACTAGGGGAACTACAAGGGGAGGGGACTACTACTAGGGGCACTGCATAGGGGGGAGGGGACTACTACTAGGGGCACTACATAGGGGGAGGGGACTACCACTGGGGGCACTGCATCGAGGGACCACTGCTGGGGGCTCTATATAAAGGGCAATACTGGGGGTACTGCATAGGGGGGAGACTACAACTGGGGCCACTATTTAAGGGGCATTGCATAAAGGTTACCACTATTGGGGGCACTGCATGGGGGTGGACTGCTACTGGGGGCACTATATAAGGGACACTGCATAGGGGGTACCACTATTGGGGGCACTATATAAGGGGATTACTACTGGGGGCACAAGGGGCACTGCACAGGAGGGACCACTACTGGGGGCACTACATAAGGGTGGCCTGCATAAGGGTGTTCTCTCCTATGGCACATGGGGGCACTGCATATGGGCACTACGACAGAGGGCTGCCCCTAATCTTTATTTTTACCTTACATTACTCCCATATGGACCCGCCTCCTCCCTGAAACACTTGAGGGGGGGGCGGCGCCGTAGCACGCACGTTTTTTGTGCACCCTGGCTACATGCTACTCCTCTGCCAGGGCCGCCTGCATGCATTTGCCCCCCAGGCTAAAAGTTGCCAGCCAGCCCCTGGCTGGGGGAGGGGGGTTTTGAGGCCCCCCCTGCATTTGCCTATGAGATATCACCAGAACAGGAGTTTATACAAGCTCTCTTTGATTTGCATGCATATTGAACTCTAAACCCCTCCTTCCTAATTCAATACCAGTCTCCTGTTCAAGCATATCTCCTTTACCCTCAACCCACTGACATTAATGCAGTTCTTTAGCAGGCTGTCTATATTTTATTAACAAGGACTTAAAGAGTAGACCCTTAGAAGAAGATCTGCACAAGCAGAGAGCCTAGAAGGTGGGGGACCTGAAGTGGAGTCCAGGGTTTAATACTGGTGGTAAATAAATGACAACGTTATATTACTAGAAAGGTATTTGATGGGCAGTCAAATGATTATGGAGCTTAGAGAATTCAGCAAAATGGTTTGATGTTATGCTTTGTCCAATTTTTATAAGAAAAGTCATTTAATGAAGGTTGCCTACAAGGCCAAAAGCATGCATATAATAATTATACATGGAGAGGGGAAAACACAGAGTAGAGGGAAGAAGAGCAAGTTACGATCTGTCTTTAGGCTAATCCAAATAATGCATGTGTAGATAGAATATGTATAATGTTAGGGACTTACCCTACAGAGGTTACCTGGATATGGTGGGTAGGCCCATAACCTTGGCCATGATTATGCTAAAAACCTCTATTCATTGCAAAATTTTATTGCATAATGTATTTTTATTAGGGGTGAGCGGGTTCGGATTTCTGAAATCCGAACCCCCCCGAGCCCCCCCGATCCGAGTCCGATCCGAGTCAGGCTCGACTTTTCCCGCCTGACTCGGATTCTGAAATCGAGGCAAAACGTCATCTTCCCGCCTTCCGAGTCTCGCGGGTTTTGGATCCTATATAAGGTACCCACGTCGGCGCCATTTTCTCACTCGGCTGTGGACAGTGAAGAGGGAGGGTGGGAGTTAGGGCTGTGTAGTGTAGTGTAGTGTAGTGCTGCTGTTGTCCACTACTTCAAAGTCCATAGGGGCTGGCTGTGTTGTGCTGTGCTGCTGTTGTTAATAGGGGCTGTGTCCACTACTTCAAAGTCCATAGGGGCTGGCTGGACTGTGTTGTGCAGTCAGTTCTCCATAGGGGCTGTGTCCACTCCAAAGTCCTGTGCAGTGTCCCAGTCCTAAAGAGGTGCTGTAGTGTTGTCCAGGGGGTGCTCTGTCCATCAGGGGTGCTCCCCCCAAGTGCTAAAAATATAATATATTTTCTGTGTTTGTGAATTGTGTGCGCAGTAGCCGAACGTGCATCAACAAAGTAGTGCCAAGCGTGCGCCTGTGTCATAAGTAAAGGGCCGGCTGGCTTGACCGTTAAAGGGTGCTGTAACCCCCGAAAGTACACTCCAGTCCAAACCAAAAAAAATTTATTTTCTGTGTTTGTGAATTGTGTGCGCAATAGCCGCACGTGCATCAACAAAGTAGTGCCAAGCGTGCGCCTGTGTCATAAGTAAAGGGCCGGCTGGCTTGACCGTTAAGGGTGCTGTAACCCCCGAAAGTACACTCCAGTCCAAACCAAAAAAAAAATTATTTTCTGTGTTTGTGAATTGTGTGCGCAGTAGCCGCACGTGCATCAACAAAGTAGTGCCAAGCGTGCGCCTGTGTCATAAGTAAAGGGCCGGCTGGCTTGACCGTTAAGGGTGCTGTAACCCCCGAAAGTACACTCCAGTCCAAACCAAAAAAAAAATTATTTTCTGTGTTTGTGAATTGTGTGCGCAGTAGCCGCACGTGCATCAACAAAGTAGTGCCAAGCGTGCGCCTGTGTCATAAGTAAAGGGCCGGCTGGCTTGACCGTTAAGGGTGCTGTAACCCCCGAAAGTACACTCCAGTCCAAACCAAAAAAAAATTATTTTCTGTGTTTGTGAATTGTGTGCGCAGTAGCCGCACGTGCATCAACAAAGTAGTGCCAAGCGTGCGCCTGTGTCATAAGTAAAGGGCCAGCTGGCTTGACCATTAAAGGGTGCTGTAACCCCCAAAGTACACTCCAGTCCAAACCAAAAAAAAATTTATTTTCTGTGTTTGTGAATTGTGTGCGCAGTAGCCGCACGTGCATCAACAAAGTAGTGCCAAGCATGCGCCTGTGTCATAAGTAAAGGGCCGGCTGGCTTGACCGTTAAAGGGTGCTGTAACCCCCGAAAGTACACTCCAGTCCAAACCAAAAAAAAAATTATTTTCTGTGTTTGTGAATTGTGTGCGCAGTAGCCGCACGTGCATCAACAAAGTAGTGCCAAGCGTGCGCCTGTGTCATAAGTAAAGGGCCGGCTGGCTTGACCGTTAAAGGGTGCTGTAACCCCCAAAGTACACTCCAGTCCAAACCGAAAAAAAATTATTTTCTGTGTTTGTGAATTGTGTGCGCAGTAGCCGCACGTGCATCAACAAAGTAGTGCCAAGTGTGCGCCTGTGTCATAAGTAAAGGGCCGGCTGGCTTGACCGTTAAAGGGTGCTGTAACCCCTGAAAGTACACTCCAGTCCAAACCAAAAAAAAAATTATTTTCTGTGTTTGTGAATTGTGTGCGCAGTAGCCGCACGTGCATCAACAAAGTAGTGCCAAGCGTGCGCCTGTGTCATAAGTAAAGGGCCGGCTGGCTTGACCGTTAAAGGGTTCTGTAACCCCCAAAGTACACTCCAAACCAAAAAAATATATATTTTCTGTGTTTGTGACTTGTGTGCACTGTGGCTGCACGTGCATCAACAAAGGAGCAGCGCCAAGCGTGCGCCTGTGTCCCATAAGTAAAGAGCCGGCTGGCTCATTTCTTAAAGGGTGGTGTAACCCACAAAGTGCACTACTCTCCAGCAAAAATAAAAAAATATTTTCTGTGTTTGTGTGCGCTTTAGCCGCACGTATATATATCAATATAACATAAATGGAGGACCAAACTTTCTCTGATAAAAATAAAATAGGGAAAGATCAAGAACCACTTCCTACTAGTGCTGTTGCTGCTGCTGGGAGTTGTTCATCATCCCAGAGAGGAAGTAGGAACATCACTACTTTTACTAAACAATTGACCCTCCAACAGTCCCTAGCGATGAGGATGAAGTACGACAGCAGTCATCCTGAAGCAAAACGTATAACTGAGGCCTTGACTGCTATGTTGGTGTTAGACGTGCGTCCGGTATCCGACATTAGTGCAGTGGGATTTAGACAATTGATGGAGGTAGTGTGTCCTCGGTTCCAAATCCCGTCTAGATTCCACCTGCATCCTCAAAGCAGCAGCGACAAGCGTGCGTCTGTCTGTTAAAGGGTGGTGACACCCTCAAAGTGTGCTACACAAACAATAAAAATATTCTTCTTTTTTCTGTCTTTGTGAATTGTGTGGGCTGTAGCCGCACCTGCATCCTTAAAGCAGCAGCGACAAGCATGCGTCTGTCTGTTAAAGGGTGGTGACACCCTCAAAGTGTGCTACACAAACAATTAAAATATTGTTCTTTTTTTTTCGGTCTTTGTGAAATGTGTGGGCTGTAGCCGCACCTGCATCCTTAAAGCAGCAGCGACAAGCGTGCGTCTGTCTGTTAAAGGGTGGTGACACCCTCAAAGTGTGCTACACAAAGAATAAAAATATTCTTCTTCTTTTTTCTGTCTTTGTGAATTGTGTGGGCTGTAGCCGCACTTGCATCCTCAAAGCAGCAGCGACAAGCGTGCGTCTGTCTGTTAGAGGGTGGTGTAACCCTCAAAGTGTGCTCCACAAACAATAAAAATATTCTTTTTTTTTTTCTGTCTTTGTGAATTGTGTGGGCTGTAGCCGCACTTGAATCCTCAAAGCAGCAGCGACAAGCGTGCGTCTGTCTGTTAAAGGATTACATCGGTGACAGCATCCAAGTAGGCATGTCAGACAGTCCGTACCTGTACTGGCAGGAAAAAGAAGCAATTTGGAGGTCCCTGTACAAACTGGCTCTATTTTACCTGAGTTGCCCCCCCTCCAGTGTGTACTCCGAAAGAGTGTTTAGTGCAGCCGGGAACCTTGTTAGCGAAAGGCGTAGGAGGTTGCTTCCACAAAATGTGGAGAAGATGATGTTCATAAAATGAATGATCAACTCTTCCAGGGAGACCAGCCTCCAGAACGTACAGAGGGACCTGTGGTTCCAGCAGGGACGAATTAATACTCTGTGAGGATGAGGATGTACATAACACTGAAGAGGGTGAGGAATCTGTGGATGAGGAGGATGAGGACGACTTCTTGCCTCCGTAGAGCCAGTTTGTGCAGGGACAGATTAATTGCCAGCTTGTTTTGTGGGGGCCCAAACGAACCAATCATTTCAGCCACAGTTGTGTGGCAGACCCTGGCGCTGAAATGATTGGTTTGTTAAAGTGTGCATGTCCTGTTTATACAACATAAGGGTGGGTGGGAGGGCCCAAGGACAATTCCATCTTGCACCTCTTTTTTTTCTTTGCATTATGTACAGTTTGGGGCCTAGTTTTTCAATGCCATCCTGTCTGCCACTGCAGTTTCACGCCTAGATGGGTCACGTGTTTGTGCCGCCCACTCGTGTCGCTTAGCATAGTCATCCAGCTACCTCGGTGCAACCTTTTGGACATAAAAACACTATTGTGAGGTGTGAGGTATTCAGAATAGACTGGAAATGAGTGGAAATTAAGGTTATTGAGGTTAATAATAGCATAGGAGCAGAAAAACCTACAAATTCTGTGATTTTAGCTGTTTTTATGCTTTTTTTCAAAAAAATACAGATCCAAAACACAAAACCCAGAACCCAAAACACGGAAGGGTGGTTTTGGCAAAACCAATCCAGATCCAAAACACGAAGAAAGATCCAGATCCAAAACCAAAACACAAAACACGAAAAGTGGCCGGTGCACACCCCTAATTTTTATATAATCAGTAATTTGGAGTTGTGCACCTGTGATCTGTCTGTTTCTGTGCCTACAATAATAGTCTCAACAGGTAGCACCTCCCATTATATATATTCAGGGTGTGCAGTCCAGGACTCTTTCCTATACACTCCATTTAATGTGCTTTATTGCACACTTGAAAGCTGAGATACCTTCTACCTGGACTAGCACCCCTTCCTTATTGGTTTAAAGCATGGAGTCTGGTATTGTGAATGCACATTACTAATAGGCACAATTTTAGGTAAGTCTTACAAGTTATATACTGTAGTACAACTTTGGGTTGATTTTTGGGGCGTGGGTCCTCTGGATTGCTTTGGTTGATCTGCTTCAGGGCATCGCATTTTCACTTTTCTATCCTATACATGCAGAAGCAGCTGCTGCTCTTACCTTTCTTACTTTACACTTCACTTTTCTCATTAGAGCAATGCCCTGGGGTGGCTCGGCTTAGTTGATTTAGGGGTGTCCTGCGCTCTGGATTTGAACCCTAGTATGTTAGGGACCTACCCTACAGAGGTTACCTGGATATGGTGGGTAGGCCCATAACCTTGGCCATGATTATGCTAAAAATCTCTATTCATTGCAAAATTTTATTACAAAATGTATTTATATATTATCAGTAATTTGGAGTTGTGCACCTGTGATCTGTCTGTTTCTGCGCCTACAATAATAGTCTCAACAGGATAGAACCTCCCATTATATATATTCAGGGTGTGCAGTCCAGGACCCTTTCTTATAGCATATGCAGGGCCGCCATCAGGGGGGGTCTGCCGGGACTGGTGTCCCAGGCCCGGACACTCGGGAGAAAGGGGGAGGGCCCGTCTACTCCTACTGCCCACTTGTACCGCCCACTCTCCTACCATCTTTCAATTAAAAGTGAGAAGGATCCCACTCCTACCGGAGCACCGCATGCAACTTCTCCCGTGGCCCGCACAATAAAAAATGAGTTGCAGGGGACAATGGGGCCCGCTCCTACCGCCCGCCCACTCTGCTGCTCAATAAAGTTTGGGGGGTTTTTGAGCCGGCACACGTGACGTCATGCCGCCTGAACCGTTGGAAGAGAGATGAGCCGCGGCGTGTGAAGTACAACATCAACCAGAACAGGAGAAAAGGGAGGTAAGTCATGTTTTGTCATGCAGATGCGAGGAGTGGGGAGTCGTACTGCCTGGCTAGGGCTGGAGATGGGGACAAGTGCAAAAAGAGAGACGAACCAGGTGCAGAGAGGAAGAGAGTGGGAGAGATATCTATGTATGCTAGGCTGGGGCAGCAACCTTTCCCATTATACTGTAGACAGGTATGCATACTGCAGAAAGAGGAGCAAACAGAGATAACAGATAGCTCTGATTGTGTATGACAGTGACTGTCGTCTGGTAATGTATATACAGTATTTCATGTGGACATTGGTAGTGATGCTTGTCATTCTACAGAGGTAGTAGGATTGCTGTCGTTATTTGCCTACAGAGCCTACCTTGATGTGGTGGGAGGCTCTAATTATTTTTTTTTGGGGGGGTGGCCCTTTGACTATTTTCTCAGTCCTGGGCCCCACAATTTCTGATGGCAGCCCTGAGCATATGTATAATGTCAGTCTCAATGTCAACCCAGATTCCAGAGCAAGTGTAAGAATATGATCATACAATTTAACCTAGGTGAGCCACTAGATATTTATGAAATGTAGGCCAAGCTCTCCTGCCTTAGCATGTCCCCAGGGGCACTGAGAAGGGGGAAGTTGGTTCTCTTTGCCCGGGTCTGTTGGAGAGGCACAGGTCCTGCAGCCCCCTTCCTTGAAAATGCCAGCGGACGGGATCCTGGGCATCGATATACCGAAGGCAGAATCCCGACGCCTGGCATAATGCCAACGCCGCTATCCCGAAGACATCAGGATAGCGATATCCAGCATACCAACTGCCAGCATCCCGAACAAAGATGCTGCGAGTAAGTATTAGCTTATGCCGGGGATGGAGGGTTTAAGTTTAGCAGCCTCCCCGGGTGGTTTAGGGTTAGGCACGGACGTTGGAAGGGGAGGGTTAGGGTTAAGCACTACTGTGGGCAGGTTAGGGTTAGGCACTCCCTGGGGAGGTTAGAATTAGGCACCACTAAGGGAGGGTTAGGGTTAGGGTGGGGATAGGGGGAGGGTTAGGGTACTTATCGACAT
Organism: Taudactylus pleione; assembly: GCA_031769625.1. Lineage (NCBI taxonomy): Eukaryota > Metazoa > Chordata > Amphibia > Anura > Myobatrachidae > Taudactylus > Taudactylus pleione. The sequence continues at coordinate 5,674,424 of JAUIMM010000324.1, read as the reverse complement.
ATGTCAGGACACTTCACCATCGGGATTCCAGCGTTGGTATTTCATCCGCCAACAAATCATACCCGACCCGTAACAGGACGTGGCACTTCAGGCAGGGAGAGAGAAGAGACTGCTGCTGCAGCAGCCTCTCTCCCTAGCCCAGCACATGATGATGAGTGCTGGGCTGGGGAGAGAGGATGCTGCTGCAGCAGCCAGTGCTCTCTCTTCCTGTATGATGTGCAGGTGGAGCAATCACACGACCCATGCAATGCATGCAGCTGCGCACATGGTCCCTCCGGCGTGCGCATGTGCAAGATCCGTCCAGCGACGGCAGCTCCGTCGCTACGGGTCTCACTACAAGATGGGGCGGCTGTCGATGGTGAGTGACAGCTCGCCACATTTTGTAAGTGGGGAGGGGGGTGGCTGCACATATGCAGGTGTTCCCTTAGGAACGCCTGGCATTTGTGGGCAGCCCTACTGACATCACTAGTGATGTCAGTAGTGGACTTCCTGCTCTATTAGAGCAGGAAGTCCACTCGGGTTTGCGGGAGCCGAGACCCTACCACAGGGTTTAGTCGCAAGCCCGATGGTCGTGATAATTGCGACAGACTCCAGGCCGCTCGCACAAGCTGTGGGTCACCCACAGCTTTGCGAGCGAGCTGTAGAAAAAAAAACACGCCCTCATTCAGAGCGAGCGCTCGCCAGCAGCGAGAGGCTCTGAATCAGTCCCATAGTACTGTATATTTTAATGTTTTGTAAGGAGGGGGTCTGCCCACACCTCCCCGAGTAGTACCAGGGCCCAGCAGAGCTGTCAACGGCCCTGCATGTCCCTCAGATAGACTTTATCTGGGACTTCTGTAAGACCAAATTAATCTTGAGATGCTTCTATTCAGGTCTTTGATGTCAGGAATCTGTGTATTGTTTGTGGGCACAGGAACTGGGACCACTGGGCTGTATGTATGAGACTGATATGAGTGATGACTGTGTAAGTGGCGCTTAACTGTAAACATTATTGAAGTTCTATATTAGCATGACCGGGCTTGAACACAAAGTTGACTGGCTTGGGACTGGTACGGAGACCAGACTGGAACCGAGAGATGACTGGACTGGAACTGGTATACTGGATGCCGGGCTGGGACTGGCTAATGCACACTGGACGGGACTGGGACCGCTAGGCTCAATGGATGCCGGGCTGGGACCAGCTAATGCACACTGGACCGGACTGGGACTGGCTGATGCACACTGGATAGGGCTGAGACCAGTAGACATAATGGATGAAGATTATACTCTATAGCATGTGTCCTCTGCAGGCAGAGGTGAGAACTGGAGTCTGTGTGCAGTGGAAGGGACACTGTGAAGCCAGGTGTAATAGCGTAGAAATAGACTGTAGATGGTTCTTGGAACTTGCACTCTTAGCAGGCAATGGTAGTGTGATGTACTGACTGGTTTGTACAGTGCTGCAGCACTAGCACCAGGTTCAGGTGTGTTCGGATTGCTTCGGTGGCCGATTTCCCCGTGTTCAGATAGGACACACCGTGACAGAGAGGCAAGCCAGAATTCCCCCTTTGCAGACACAATGACCAGTCAGGAGTTAAGGTGCAACGCAATTTTATTATTTGTTAATAATTAACAACAAATGACAGGAGATATTTACCATTTACAGATGGAATGAAATTAATTACACTATTCAATGACAAGGTATTTATTTATTACCTCCCCGTCATCTACCGGTGACCCCAGCTGGCAAGCATGTGAAACCAACAAGAACCACAATTCCTGCAGAACTTTACCAAAAAAACAAATGAGAGACCTAAATATGAAACCTGCTAGTCTAGCTTGAATCAATGGTGCTCCGGCAGTCTATAGCTGTGAAATACAGTCTGTGCTAACACTCCCTTTTGCTGAGGAAAATGTGGGAAAAACACATGCAGGTTAGGCTTATATCAGTAGTGCACCAGCAACCTGCAATAGTTTAAACAGAGACTTTGAGCCTTTGCTGAGAAAAATAGGGACAACACTTAGGCTATGCTGGAAGCAGTAGTTCACCGGCAACTTGCAACAGTTTTAACACAGTCTTTGAGCCTTTGCTGAGAAAAATAGGGACAACAATTAGGCTATGCTGGAAGCAGTAGTTCACCGGCAGATTTGCAGCACTTAGCACAGTGTTTGCTAATACTTGGTCCTACTGAGAAAAATAACAAGGGCTATGCTGGAAGCAATAGTTCACCGGCAGATTTGTAGCACTTAACACAGTCTTTGCTAATACTTGGCCCTACTGAGAAAAATAACAAGGGCTATGCTGGAAGCAGTAGTTCACCGGCAGATTTGCAGCACTTAACACAGTCTTTGCTAATACTTGGCCCTACTGAGAAAAATAACAAGGGCTATGCTGGAAGCAGTAGTTCACCGGCAGATTTGCAGCACTTAACACAGTCTTTGCTAATACTTGGCCCTACTGAGAAAAATAACAAGGGCTATGCTGGAAGCTGTAGTTCATCGGCAGATTTGCAGCATTTAACACAGTCTTTGCTAATTTCCTATGCCACAATTTACTATCACCAGAATTGCCAGCCGGGGTTACACAGGGCTAAATAAACAAGCAATATACATTACATCAGCATGAATGGACTTTGGAATGGTTACCGGGCCAAATAGTGTATATGAAATTTACATCAACACCAATATGGCTAAATGCTCAAACATTTCATGCAAGCAAAATATTAATCAGCATTGACAATAATAACACAGCGAGCAGTAAACAGCTTTACAGAGTATTATAACATATAAAGGGCCACGGAGGGCCACTATCAACCCTTTAGCTAACACACGAGTCAAACAGTAAACAGAGCCAAATACATATCACATGGCATTACATTTACTTTAAAGCTAGACATAAAATACTTTGTACATCACCCACAGTGGCATCGGACATGAGCCGACACCCATAAGGCACGTCCCCTCCTGGACATGAGCCAGAGGTTCACAGTAAAGAAAATGATCACCAATGCAACTCTTGGGGAAAAGAGGGGGTGACCTATCTTTTACTTCCCCCCTATTTCATCACTACACACACACTTTACCTAATTTAAAACACTGAGACTCCTTTCTACATTTGTGTGGGAGACTAACCCCCGATCTCAGCTTTTACACAAAACCTAGTCTCCCAGCCTAATCATGGATAGCTGCAAGGTAAAGGATAATGCAATAGACCCAGGGGACCCAGATAGGATAGGTGTACAGAGGGGCAGGGCCTTAATGGAGGGAAGATAGGAGCTGTGGAGGGACAGAGTATAGGGAGGTTCTGGTATGATCTCACCCCTTGCAGTGGCTGTTCAGCCTCTTGCGATGTCCAGGGAAACTTCGGGATGCACAGCACCGCACCAGAGCTTCCAGCTGCAGACCTCCGGCAGGTATTTTACAAGGAGCAACAGGTGCAAAATCCCTTTCCACAGGGGCTCTGTCCAGCAAACACACACAACAGCAGGAGGGGTCCTGAAGGACTCTTCCTCTGGGGCTGTCTTTTCTTCTGCCCGTGCGGGTGCCAGCAGGGTTTTCGTCACTGGCGGGACCTTTTCCTCAGCTGGGGCTTCATCTGCGACGATGGAGCGATGAGACCTCCTTCCCAGGCAGCTCCTCTTCTCTCCCAGCATGCACAGATTTACAAATGTGGCTCCTGATAAAAGGCACTTAGGGGGGCAGTCCTTTATTCAGAGGGGGCTTCTTCCAAAGCAGGGTGCTCTATGCAGATCCCCAGGCAAGCTTCCTCCAGGGACTCACATCCAGCATCAGAGCACCTCTCCTGGCAGATTGGATAGGTAGCCTACCAGGTTAATATGAAGTCTGGTAATTGTAATCCAGGGCAACATTAAAGTTATAGCATCCTTATTTTTACAGCTCCAAGGGCACTCCACAGCAACTCATTACAGACAGCATACCAGGTGCAGTATTTGTAATCCAGGGTAAATGAGAGGGGTTACTGCTCCCCTATTTGTACAGATCCAGGGACACTCCACAGCAACTCCTCAGAGACAATCATTTTTTAGAAATTCCTCCCAGACTCTTTCTACAGAAATTCCTCCCAGACTCAGCACTGACAGCCCTGAGGAAAGTATTTTATACACTCTCCCTCACTTTCCTCCCTGTCGGTCTGGCATCTATGAGTGGACAGGGGGACCCCAGCAACAGGCCACCTATAGGGATCTCTGCCTGGACACCTAGGCTACCAATCAATGGGGCAGGATTTTCCCTCCAAAATGGTTCGCTGACCAAGGGGCACTTTCTACCTCCCTGTCTGCACATGCTCAGTGGGGTTCAGGGAGAGCAAGGTCAGTCAAAGTTCACTATACCAGCCTATAATAAGGAATGGGGCTGCAGTATATCTATGTGTACATACATATAAAAAAAAATATTAGGGGACCCCTATTTGGGAACAAACTTGGGGGTACCACAGTAGTTTGCAGGAATATGAAATGTAGATGTAATACCGTTATGTGAGGTATTAGATCCGATTGCTTTAAAATGTATGTTTATGTCATTACATAGACAGACATTTCCCAGCAGCCTCAGCAGCTGCTCATGATATCAGGAGCAGGTCACATGGTGAGTTTGGTAAGGCCATTGACAATTGAAAGCAAGCAGCAGTTATGAGGAGGCTGAGTTAACTGACCAGAAAGCCGAAGCTGCACTGCTGAGATAGGGAATTGGCACCTGAACGAGAAGGGACTGATAACCCTGTCAGTTTCCGGGGGTGGTGCCTGAAGTTTAAGGAGGCAGTCATTGGAGATTTATAGCAGTTTCACATAGACAGAGATTCATGTGCAGGGAAAGACCCATTAGTTTACAGAGGACCTGTGTGCAACAAGATGACAAGATGGCAGCTGATCTCATATAGGGCCCCATTTACAAATGAAGGGAAATACCAGTGACAATTTTCATTTAGTATCACTGTGATACAAACGAAAATTCCACTGGTATTTAGTAATACTTACCCCTCCGGCGAGGTCCCGTGAAGTCGGAGTCCTCAGCGAGGTCCTCCGCTGGGTTGCTGGCAGCCTAACGCTGCCAGCGACGGGCTCCAGTATCATGCGCATGCACGACGGTCCGTCTGCGCATGTGCATTATAGGGAGACCCGGCAGTGCTTGGAAGGCTTCGTAGAAGCTGGAAAGGCACCGCTGGGTCTCCATTGCCGGCAATGGTGCCCGCATCGCTCTCGCCATCTTTTAGATGGTGAGAGCGATGCTGTACAAACAGCGGTAATCTAAGATTACCGCTGTTTACTAAATACAGGAAGATGGTATAACCCCTTTAGCGAGCGCTAAAGGGGTTATATTTAGTTTGTAAATGGGGCCCAAGGTCTGTAACCTCACACTGTACTCAGATCATCCCTCACAGCCCAGGCAGTAGCTGAATGAGAGCTTGCAGGGCCAGTAACCCCCTCAGGATTCCCCTTATTTTAGTCAAACTGTGATTACCTCCTTGGCAGGATAAGCTGTCATTTACACAGACCTTTGTATTAAAGAAAAGTTCACATCTAGTTCACATACTTACCCCTCCGGCGAGGTCCCGCGAAGTCGGAGTCCTCAGCGAGGTCCTCCGCTGGGTTGCTGGCAGCCTAACGCTGCCAGCGACGGGCTCCAGTATCATGCGCATGCACGACGGTCCGTCTGCGCATGTGCATTACAGGGAGACCCGGCAGTGCTTGGAAGGCTTCGTAGAAGCTGGAAAGGCACCGCCGGGTCTCCATTGCCGGCAATGGTGCCCGCATCGCTCTCGCCATCTTTTAGATGGTGAGAGCGATGCTGTACAAACAGCGGTAATCTAAGATTACCGCTGTTTACTAAATACAGGAAGATGGTATAACCCCTTTAGCGAGCGCTAAAGGGGTTATATTTAGTTTGTAAATGGGGCCCAAGGTCTGTAACCTCACACTGTACTCAGATCATCCCTCACAGCCCAGGCAGTAGCTGAATGAGAGCTTGCAGTGACAGTAACCCCCTCAGGATTCCCCTTATTTTAGTCAAACTGTGATTACCTCCTTGGCAGGATAAGCTGTCATTTACACAGACCTTTGTATTAAAGAAAAGTTCACATCTAGTGGACATCTATAACTTGTCAGAGACAGAGAGACCTACTGTAGCTACACAACATAATCCCCTCACCAGGGGTGTATCTAGGGTCCGAGCGCCCCTGGCAAACCAAGGGACTGGCGCCCCCCTCCAATGACTTTCTACTGGTACGAAAAAAACTAAGACACACTGGGGGGTAGTTTAATTCACACACCTGTAGAAATAGGGAGAATCTTTTATAGAACTTACTCTATTGCAACCCACTATTTATTAATTTATTTATGCAAAAAACACACTGGAAAAGATTGAAAACATTGCGTCAAAAACAAACAAAATGCATTATGGGTAAAATAATCCACATATACTCAAATACTGCATTATGCTTTTTATCAACTCCCCCTTATAATTCACTAGGATGACAGCCCACAATGGTCCTTTCCTATAACCCACATAAGAATAAAAACTGTCCATAAGGATCTTGTTCTTTTCCCCAACATGGAAGTATCCACAACCTACAAGGTTCATGGCAAGTTCCTCAAACTGAAGAAAGATAAATTTACTATACTTACACTGGGGGTAGTTCAATTTACACGCCTGCAGAAATAGGGAGACATATATATATATATATATATATATATATATATTTATATTTTTTTCAGTTATAACACTACATGCAATGCACTGTTATTAATTTCTATATGTCAACAACACAGGAAAAGAGGGCATCGATAACAAACTAGATGCATTGTGGGCAAGATAATTTGCATATATGCAAATTATCTTGCGAATAGAGCCTTGTGATTGATATGGCACTCTTCTCCTGCATGATTGACATATGGGAATCAGTGAGTGGTGATTGGTATATGGTGGGTATTGTGGGGGAAGAGATATATTAGGTAAAAAAAAAAATGTAGTCTCTCTAATTTTAAATGTTTCTGATATGAAGGACATATAAGAAGCCTGATACACATTAGTCATCAATAGAGGACAGAGCAGAGCAGAGCGTAGGAGACAAAAGGAGACCAGGGATCCTTTGCTAATGACAGCTAACTGTGGGACACTGGTAAGAGGAGACAGGAAACCAGAAATCATTTATGACGGCGAGGGCCATCTAGGCCAATAGGAAGATACGCCCCTGCCCCTCACTCCTATGTAGGTTGGCCAATGCCAATATATTAACTGTTAACTAATTCAGAGTTGACTGAGAACTAAGATGTTTAGTCAGAGTGAGTCACCAGTGGCGTAACTATAAATTTTTCTCCCCATGCCAAAAAAGTTTCAGGTCCCCCCCCCCAAAGAAAAACAAACACCCAAAGACGACGTTTAAGGTGTGTGGTTTCATGATACAGTAATGTGCCTTACACATTATGACACACTAAGTGATGCCACTTATAACACATTGTGCCTCACCGTAATGCCACTATGACACATTATGCCATACCGTAATGCCCCTTACAACACATTATGCCACACAGCAATGCCCCTTACACATTCCGCACAATAATGCCATGTATAACACATAATGGCACACCGTAATGCCCTTATAACAAATTATGCCATGCCGTAATGCCCTTATTTCACTTTATGCCACACCGTAATGCCACATACAACATGATATGCCACACAGTAATGCCCCTTACACATTATACCCCTTATAACACATAATGCCACACAGTAATGCTCCTATCAGGCACATTGTGCACATAGTAATGCCCATTACACATTATGCCACACAGTAATGCCCATTACATCACACCCTGACAGATCTACTTCACCAACCCTCCTCTCCGCTCCTCGCAGTCTGTCACCTCAGCTCAAGACAGGTTGCACAGTTTTTATGTCCGTGTAGAACCAGATTATTGGGAACATAGTTTATAACCTGTAAACTGCGTGTATAAAGTTAGTGCCCCTTATACAGTGCCCCCTGTAGTTGTGCCCCATATGCAATGCCCCCTGTACTAGTGCCCCTTATGCAATGCCCCCTGTAGTAGTGCCTATTATGCAGGGACCCCTCTACTTGTGCCCCTTATGCAATGCCCCCTGTAGTAGTGCCCCTTAAAGTAGTGCCCCCCTGTAGTTGTGCCCATATGCAGTGCCCCCTTAGTTGTGCCCCTTCAAGTAGTGTCCCCTGTAGTTGTGCCCGTTCATGTAGTGCCCCTGTAGTTGTGCCCCTTCATGTAGTGCCCCTGTAGTTGTGCCCCTTCAAGTAGTGCCCCCTGTAGTTGTGCCCCTTCAAGTAGTGCTCCTTCAAGTAGTGCCCACTGTAGTTGTGCCCCTTCAAGTAGTGCCCCTGTAGTTTTGCCCCGTGTACTTGTGCCCCTTCAATGAGTACCCCTGTAGTTGTGCCTCCTTCAAGTAGTGTCTCCTGTAATTGTGCCCCTTCAAGTAGTGCCCCCAGTAGTTGTGCCCCTTCAAGTAGTGCCCCCTGTAGTTGTGCCCCTTCAAGTAGTGCATCTTGTTGTTGTACCCTCTCCGGTAGTCGTGCCCCCCCCCAAACCTATCCCCCGCCCATACTTACCTGACTCCACGCGGCTGTCATCTGGCTGTCTCTCCACCTGCAGTGCTGACTGGATCCTCACGTCGCGGGTGACATCATGACGTCACCCGCGCACTGCTTTACCTGGAACGCTGGCCTCTGAAGTGATCGGAGGCTTCTTTAGCCTCCAATCACTTCAGAGGCCAGTGCCCACAGTTGCAGTGGCGAAGCTATGGCACCCAGCACCCCCAAGCCACCGCGGGGGCTGCAGGGGCAGTAGTTACACCACTGAGTATAGCCCTTCATCATCTACATTGTCTACTAAATAAAAAGGTGCTGCTTTAGCAACTTGCAAAGAAAACCAGACTTCATTATACAAAGGATTTTATATAAGAACCCTTGTTCAGAGTAATAAGTGCACCACCGAAAGAATCGCCATTTAGATTTATTTATAGTTGCAATAGAAAATAGCAATTGTAGTAAAATAGCATAGGAATACGGGAATCAGAATGAATGGTAGAAATATTATAGGTAGTTAGTCTGATGTTAATGTGTCTAAGTTACATGCCAAATAGTGAGGGATATTTGCTGTTAAATGTATACAATGAGTTATGTTAAAGTGACAATGTACTAGTATTGCGATTTCATTTAAACACAAATTGACCTCCTGTGAAATAAATACCATCTATTCTATCATTGTATATCATTATGCATGGGGATTTAACTTCTTTACCTCTCCGCTGGAAAAGAAAGAGACTGAGTCCACTTAGCTACAAGATACAGAAGTAAATTTTATTTTAAAGAACAGAATGTGGTGTTACAAAATTTGGCGTCCCTGAACAGGATGCTGCGGAGTCCAAAGTAAAGAATACCTTATTGCAGAAGAATGATGTGATCCTTTGGAGATTTGGAGATTTTTGCCAATTTTAATGCTTGTAGTTTGAAGCAAGAAAATCCAGCTATGTCCCAAATTATGCCTATTACTTTGCCTTATTATTTTGGGGCCCCTTGGCTTCCAACATATTCAGGGGACATTAGTGATTCTGAGAGTAACTCCTTAACGGAATTTAAAAATAAAATGAGTTCCATGTTCAGAACATATACGTTGACGGACTAACAGCAAGTAGAGATCCTTATTGGCCAACTTAATGGCTCCGCACTATAAGAAGTTACCTTTTGGCCTTTGGAGGAATGGTAGAATGTGGATTAGATCCTGCAAAGACTAATGATTACATTCGAAACTCGGACAGTTTCTGAAATAAATATGAGCCTCTATGCCCAGAAACAACAATATGGGGAATTTCTTTGTGACTTTGCATTAAGTCTACCGGAAGCATTAAGAGACATCCAGCATGTGGATGAGAATGAAGTTAGAGACATGGATAAGACATTGATAGACCAGTTTATTGAAGGTGTCCGAAGAGAGTCAATTAAAACTCATTTACGACTACTTCGACTTCAATCCCCTGATGATTCCTTTTTGAATTTTAAAGAGACAGCCATACGGGTAGTGAGATCCTACTTAAATCCAGAGCATCATTGCCATGGGATGTCGCGGGTCTTCATGAGTCAAGGAACTCAACAGTCAGTCCCTGACCCTCTGGGGACATTAAGTAAGCAATTGACTGAACTTACCACTGAACTTCGAAATTGGAAGGAAGAACACCAATGGAATCAGGATAACTGGAGAAATGAGCATAGAGCCTTCATGAGAACATGAAGGAACCATCCAAGGACTCGAAAACATGTACCGGTTCAATTGGAGCCTAATGAAAGACCGATTTGTCAAAAATGGAACCAAAGCAGTCACATACAATGCAGACCTCAGGAAGATCAAAGAGAATAGATCCACCCATGGAAGAAGTACAATCCAAGGACACAGGTCCATGCTCTGTACTACAGAACCAAATTAAGAGAATTGTCATACTAGCCTTAATAGACACGGATCCCCAAGTCAGCCTTACAAAAGTGTTGTGCCCGGTTGTGTGGTTTAATGTACGTTATGGGTATGGGTTCATAAACCAAAATGACACCAAGGAAGATGTATATGTACACTATACTGCCATTAAGAGAAACAACCCGAAGAAGTACCTCTGCAGGATGGGAGATAGAGAGACAGCTGAGTTCAATGTTCTGAATGGAGAGAAGTGTGTCAAAGCTATTAATGTGACAGGTCCTGGAGGTGTTCCAGTGCAGGGCAGTAGATATGCAGCTGATCGACATTGTCATTGGCATTATCTGACCCGCAGATGGTATTACCAACAGAGTCCATATAGGAGACACTACCATATCCCAAACCAGTGGTGGCAGCCACATGGACACCTTTCACAGTATCCCAGTGTTCATGTTTCTGTTGATAGTAATCAAGTCAAGAAGCTAGACAAGGAGGTAGGATCAGAGGTTGAGCAGTCTAGAGTAGAAGACATGATTATCTCAGATGTGGAACTAAGGGCCTGATTCAGACCCACTCGCGAGCGGCTGTCCGCTCGCAAGTGGGTCGATGGTGTGCACTGCGCATGCGCACGACAGAGGGAGCTCCGTCGTGCACATGCGCCAGACGCGATGAGCGAAGGACTTTCCTTCGCTCGTTGTGTCTGATCAAAGGGGGCGTGCTGTCGATGTTGATTGACAGCACGCCCCCTTTGGTGGGCGTGCCGGGGGCGTGCCTGCCAGACGGAGGCGTTCCCAAGGGAACGCCTACCATCAGAAGCCGGCCCCACTGACATCACTAGTGATGTCAGTGGGAGTGATTTTGGCTCTGATAGAGCCAAAATCACTCCAGGGCTTGTGGTCGAAAACCCCGACCACAGGCTTCTGGTCGCACTGGCGATGGTCGCGATGGTCAAGACCATCGCGACCATCATCCTGCAGTCTCGTATGTGCTGTGGGTGGTGACCCACAGCTATACGAGCGTCCAGGAGGACGCTCCATTTTTATGGAGGACGGCCCTCACTCAGAGCGAGCGCTCTGCTCAGAGCGTCCGGCTCTGAATGAGGGCCTAAGTACGATCAAGAAAGTGGTAGTTAACCCAGAGACGGAACAATATCATGGAGTGACGTGTCAGCACCTACAGAGGGCAGATCGACTACATTCCCTTGAAGAGCCAATACCTCAGAGGCAACCCCAAGGTGATGATAACAATTACACAATGGACTCCTCCAATCAGCAAGATACATGTGATGCTGGATGCAAGGGAGATACAGGCAGAGTTACAGACCCACCCATAGAAGAGAAGTTTAGGTCGGTGGAATCAGATTCTCTAGCCAAAAATATCCCATCTTCTGTTCCATCAAAGTATAAATTCCCAGACCATAAGTATACTGAAACAAGTTCCAGTGAGATAGCATTCATTCTGCAGAAAGTTCTAGGAAAGTTGGGAAAGAGAAACAAAGATACTCCAACTATTAAATATACACAATAGCCAAACATAAATGTTTTGAACAAGTATTGTTCCTGTAAATAACAAATGTAAACAGTTCTCCTTGTAAAGAAATGTTAAATATATTGGACTTTGAATGTTGCCTGTTGTGTGAGGACACACAAAATGCTAGCAGGGAAGTATGTAATACCCTGTTATGTGAGGTATTAGGTCCAATTGCTTTAAAATGTATGTATATGTCATTACATAGATAGACATTTCCCAGCAGCCTCAGCAGCTGCTCACGATATCAGGAGCATGTCACATGGTGAGTTTGGTAAGGCCATTGACAATTGAAAGCAAGCGCCAGTTATGAGGAGGCTGAGGTAACTGACCAGGAAGCCGGAGCTGCACTGCTGAGATAGGGAATTGGCACCCGAATGAGAAGGGACTGATACCCCTGCCAGTTTCCGGGGGTGGTGCCTGAAGTTTAAGGAGGCAGTCATTGGAGATTTATAGCAGTTTCACATAGACAGAGATTCATGGGCAGGGAAAGACCCATTAGTTTACAGAGGACCTGTGTGCAACAAGATGACAAGATGGCAGCTGATCTCATAAGGTCTGTAACCTCACACTGTACTGAGATCATCCCTCACAGCCCAGGCAGTAGCTGAATGAGAGCTTGCAGTAACTAAATTCAGCAGCACCCCTCAGGATTCCCTTTATTTTAGTCAGAACTGTGATTACCTCCATGGCAGGATAAGCTGACATTTACACAGACCTTTGTACTAAAGAAAAGCAGCAGCGGACATCTATAACTTGTCAGAGACAGAGAGACCTACAGTAGCTACACAACATAATCCCCTCACTTCTGTGTAGGTTGGCCAATGCCAATATATTAACTGTTAACTAATTCAGAGCTGACTGAGAACTAAGATGTTTAGTCAGAGTGAGTCACCTGTGGCAGTATAGCCCTTCCTAATCTACATTGTCTACCAAATAAAAAGGAGCTACTAAAACAACTTGCAAAGAAAACCAGACTTCATTATACAAAGGATTTTATATAAAAACCCTTGTTCAGAGTAATAAGTGCACCACCAAAAGAATCACCATTCAAATTTATTTATAGTTGCAATAGAAAATAGCAATTGAAGTAAAATAGCATAGGAATACGGGAATTAGAATGAAAGGTAGAAATGTTATAGGTAGTTAGTCTGATGTTAATGTGTCTAAGTTACATGCCAAATAGTGAGGGATATTTGCTGTTAAATGTATACAATGGGTTATGTTAAAGTGACAATGTACTAGTATTGCGATTTCATTTAAACACAAATTGACCTCCTGCAAAATAAATACCATCTATTCTATCATTGTGTACCATTGTGCATGGGGATTTAGCTACCAGACCTCTCCGCTGGAAAAGAAAGAGACTGGGGACCTCATTCAGAGTCGGTCGAAGCGGCCGCTCGGTCGTACGGGAAAAGGGGCCGGATATGCAAATGATTCCCTCGCAAGTTGCGTCCCTAAGTTCGGATCGGTAGCTGGCCGACCAAGGGGAGGAAGCGGCCGGAACACAAAAAAATACGCCCCCTTCCCGTAAGCTTTACACGTCATCTCCAGGCATATAGGGATTAATCGAGACCATCGGGAACCATCGGAACTGGTCGTAGAGCTTAAGGTTGACCATACCCTCTCTTAAGCTCTACGATCATGTCAGTGTAAAAACCTCCCATGTGACATGTGCCATGACGCTACTTTGTTAATTATGCACTCCCATAAATCGTATGCACTCCCATAAAACGCAGTTCGCATAATTAGGCACGCCTGCGTTCGGATCTCCACTCCCCCGTTTTCAAGCACATTCCCCTGTTACCACCCACAAACGCCTCAATATGTCACTCAAACTACCGATCTGGCTGTGTTCAAGGAGAGAGAAATTTCTGATCGTAGAGGCTAGTTTGCGCACGCGCATTGCGAACTTTACGCATGCGCAGTATAGCGAACATCGGTGGCGTACGACCGTGCGGCCGCTTCGACCGACTCTGAATGAGGTCCTGAATCCACTTAGCTATAAAACGCAGAAGTAAGTTTTCTTTTAAAGAACTTAGTGGGGTGTTACATAAACAGTGTACAGTAACCAAAGTCTGCAGGTGGATTGGTGCAGAGAGTTCTGGACTGATGAATGGAATACACGTAGACAAAGTAACTGGCTATCTCCAAATAGTATGCAGATGAGGCACAATGGTATATGAGAGCTGAGTGCCGCAGGATCACTAAAACAAGAATCACTGTGTGAATGCAGATTACACTGAAGCAGTGTTAGACAGACAAAGATGGAGTTGGAAGGATAAGTCAAGTATAGCTGGAAGCTGTAGTGCTGTAGAGCTGACATCAGGTTTATTTGTTATGCTGGGGTCTGTAGTGCTGTAGAGTAGTTTATAACTGAAGCAGAATTAACCAGGTTTAACTGGTATGCTGAGATCTGTAGTGCTGCAGCGCAGGTAAATGCTGCGAGTACGCTGAAGATCTAGAAGGCAGCAGGGTCAGTAGTGCACATAGGGCAGGTTCTAAGCACCCAGAAACACCCTGACGAGCCACTTTTTTTTCAGAGACGGAGACAGCCTTGTCTCGTCTCTGCACCAGCCGCAGGCCACCCACTATTGGAGCTGCCCAGCCACTAAACTGTTTGCCGGCGGCTAGATTCACTTCAGCTACCAGTTAGGTTCCTCGTCAGGTGGCTTTCATGTCACCTGAAGAGGATGCGCTGACAGCTAAACCGTCAGGGTCCGGGCAGCACGTCGCAATCACAACACAGTCCTCCCAGAGGGAGCATGGGAGAGCCTGAGGGAGTATCATGGCTGCTCAGCACCTAGGAGGACATCTGCAGCTAGTAGCAGAGCCCACACACATCAAAGAATAAAGCTGCTGTCTGTAAGTATGCTATGTGTATGAATGCAGTGTGAATGCTATGTGTGTATGTACTGAATGCTGTGTGTGTATGATATGTGTGTATGTATGCTGTGTGAGTCTCACATATATATATATATATATATATACAGTGTTTATGTGTTTGTGGATATCAGGGCCGTTGCAGCTAGGGCAGTGCGGCCGGTTCCATCGCGTCGCACAGGGCACCGCAGGGCAGGGGGCACTGTTTGGGCCTGTCAATTTTCCTGTTTATAATCATTCTCACTTGTAGCTTCCTCTTCTTTTATCCCCAGCATCTCCTGACCTCCCCTATCTCTTCCCTGGCCCTCCCCATGAGGCCACTTCCCTTTTTTGGGTGCATTATGTCCCTCTGAAAAATGAGGAGGGCACCAATGCTCTTTCTGGCACAGAGGCACCAAAAAGTCTAGTTATGGCTCTGGTGGATATATATATATATATATATATATACTGTATATCCCCATTATTTATTTACTTATTTATACATCATTGTGAGTGTTTAAACATGGTGAGTGCTGGGTTTTCTGTTTTTATATATACTGTATATATCACACATGCCTACTCTCCCGGGAATCGCGGGAGGCTCCCGATTTTTCAGGTAACCCCCCGCGATCCCGGAAGAGTAGGCATATCTCCCGCATCCCGCCCACTTCCTAGTGAAGTGGGCAGGATGGGGAGATTTTATCTGAAATTATCGGGTCCGTCGGGAAGGGGCGGGGCTAAATTAGGCAAATCGCGTCATTTAGCCCCGCCCCCTCCTCTCGGACCCGCGAATCACGGGGGTTTCTGTAAAGGGGGTGGGGCCTAATGCTGTCTATCGTCTGGCCCCGCCCCCCGAAGAGGAGAGCAGCAGGTCCCCTCCTACTGCTCCCGGAAAGCTGCCCAGCAATGTAGGTATGTATGGTATATATATACCCACTGAGGGTGAACGATTAGCTGGAGCTTTGCAGGTGGACAGCACAATTAGCAGACTCACTGAAGCTCTGTAATGCAGAGACCAGAGTAGATTTGTGGAATGAATTTCTAGCTAAATAGGAACACAAGAGTAACTGGGAATAATAGCAACTTGGAGAGCTGACAAATAGGAACTAAATTGCAGTAGCTTGTAAAGCTGAAACCCAGCAGTACTAGATTACTAGGATCACAGAAACCAGGTATATGACTTGTTGATCTAGAAATGTGAAGGTGAACTGGAAGGTTTCAATAGGCTGCCCTGGGTACAGATAAGGTGCAGAGATCATGTGGAGAATTGCATGAACCAGATTGGTGTAGGAATGATCACATGACCAGAGCAACATGGCTGCACACATACTGTTGGGCCTAGTCACACAGTCTAACTAGAACCAGAGTAATGCAGGTAATGACATGCACAGGGAAATCCAGGAGACAAGTAATGCACAGAGGACCATAGGACAGGCCAGGATGACTCACGAGCCAGGTAATCTGATCCAGAGCAGTGGAACATGACATTTGTTTAATAATCTATTCATAGATTAATTTTTTAAGTACATAAATGAGATGGAGGGAAATTTGTACAGAAGGGTTGGCCATAGTACACAGTTAAGTAAATACCTTGGTATTTTAGTTTCTGGGGCTGTCTTTTTAAATTGAAGTTAGTTTGAAGATATTGTTACTCATCTAGAGAAGTATTGAGTGTCATGTTCTCTATCTTAAACGACTTGAAGTTTAAGTTGGAATGCTGACTTTACTGCCTAATGTCCATGGCAGCCGGCAAGGAAATATGGGTCTTAGAAGTTATGGGAACATTACTGACTTACAAGACCACCTTACAGTATGTTCATTAGGGCCAGCTTTGCTACTATAAATATCTGAATTGAGGCAAAGTCTGGATCCATAGTCAGAGCAAGAGATAATAAGGGACACCCCTCTCTATCATATTTTTAATTGAAAAAAAGGGGGTCGACATACATTAGCCAAAACCGAAGCATTAAGATTATATTAATAGTGCTGCAATCCTCTAAGGAATGACCCCTCAAAGACCATTGTACACAGTGTGTAGTGCATAAAAGCCACACAATGAAAACCTTCTGTCACCTTCATAGCAAAGACTCACTAAAAGGGATTTCATTTTAGGAAGTAGAATATATAGGAAAGAAACATTTCCCTTTGTCAAATTTAAATAAAACAAAAAATCTGTTCAGATACCAATATAGTTATCATACTGTCAGGACTATAAAGATTACTAATGATGAAACATAAAACAATTCTTTATATCTTCAAAGTGTGTTGACATGCTCTAATTCAATAGTAATCACTAAGATTAAGATAATGGAAGGTCAATTCAGACTTTCATGGTCATTCTGTATTACCCTGCTATGTGAGGCATTATGTCAGACATTGTGCCATTACACAGAGACGATTTCCGGCAACCTCTGCAACTGCTAAAGAGGTCATGAGAAGGTCACATGACCGGGGTCAGGTGGTTGGGCCTGGGACAGTTGGATGTTGGTGACAGTTGGGCAGACTCCTGAGGTAACTTGCTGGGTGGTTGTAGCTGCGCTGGCTGAGCACTGTCAGCTGTGGCTAATGGAGGCAGCTGCTTCTGGACAGTGTCAGTGAGAGAGTCAGCACTGAGGTTTGCCTGCTACAGGAGACCTCTATTGTGCTGCAGGAGACCTCTACTGTGCTGCAGGAGACCTCTATTGTGCTGCAGGAGAGGTCTGTCAGTGAGCGCTGTTAGAAGACAGCTCTGGTGCTGCCGCTGAAGCCTCCCCTTTCCAGTTGAGTGACAGCTGAGGCTCTGCACTGAGGAGAGAGCACTATACCAGCCTCTGGTGGCGCTGAACTGCATACTTCTGTCGACAAGGATCAGGTAACAGCTTCCTTCACTGCGGCCAAGTTAACAAGCCCGGGTTTGCACTGTGCATGCACCCATTAAAGCAACATATTGAGCAGCAGGAACCATCCCACAGTCCTGTTCATTCACCAATACACCAGCAAACCATTAACCACATATGTGCACCAACGCAAGGGTATCTGTCCAAAAGGGTACATTACTTCTGGGAAAATTATTGTCTTCATTTGAATCTTAAAAAGGAATTGTTTATGTTAATGTATACTGAAATGAATAGTTACTTTGTTGTTAGCATAACATATAAAATTGATGGCAAACAAAACTTTATTCTGAATGCAACAGTTCTTGAATTTTCTTATGAACTGTGAATGTAACTCAATTTTACTCTACTTTGGAGTTCTTGCTAAATAAACTGCCAAAGGGTGTATTAATTGATTTATGTGAATATCTATTGTTTGAATGTATGTATTGTGTGAAGCTGTATATGTGACTTATTACCCAAACTGTCTGGACTAAACCTCCTTACCTCTCTGGTGGAATAAGAAGATAACAGGAAGTGAAACAGCATAGAGGAATTTCTTCCCCAAACAGCTAAGTACGCAAATAACTCAACTTAACACACCTACTGTATTCCCACCTGGCGGGGCATCACAATTCCGTTACATGATAACAGGGTTACTAACCTCTGAAAATATTTAACTGATAAAACTATAACAAATACTTACATGCAACATTTGTTATTAATACTATCTATGTAATTCTAAAAGATATGAAAACAAGCTATTATCTGGAGGACAGGCAGGGCTAGGAATGGGTATGGTGCATACTTTGCACAGTTTAGTAGTGACATTATGGTGTTGTGTATTATGGATTTGAAATGAATTATTTTTGCTAACAATCTGACTTATTCCTACTTCCAGTAACCCTGCAAGTTACAGTTCCCCATCTGCAAACGCCGCTGGGCCCCTTAAACCAGGCGCTCACTATTTCCAGCATGCAACAAAGCTACCTGTTTTCTTACATAATAGGATCTGTTATTCACGACGTAGGGAACCCACTTATGTTTGTCGCATGTTACAAAGTTAACAGTTACAAGTCACACTTCCACCTTTTGTATAACATTTCACAGGATGTTTTATCTAGCTAAAGATAATGTAGATAATGTAGAAGGTTTGGTCAAATGGAAACTCAATGTGCTGAAATACATTTACACTGGAAGTGAAATGAATGATGTATTCAGGTTGTGCTCTGTGACCACCCAGTTGCATATATAAAGCTTATCTACAATAGAGCAGAAATACTGGAAGCTTTGCTGATCAGTGTTCTCTTTTCCCACTGTGTTGACATTAGCTGTGCAGTAAGGTTAGTCATTTACCACCAACAAGTGTGGATACGTGTGTGCGGGTGTGTGCCAAATCTTATCACACAGCTGAGACACAATAACATCAATATGAGCAAACAAAATGCCAAGGGCATTGTACAATTTCTGTGAGTTCAGGAAATCGGCTCCTAAGTAATTTTGATTTAACATTGGACATCACGGAAAGCGGTACAGTATATAAAGGAACTTTGACCTTGGTATCTCAGTTACTACTCAGTAAGCAATAGCTTTGTGTTCACTCTCTGAGCTTGTTAACCAACAATTTCATGAAAAATAGACAAAAACAGAGCTTTTCACATAATTATGGATGTTTTACGCTTTGGCTATAGTCATCAAAGTATAATAATGCAAAATTTCCTACGTTGCAAAGTTTCTAAAATATCAAAATATCAAAAGTCCTTTGTGGCACCCGACAGGTTCTGTATGTAGTGTTCATTCTAGCACCCTGCACCTGTCACAACCCATGCAGTTCCTCTTTCCAGCCTGAAGTGTCACTCTCTGCTCTGGTGCTTCTAGTCGAATGGGTATGATATATCGGGGGCGCAATAACCGCCGGTTCAAATACCTATGCTGGAAGCCCAGACTGTGCAGATCCCGACAGGAGAGGTAAGTACCCTAACCCTACCCCTCTTCCTACCCTAACCCTCCCTTAGTGGTGCCTAACCCTAACGTCCCTGGGGGGTGCCTACTCACCAGCATCCGGACATTTGGGACTCCGTCATTTGGGATGCCGACGCCGGTATGCTGATCCCACTTGGGATAGCGTTGTTAGCATTTTGCCGGCAGTTGGGATTCCAGTGCCGGTATATCAGCGGCCCAAATCCTGTCCACCAGTAATTTAACTACATCCCCTTCTGGCACACTCTGGTCTGTATCTCAGCAGTTTGGTGCATTAGCTGAGTGTGCTAGAAGCACAATTGTGGGGGTGTGAGGAAGGTGGTGTTAGTATACTATGGCAAAATTGGTAAAAATTGCATTCAGGATGATGCTGGTATATTGAGAGGGACATTGGTGCTGGCCTATTCTACTTACCATGAAGGGTTACCCTTATTTGTTTTTATTGGTGTACTCTGCACAACATATTTGCTTCTAAAATTGCTGGTTCCTAACATTTGTCCAGGTTTCCAGTAATGTATATGTAATACATATGTAGTCACTATCTGTGCACAGTAGACTGGATTTGGATTTTTTACAAAAATTTACAAAAAAGCTAAAATCACATAAATTGGTTTTTTTTCTTCCTAGAGTATTATTAACCTCGATAACATTCATTTCCAGTCAATTCAGAACATCTCACAGCTTATAATATTGTTTTCACCATTTTTGGCCAAAGGTTGCAGTGAGCTGACTGGTTACTAAGCGACAGAGCAGCGGCGCAGCGACACAGACACCACAGTTTAAAGCATATCTATGAAACATTACCACACAGCAGTGGCAGAAATGAAAAGTAGTGCAAGATGGAATTGTCCTTGGGCCCTCCCACCCACTCAGTGGGGTATGGCCAGCAGAATCACAGTACTTGTTTACAAAGTGGGCTACGGCCCAAGAAGTCACAGTGCACAATCTTATTCACATTACACCATAAAGTAGTGTCTATTATTTATGTTACGACACACAGTAGTGCCCCTTTTACACAATGCCCACAATAGTGCCCCTTTTACACAATGCCCACAGTAGTGACCCTTTTACACAATGCCCACAGTAGTGACCCTTATACACAAAGCCCACAGTAGTAATGCCCCTTATACAATGCCCACAGTAGTAGTGCACTTATACAATGCCCCCAGCAGTGGTGTCGCTTACACAATGCTCCCAGCAGTGGTGTCCCTTACACAATGCCCCCAGCAGTGGTGTCCCTTACACAATGCTCCCAGCAGTGGTGTCCCTTACACAATGCCCCCAGCAGTGGTGTCCCTTACACAATGCCCCCAGCAGTGGTGTCCCTTACACAATGCCCCCAGCAGTGGTGTCCCTTACACAATGCCCCCAGTAGTGGTGCCCACTATGCAGTGCCCTTAGTAGTAGGGCCCCATATGCAGTGCCCCCAGTAGTAATGCATCTTGTAGTACTGCCCCCAATAGTTATGCCCCCAGTGGTAGTTCCCCTAGTAGTATGCCCCCAGTGGTAGTGCCCCAGTAGTATGCCCCAATAGCAGTGCCCCCATCAGTAGTGCCCCCAGTAGTATGCCCCCAGTAGTATGCTCCCCCAGTAGTATGCCCCTTCATTAGTAGTGCCCCTAGTATGCCCCCACTAGCTGTTCCCCCAGTAGTATGCCCCATAGTAGCAGTGCCCCCAGTAGTATGCCCCCATTAGCAGTGCCACCCAGTAGTATGCCCCCCAGTAGCACTGCCCCCAGTAGTATGCCCCCATTAGCAGTGCCCCAGTAGTATGCCCCCATTAGTAGTGCCCCCATTAGCAGTGCCCCCAGTAGTGTGCCCTCATTAACAGTGGTGCCCCAAGTAATATGACCCCAGGAGCGCCCCCTTACACACACACACAAATAAAAAAGAAAAAAAAAAACTTACCTGAATCCTCGCTCCTGCCGCCGTCTGCTCTGCTTTATTACGCAATGCAGAGGGAGCCAGAAGACGGAGCTCATGAGGGAGCTCCAGCCGGTTTCCTCCGTGCAGCAGCCAATGAGAGTCTGTGTGACTCTCATTGGCTGCTATTACAAACACACAGCTGCCGCTGGCGGCTGTGTGTTTGTTTCTGTGTAGGGCAGACCACTATCACTGCTTTCTGCCTTACACTAGTAACCCTGACGTTAGATTCTATCGCGAGAATCAGATATCAGGAGGCCGCCGTTCGGCCTCGAAGGAGGATCCGAGTCAGGCGATCCCCAATGTTTGGAGCGGTTCAGATTCCACAGAATCCGAACCGCTCATCTCTAGTGCACAGTTGTTAGTCATTAGTTTGACACTGTGTGAACTGACCTTGCTTCTTCAACAAGATGATTATTTCCCCTTTAGTAATGTGCTGCCATTCATTCTCCAAAGGGTTCTTTATGCCCTATTCTGGCACTGGCCACACCCCTCCAGTTGATGACCACACCTACCCAATGGCTGGTCATGCCTCTTCAGTGGGTTCATGTCATTGTAATCCCTTAGTGGGCCCCTTTTGCCCCAGCCTGACCCAGGCTGTCTGTCCTCAACTAGCAGAACCCTGTGCACTCAGCAGTGTATTCATTTAAATTGTCCATGGGGTCTGGCCTGACCAAGTTATCGTAGCTAATCTGCCAAGCGCAGTGTAAGGAGCAGACTTACTCTTTATTCTTTGGAGATACCTCCACAGTAGAGATGTGCGCCAACCCCCGTGTTTTAGTTTTGGTCCTAATTTATCATCGGGTTTTGGTTTTGGATCTGTATTTTTTTTAAAAATTGGTAAACACAGCTAAAATCACATAATGTGTGCCTATTTTTGTTCCTACAGTATTAATAACCTCAATAACATTAATTTCCAGTCAATTCCAGTCAATTTTGACCAGCTCACAGCTCTCAATATTGTTTTCACTAGTTTTCACCAATATAGGCCAAAGGCTGCAGTGAGCTGGCTGGCTAAACTAAGCGACAGAGCAGTGGCACAAATGCACAGGAGTTTAAAAGAATTGTCACGGTCGAAGGAGGTTGAGGCTGTGTTCCCAGGCAGGGTCCTGGATCAGTTTGGTTCGACACAGGTGCTCTCAAAAGAAGGCTGGGTCTGATGAAGGAACAAATAGTCAAGAAAATCCTACAGGAGGAACTAGAGGAAAGACTGGTACGCCGGCTACAGCCGGTGGGTACTGGACTCCGGGTATAATGGAGGACAGCGGTAGCACGTGAGCTACTTGGAGCGGCTGGGAAGCCGAATGGAGAACGGTGGTAGCACGGAGCTACTTGGTGTGGCTGGGAAGCCGTAAGGTTATTGATGGTAGCACGGAAGCTACTTGGTGTGGCTGGGTAGCCGTAAGGTGATGGTGGTAGCACGGAGCTACTTGGTGCAGCTGGGTAGCCGTAAGGTGATGGTGGTAGCATGGAGCTACTTGATGCGGCTAGGGAGCCGTATGAGAATGGTGATAGCACGGATGTTACACGGTGCGGCTAGGGAGCCGTAGGCGAATGGTGGTAGCATGGGTGCTACATGGTGCGGTTAGGGAGCCGTAGGCGAATGGTGGTAGCATGGGTGCTACATGGTGCGGTTAGGGAGCCGTAGGCGAATGGTGGTAGCATGGGTGCTACACGGTGCGGTTAGGGAGCCGTATGAGAATGGTGATAGCACGGTCGCTACACAGTGTAGCTAGGGAGCCGGATGAGAATGGTGGTAGCACGGATGCTACATGGTGCGGCTAGGGAGCCGTATGAGAATGGTGGTAGCATGGACACTACACGGTGCGGATAGCGAGCCATATGAGAATGGTGGTAGCAATACTTTAGGAAGCTCAGTGAGGAAGCTCACTTAGAAAACTAAGGGGACTTGTTGCACTGGCAACTTGATACTGATCCAGGAAGTCCTTTTAGCAGAACTGCAGGATGCTGAGTACTGAGGAGGAACTGTACCATTGGTGGACGTGGGGACATGTGACACTGTCCAAGATGGCGGCGCCCATTCATCCCGGATGGCAGCAGCAACAGCATGTGGGACGCCAGGCTGAACACAGCGGAGTAAATGCCGGTGCCTGCATGGAGCGAGGACAGCAGCGGGACCACCCGGAGAGCACTGAACCACTGCAGCAGCACGAGGAACCCGGAAGACGCCGCGGGACAGAGCCCGCAAAGGTAAGTGATGGGGTCTGGCTCTGAGGTCTCTTAGGTGGGCTGTGACAAGAATATAGGACATCTATGACACATTGCCACACAGCAGTGGCAGACAGGATGGCAGTTTATTAAATTATAAAAATTTTGTCATCTCCGCAAAAAGACTATGAGCAGTGCCCCAAACAGCTCATAATGCAAACCAAAGAGGTGCAAGATGGAATTGTCACTCACCCTTATGTTTTATATTAAACAGGGCATGCACAGTTTAACAAACCAATTACTTCAGTGACAGGGACTGCCACTTGTGGCTGAAGTGATTGGTTTGTTTGGGCCCACACAAAACAAGCTACCGTACCAATGGTCAGCTGATATTGTTGGGAATGATCTCTACACACAAACTGGCTCTACAGAGCTAAGATGTCATCACCATTGTCATCCTCACCCTCATCAGTGTATACATCATCTTCACACAACATTAATTTGTCCCTACTGAAATCCACCATTACAGGTGTCTCTGAACTTTGACGTAATTGCCGGTAAAGTTCTTCCTCATTGAATTTGCAGTTAATTTTGATGAACATCATCTTTTCCAAATTTTGAGGAAGTAGCCTCCTTCGCCGATTGCTGACAAAGTTTCGGGTTGTGCTGAAAACTCTTTCTGAGAACACACAGGAGAGTGGGCAGCTTAAGTAAAGCAATGCCAGTTTGCGCAAAGGCCTCCAAATTGCCTTTTTTTTCTGCCAGTAGTCAAATGGACTATCTGACATGCCTATTTGGACACTAACATTAAAATAATCCTCAATCATTCTTTGAATGGTGACAATATCAGATGGAGTCACGGTAAAGGTGCCACTAATTTTGGGCAATTCTTTTAGACCTGACCCAATGTCAAAATGTTGTGTTGACTCACCTGCATCACCAGCAGGTCTCTTATGAAACCAGAGTTTTTTCCTGGCAGCCGCAGTTGCCGAAGAAAATGAAGGAGGAGATGTCACCATGTCATGTGCCGCTTGAGCTGACAACTTGCTCGCCAACAGTTCTTTGAATCTCTTCAGATCTGTGTCCGTTGGAAAGAAAGACACGATGTATGACTTAAACCTAGGATCAAGCATGGTTGCCATACTGTATTAATCTGATCTTAAGATGTTGACAACCCTTGGATACTGGCAAAGCAAATATAGGACTTCAGTTTCTTGAGCTGCTTTTTCAAAAGTCTAATTAGGGGAATTACCTGACTCAAGTTGGCAGTGTCAATTTCAAAGGGTTTCAGCACCTTGCACAACATGGAAAGTATTTTCCAATGCACTAGAGGTAAGGTACATTCTCCCTATGTCATGGCTCGTTGTGTAGCTTTGGATGGCTTTTTGCTGTTTCTCCATCCACTGAAGCATATAAAGGGTGGAAATCCACCTCTTGCTTCAGCAAAGACAGCATCTTCTGCACGCCCCTGTAATTTAAAATAAAAAATCTGCACAACTAAATTTATTGTGTAAGCATGGGATGTGTTTCTATATTACCCAGCTGTAATGCTCTCACAATATTTGTGACATCATTAGAAATCACAAATCCTGAGGAGGGTCCAAGCAGGGTAAGCCATTTTACAATGACATCCCTGAGTTTTTCTAAGAGGCTGACACTGTTATGCCTCTTAGTGAAGCCGGTGATACAGAGAGTAGCCTGCCTCTGAATGAGCTGGCATTTGTTAGATGCTGCTTTTGTTTGTGCTGCTGAAGGCAATATTCCCACCTAGTGTGCTGTCACAGTCATGTCTTTAATTTGCCATGTTTTGCTTGTACACATACCATATGGTTAAGTGGACAGTGGGTACAAAGGCATTTTGGAGGCCACTATTTAAGTTTTTTTTTTAACATCCATGTACAGGCAGTGAATTGCTTTTCTAGTGAAGTGGAATCTAGAAGGGATTTGGTAGTGGTGACACTGGACCTCAATTAACTGTCTAAAACCCACTGCATTAATGGCGGACATTAAACGCAGATCTAATACTAGCATAGCTGTTATGGCGTCAGTAATCCACTGTGCAACTGGGTGACAGCTGTCATACTTGCTTCCTCTATTAAAGGATTGTTTAACAGTCAATTGTTTTTTAAACTACTACTAAAAGTAGTTTTCTTGGTCCCATTCTGGGATCAAGATCCATCCCCAGCAGCAGCAGGACTTGTGCTCAAAGATTCTTCTTCAGAATCCTGGATATGAGAGGACTCAGTTAGCTTTATCAAATTGGATGCAGGACTACTTCCAATCATTGTTGAGGACAGATGAAGGTTTTGGTGGTGGAGATTGTAGGTGCTTTGATCTAACAGAGAGAAGGGAGCTAGCTGATACTGGACTGCTTGTTGCTACTCTTTTAGCATAAGCTTCTAATTTTGCCAAAAACTTTAAATGAATGCACTGCAAATGACATAACAGGGAGGAGGTTCCTAGTCCCTACCTCTACTTGATGGCATGACAATTGTTGTCCAGATTTGGGTAAACATAATTCCACACATAAGAGGTGGATTTTTCATCTTATGCCCAGACATGACAATGACCTTCTTCTTATCATCAAACAACATCCTAATCATTTAACATCCTCACTAGCACCTGCATCAGCTACACAAATATCCCCCTCATCCTGTTGAACTACCACCATAGCATACTCAATGTCTAGGTAAGCAACTTCTTGACTCTTGCTGCTCATCCCAATACTGGCAGTTTTGGGGGGAATTGTGCTAAAAACGGGAGCGCGCATAGGTCATAGACGTGAAATTATCATACAAAAAGTACCGAAGTGTGCGAAAAACTTAACATACTTAAGTTTTTGCTGTATCGCGGCAAATTGAATTTGACCCAATGTGTCTTGGCCGTTTAGGAACTTTGGATATTGTGAACTGTAAGTTTCAATGCAAATGCAGTGTGAGGATGTCGGCATTGTTTTGATCCTTTGCCCACTGAATGGCAGTTAGTCACCTGAAGATGCCTTATGTGACATAAGGAAGAAGAAAAAAAGGACTCGCGGGCACTGTCACGAATCTTGTGGTCTAAAGGCCCCCATACATGGGGCAATTTGTATCAGATCCGATGGCACATGCGCCATCCCTTGAAAATTCTACCCTTGACATTCTGTACAATTTGTGTTTAGAAAAGGTACGATTGTACAAACGACCATAAGATCCGATGTATCTTAAACTATTGAAAATAGTTTACGATATATCGCATGTAGCAAATACACACACGATGCATCTACTGAAATGCAATAGGGGAGGGCTTATCTAGGGGGTATAAAAGGCAGCATCCATTCTAGATCTGTGCACACTTTGCTCAGTGACTAGTGAGGCTTGGTTTTATACCCTGCTGAACGTTGTACTTTGCTAGTGTGTTCAGCTTTGTTTTAAGGCTTGCCTTGACAAAGTGTGATTATTATGCTTTCTGATGGATTCCTATTGCTATAAGCTTCTGCTAGCCTATGGCTATCTGAAGCTGAAAAGTGAAGGTTCAGAGGAGAGAAGGAGAATGAGGTCGTGCTGGACGAAAGAGTGGCTGACTAGGAAGGAGACTCGCTCCCATATGCCCCTGCTGATGGAGATTAGGGAGAACAACCCGGACGATTATCGCAACTACCTGCGTATGGATGACCCAACCTTCCAGGAGTTGTTGCATCTGGTGACCCCCTATAACCAGAGGCAGGACACCAATATGAAGAGGGGTATCCCACCTGAGGAGAGGCTCATTGCAACGCTGAGGAACCTGGCTACAGGGAGGTCGTTTGAAAACCTGAAGTTTGGGACCCTCATTTCCCCCCAGGCTTTGGGGCACATCATCCCAGAGACCTGTGATGCCATTGTCAATGTCCTGAAGTTCCACTACTTCAAAGTTACACATTACACATTTTTTTCTTCTGAAAGAAAAACTTGTTTTTATTTTTTCAAATTCACTGGGGTTTAGTAAAACAATCAACATTGCTGTATATATCTATAAAGTTTGTGGGTAAATAAATGCAAAACCATCATGGCTGATTTATTTTGTTTTAACAAACCAACATGGTATATTAACTATATAAAAAAGTGCTATATCAACAAGTAAAACTGGATGATAGTTAAAATGCAAAAGCACTCTGCAAACTATTAATTTATGGAAAGAAACATATTCTTAGGCACAAGTCCAGATTGAGGCCCCGGCAAACAACAATCTGTCCTTGTGCCATGCGCTTAGTGACCACGTCCAACCCGCATCATCAACACCGTATACCACGCAGCACCTATTGGAAGACATAAAACTGGACGATAGTTGTAAATAATTTACAATTAATAATTTAAAATTGAGGGGGGTCCTCATCCTCTGCCAACATGGCACTATACACAACTTCAGAGGATGTGGAGGGGTTGGTGGTTTGAGAAGTAGGATAACTGGGATGGTGTGATGGGTTTTGCCCCATTATTGGTATGGCCTGGTAGGTTGGTGGAGGGTAACTACTGGATGTAGATAGGCCATAGTTAAATGGCTGCAGCGTTGTCTGGAGGACAGGTCATCCGTGAGCCTTGCAGTGGTTGCCAGCTTCTTCATTCTCCCCCGGATGACTGTATTATACATAAGGCATTGGGGATGGATTTGCTGGCTTTCGTCCATTTCCCTCAGACTGCTAGCTATGTGTGTACCCAAGTGGTCGAACATGTCCGGGGGTTTAGTTAATGCCTGCTTGACCTGGTTTAAGAGATCATCTGGTTGATCCTGGGTTTTATGCTGGTATCTCCGGCGTTTAGGGGCAGGTGGTGGTGTTTCTGCCTCGCTACTACTTTGGCAGGCAATATGCAGGCTGACCGTTAGGTCCAGGTTAGGTGTTGAAGGCTGTCGGAGGCTAGAGGTAATTTTTTTATGTTAATAACATGTTTTTCAAATGTTTTATTTTATACTTTTTTTATTCTAGTTCCCAACAACGGTGGAGTAGTGGCAGACCACTGCTGAGGAGTTTGAACGGAGATGGAACTTCCTGAACTCCGGTGGAGCAATAGATGGCAAACATGTCCGGATTACCTCCCCTGCACACAGCGGTTCCTTTTATTATAACTACTGTATAAAGGATTTTTCAGCATAGTGCTCATGGCGATGGTGAACGCCAATTATGAATTCACATTTTTGTTGATGTGGCCAAAAATGGCCGTGCTTCTGATGGGAGGTCATTTAAGCAAACACTCTTCTATGAGACAGCTCCAACCGCCTGAATTTGCCACCAATAACGGAAACGAGGCACGGCCTAAACTATGTTTTTGTGGCTGATGAGCATTTGCTGAAGCCGTATACGCAACAGAGCCTTACAAACGAAAAGCACGTCTTCAATTACCGTCTATTCAGGGCTCGGGGGATAGTTGAGAACACATTTTGCATTCTATGCAATTGCTTCCGGGTTTTCCATACATCAATAAATTTACGTATGGACAAAATTGATTTAGTTGTTTTGGCCTGCTGTGTCCTCCACAATTTCCTCCGGAAAAAAGAACTATCCAATAGAGGACATCAGACACAACTGTGCCGGACGACCCGGAACATCCAGAGGAAACAGTCCCAATGCTCTCTGTGGTCCCATCTTCAATGTCAGGGAGTGTGCAGGCTAAAGAGGTCAGGGAGCAATATATGGCCTACTTCAACGGAGTGGGGGTAGTACCATTGCAGGAGAATAGTATCTGTTAATGGACTATAGTGGACATGTGAACCGTAAAAAAAACATTCCATATAGTGTGTAATTAATATGTTTTATACTTACTACTGCACAAGAGGATGCTTGTTCCATGTCTGGGTTGTCCACTACAGGGTCCTCTGGAAGACTCTCCACCATTAAGGCCTGTGATGTTCACTGTGGCTCCTGCTCATGCAGGAATTTCAGAAGGTCAAAGTACCACAGCGTACTTGTATATATTTCATCTGACTCCACTCCGGATACCCAGGACTCTTGTTGCTTCTTTTTATCCTTGACATAAACAGTCCTTAGATTTTGGATTTTTTGGCCTTGACCCAAACTGGAGACTCCTCATCATGAAAGGGCTTGCTAACCTCAACAAGCTCCTGGATTGCAGCGGCTTGCTTAATTTTATTTGGTACTCCGAATTTTTAACTCACCACAAACACTCATGAGTGTGGAAGAGCTCAAAAAACCCAGACACAAACTGCCTTTCTCTGGCACTTGTCATTCCTGTTGGGAAAACTGATTGTAAAAATTAAAAAGTTTGAATGTTGTGTTTTAAAAATTTAAATTAGATTTAATGTTTTAAATGTGTAAATAATACAATTTTAAACATGTTTAATAAGTTTTAATGTTTTACCATTTGACTAAATACATGAAGTTTCTTTTTCTTTTAGTCATTTATTCAGAAACGGGGATAACAAACTTGCAAGGCCAGGGGGTACAATGCGTGTGTTGTGGATTTGACACATTGATGGGCTTTGACGTTAGTGGTTCAGGGTCATTGGTGGTGCAGGGGTATGCATTGGTGGTGCAGCAGGGGTTAATACACTTTGGCGGTGCTGGGGTATCCATTGGTGGTGCAGCAGGCGTTAATACACTTTTGAGGTGCTGGGGTATGCATTGGTGGTACAGCAGGGATTAATACACTTTTGAGGTGCTGGGGTATGCATTGGTGGCACAGCAGGTGTTAATACATTTTAGAGGTGCAGGTGTATGCATTGGTGGTGCAGGGTGTACACTGGTGGTGCAGGGGTTAATACACATTGGTGGAGTAGGGTTGTATATACTCACTTCTCAAACAAAACTTCCAGACACACAATGCTGTGCTGAATCCTGCTGTCTTCTCCACCATCGTCTGTCACAAAATGGAGGAGGGGAGTGTCCAGGGACATCGTACATCGCATCGTACTTCAGCAAAAGTGCGTACGATATGTGTCAAATCATACACAATAGGTCGAAATCTTTCTGCAAAACTATTTGATCTACAATGCCGATACATGACGCCGGAGACACGCATCGGCATCGTAATCGTGTATGAAAATACTACTTTTCACACGATTGGTCATTACGATCAGTCGAAAACGGCAATATCGTGTGAAAAATCGCCCCATGTATGCATGTCTGACAAGTTCAGACACGCCTTCCTTGCTGGATTCAGGCCTGTTCAGAAACATGCCCTGTTCTCTCACCTCATTCCCTGTTCTCTCAGACCTGCTCGCTAGATGTGTACGCTCACACCCAGCATATGCAAATCCGGCACACACCCAGCAAGGCAGGCGATCGCACGGCAAGGCATAAGCACACCCGCTATGTCTTGGCATGCGATCGCTTTGTGTATGCAGATGCCCACCAGCCTGTCTTAAGATGCCCACTTGTGCACGTCATCTCCAGGAGGTGTATGCAACCATCGGTACATCGGGTACCATAGGAAGCGAACACAGCGCTTGAGGCTGACTATACCCTGCCGCAAGCACTGCGATCACTTCAGTGTGAAATACAACCAGGTGACGTGTAGTCTGACGCTACCTGTTATTATGCACTCCTCTGAAATGGCTTTAAGATGCTCAGACATGCCTGTGTTCGCACCTCCACTCCGTTGTTAATGGCCAGCCCCTGTCACCATCTACAAACGGCTTCTCCTGTCACTCACTCTACTGGGCAGTCTATGCGCAGCAAGCATAAGCATGCCAATCTCTCGCACTGGTTCGCGCATGCGCACTGCGATGCGTTCGCATGTGCAGATTGTGAAAATCGGCCAGCTACGAGCGAAAGCATCCTAGCAAGCGGGTCTGAATTAGGTCCTTAGTCTGCTAGGCCAATGACTAGAGACCACTCCCTATTTAAACAAACTCCTGTGTGCAACTGCAAGCCATTGCCAATATGTTCCTACCCCAGATAGTTCAAGGTTCCAGGAATACTTTGTATCCGATGTTGTGTTCTCCGTGATTTTTTGCTACTTCATCGATTCCGGCTAGTTATTATCATTCACTGAGTATCGCTTACCTGTCGGCTTCACAGCATTCACACTCATTCATTGTGTCTGCAGATCTGCCAGCGTCCACACTACTCACCATCTTGGAAACATCCACAGCAGTGCTCCAATACCTGCCAGGTCTGCAGTTCCCATACTGCATACAAGTAAGCCCTACCGCCGCACTCTAGCCTGCAAGTATACTCTGTTATTTTCCTGTGAACTGTATACTTGCTTGGTTTATACCATCATACCGCTGGGCCATTGCTCGTTGTGCTGTTCTCCTTTGTGCTCAGTAGTCCAGGTATATAGTGTACTACCCTGGAAGTGGTATTGGTTTCCCTGCACTGTGGGCCTGATTCAGAGCCGCTCGTAAGTGGCTGCTCATTCGCTCCGAGCGATGTTCGCACATCTGCGCATGCATATGGGTTGTAATGCGCATGCGCCAACCAGTCAGTGCGGTCGGAAATCGTGTGCTCGCAAAATAGCGAGTGCATGCTAATTTGAGTGACAGGATGAGGCGTTTGTGGGTGGTAACAGGGGAAGGTGCTTGAAAACGGGGAGCGGATATCCGAACGCAGGCATGCCAAACGGTCAAAACGGACGTTTTAATGGTTTGCATAATTAACAAAGCAGCGTCATCGACCACGTCACTTGGTTGTTTTTTAGCCTGAACTGCTCACATGATTGCGGTAGGAAAATGCTACCACAAGAATAGCGAGCAGTTCATACGCCTTTCGATGTACTCAATTAAATAGCGGAGATGATGTATGATGCGAGCGGCCAGGGGGCGTCTTTACAAAATAGCAAGCGCATGTTTCGTTCGCTCGTTCAGACATAGAAGTGTCAACAGACCGCAAAGAGCGAGCGCTCAATTTAAATAGCCAGCCCCTTTTTCTGAACGAGCGTCCACAAATAGCATCCGGCTCTGAATCAGGCCCTGAGCAATTATCTCCACCACTAGACTTGCCTTACCAGAGTACAGTATTTGCACCTGCAGGAGTAATGCTGGGTACACACTATACAGATATATCTGCAGATCAAGTGATCTGCAGATATATTTGCAGATGATGGTCGTTTATACACACTGAACGGCCATCATCTGCTTCTGCCCGCAGGTCCCAGGCCCCTCCCTGCGGCTGCCGCTGTGTGTTTACGGGCAGACCGCCCATACACACTTGCCGATGGACAAATATGTCTGCAGACATATTTGTCCATCGGCTGTGCAGCACAGCCAATGCAATATGTCTGTGAACAATGTCATTCACAGACATATTGCGGGTACATACTGGCCAACGGGCAGCAGATATTTTGCCCAATTAATTGATAGGCCAATATATCTGTCAATGTATACCCAGCTTAAGATCAGCCAGCTAATCATTAAAAAAGAGACTGTGCCCAGCTATTAGTTTATCTTTAGTTAAATGACTGCCCAATTCAGCAGCCAGACACAGCTAGTGAGAGACAGCAAGACCCTGTTGTTAGAATGTGCCGCCTGCACACAGGACACCCACTATCTCTATTCCTCAGGTCATTCTGAGAACAACATTATTATTCTGCTTTAGCTACTGTTTAAAGTTAACCCTACAGTGAGGTCATCTTTACAATTTATACAGCATTAGTATCACGCATCATGCAGAGGGATAGTAACTGGAATTGTTGCAACAATTGGCAACTAATTTACTCTCATTGGAACACTTCCATGCTAATGTTATAAATGTTGCCAAAGTTCTTCAATTTTATTGCCAGCACAGAACAGTATTAAACCGTGCCTTACTACGTGGTGCAGGCTTATGAAAAAAGGGACAAGAAACTGCATCAGGGAATATAACAGGTTTAAATAAGTCAAGCTATTACTGCATCAGGGAATATAACAGGTATGCATACACACAGGCCCTGATTCAGAGCCGGACGCTCTTTTTTTTTTTTTTTTTCCTGTGGCCTCCTGGCCGCTCGCATAATGACCATCGCGACCATCGGGCTTGCGACGAGACCCTTGTGGTAGGGTCTCGTGGCCGCAAGCCCCAGAGAGATTTTGGCTCTAACAGCCGGAATCTCTCCACTGACGGGCTGCCCCCAAATGGCAGGCGTTCACATGGGAACGCCTCCATTTGGGCAGTCACTTCCCCCGGCCCGCCCACCAAAGGGGGCGAGCTGTCACTCAACATCAACAGCTTGCCCCCTATGGTGCGAGACCTGGAGCAACGGATTGCCCATCGCTAGCCGGGTCTCGCGCATGCGCACAATGGAGCCGGCTCTGTCATGCGCATGCACTGTGGGCCAAAATCAACCCAGTTGCGAGCGCTCATCGCTTGCGACTGGGTCTGAATCAGGCCCACAGAACAAAGTGTGGCAAATCATTAAAGACAGGTCGTGATTTGTCTGCATTTTCAAAAGATCACAAACCCCGACCAACGACCAGCGGGAGTGTGTATCAGCATTGTTATCATGCTTACACATGGCAGTTTTTAAACGATTTATCGTTCCAATCGCTCGAAAAAGGCAAAATCCTTTAAAATATTGACCTATGTGTAGGAAACTTAAGGAGCATGGGCTCACCAAGTTAACCAATGTGCACCACCTCCACAGATGTAGCTGGCCAGCAGGTAGTGAAGTACATTGATTTGGAGACTTACCGCTTTAGCTATTGCTTCTCTTGTTGATGTTGATGTTGATCAACAGCTCGCACCGTTTTGTAGGTGAGGTGGGGGGGTGGTTTCAAAAATGGAGGCGTTCCTTAAGGAACACCTGCCATTTTGTGGGCGGCCGCACTGACATCAGCAGTGATGTCAGTGGGGAGCTTCCTGCTTGATCAGAGCAGGAAGCTCCCTGGGGCTTGCGGTTGCCGAGACCCAACCTTAGGGTCTCGTCGCAAGCCCCGATGGTCGCGATAGTCTTTACCATCGCGACCATCACCCTGGTCGGTTGCTAAAGCTGTGGGTGGTAACCCACAGCTTAGCTAGCGACCAGGAGGCCGCCCTTCTCAATACATGCGGCCGCCCTCATTCAGAGCAACGGCTCACATTTTGCGACCGCCTCTGAATGAGGGCCATAGTTTCTGACATTTGTGATTGCTACTATTCATAAAAATGCCAACGTTTCTGGTACCAATTGCCCTGATACATTTGTGACAATCAGGGTACTTTCTGTTCTGTCACAAGAGAACCAGTCAAAGGAGTGTTCCAGACCCCAAGTCACATTTTAAGACACCCAACAGACATTACTGAACTGAACATAAGGTTTAGGGTGTTACACCAACAAGTGTCTTTTTTTGGTCAAAAGTTGCTGCACAACTGACCGGCACTTCCAGCTCATCTTTGCTGACCACTAGCAGAGGAAGGTCTATATGGTTTTTGGACTGCAGCCAGCTAACTTCTATGGGTGGTCTCAAGCAGCTGGGTGCCCAAATAAGGTGAAAGTAGCTCTTTCAGGGGATATGATGGAGCATTGTGTGGGACATGAACAATCAAACTGGTTACATTTAAAAACATAAAACACCACACTTCAAAATATGACAACTACATTTACAGTAAATACTGTACATTCAATTACATATGCAGGGATAACGTATATAATTAACATGGTCAGCATCCAGATCGTCACATATGGAGATCCCAGGAATAGAATCACCAAAGAGTTTGGGATAAGTATGCTTCTCTGTAAATCAAATATCTTGTGTTGAAACTGTAAGACAGAGTGGGCTAAAGCAGTCAGTATTACTAGTCTGTATTTAGCAAACTGTTAAAAATATAATGAATTGCTTGTAACTAAAAATGCACTATGACATAAAAAATGACATACTGTATACTTGCCAAAGACAGGTGGATGTGTTTATGTCCGATTTCCTATTACATTTCACTCAAGTGGGATTGGTCATTTAATTAAGCAGTCGTCACTAAAAAAAAAACTACACAAGTCCACTCTGCAAAGCTGACATAATACAGCATAATAATGAGAATGGCAGGAAAACCTCTATTATTTGAGTTCATTCAATCTGCTGTGAGGCAGTGCGGCGCCTGGAGCTGTCTCTATTTAACTCACTTCCCTGGATTTCCGAGTCACCACCACAGCCTCAGCTAAAAGCCAAATATTTCACTCTAGAGACATGCTACACTTCCTGATAAAGGATGCACTTGCATGTCTCCTGGTGACCTTAAACACTAATAAAGGAGACATAATATGACCTAGACGGGTTTGAAAGCCAATCATCATTTGAATGATAGGCTTGGAGGCTTGCTGGCTGTGCTTAGATGCCTTCTGTTTGTCTCGAAATCTTTATAATATTGTTGTCTTTTTTTTCCATTGTTATTATTCTTCTATTTGGCGAGTCCATTAAGAGAAGTAATTCAACATGTTTGTTTGCCAGCAGCGAAGGTTAATAACTTTGAACTGAGGAATAAAACTATGCAATATGGTAATCACTAAAAGCTGATTGGCCTTCTGCAGACAATACAATCTATACATGCCATGTAGCAGAATGGAATTACACTAGTATCTAATAAATCACCAGCAAGGTGTCCCTAGTCATGGGCATATTTTGAACCACACTTTTCATTTTCAGGCTGGTAGCTTGGTTTATTCTCTAATGTTTTACAATAAACAACACTTTGTGGGACACAACCTTAAAGAAGCAGATTAAATAAACATAAGGGCAAAAATACATGTTTTATTTATTTATATATATTTTTTTTATTTATTATTTTTTTAATTGTTACAATAATAAAGAATTTTTTGATAGATGTATCATGTCAGTATTCAATTTATGTACAACTATATAAGTAATGTATGTTAAACTGCAATATAAATAACCCATAGGTATACAATGTGAAAAAAAAAAATAATTTCAAAACCCAACTTTTTTTTCATCAAAAATGCATTTGTAGCTCATAGAGGCCTATTTATTAATCAAATATGCCATTAAATATGCAGGACATGTTTAAGAGCAGAATTAAGTATACCTTAAATGTACTAATATAAAAAGTAGGGGAAATCAGAGATATCTCCTACTTTCTGTCTACCAGCCCTGGCATTCACCGTCACCAAAAGTTTTCTAAAAGGACAGTATTCAACATGTATTTGCATGCATTAGCTGACGCGATTTAACTGCAATAAAGTAGCCCTGCTGAAGATGGATTTAGCGATCCCACTCCTGTGTGCTGCAGGAGTTCTTGATATGCATTACGGGCATTTCCACATTGTCAACACTAAGCTGGTAAACCATGCATGCACGGTAGCTGCCCAGTGTCCGTAGGAGGAAGTAATTACTATACTTGGAAGTAATCACTATACTTCTTGCTGATCGCCAGAATGGGATCTTACCGGAGCCCATGTCCTTGTGATAAATACATTTGAGCAAAAAACAACCCTTATAAGGCCTGATTGTATGAAATGATTATGTTTTTGCAAATGGAGCAATTTTTTGCCAATGTGTACACTGTGCATGAATCATGGCACATTACCGTAGCCGCATGCTGCAAGTCTTTATTCAGAGTGTGATTGACAGGCAGGGAGCATTAGCAATCTTTTACATCCATTATGTCAAAGCTGTTCCAGAGAGACAGGTGGCTTACCTTGGCAGGCTTGGTAGTTTGGCACTTCTTTGATGGCACTGTGGGGATTCCAGCCTGGATGGAGGATACTTTATCTGCAAAGAATTTTGCAAACTCATTTCATCTTGACTGGGAGAGGGTTTCATCATGCTGCAGTCATGCTGGTTTGCAAAGCATCTCCACTGTACGGAAAAGCTGAGCCGGCCTATTGTTTGCTGCCTTGATCTCATTTGAAAGGAACTCTGTTTTCTTATGGGTGATTGTTGATTGATATTCTCTTATATGTTTGATTAGTGTTAACTTATCCTCTACCAGGTTCGTCTTCCTCCATCGTCTTTCAAGTCTACGCCCCCTTTTCTTGAGTTCACTAACACTTTTGTCAAACCAAGGGGCTTGACGGTGTGGTATGAGGGGTCGTATACGCACAGGGGCAATAATATCCATTGCAGCTGTCACATCCCTGTTATAGTAATGGACCAGGGAACAAGGATCTTCACAGGCCCCCATTACTGCAGAAAGATCCAGGTTTGCTGCAAGAGCCTGGGGAGTCGTGCCCCTCCTTGGACGATACCTTGTCAACGCCATGGGTAAAGTTCTATTTTGAGGGGTTGCAACTGAGAAGTGAATTGAGTGGTGGTCTGACCACGTGACTGGGTTTATATTTAGGTCAGAGACATCTAATCCAATCTGGAAGACAAGATCAAGAGTATGACCACTTATACGAGTAGCCGAAGGAATGACTTGTGTGAGGCCCAGAGCATTCATTGTGCACAGGAGATCTTGGCCAAGGTGTGAGAGCTCATAATCAACCCATGCATTGAAATCCCCAAGGATCAGCCATCTTTGATGCTCCAGAACTAGTCCAGCAACAATATCTGCAAATTCTTGTAGAAATATCTTTCCATCTCCAGGGGGGCAGTAAATGAGAAGTACTCTGAATCCTAATTCTGTAGAACTCCGAGCAGCGATGCACTCGAATGAGTGAGTGATTTCCATTGGGTGAACCCTAAGTTTAAGTGGTTTTCTAAAGCAGATGGCCACTCCCCTCCCCTGCGGTTAAGTCTTGGGTTGTGAATCATTAGGGAAGGACTTAAATGCGATCAAAAACACGTGAGATCTGGGTTTTAGATCCCAGTTCTGAATTTTCTATTTTAGTAGTCACCATTGGTGGTGTCATATATCACACTGCCTTAGCTATGGCATTCTATATATAGTGCCATAGGTTTCATTTCACTAAACATTTGAAGTAACATATAGCTTCAATTTTATGAATTGATATACATTATAAAATGACCAATTTTTTTAGCCACTGTAACTTATCCACCACCACTTCTTGACAGCATATCTCATCACAGAACTATCCCTCACTCACCATCACTCCCTGCCCCCTTACCACACCCAATTAAATTCCCCTCTCACAATCTCTCCTCCCTGCACACTAACCTGCCCCCATGCATACCAACACAATCCACCTGCACACCAATTATTATTATTATTATTATCCTTTATTTATATGGCGCCACAAAGGTTCCACAGTAATACAAAACAATGCAGGACAAGGACAAGGTTATAAACTCAGCTGCAAAACACAAGCAGCAGGACATGAGCAACCAGGTGTTAGGTGCCATTGTGGGGAGTTAGGAGTAAATAATACTATAAGTAGGGGGAGGAGAAGCACATGAGGGATGAGGGCCCTGCTCATGAGAGCTTACATTCTAAAGGGGAAGGGCAGACAGACAGGGGCGACACAGATGGGGTAGATAGTGAGGACGGAGCATGGAGCAGTGGGTTAGGATATGTGCTCAGGAATGTGTGTGTATAAGATGACCTGATGTTATGTAAAAATTAAGTCCTTCATACATCTATCTCTATGACAGAAAATAGATTGTACATCTCTCATGTAAATAACACAAACAAAGTAAAGTAGTAGCACTTTAATTGTTGTGTGTTACATTTTAGCATCTATATACAGCCGGACAAGAAATGCAGCTATTATGGGACTGTCCCGCCATCCTAATACAGTAGTGACTACTTTAGTCCCAGCTGCAGGGTGCTATGCCATGCTCCTGTGAGTGGGTGCATCTCACATGCTAGACCCACTCACGAATGGGTGCAGCCATACATGATGTGGCCCCACAGGATGTTGCAGTACCCGGACCCAGAATTTCTCTTGGCAGCCATGGAGGTGACAGACAGAACCAGGAGGGAATGGGGCTTAGTAGTGGGGTAACAAGACCACGGAGGGAGGTGGTTGAGAGTGGAGGGATAGGAGAGGTGGGCGAAAGAAGCAGAGGGTTGGAAGCAGACTGATGAGAGAAAAAAAGGGGGAACAGCAAGTGGAGGAGACAAGAGGGGGAGGAGAGAGGGATGGATAAAGTAGAGGATTATGTGGATATAGAATATGGGGGTTGTTTGAAGTAAGGGTGTTCATGCTGTGGACAAGGTAATAATTGAGATGTAAACTGGAGTGGAGGCTGTGAGATATAGAGACAGTGTGGATTAAAGTTGTTAAATGTTCAAAAATACCTGTAAAAAACAGTGCTGCTAATGTATGAGCGCAGCTCCAAAAGTGATATATAAAGGAGAGGTGTGTGAGTAGTGGGTGCAGGAATTAGTTATTAAACAAATGATTAAAGTGGATAGATGTGACACAATTGGAAAAGGCAATCCAAATTGAATGAGGACAAAATTACAATGTACCCGAGCTGATCCAGTCTGAAGTGTTCTGATCAACAAAGATCAATCAACAAGAGCAGTACACAGATAGGGAAGTATTTGCAGTGTCAAAGCAGCGAGTGCAGTAAGTAGTTGCCTGGATATGCATACAGCAGATGATGTTGATTTTGTTCATTCACATAAATATGTTGCTTGTTGTTGTTTAGAAAGTGATCTGGTTTTGAGTTTCTTTTCCCTCAGTTTTCCTCCAGTTTAACTCCGGCGTAACTCCGACTTAGTTATCAAATTGTATTTACACTTATAATCTGAACACTTTGAATCTTAACACAGACTATGGCAGCCACCGGCTATGCAGCCTGAGTGAGCAGTAATATCAATATACTCCTTTTGCCAGGGTACAGGGATGGAAGATCTACAGTGTCTAGATAGACAGTCAGTAGGTTGAAACCAAATGGTCGACAGGCAATAGGTAGACAGGGTCAAAAGTTTGACAGGGTCAAATGGTCCACAGTTAAAAGGTCGACATGGACTAAGGTCAAATGGTTAAGAGGGTCAAAATGTCAACACACAAATGGCCGACACGGGAGCAGCAGCCCTTCCCCTAGTTCCTCCACATCTTATATTAAACTTGCGAGAGGGTTCCCTCTCCTATGCAATATCACTATCTGAGTGATATTTGGGAGGAAGGGGTATGCGCACAAGAGAACAAAGGCTTTGGCACAGTGCCAGGGTCTGCTTTTACTGCATGGTGCCATCTTCCTAAAGATGTCACTGGGAAGATTATACCGCAGAAGAGGAGGAAGGACCTGCTTGCGGCACAAGTTGAGTATACTCTGGGTGTAGGGTGTGCTGTGTGCGGCCTCGCTGCATCCATTATAAATACACTTACGTCTCTTGTACACCAGCATGCCCCCCACAAACAACATGCCCTCTTCAAACGAACATACTCCCCATGAACACCAACATACTTCTCTTGCACACCAACACAATCCAACATGCCCCACTGCACAACAACATGTCCCCTCAACCTGAATACCCCCTGCACATCAACATTCCCCTCTGCACAGCAATATGCCCCCAGTACAACAACATGTTCCCCTGCACACCGTCATTCCTGCCCACAGTAGGTTAGACCCCACATTACACTTTAACTTATCTTATTTCCTGTCACTCATGACCAGCAACAGTTGCAGCCTCCATGCAGTGTGTGTACTATGTGACTGCAGCAGTCACTTGACACATAAGCTGGATGTAATCTGATTCTGATCAGGAACTACTAGAGCTAGTTCCCTTCTCCGGCGGTCTCTTAGGGAATGCTGTCTTGGGCACATTTTTTCTTATCAGCACTGGTGCACGGAGCAAGAGCTGCTCCTGCTCCACACATGCTTGGCCCTTTATAAATCTGTTAGGAGGGGTAACTTTTGCACCTAGTATAGGTCATGTGCAAGTGCCCACTGATGATGGTTATAATTCAATTCTAAATGCTGCCAAAGCAGAAATAAGTAGAGTTCCAAAAATGTGCAAACCCTTTCCTTATGCATTCCTTTTGAGTAATGTATGCCAACTATGCATTACCCCCTTTATGTTTTATGCCACACATGACACATACTGCCCTAGGAAGTTCTAAGCCACTGTACAATTGTATGTGAAATTTTATTGCAGTAGGCAGTAATCACTGGGATGCAGTCGGTATGCCGACACTTACATTACCGTTGCTGGAATCCTGACACCAGTCAGAAACCTGGCACCGGCATCCCGACCGCCAGGATGCCGAAGGTAAGTAGCGGGGTTGGGGTTGATGGGTAGGTTTAGGGTTTAAGGTTAGGCACTAGAGGGAAGGTTACATTTAGGGTATGGGGAGGAAGGGCAAGGTTAGGCACCAAAGAGGGAGGGTTAGTATACCGACCAACAAGTGTCCGTATGTTTAGCCTGTCGGGATTCTAAACACTGGGATCCAAACTGTTGGCATTTTATACCCAACCCAAGATTACTTTGTTGCAGCAAACTTCAGGTACATTACAAAAGGATCTCCCAAGTCAGACATGGAATATCAGATATGTTTTCTTGACTTTGTCACTAATCCTTAAATAATATATTAAATGTCCTACTAACACACAGCCATGTCATTGTATTTTTTGAGAGGACATTTTTGAGGCACCTCAAAACCAACAACATTTTTTCCATGAAACCCATAGATGTGTCCAGAAAAAAACTGCTATG
Source organism: Taudactylus pleione (assembly GCA_031769625.1). NCBI lineage: Eukaryota > Metazoa > Chordata > Amphibia > Anura > Myobatrachidae > Taudactylus > Taudactylus pleione. The sequence goes on along the minus strand of JAUIMM010000324.1, from coordinate 5,632,303 downwards.
TTGCTTTAGCGTAATGAGGGCCAGCCCCCCATCCCTCCCTGGTAGGTACAGGCTAGTTGGCCATTGGCTCAATCACCCTATGTCTCTCCAGCCTCATCCCCCCACCTCACAAGCCTCATTCCTGCCTTTGCCTCTCAACCTTATCCCCCCCCGTGTCTCTCCAGCCTCATCCTTTACTGTGGCTCTCCAGCGCCATCCCTACCATGTCTCCTCAGCACCATCCCTGTGTCTCCAGCCTTATGCCCCATGTCTCTCCAGCTCATCATCAGCTCATTTCCCCTGTGTCTCTCAGCCTCATCCTCCCTGTGTCTCCCAGCCTCATCCCCTTGCTGTATCTCTCACCCTTATCCCTTCTTGTGTCTCTCAGCCTCACCCCATCCCTTTTGTCTCTCACCATCATCCCCCTGGATCTGTCAGCCACACCTCTCCTGTGTCTCTCAGGATTATTCCCATGTGTTTTTCAGCATAATTCTCCCATGTTTCTCAGACTGATCATCCTCTGTCTCTCTAGCACATACCTGTGTCACCCCTGCCCAATTTCTTTAGCTCCATCCCCCATGTCACTTCATCTAGAGCCACCCCAATTAGACCAGTGTCTCTCCAGTCCAGCCACACTCCTGCTGCCTGCTGCTTCTCTTTGCAGGTGGCAAAGCATCATTATGTCACGCGTGCTGTGCTGACACAAAAGATAACTTTTGCATCAGCCAACGGTCTTCCTCTTTCCGCCTCTGCCCTGCTGAATACTGCAGTGGCACAGGCACGGGGAACACATGAAATGGACTACCAAGATTCCTGAGGGGCCAGGGTTCCTTGGAATGGTACAAGTGTCCCTCTTATACACAATGTCACCAGGCATGAGCATAATTATGGTAATGTGCACAGCCAGACATTGCTGATAATTGTTTCATACTGTATGTCAATGACTAAAAATTTTTTTTCTAAAATAATGTGAAAATGGGTGTTTTCACACCATTTTCAAATTTTTTAGTTTGACAGAAATGTATAAAAGGGCAGTAGGAGTAAATTATTGAAAAGCAATTCACAAAGTAGTGCCAAGCGTGCGCCTGTGTCATAAGTAAAGGGCCGGCTGGCTAGACCGTTAAAGGGTGCTGTAAACCCCGAAAGTACACTCCAGTCCAAACCAAAAAAAAAATTATTTTCTGTGTTTGTGAATTGTGTGCGCAGTAGCCGCACGTGCATCAACAAAGTAGTGCCAAGCATGCGCCTGTGTCATAAGTAAAGGCCTGCTGGCTTGACCGTTAAAGAGTTCTGTAACCCCCAAAGTACACTCCAAACCAAAAAAATATATATTTTCTGTGTACACTGTGGCTGCACGTGCATCAACAAAGGAGCAGCGCCAAGCGTGCGCCTGTGTCCCTTAAGTAAAGAGCCGGCTGGCTCATTTCTTAAAGGGCGGTGTAACCCACAAAGTGCACTACTCTCCAGCAAAAATAAAAAAATATTTTCTGTGTTTGTGTGCGCTTTAGCCGCACGTATATATATCAATATAACATAAATGGAGGACCAAACTTTCTCCGATAAAAAGAAAATAGGGAAAGATCAAGAACCACTTCCTCCTAGTGCTGTTGCTGCTGCTGGGAGTTGTTCATCATCCCAGAGAGGAAGTAGGAACATCACTACTTTTACTAAACAATTGACCCTCCAACAGTCCCTAGCGATGAGGATGAAGTACGACAGCAGTCATCCTGAAGCAAAACGTATAACTGAGGCCTTGACTGCTATGTTGGTGTTAGACGTGCGTCCGGTATCCGACATTAGTGCAGTGGGATTTAGACAATTGATGGAGGTAGTGTGTCCTCGGTTCCAAATCCCGTCTAGATTCCACCTGCATCCTCAAAGCAGCAGCGACAAGCGTGCGTCTGTCTGTTAAAGGGTGGTGACACCCTCAAAGTGTGCTACACAAACAATTAAAATATTGTTCTTTTTTTTTCTGTCTTTGTGAATTGTGTGGGCTGTAGCCGCACCTGCATCCTTAAAGCAGCAGCGACAAGCGTGCGTCTGTCTGTTAAAGGGTGGTGACACACTCACAGTGTGCTACACAAACAATTAAAATATTGTTCTTTTTTTTTCGGTCTTTGTGAAATGTGTGGGCTGTAGCCGCACCTGCATCCTTAAAGCAGCAGCGACAAGCGTGCGTCTGTCTGTTAAAGGGTGGTGTAACTCTCAAAGTGCTCCAAAAAATAAAAAACTATTTTTTTAATGTGTTTGTGACTTGTGTGCGATGTAGCCGCACTTGCATCCTCAAAGCAGCAGCGACAAGCGTGCGTCTGTCTGTTAAAGGGTGGTGACACCCTCAAAGTGTGCTACACAAACAATAAAAATATTCTTCTTCTTTTTTCTGTCTTTGTGAATTGTGTGGGCTATAGCCGAACCTGCATCCTTAAAGCAGCAGCGACAAGCGTGCGTCTGTCTGTTAAAGGGTGGTGACACCCTCAAAGTGTGCTACACAAACAATTAAAATATTGTTCTTTTTTCTGTCTTTGTGAATTGTGTGGGCTGTAGCCGCACCTGCATCCTTAAAGCAGCAGCGACAAGCGTGTGTCTGTCTGTTAAAGGGTGGTGACACCCTCACAGTGTGCTACACAAACAATTAAAATATTGTTCTTTTTATTTCGGTCTTTGTGAAATGTGTGGGCTGTAGCCGCACCTGCATCCTTAAAGCAGCAGCGACAAGCGTGCGTCTGTCTGTTAAAGGGTGGTGTAACTCTCAAAGTGCTCCAAAAAATAAAAAACTATTTTTTTAATGTGTTTGTGACTTGTGTGCGATGTAGCCGCACTTGCATCCTCAAAGCAGCAGCGACAAGCGTGCGTCTGTCTGTTAAAGGGTGGTGACACCCTCAAAGTGTGCTACACAAACAATAAAAATATTCTTCTTCTTTTTTCTGTCTTTGTGAATTGTGTGGGCTGTAGCCGCACCTGCATCCTTAAAGCAGCAGCGACAAGCGTGCGTCTGTCTGTTAAAGGGTGGTGACACCCTCAAAGTGTGCTACACAAACAATTAAAATATTGTTCTTTTTTCTGTCTTTGTGAATTGTGTGGGCTGTAGCCGCACCTGCATCCTTAAAGCAGCAGCGACAAGCATGTGTCTGTCTGTTAAAGGGTGGTGACACCCTCACAGTGTGCTACACAAACAATTAAAATATTGTTCTTTTTTTTTCGGTCTTTGTGAAATGTGTGGGCTGTAGCCGCACCTGCATCCTTAAAGCAGCAGCGACAAGCGTGCATCTGTCTGTTAAAGGGTGGTGTAACTCTCAAAGTGCTCCAAAAAATAAAAAACTATTTTTTTAATGTGTTTGTGACTTGTGTGCGATGTAGCCGCACTTGCATCCTCAAAGCAGCAGCGACAAGCATGCGTCTGTCTGTTAAAGGGTGGTGACACCCTCAAAGTGTGCTACACAAACAATAAAAATATTCTTCTTCTTTTTTCTGTCTTTGTGAATTGTGTGGGCTGTAGCCGAACCTGCATCCTTAAAGCAGCAGCGACAAGCGTGCGTCTGTCTGTTAAAGGGTGGTGACACCCTCAAAGTGTGCTACACAAACAATTAAAATATTGTTCTTTTTTTTTCGGTCTTTGTGAAATGTGTGGGCTGTAGCCGCACCTGCATCCTTAAAGCAGCAGTGACAAGCGTGCGTCTGTCTGTTAAAGGGTGGTGACACCCTCAAAGTGTGCTACACAAACAATTAAAATATTGTTCTTTTTTTTTCGGTCTTTGTGAAATGTGTGGGCTGTAGCCGCACCTGCATCCTTAAAGCAGCAGCGACAAGCGTGCGTCTGTCTGTTAAAGGGTGGTGACACCCTCAAAGTGTGCTACACAAACAATAAAAATATTCTTCTTCTTTTTTCTATCTATGTGAATTGTGTGGGCTGTAGCCGCACCTGCATCCTTAAAGCAGCAGCGACAAGCGTGCGTCTGTCTGTTAAAGGGTGGTGACACCTCAAAGTGTTCTACACAAACAATTAAAATATTGTTCTTTTTTTTTCGGTCTTTGTGAAATGTGTGGGCTGTAGCCGCACCTGCATCCTTAAAGCAGCAGCGACAAGCGTGCGTCTGTCTGTTAAAGGGTGGTGTAACTCTCAAAGTGCTCCAAAACATAAAAAACTATTTTTTTAATGTGTTTGTGACTTGTGTGCGATGTAGCCGCACTTGCATCCTCAAAGCAGCAGCGACAAGCGTGCGTCTGTCTGTTAAAGGGTGGTGACACCCTCAAAGTGTGCTACACAAACAATAAAAATATTCTTCTTTTTTCTGTCTTTGTGAATTGTGTGGGCTGTAGCCGCACCTGCATCCTTAAAGCAGCAGCGACAAGCGTGCGTCTGTCTGTTAAAGGGTGGTGACACCCTCAAAGTGTGCTACACAAACAATTAAAATATTGTTCTTTTTTTTCCGGTCTTTGTGAAATGTGTGGGCTGTAGCCGCACCTGCATCCTTAAAGCAGCAGCGACAAGCGTGCGTCTGTCTGTTAAAGGGTGGTGACACCCTCAAAGTGTGCTACACAAACAATAAAAATATTCTTCTTCTTTTTTCTATCTATGTGAATTGTGTGGGCTGTAGCCGCACCTGCATCCTTAAAGCAGCAGCGACAAGCGTGCGTCTGTCTGTTAAAGGGTGGTGACACCTCAAAGTGTTCTACACAAACAATTAAAATATTGTTCTTTTTTTTTCGGTCTTTGTGAAATGTGTGGGCTGTAGCCGCACCTGCATCCTTAAAGCAGCAGCGACAAGCGTGCGTCTGTCTGTTAAAGGGTGGTGTAACTCTCAAAGTGCTCCAAAACATAAAAAACTATTTTTTTAATGTGTTTGTGACTTGTGTGCGATGTAGCCGCACTTGCATCCTCAAAGCAGCAGCGACAAGCGTGCGTCTGTCTGTTAAAGGGTGGTGACACCCTCAAAGTGTGCTACACAAACAATAAAAATATTCTTCTTTTTTCTGTCTTTGTGAATTGTGTGGGCTGTAGCCGCACCTGCATCCTTAAAGCAGCAGCGACAAGCGTGCGTCTGTCTGTTAAAGGGTGGTGACACCCTCAAAGTGTGCTACACAAACAATTAAAATATTGTTCTTTTTTTTCCGGTCTTTGTGAAATGTGTGGGCTGTAGCCGCACCTGCATCCTTAAAGCAGCAGCGACAAGCGTGCGTCTGTCTGTTAAAGGGTGGTGACACCCTCAAAGTGTGCTACACAAACAATAAAAATATTCTTCTTCTTTTTTCTGTCTTTGTGAATTGTGTGGGCTGTAGCCGCACTTGCATCCTCAAAGCAGCAGCGACAAGCGTGCGTCTGTCTGTTAAAGGGTGGTGTAACCCTCAAAGTGTGCTCCACAAATAATAAAAATATTCTTTTTTTTTTTCTGTCTTTGTGAATTGTGTGGGCTGTAGCCGCACTTGAATCCTCAAAGCAGCAGCGACAAGCGTGCGTCTGTCTGTTAAAGGATTACATCAGTGACAGCATCCAAGTAGGCATGTCAGACAGTCCGTACCTGTACTGGCAGGAAAAAGAAGCAATTTGGAGGTCCCTGTACAAACTGGCTCTATTTTACCTGAGTTGCCCCCCCTCCAGTGTGTACTCCGAAAGAGTGTTTAGTGCAGCTGGGAACCTTGTCAGCGAAAGGCGTAGGAGGTTGCTTCCACAAAATGTGGAGAAGATGATGTTCATAAAATGAATTATCAACTCTTCCAGGGAGACCAGCCTCCAGAACGTAGAGAGGGACCTGTGGTTCCAGCAGGGACGAATTAATACTCTGTGAGGATGAGGATGTACACACTGAAGAGGGTGAGGAATCGGTGGATGAGGAGGATGAGGATGACATCTTGCCTCCGTAGAGCCAGTTTGTGCAGGGACAGATAAATTGCCAGCTTGTTTTGTGGGGGCCCAAACGAACCAATCATTTCAGCCACAGTTGTGTGGCAGACCCTGGCGCTGAAATGATTGATTTGTTAAAGTGTGCATGTCCTGTTTATACAACATAAGGGTGGGTGGGAGGGCCCAAGGACAATTCCATCTTGCACCTCTTTTTTTTCTTTGCATTATGTACAGTTTGGGGCCTAGTTTTTCAATGCCATCCTGTCTGCCACTGCAGTTTCACGCCTAGATGGGTCACGTGTTTGTGCCGCCCACTCGTGTCGCTTAGCATAGTCATCCAGCTACCTCGGTGCAACCTTTTGGACATAAAAACACTATTGTGAGGTGTGAGGTATTCAGAATAGACTGGAAATGAGTGGAAATTAAGGTTATTGAGGTTAATAATAGCATAGGAGCAGAAAAACCTACAAATTCTGTGATTTTAGCTGTTTTTATGCTTTTTTTCAAAAAAATACAGATCCAAAACACAAAACCCAGAACCCAAAACACGGAAGGGTGGTTTTGGCAAAACCAATCCAGATCCAAAACACGAAGAAAGATTCAGATCCAAAACCAAAACACAAAACACGAAAAGTGGCCGGTGCACACCCCTAATTCTACACTGGTAGAGAACAAGTAACACCACCACTGAACTCTGTATTCTACACTGACAGAGCACAAGTAACACCACCACTGAACCCTGCATTCTACACTGGGAGAGAACAAGTAACACCACCATTAACTCTGTATTCTACACTGGTAGAGAACAAGTAACACCACCACTGAACCCTGCATTCTACACTGACAGAGCACAAGTAACACCACCACTGAACTCTGTATTCTACACTGGTAGAGAACAATTAACACCACCACTGAACTCTGCATTCTACACTGGGAGATAACAAGTAACACCACCACTAACTCTGTATTCTACATAGGGGTGAGCGGGTTCGGATTTCTGAAATCCGAACCTCCCCGAGCCCCCCCGATCCGAGTCCGATCCGAATCAGACTCGACTTTTCCCGCCTGACTCGGATCTGAAATCGAGGTAAAACGTCATCATCCCGCCTTCCGAGTCTCGCGGGTTTTGGATCCTATATAAGGTACCAGCGTCGGCGCCATTTTCTCACTCGGCTGTGGACAGTGAAGAGGGAGGGTGGGAGTTAGGGCTGTGTAGTGTAGTGTAGTGTAGTGCTGCTGTTGTCCACTACTTCAAAGTCCATAGGGGCTGGCTGTGTTGTGCTGTGCTGCTGTTGTTAATAGGGGCTGTGTCCACTACTTCAAAGTCCATAGGGGCTGGCTGGACTGTGTTGTGCAGTCAGTTCTCCATAGGGGCTGTGTCCACTCCAAAGTCCTGTGCAGTGTCCCAGTCCTAAAGGGGTGCTGTAGTGTTGTCCAGGGGGTGCTCTGTCCATCAGGGTTGCTCCCGCCAAGTGCTAAAAAAATAATATATTTTCTGTGTTTGTGAATTGTGTGCGCAGTAGCCGTACGTGCATCAACAAAGTAGTGCCAAGCGTGCGCCTGTGTCATAAGTAAAGGGCCGGCTGGCTTGACCGTTAAGGGTGCTGTAACCCCCGAAAGTACACTCCAGTCCAAACCAAAAAAAAATTATTTTCTGTGTTTGTGAATTGTGTGCGCAGTAGCCGCACGTGCATCAACAAAGTAGTGCCAAGCATGCGCCTGTGTCATAAGTAAAGGGCCGGCTGGCTTGACCGTTAAGGGTGCTGTAACCCCCGAAAGTACACTCCAGTCCAAACCAAAAAAAAAATTATTTTCTGTGTTTGTGAATTGTGTGCGCAGTAGCCGCACGTGCATCAACAAAGTAGTGCCAAGCGTGCGCCTGTGTCATAAGTAAAGGGCCGGCTGGCTTGACCGTTAAGGGTGCTGTAACCCCCGAAAGTACACTCCAGTCCAAACCAAAAAAAAAATTATTTTCTGTGTTTGTGAATTGTGTGCGCAGTAGCCGCATGTGCATCAACAAAGTAGTGCCAAGCGTGCGCCTGTGTCATAAGTAAAGGGCCGGCTGGCTTGACCGTTAAAGGGTGCTGTATCCCCCAAAGTACACTCCAGTCCAAACCAAAAAAAAAATTATTTACTGTGTTTGTGAATTGTGTGCGCAGTAGCCGCACGTGCATCAACAAAGTAGTGCCAAGCGTGCGCCTGTGTCATAAGTAAAGGGCCAGCTGGCTTGACCATTAAGGGTGCTGTAACCCCCGAAAGTACACTCCAGTCCAAACCAAAAAAAAAATTATTTTCTGTGTTTGTGAATTGTGTGCGCAGTAGCCGCACGTGCTTCAACAAAGTAGTGCCAAGCGTGCGCCTGTGTCATAAGTAAAGGGCCGGCTGGCTTGACCGTTAAGGGTGCTGTAACCCCCGAAACTACACTCCAGTCCAAACCAAAAAAAAAATTATTTTCTGTGTTTGTGAATTGTGTGCGCAGTAGCCGCACATGCATCAACAAAGTAGTGCCAAGCGTGCGCCTGTGTCATAAGTAAAGGGCCGGCTGGCTTGACCGTTAAAGGGTGCTGTAACCCCCAAAGTACACTCCAGTCCAAACCAAAAAAAAAATTATTTTCTGTGTTTGTGAATTGTGTGCGCAGTAGCCGCATGTGCATCAACAAAGTAGTGCCAAGCGTGCGCCTGTGTCATAAGTAAAGGGCCGGCTGGCTTGACCGTTAAAGGGTGCTGTAACCCCCAAAGTACACTCCAGTCCAAACAAAAAAAAAATTATTTTCTGTGTTTGTGAATTGTGTGCGCAGTAGCCGCACGTGCATCAACAAAGTAGTGCCAAGCGTGCGCCTGTGTCATAAGTAAAGGGCCGGCTGGCTTGACCGTTAAAGGGTGCTGTAACCCCCGAAAGTACACTCCAGTCCAAACCAAAAAAAAAATTATTTTTTGTGTTTGTGAATTGTGTGCGCAGTAGCCGCACGTGCATGAACAAAGTAGTGCAAAGCGTGTGCCTGTGTCATAAGTAAAGGGCCGGCTGGCTTGACCGTTAAAGGGTGCTGTAACCCCCAAAGTACACTCCAGTCCAAACCAAAAAAAAAATTATTTTCTGTGTTTGTGAATTGTGTGCGCAGTAGCCGCACGTGCATCAACAAAGTAGTGCCAAGTGTGCGCCTGTGTCATAAGTAAAGGGCCGGCTGGCTTGACCGTTAAAGGGTGCTGTAACCCCCGAAAGTACAGTCCAGTCCAAACCAAAAAAAAAATTATTTTCTGTGTTTGTGAATTGTGTGCGCATTAGCCGCACGTGCATCAACAAAGTAGTGCCAATAGTGGGCCTGTGTCATAAGTAAAGGGCTGGCTGGCTTGACCGTTAAAGGGTGCTGTAACCCCCAAAGTACACTCCAGTCCAAACCAAAAAAAAAATTATTTTCTGTGTTTGTGAATTGTGTGCGCAGTAGCCGCACGTGCATCAACAAAGTAGTGCCAAGCGTGCGCCTGTGTCATAAGTAAAGGGCCGGCTGGCTAGACCGTTAAAGGGTGCTGTAACCCCCGAAAGTACACTCCAGTCCAAACCAAAAAAAAAATGATTTTCTGTGTTTGTGAATTGTGTGCGCAGTAGCCGCACGTGCATCAACAAAGTAGTGCCAAGCGTGCGCCTGTGTCATAAGTAAAGGGCCGGCTGGCTTGACCGTTAAAGAGTTCTGTAACCCCCAAAGTACTCTCCAAACCAAAAAAATATATATTTTCTGTGTTTGTGACTTGTGTACACTGTGGCTGCACGTGCATCAACAAAGGAGCAGCGCCAAGCATGCGCCTGTGTCCCTTAAGTAAAGAGCCGGCTGGCTCATTTCTTAAAGGGCGGTGTAACCCACAAAGTGCACTACTCTCCAGCAAAAATAAAAAAATATTTTCTGTGTTTGTGTGCGCTTTAGCCGCACGTATATATATCAATATAACATAAATGGAGGACCAAACTTTCTCCGATAAAAAGAAAATAGGGAAAGATCAAGAACCACTTCCTCCTAGTGCTGTTGCTGCTGCTGGGAGTTGTTCATCATCCCAGAGAGGAAGTAGGAACATCACTACTTTTACTAAACAATTGACCCTCCAACAGTCCCTAGCGATGAGGATGAAGTACGACAGCAGTCATCCTGAAGCAAAACATATAACTGAGGCCTTGACTGCTATGTTGGTGTTAGACGTGCGTCCGGTATCCGACATTAGTGCAGTGGGATTTAGACAATTGATGGAGGTAGTGTGTCCTCGGTTCCAAATCCCGTCTAGATTCCACCTGCATCCTCAAAGCAGCAGCGACAAGCGTGCGTCTGTCTGTTAAAGGGTGGTGACACCCTCAAAGTGTGCTACACAAACAATTAAAATATTGTTCTTTTTTTTTCTGTCTTTGTGAATTGTGTGGGCTGTAGCCGCACCTGCATCCTTAAAGCAGCAGCGACAAGCGTGCGTCTGTCTGTTAAAGGGTGGTGACACACTCACAGTGTGCTACACAAACAATTAAAATATTGTTCTTTTTTTTTCGGTCTTTGTGAAATGTGTGGGCTGTAGCCGCACCTGCATCCTTAAAGCAGCAGCGACAAGCGTGCGTCTGTCTGTTAAAGGGTGGTGTAACTCTCAAAGTGCTCCAAAAAATAAAAAACTATTTTTTTAATGTGTTTGTGACTTGTGTGCGATGTAGCCGCACTTGCATCCTCAAAGCAGCAGCGACAAGCGTGCGTCTGTCTGTTAAAGGGTGGTGACACCCTCAAAGTGTGCTACACAAACAATAAAAATATTCTTCTTCTTTTTTCTGTCTTTGTGCATTGTGTGGGCTGTAGCCGCACCTGCATCCTTAAAGCAGCAGCGACAAGCGTGCGTCTGTCTGTTAAAGGGTGGTGACACCCTCAAAGTGTGCTACACAAACAATTAAAATATTGTTCTTTTTTCTGTCTTTGTGAATTGTGTGGGCTGTAGCCGCACCTGCATCCTTAAAGCAGCAGCGACAAGCGTGCGTCTGTCTGTTAAAGGGTGGTGACACCCTCAAAGTGTGCTACACAAACAATTAAAATATTGTTCTTTTTTTTTCGGTCTTTGTGAAATGTGTGGGCTGTAGCCGCACCTGCATCCTTAAAGCAGCAGCGACAAGCGTGCGTCTGTCTGTTAAAGGGTGGTGACACCCTCAAAGTGTGCTACACAAACAATTAAAATATTGTTCTTTTTTTTTCGGTCTTTGTGAAATGTGTGGGCTGTAGCCGCACCTGCATCCTTAAAGCAGCAGCGACAAGCGTGCGTCTGTCTGTTAAAGGGTGGTGACACCCTCAAAGTGTGCTACACAAACAATAAAAATATTCTTCTTCTTTTTTCTATCTATGTGAATTGTGTGGGCTGTAGCCGCACCTGCATCCTTAAAGCAGCAGCGACAAGCGTGCGTCTGTCTGTTAAAGTGTGGTGACACCCTCAAAGTGTGCTACACAAACAATAAAAATATTCTTCTTCTTTTTTCTGTCTTTGTGCATTGTGTGGGCTGTAGCCGCACCTGCATCCTTAAAGCAGCAGCGACAAGCGTGCGTCTGTCTGTTAAAGGGTGGTGACACCCTCAAAGTGTGCTACACAAACAATTAAAATATTGTTCTTTTTTCTGTCTTTGTGAATTGTGTGGGCTGTAGCCGCACCTGCATCCTTAAAGTAGCAGCGACAAGCGTGTGTCTGTCTGTTAAAGGGTGGTGACACCCTCACAGTGTGCTACACAAACAATTAAAATATTGTTCTTTTTTTTTCGGTCTTTGTGAAATGTGTGGGCTGTAGCCGCACCTGCATCCTTAAAGCAGCAGCGACAAGCGTGCGTCTGTCTGTTAAAGGGTGGTGTAACTCTCAAAGTGCTCCAAAAAATAAAAAACTATTTTTTTAATGTGTTTGTGACTTGTGTGCGATGTAGCCGCACTTGCATCCTCAAAGCAGCAGCGACAAGCGTGCGTCTGTCTGTTAAAGGGTGGTGACACCCTCAAAGTGTGCTACACAAACAATAAAAATATTCTTCTTCTTTTCTCTGTCTTTGTGAATTGTGTGGGCTGTAGCCGCACCTGCATCCTTAAAGCAGCAGTGACAAGCGTGCGTCTGTCTGTTAAAGGGTGGTGACACCCTCAAAGTGTGCTACACAAACAATTAAAATATTGTTCTTTTTTTTTCGGTCTTTGTGAAATGTGTGGGCTGTAGCCGCACCTGCATCCTTAAAGCAGCAGCGACAAGCGTGCGTCTGTCTGTTAAAGGGTGGTGACACCCTCAAAGTGTGCTACACAAACAATTAAAATATTGTTCTTTTTTTTTCGGTCTTTGTGAAATGTGTGGGCTGTAGCCGCACCTGCATCCTTAAAGCAGCAGCGACAAGCGTGCGTCTGTCTGTTAAAGGGTGGTGACACCCTCAAAATGTGCTACACAAACAATAAAAATATTCTTCTTCTTTTTTCTATCTATGTGAATTGTGTGGGCTGTAGCCGCACCTGCATCCTTAAAGCAGCAGCAACAAGCGTGCGTCTGTCTGTTAAAGGGTGGTGACACCTCAAAGTGTTCTACACAAACAATTAAAATATTGTTCTTTTTTTTTCGGTCTTTGTGAAATGTGTGGGCTGTAGCCGCACCTGCATCCTTAAAGCAGCAGCGACAAGCGTGCGTCTGTCTGTTAAAGGGTGGTGTAACTCTCACAGTGCTCCAAAAAATAAAAAACTATTTTTTTAATGTGTTTGTGACTTGTGTGCGATGTAGCCGCACTTGCATCCTCAAAGCAGCAGCGACAAGCGTGCGTCTGTCTGTTAAAGGGTGGTGACACCCTCAAAGTGTGCTACACAAACAATAAAAATATTCTTCTTTTTTCTGTCTTTGTGAATTGTGTGGGCTGTAGCCGCACCTGCATCCTTAAAGCAGCAGCGACAAGCGTGCGTCTGTCTGTTAAAGGGTGGTGACACCCTCAAAGTGTGCTACACAAACAATTAAAATATTGTTCTTTTTTTTTCGGTCTTTGTGAAATGTGTGGGCTGTAGCCGCACCTGCATCCTTAAAGCAGCAGCGACAAGCGTGCGTCTGTCTGTTAAAGGGTGGTGACACCCTCAAAGTGTGCTACACAAACAATAAAAATATTCTTCTTCTTTTTTCTGTCTTTGTGAATTGTGTGGGCTGTAGCCGCACTTGCATCCTCAAAGCAGCAGCGACAAGCGTGCGTCTGTCTGTTAAAGGGTGGTGTAACCCTCAAAGTGTGCTCCACAAATAATAAAAATATTCTTTTTTTTTTTCTGTCTTTGTGAATTGTGTGGGCTGTAGCTGCACTTGAATCCTCAAAGCAGCAGCGACAAGCGTGCGTCTGTCTGTTAAAGGGTGGTGACACCCTCAAAGTGTGCTACACAAACAATAAAAATATTCTTCTTCTTTTTTCTATCTATGTGAATTGTGTGGGCTGTAGCCGCACCTGCATCCTTAAAGCAGCAGCGACAAGCGTGCGTCTGTCTGTTAAAGGGTGGTGACACCTCAAAGTGTTCTACACAAACAATTAAAATATTGTTCTTTTTTTTTCGGTCTTTGTGAAATGTGTGGGCTGTAGCCGCACCTGCATCCTTAAAGCAGCAGCGACAAGCGTGCGTCTGTCTGTTAAAGGGTGGTGTAACTCTCAAAGTGCTCCAAAAAATAAAAAACTATTTTTTTAATGTGTTTGTGACTTGTGTGCGATGTAGCCGCACTTGCATCCTCAAAGCAGCAGCGACAAGCGTGCGTCTGTCTGTTAAAGGGTGGTGACACCCTCAAAGTGTGCTACACAAACAATAAAAATATTCTTCTTTTTTCTGTCTTTGTGAATTGTGTGGGCTGTAGCCGCACCTGCATCCTTAAAGCAGCAGCGACAAGCGTGCGTCTGTCTGTTAAAGGGTGGTGACACCCTCAAAGTGTGCTACACAAACAATTAAAATATTGTTCTTTTTTTTTCGGTCTTTGTGAAATGTGTGGGCTGTAGCCGCACCTGCATCCTTAAAGCAGCAGCAACAAGCGTGCGTCTGTCTGTTAAAGGGTGGTGACACCCTCAAAGTGTGCTACACAAACAATAAAAATATTCTTCTTCTTTTTTCTGTCTTTGTGAATTGTGTGGGCTGTAGCCGCACTTGCATCCTCAAAGCAGCAGCGACAAGCGTGCGTCTGTCTGTTAAAGGGTGGTGTAACCCTCAAAGTGTGCTCCACAAATAATAAAAATATTCTTTTTTTTTTTCTGTCTTTGTGAATTGTGTGGGCTGTAGCCGCACTTGAATCCTCAAAGCAGCAGCGACAAGCGTGCGTCTGTCTGTTAAAGGATTACATCGGTGACAGCATCCAAGTAGGCATGTCAGACAGTCCGTACCTGTACTGGCAGGAAAAAGAAGCAATTTGGAGGTCCCTGTACAAACTGGCTCTATTTTACCTGAGTTGCCCCCCCTCCAGTGTGTACTCCGAAAGAGTGTTTAGTGCAGCTGGGAACCTTGTCAGCGAAAGGCGTAGGAGGTTGCTTCCACAAAATGTGGAGAAGATGATGTTCATAAAATGAATTATCAACTCTTCCAGGGAGACCAGCCTCCAGAACGTACAGAGGGACCTGTGGTTCCAGCAGGGACGAATTAATACTCTGTGAGGATGAGGATGTACACACTGAAGAGGGTGAGGAATCGGTGGATGAGGAGGATGAGGATGACATCTTGCCTCCGTAGAGCCAGTTTGTGCAGGGACAGATAAATTGCCAGCTTGTTTTGTGGGGGCCCAAATGAACCAATCATTTCAGCCACAGTTGTGTGGCAGACCCTGGCGCTGAAATGATTGGTTTGTTAAAGTGTGCATGTCCTGTTTATACAACATAAGGGTGGGTGGGAGGGCCCAAGGACAATTCCATCTTGCACCTCTTTTTTTTCTTTGCATTATGTACAGTTTGGGGCCTAGTTTTTCAATGCCATCCTGTCTGCCACTGCAGTTTCACGCCTAGATGGGTCACGTGTTTGTGCCGCCCACTCGTGTCGCTTAGCATAGCCATCCAGCTACCTCGGTGCAACCTTTTGGACATAAAAACACTATTGTGAGGTGTGAGGTATTCAGAATAGACTGGAAATGAGTGGAAATTAAGGTTATTGAGGTTAATAATAGCATAGGAGCAGAAAAACCTACAAATTCTGTGATTTTAGCTGTTTTTATGCTTTTTTTTCAAAAAAATACAGATCCAAAACACAAAACCCAGAACCCAAAACACGGAAGGGTGGTTTTGGCAAAACCAATCCAGATCCAAAACACGAAGAAAGATCCAGATCCAAAACCAAAACACAAAACACGAAAAGTGGCCGGTGCACACCCCTAATTCTACACTGGTAGAGAACAAGTAACACCACCACTGAACTCTGTATTCTACACTGACAGAGCACAAGTAACACCACCACTGAACCCTGCATTCTACACTGACAGAGCACAAGTAACACCACCACTGAACCCTGCATTCTACACTGGGAGAGAACAAGTAACACCACCACTGAACTCTGTATTCTACACTGGTAGAGAACAAGTAACACCACCACTGAACTCTGTATTCTACACTGACAGAGCACAAGTAACACCACCACTGAACCCTGCATTCTACACTGACAGAGCACAAGTAACACCACCACTGAACCCTGCATTCTACACTGGGAGAGAACAAGTAACACCACCACTGAACTCTGTATTCTACACTGGTAGAGAACAATTAACACCACCACTGAACTCTGCATTCTACACTGACAGAGCACAAGTAACACCACCACTGAACTCTGCATTCTACACTGGGAGAGAACAAGTAAAACCACCACTGAACTCTGTATTCTACACTGGGAGAGAACAAGTAAAACCACCACTGAACTCTGTATTCTATACTGGGAGAGAACAAGTAAAACCACCACTGAACTCTGTATTCTACACTGGGAGAGAACAAGTAAAACCACCACTGAACTCTGTATTCTACACTGGGAGATAACAAGTAACACCACCATTGAACTCTGCATTCCACACTGACAGAGCACAAGTAACACTACCACTGAACTCTGTATTCTACACTGACAGAGCACAAGTAACACCACCACTGAACTCTGTATTCTACACTGACAGAGCACAAGTAACACCACCACTGAACTCTCTATTCTTTACTGGGAGCGAACAAGTAATGCCGCCAATGAACTCTGCATTCCACACTGACAGAGCACAAGTAACACTACCACTGAACCCTGCATTCCACACTGACAGAGCACAAGTAACACTACCACTGAACTCTGTATTCTACACTGACAGAGCACAAGTAACACCACCACTGAACTCTGTATTCTTTACTGGGAGAGAACAAGTAACACCACCACTGAACTCTGCATTCTACACTGGGAGAGATCAAGTAACGCCGCCAATGAACTCTGCATTCTACACTGAGAGAGAACAAGTAACACCACCACTGAACTC
Source organism: Taudactylus pleione (assembly GCA_031769625.1). Taxonomy (NCBI): domain Eukaryota; kingdom Metazoa; phylum Chordata; class Amphibia; order Anura; family Myobatrachidae; genus Taudactylus; species Taudactylus pleione. The sequence goes on along the minus strand of JAUIMM010000324.1, from coordinate 5,616,036 downwards.
TACATTCTACACTGGGAGAGAACAATTAACACCACCACTAACTCTGTATTCTACACTGGGAGAGAACAAGTAACACCACCACTGAACTCTGTATTCTATACTGGGAGAGAACAAGTAACACCGCCACTGAACTCTGCATTCTACACTGACAGAGCACAAGTAACACCACCACTGAACTATGTATTCTACACTGGGAGACAGGGCTGGACTGGGACTTAAAATAGGCCCTGGCATTTAAAGAGCACACAGGCCCAACTCGCGTCAGCATCTGGCAATGACTCCTCCCCTTACTATTCCTGGCCCCTCCCACTTCTTAGTCTATTTTCTTACAAATATAATTAATATTAGAACAACATATAAGTACACATCATTCTCTGTATTAAAAATGTAATACCTACAACAGAGCTCATCCCGCAGGGGATTCAAACATGTGCCATAGTCAGACATTACTGGTGTAGGTCACACAGAGAAAAGGGAAAGCATTTTCCCAAATGACCAATCCCTGGCTTAGCAGTTGTACAGGATTAGATAGTGTTCACTGTAGGAATTTTTTAGGGCAGGGGTGCTGAACGCAGAGGACACATCTGAGTACACCAAAGCAGAGCTGTAAATACACATTTTGACAAAAGAGCGTTTGTGCCGCAATCCACAGGTGAAGCAGGGAGATCGAGTAACAAAAAAATCCAGGTGTGGTCTCTCTGGGAAGGCGCGTAACCACATAATAGTACCCCCAATTCAAATTATGCCACAGAATAGTGCCGCTTAGTCACATTATTATTATCCTCTATTTCAATGGCGCCTTAAGTGTTCTGCAGCACCTTACAAAGTACATAAACAAATAAGTGAACAAGAAACCAGTGACTTACAGTACAACAGAATACAGAACAAGTAAATGCTGTATTAGCGATCATAACTCTCAAAATAAGCAGCAGGGAGTCAGCAATCATGTTACGTCACACAGTAGTGCCCCATAGTCACGTTATGTCACACAGTAGTGTCCCTTAGTCACATTACACCACACGGTAGTGTCCCTTCGTCACACTACACTGCACAGTCATGTCCCTTATTCACGTTACATCACACAGTAGTTTCCCTGTTTCATGTTACGCCACACAGTAGTATCCCTTATTCATGTTACGTCATACAGTAGTGTCCCTTTTTCACATTGCGTCACACAGTAGTGTCCCTTTTTCACGTTACATCACACAGTAGTGTCCCTTGACGTTATGCCACCCAGAGCCCATTCACATTATGCCATGCAGTAGTAGTGCCCCTTATACATTATGCTACACAGTAATGCCCAATATACATTTTGCCACCCACACACAATAATGCCCCTTATAACACATTATGCCACCAGCGGTGTATCTAGGGTATTTGGAGCCCAGGGCAAGATGAAAAACGGAGCTCCCCCCCTAACATGCCACAAACGGTGTGGCTACTGAAAGTGGATCGTGTCAACATGACACACCACCGTTTCTCATCACTCATGGAACATACCTTTTCATTCCATATGCACTTTAATACCCCCAGTAGTAGTACCCCTTATGCAATGCCCCTAGTAATAGTGCCCCTTATGCAATGCCCAGTAGCAATGCCCCTTGTAGCAGTGCACCTTATACAATGCCCACGTAGTAGTGCCCATTATACAGTGCCCCCAGTAGTGCCCCTTATACAGTACCTCCAGTAGTAGTGCCCCAAACACATAAAACACCCTGACATACATAATAATTATGCTTACCCGTATCCCCGCTTCTGCGCACACCGCCGTCCACTCCTCTGGTTCCACATGGGACTATGGGAAGTTGGAGCTCATGAGTGACTTCAACATGACACCGGCCATGGGTGCAGCAGCTGATAAGAGCCTGTCTGACATTTATTGGATGCTAAATCAAACACACCGCCGCCGGCAGAAGTGTTTGTTTTCTGTGTAGTGCCACGGACCACACTACCTGGACGGCGGACAGCGTCCCCTCGGCCACCGGGTCAACAGCGCCAAGGACACGTGTCCCGCTCGACCCTCTTAGTTATGCCACTGCTGAGAACAGCTGGCAGGACACAACTCACACCTAAAAGAATTGACCCTTATGTATCACTATGATATTTATACAATGTACGGTATCACACTATAATATAATATATGTGCACTAATGCAAATATGACAGAAGAACTCACAATATATACAATGCATAACTATGTATGATGTATCATATAATATACTGAGAGGAGGACCCACACGCTATACACCATGTATAAGAGGAACACACACAATCTAGACACCATGTAAGACTAAATGCACACTATGCACCATGTATGACAGGGGGGACAGGCACTATGCAGCTTGTATGACAGGGGTACAGACACTATACATCATGTATGACAGGGCGTTACACACTATAGCATGTATCACACAGGACACACACTATAATGTATCACTATATACAATATATGACAGGAGGCCACTCAATGTATACCATATACAATGTCTGAGAGGGGACAGAACTCGCACATGCTGCTCACTATGGGAGATGATGATACAAAGCTGGAAAGAGGTTCTGCAGTAGCTGAGCCCCCCCCCCCTTTACCTCCCGGGAAGAAGTTCTGCAGCAGCTGAGGCTCCCCGGTTATACCTTTCCCTTTTGGAAAAGAAAGATGCTGAGGGGCTGGAGAGAAAGAGATGGAGGGTAGGGATACAGAGGATGAGGGGCAGGAGAGAAATAGGATGAGGGTCAGGAGAGTAAGAGGTTGAGGTGCAGGAGAGAAAGAGATGGAGGGTAGAGATAAAGAGGATGAGGGGCAGGAGAGAAACAGGATGAGGGGCAGGAGAGAAATAGGATGAGGGGCAGGAGAGAAAGAGGATGAGGGGCAGGAGAGAAAGATGCTGAGGAGCAGGAGAGAAAGAGATGGAGGGTAGGGATAAAGAGGATGAGGGTCAGGAGAGAAACAGGATGAGGGGCAGGAGAGAAATAGGATGAGGGGCAGGAGAGAAAGATACTGAGGTGCAGGGAAAAAGAGGCTGAAGGGCAGGAAAGAAAGAGGCGGAGGGCAGGGAGAAAGAGGCTGATGGGCAGGAGAGAAAGAGGCGGAGGGAAGGGAAAAAGAGGCTGAGGGGCAGGAGAGAGAGAGAGACTGAGGTGCAGGAGAGAGATAGACTAAGGGACAGGAGAGAGAGCCACTGATGGGCAGGAGAGAGAGAGACTGAGGAGCAGGAGAGTAATAGACTGAGGGGCAGGAGAGTAATAGACTGAGGGGCAGGAGAGTAATAGACTGAGGGGCAGGAGAGAGAGTGAGAGTAAGGCGCTGAGGGGCAGAAGAGTAAGACGCTGAGGGGCAGAAGAGTAAGACGCTGAGGGGCAGGAGAGTAAGACGCTGAGGGGCAGAAGAGTGAGAGAGACTGAGGTGCAGGGGAGAGATAGACTAAGGGACAGGAAAGAGAGCCACTGAGGGGCTGGAGTGACTGAGGAGCAGGAGAGAGACGCAGAGGGGCAGGAGAGAAAGACGCAGAGGGGCAGGAGAGTGAGAGAGACTGAGGTGCA